>CM059280.1:20725407-20730407 GCA_030347295.1 Setipinna tenuifilis | reverse complement strand
ATTAACGAGGTTGTGTTGCTGATTCAGTTTATCAGAAAGCTGTAAATCTGTCACGCTTTGGGATATGAGCAAACAGGCCATGGCATGGGGACATGCTGGCAGACAAAAGCTCGCAACATTCTGTGGGTGATCTCTCTTTGAGGACATTGTAAAGGGCCGCCACACACACACACACACACACACACACACACACACACACACACACGTAACCCAGAGATCCGGCTGGGCAGGATACACGTTGCTCTGACAGTGATTTATGGACATGCACATCTCTCTTACACGCACACACGCAGACACACACACACACACACACACACACGCACACACAGAACTTCCCAGGGTGGCACTACATGGGGAAAAAGAAAGGGCAGTCAAGTCATCGGGTTTTTCAAAGACAAACACCGTCATGCACAAACACACATACAAGAGGGCTTGGTTACCGCATAAGTAAGTAAGTAAGTATGTAAGGCCTTTATTGTTTTAAGCTAACCACACAGTCTCTAGCTCCCTCTGATGGTGGAGGACACACCCCTGGGTATCTGGACATGCTTCAGTGCTCCGCAAGGGGACGTTGGCCCAAATAAACAACACTCCACTAGGAACTGCCTCAAGCCTCTCTGTCCTCCATGACCTCCACCCTGCCCATCTCAACACACCACGAGGATGGAGTGTGCATCTGCAAAGAGGGTGAGGGTGTGTGTGTGTGTGTGTGTGTGCATGTGTGTGTGTGTGTGTGTGTGCATGTGCATCTGTAAGTGTGTGTGTGTATGTGTGTGTGCATGTGCATGTGTGAGTGTGTATGTGTGTGTGTGCATGTGCATGTGTGAGTGTGTGTGTGTGTGTGTGTGTGCATGTGCATGTGTGAGTGTGTGTGTGTGTGTGTGTGTGTGTGTGTGTGTGTGTGTGTGTGTGTGCGCGTGTGCGTGTGTGTTTGATGGGGGTAGTATGAGTGTTTAACGCACCAGGTGAACTAGTGAGGGTACAGGGGGCAATTTTGGGGGATCAATACTGCTGTCTGAGAGGGGTGTGTTTGGAGTGGGGGGGGGCAGTAGAGTGCTGGGAGGGAGCCATGAGGAACACGAAGAGCTGCAGGGGTCCCCTCTGGTCCAATGGCCTTGGGGCCTTATATCACCCCCACCCCCCCAAAACACCCCCATCCTCTGACCCCCATCATCCTCCCTCGAGAGTAGGGGGCTACTACCTGTCTGCCCCGGGCCCTCTTTCTGCCCCACTGCCTTATCTGCCCCCTTCCCAGTACCCACACAAACATGTGCACACACACACACACGTGCAGAAGACACTCAAACAAACACACACACACACACACACACACACACACACACTGAGGCGCACACACACACACACACACACACACACACACACACACACACACACACACACACACACACACACACTTGGCACAGGAATAAACATGGAGCCAAACAGCACCTTAATGCTCCACACTCATCAGCTCTCATGTAGAGCAGCCACTGTGTAGGATGTAGTGGGCCAGAGGAATACACAAGACACACACACACACACACACACACACACACACACACACGCACACACACAAAGATAAGCGCACTCCACCTGCGTACACACACAAACATGCACACACACTGCTGTGCACAGATACAAATGGCTTGTCCATGTACCTCTCTGCCTCCATGGGGCCACAGGTATGTCTTTCTCTCCTTCTACATCTCTGTCTCTCTCCCCCTCCATCTCTCTCTCTCTCTTGTTCTCTCGCTCTCTCTCTCCATCGTCCTTTGTGACATGACCCTGACAGGCCTGAACGACAGGCGGGCAAATCTCAGCTCTCAGGATTTAATGCTCTAGAAAGCACACAACACAGAAAAACCCCACTCCCACCCCCCACCCCTCATCCCTCATCTCTCGCTCTCTCACTCTCTGTTCCTCCCTGACCCCCACCTCTCACTCCTCCACCCCCATCCCTCCAAAGACACAGAGCATCCACTCAATGTTACCTACTTAACTTCAATCACAGCAAACATCGCAGATGGAGAGACAGGGAGGGAGAGAAAGAGAGAGGGAGAGGAAGAGAGACAAAGAGAGATAGAGAGAGACAGAGAGCAAAAGAGAGAGAGAGAGAGAGAGGTGGGGGGGGAGAAAAAGAGAGAAAGAGAGAGAGAGAGGGAGGGGAGTGCTGTACAGTGCACATGTTTGCCTGGCCACCCACCGCTCTGACATTTCAGGCCACTGGGACCATAGCAAAAGAGCAGGTGCTCACACAGAAGCAGAAGAGCAGAAAGACAACATGCTACAAAGTAAGTACACACACACTCACACAGATACACACACAAACCCCTACACACACACACCACACACACACACATATATACACATACACAGACTCTCTCTCACACACACAGACACAGACACAGACACACACACACACACACACACACACACACACACACACACACACACACACACACACACACACACACACACATACACACACACACCAGTGTCTACCAGTATCCCTTGACTCCCACCCACTCAAGATGCTCTCAGAGGTTGGTGGGTTTAGTGTGTGCATGTGTGTTTATCGGTATATGTGTAAGCTATGTGTATGTCTGTATCTCTCCCCCTCTTTATCCGTGTGAGTGTGTTTTTGTATAGGCATCTGTGCATGTCACATATGCATTTGGGCATGTCACAAATGAATTCAGGTTTTGCGAAAAAACACTGTCTAGCACTTACAGATTATTCACACAGAATTTGATGTGCCCCGTATTGATGTGCATTTTGTGGTGTGATAACAAACCACTAGCTTTGCACTGACAAACAGCAGCTAGCAGCTAGCAGCTACAGCTAGCAGCTACAGCCAGGGCTATGGCTATGGCTACGACTAGGGCTACAGCTGTGGTGGGATGCTGTGGTGGTGGCTCAGGGGGCTGAGGGGCGGCGTGTGTCTGCATCCCTGCTCTGATGTGAATTAGCAGGAGACATGCGGGGGAATGAGGGCTCAGAAAGGAAGAGGAAGTGAGCCAGAGGATGGAGAGAGAGAGAGGGGAGAGAGAGAGGGAGAGAAAGATAAGTACAAGAAGTGAATAAGACGTGGGAGTGCAGGAGGAAAAAAAACGAGTGTGCGAAGGAGGAAAGGAAGACAGATAGAGAAAGAGAGAGAGAGAAAGAAAGAGAGAGAGAGAAGCCAAGCAAGAGAGAGAGAGAGAGAAAAGAGATTTCCGTTGAGCACTGCGGGTAAAACTTATGGTAATGCATGGCTGGCAGCTTCCTCTCATAACTGTAAACAGGATCTTGGTAAGGCATATAGCCTCCAGCAAGGCCCTAGGATTCTGGCACGACTCAGAGCCTGCTCTTCAGCTCCTCTCCTCTGCTCGGCTTCCTCTCCCCCATCTCCCATCTCTCTTCCTCATTCTCTCTCTCCCCTTCTGCCTCCCCTTCTCTCTCTCTCTTTTTACTTCCTTCTCTCGCTCTCTATCTCTCTACCCCTCTCACCCCCCTCTATCTCTCCCTCTCTCTCTTTTTACTTCCTTCTCTTGCTCTCTATCCCGCTCACTCTCTTCCCCCTCCTCCTGTATCTCTTCCTCTATCTCTCCCTCTCTCTCTCTCTCCCTCTCTCGCCCACCTGCCCAGCTCTGCTCGTTAGTAATTCATGAACACCCGTGCTTGCATCCTGACACCCCACACATGACACGATCCACACGTCTCCGACTCCAAACTACAAAGAGCTCCTTTTGTCTCCCTAAAAGTAACACGGATTATGGGTGTGTGTACCGCTCATTTTACATCGGAGCACACGCCAGAATTACTGTGTAGCGGAATAGTTACTGTTAATTTTTTTTTTTTTTTTGGTTTGGTTTACTTTACTCTGTGGGAGGATGTCTCATTTTCTCTTTTCTTTAATGAGGCTCATATCTGATGAGAACATCGCTGTGTTCTGACTGCTATCTACTGCTAAGACCGCCATGAGGCAGAGGAGGAAGAGGAGGGTACATCTCTTGCAGTGGACAAGGGTTGTCAGGCAGGTTTTGGTTATTGACTCCAGGGAACATTTAAAAACACAGTCCACAATTATAATCCATTACTGTTTCCGTCAAATTCGGTGCAACTCTCCTCAGGTTCCTCTAGTTATTTCTCCAAAACACTCTCTGGAGGCTCTAGAAATGGGTAACAAAGCGTGTAAGGCCATGCTGTACCTTATTCCAGCCAATCAGCATCAACATTGCTTTAGTGACATGGAAGTGAGAGTGTATTTGATTGGCAGGTGAGCACAAATATCAACAACTTTTCACCAGGGTGGAAGACCTTGCCCTTAAGTTTGATAGAACAGTGAACTAAGGCAGTGTATCTCAACCTTTGGGTCATGAGACCAACTTTAGATTCAGTAATGTTGTAAAAGCGTTGCAAGACTCTTGTTACTAGCCTGAAAATTCATGCTAATTGTTGAATATTGGGTCATGACTGAGCTGGAGCAAAAAAAGGTTGCGAATCTAGAGAATCTCACATCCATGAGTTCAGTTCTACAAGGGGTTAGACAGTGAGGGCCCACTGTAACAACGCTGTGGGTGGCCCTTATAGCCTCTTTCTGACCTCACCACTCTTTCAATGCCATCTCATTTTCACTCACTATCTCTCAACCGCACTCAACTGTTCCTCATGCTGCGTTTCAGAGTTTGCCCAAACATGAAACCCCAATACTTTTTAGTCTTGGACCCTCTTTATCCTTGTTCTTTCTCATTTCCTTGTTGACTCTCTCTCTCTCTTTCACTCTCTCTCTCTTTCCCTCTCCGCTGGCACAGGCCTCTGCCAGCTCGTGTGAACACATGTCGCTGCCACAATTACATTATCTGCGTTGCGCCACTGACACAAAAAGTGGTGTGCCGTAATGCCAGAGCAGACACAAAAGTAAACAACTTCATCTCGTGTCGTGAAATATGTGTCACCGTGATTGCGTCGTTAAGCTGCCCGTCGTGGACGCAGACAGCAAGCGAGGAGAACGGCGTCCT
>CM059280.1:20680407-20715407 GCA_030347295.1 Setipinna tenuifilis | reverse complement strand
AATAAAAAGCAAACACCCAAAGGGCAGACAGCCCCAGCCCCATGCCTGAGATCTCACACTGCAGCCCTCACAGAAGACACGGGAGGCAAAGGAGGAAGGGGGAGGAGGAGGGAGGGAGGTGAAATAAAACAAACAAAATAAATATATAAATATATAAATAAATAAAAAAAATACACAGAGAACCATCAGTGTCCAGAGCCCCTCTGCGGCCCATTTTTATTTCTTTATCTAATAGGGGGTAATGACACAGGCACTGCGGCGGACAGCCCTTGCCTAGCAGGGGCCCTCGCCCCAGGGCCCGCAGCGGGCCCCCTTCACTCAAACGCAATAAGAATAAACACATGCGGAGCGGTGTGTGAGTGTGTGTGTGTATGCGTGTCTGCGAGTGTGTGTGTGTGTGAGAGAGAGAGTTAGGTGGTGTGTGGTAGTAGTGGTGGTGGGGGTGGTAAGGGGGAGGGGGGTTAGTCTATTTGGTTGAGAGTGATGGCTAGCTTGTTGCTTATCGCAGGCCAATAAATCTCCATGGCGAGGCGAGAGATGAGAGGAGCTTATCTCATCAGAGTCAAGCTGAAGCCACAACCTCAAACAGAATGATTTATCGGGGGGACCGGGGAAGAAGTTATTTTGCTGAATAAAACAAAAATGAAAAAAAAAAAAATAAAGCCAGAGGAATAAAAGAGAGTGAGAGACAAAGAGAGAGAGAGAGAAAAAAAGAAAGAAAAAAATGTATGTATATATTAAAGTGAAAAAAGGGGAATAAACGCAAGAGCAAGGGTAAACAGAGAGTGTCTTTGCTGAGGGAACAAGGAAGTGTTTGGGCTGCGACGCTGCACAATATGCTGGAAATGAAACTCCCACGACCTGCGGGAGCAGCCATGGACATCCTGAATGCTCAGAGCAGGAGACAGAGACACACATACACACACACTCTTTGACTCACTCTCTCTCACACACACACACCGGCCACCAATTACACCTGCTGGACAGACAGAGCATGATCAGCAGTTTCCCAGTTCAAGTGACCAAGGGAATGAAAGAAAAGGGACAACAAAAAGAAAACACACACACACACACACACACACACACACACACACACACACACACACACACACACACACACACACACACACACACACACACACACACACACACAAACATAATGACAAACACATGCATCCCCACACAACGCACACAAATTGTGAGACAAATGCTCTCATACTCTCTTTTCCCCTCACTCATTTCACACACACACACAAACACACACATACACACTCTGTAAAAAGCTCCTCTAACACCTGTCACCGGTGTGTATGTGTGTGTCGTGGTACCTATCTCTGAGGCGGTCTTAGCGGACTATACATGTCTGACCTCCTCCTCTGCTCAGAGAGTCCTGTTGGACTCCAAACACCCTAAAGCTCCTAATGCCCAGCACTGCTCAAGGAGGCTTTTACTGTGTGTGTGTGTGTGTGTGTGTGTGTGTGTGTGTGTGTGTGTGTGTGTATGTGTGTGTGTGTGTACCCACCACTGCCCAAGGAGGCTTTTTAGTGTGTGCGTGTGTCTGTCTGTCTGTCAATCCATGTGCGTGTGTGTGTGTGTGTGTGTGTGTTTGTGTGTTTGTGTGTTTGTGTGTGCCCAGCACTGCTTAAGGAGGCTGCATCTGTGGGCTTGTTGGTTCAGGGCTGGCCAGATACGGGAGGTGTGAGGGGATGTGTGGGGGGATGTGCTGGGCTGGGGTGGGCAGTGGGGCTATGCTGGCTGGCTGGCTGGACAGGGGGGGGTATTAGAGGGGGCTCAGGCTAAGGCCAAGGCAGGGGGACTGGGGAGCGCAGCACAGAGCCCAGGGAGCAGGGTTCCAGCCTTGGAGCTCCCGCTGCTAAGCGCTCATATCACATTTAATCACTTCTGAGAGGTGGGCCCCACTGTGTGTGTGTATGTGTGTGTGTGTTTAGGGTGTGTGTTTGGTGTATGTGTGTGTGTGTGGGTGTCAATCCAGGCCTTAATGCGCCGTTATTGCTGGACGCGCCTGTTTGCCCTGGGTTTGATCCAGAGCCCTCCAATCCCATCTACCCTTCTCAACACCACACACACACACACACACACACACACACACACACACACACACACACACACACACACACACACACGCATATACACAGATCGCTCACATCTACTTTCCTTCTCTCCTCAGCACATCAAGTCTACTTACTTCTCCTCGTTCACTCTCTCTCTAACTGTCATTCACCCTGTATTTGTATGAATGTCTTACTCTACCGCCTCCTCGTCTACTTGTCTCTCTCCTTCTCTCTCTCCCTCTCCCCCGCTCTCTCTCTCCCCCTCTCTCCCTCTCTATCTGCGGCTGCCCTGTAGAGTTGTGTTTTCTTGCGAGGAGTGGAAATGATGAGAGCCATGACCCGGCTGCCTCAGATGCTGGTGATGAATAGCCATCCGCCATAGCACAGGCAGATTACCCCCATAAGAGGCTTTTTAGTGTGTGTGTGCACGTGTGTGTGTATGTGTGAGGGTGTGTGTGTGTGTGTGTTGGCGGTGGGGTAGGGGGGTCTGATAAATGACAGGTTTATCTGCGGCGCTCTCTGGAGACTCCCCAGCAGCAGGAACAATAAAGCGTCCGGAGCGAGAGAGATGACTGGGAGAATTATGTCACCCAGGGTTGTCAATCATGGTGGCACGGCCTCTTAGCTCTCAGTGTGTGTGTGTGTGTGTGAGAGAGAGAGAGAGGGGGGACAGAGAGAGGGAGCCCATGAGGGAGATACAGAGCGAGAGAGAGAGAGAGAGAGAGTGAGTATGTGTGTGTATGTGTGTGTATACATGTGTGTCTTCTTATGGTCGTTTGAATGAGCACAAGGGATAGGATGGTAAGCGGGTGGGTGGTGGCGGACGGTTATGGCGTGTGTGTGCATGTGTGTGTGTGTGTGTCTGTGTAAGTGTGTGTGTGTATGTGTTTGAGTGTGTGTGAGTGTGTCTGCTAACAGGGCGACGGGCGGGCATAATATTCTCATCACTCTCGTCTCGGAAGCAGCGGCTGCTGTGGCCCTGGGCGCTGAGCCGACCGCCGTTTGAGCCTGGGATCCAGCAAATATTCCTAAAGCGCCATTTTTCATATTTCCCTGTATGCATAAGGAGATGAAAAATCATCCCATCATTTGTATTGTCTGACTGGGGTTAGACACTAATATTAGTTTATCTACTCCACCTTAGATTGCTTCTCTAAGCAAGACGGATTGGCTCTTAGGGGGAGGTAGGGTGCAATATGCCACGGCCCGATTTGGCCCATCTTTTATGCGCCGCAATTCTGACTGGATCCAGGTGGGAGAAAATTTTTGACGTTCGCGTTCCCCGTTTGCGTTTACGTGAAAGGCCTCTCTGTCAAATCGCTAAAATGCCCCACAAAAGCCCGGGAACAGAACAGAAGTGCATCGCATCACCTCTTGCCATGTATTGCACCTCTGTGTCTTAATTGTCACACAGTTTGCCACATAATAAAATATTATTTATTTTTGTGTGTTGTGTTTTTGTTTGTGTGTTTACTTCCTGTCCAGCTCTTCCTGTGGCTGATGGGTAATCTTCATATTAATTCCAGGAGCGTCTACTGAGCACTTATGGAAAATGGAAATTGAAGCAAACCATGTATGAAAATCAATTTTGATGGAGAAGAATACGCAGAGAAAAAAAAAAACTAAACAAATAAGTTTTCGGAATAAAGGGCTCCATTGATTTTCTTGGTGTCTGTGCACGCTGTGTTTCTGGTCTTTTCTTCGGGGAGGAGGGGGGGGAGTGGGGATGTATTGCGCACTGAATTCTGGGTCAGAAAGTACTCTGTGATTATTCTCCACCCAGCCAAGTGTAAAACTCATTAGACAATGCATAATGCCTTTAATCAAATCAATGGCACTGGCAACTCCAAACTGATGGCTCCTATCAAAACTTACACAAAGCATGGAGAATTTCTCATTTACTTATAAAACTAAGAGAAGATGGAAGAATTATCTCCCAAATGGGCCTAATTGCTCTCTGGCTTGGGATCAATATCTCCGAGGAGAGAAAAGTAAAAGTGAGAAAACAATATAGAGCGGGAGGTACGGACTCATGATGTGCTCTGGGTAATTATTGATGTTACATTAAGTTGGGAGCCTAACAGGATGGGAACTCATGACTGATACTTTGAAAGGTCTTCACAGTCAATGGAACACAATGCAGCGACACTTGTACCGAACGTAGCTGTTAGCTGAAGCCTGTTAGCAGTGTGCCATTGCTGGCTTCTACAGTCACATATTGTGTAGGGTAAATGTTCCATGTTTTAATTCCAAAATAAAACAATCACAGTGACACCATGTTTTTTGTAGCATTGTTGTCAATTAAAAATACACACTTAATAAAGATCATAAGGAAAGATTTCAAGAAAACAGCTGTAAATGTTCAAGAAATAAGAGAAAGGACAATATGTCTGTTACAGCTCTCCTGAATACTGCAGGCACTGAAAAAGACAGAGGAGATGGGGGATTTTTGTCAGTTAGAAGCATACAACTGGACTAATAAATACAGAGCATCACATCTTGAGAGCAGGATGCTAGCTTACAATATCCACAGTAGGCTTCAGGGTCTGCGGGTTACCCCACAAACTGACAGTCCCTCCTTTTCAATCTAGCTCTCTCTTCACCTACCTAGAGACACTATACCTGTCTGTCTGTTTGTCTCTCACGTTCACACACACACACACACACACACACGGCCCTTTTTTAATTCCTCCTGTCTGGCACTACACCTGTCAGCCATTAAGACAGAGTGCCCTCAGCCAGAATGTCTATGTCTATATGTGTTATTACAACACATCTTCTCTCTCTCTTCCTCTAACTCTCTCTCTCTCTTTCTCTCTCTGAAAGACTCGGACGGGGAGTCAGGCTGTCTGTCTGAGGCAGGCGGGCTGGCAGCCCTGGCATAGCGAGAGGAGAGGAGAGGAGAGGAGAGGAGAGAAGAGTCCGTCTGGCAGCCCAAGGAGAAGAAGCTGAGCCGCCGTGGGTAATTACAGCTCCGGAGGTGCAGATGTTGGGCTGCCGAGGACCTCTTCTCTCTCTCTCTCTCTCTCTCTCTTTCTCTTCCTCCCTCCATCCCTCCATCCTTCTTTTCCCTCCCTCGCCGACCCCTCCGCACACCGCCACGCAAAATAACCCCCGCATCTGCCTCTCAGCACCCCTCTTTGTTTAAGGCGCTGGCTCTTCATTTTTTACCACTGACAGCAGTGCTATTCTCACTTATTTGGTGGCATCTGGTTGGAGAGAGGGGGAGGTGGGAAGTGGGGAGTAGTGTGTGTGTGTGTGTGTGTGTGTGTGTGTGTGTGTGTGTGTGTGTGTGTGTGTGTGTACGTGTGTGGTGGTGTGTGTCGGTGTGTTTTTGTAGAGGAGGAAGAGGGAGAAAGAGAGAGAGAGAGGGAGAGAAGGAGGGAGGGAGGGAGAAAATGCAGGACGCACTTTAATTAATTGCAGGGAGATTACATGGTCCTCCAAGCGTGTAGTTTGTCATCAGAGCCCATTACACACTCCTATTAGATGTTTCTCCACAGTGTCAACAGTAATTTGAAGGGGAGTCGCAAGTTTCAAAGCAAGGAGGCAAAGTGAAAGCCTTTTTTTGCCGTGAGACTCTCTGCGCCTCGCTTCAGAGGAGAGCCCGGAGCTCGGCCATGGCACACAATTAGGGCCCGGAGCGGAGCGGAGCTGAGCTGGGTACACAAACATGTCCTGCTGCCACACCGTTTACGTCACGAGCTGTCACTCTCTGACGGAGCACAACATGGAGGAAACATCTAGAAGGTCAACTCGACTAGCCCTCAAGTGTCGGGACACTTACTTCAGGAAGGACACTTTTGTTGTGTCTTCCACTATCTCTTGTTTTTTACTCAACATGGAGGAGTCTTCTCGTACCGGACGCAGGACTTGTGATCTCTCCTACAGCAGTAGAAGAAACACAGAAAGGCGGGTAGAGGGAGAAAGACAGAGAGAGAAAGAGAGAGAGAGAGAGGCTCACCCCGGCCGGATGTTTCGCGCACGGGACATTACGGGTGTAGTCGCTCATCACTAATCGCATCCATCATTAGGCACCTCTCTCCACGGGACAAGAGCAATACCCTGCCCAATCAGCGGCAGCTGTGTGGAGAACACCACTCCGCCAACCCACACAATGGCCCTCTGTTTTACATACAGTCGTTTAGCAGATGTTTCTATCCAAAGTGACTTACACAAGTGTGACGACAGACATTTATCAACTCACCGGCACCCACACCCACACCGGCACCCACACAACACACACAAACAAAAACTCACACACTTGCACACACTTGCGCACCCTTGCGCACACGCACACACACACACACACACACACAAACACACACACACACACACACACACACACACACACACACACACACACACACACTGGCAGCCTTGATGCTGATGCCACAGGCCATGGTAGTGTTATTCTACACAAAGTTATAAAAAGGCACAAAGCACTGGGGTCAACTTCACAGAGTGACAATAAGTCAGCATGTCGTAATTCTGTACATTTGCTTCGGAGAGAGAAAATGAGCAGGGTTTTTGTCACCATACACACAAACACGCACACGCACACACTTCCAGTCACACACCGCAGCTGGTTAAAGTGGGTAATGACGAGCGTGCACTCTGGAAAAGAAAATGGTACATTCTAATCCTCACACTGCCTCATAACCCACGGCCTAATTGGCCACACATACTGTAAAATGTGGAGGCTGAGTCGGATGGGGTGGTGTGTGTGTGTGTGTGTGTGTGCGTATGTGTGCAGGGGTGTAAGGAATGAAAACTGTTTCAATCCGAGAGCAAAAAGAAAAATGTCGCCTTGCAGCAACTTCTCACTGCATCGCTGCCCCCTCTCCCAACCACACAAATACACACACCATATATAACCCTCACCACTATGCATACAAACACACACACACACACACACACACACACACACACACACACACACACAAATGCACACATGCCTGCCATCCCTTGACAAAGCAAAGCCCAAGCTGGCCCAACCACAAGGCGCTCCCCCGCTGTCCCAGAAGGCCGTGCTGTCGCTCGGCATCATGGGGGACAGCTGTGCGCCAGGCCCCTTTGCGCTCGCACCCCCCACCACCCCCCCACCTCCCCACCGCTCTGCTTCCCCGCTCAGGGTAATTGAGGCTCTTCCTGCCCTGGGAGCCGTGACACTGCAACTGCACATTCCTGTCCCACCACAAAGCCAATTAACAAGAGCCAGAAAACAGACAGGCATAATAAAAGACAGCACAAACAAACACTCCGCAGAGGCCCCCTGCTCGCGCTTGCGACTCCAAGATGGCGGCGGCACAAGAGGGGTTGCGGGATGGTGAAGGCCACACCGATGTCGAGAGGGTGAAGTGTGTGTCGCACGTTGCCGTCGCCATACAGTGCAGCAGCAGCAGCCACCACGTGTGCCTCTAAAACAGATCGCATGAAACGCCGCAAACAAGTAATGAGCAGAGCCCCGGCACATATTTAATATATTTACAAGAAGCCCGGGCCCAATTTACGACATGGGCCACAGCAATGCGTGAGGTTTTAGGCAAGGAGGAGAAAGAAAAACAATCGACGTTTCATTATAATTCCATGTTACCCAACGCAGAGTGCCTTGCTTTGCTTTATCACGTGTTTCGAGTTTATTGTTAGTTACTAATTTGGGCACTTGTTTGTTATTTCACAACAATGTTGTAACCTCTTCCGTCCTAATTTTCAGATGCTGCCCTAGATTTTTTTTTTTCAGGTTGCTCTAACTCCCCAATGGCAGCACCCGTAGCTCCTGGGTAAAAGGCAGACTTTCTACTCCCTCTTCGAGCAAAGTCGGCGTCTGGGTGTGCGGCAAGAAGTTAAAATAGGGTGACATACCTCTGCAACTGTCTATCTGTAATACAATCTTTTTTTATTTTCATTTAAGCACGAAAGGGAGGAGAGGAGTGTCGCATTGATGTGTGCTCACTCAGCTGCCGCTCAGAGCAAACCTGCAATTACCGTCGTGTGTATCTCTACCTTAAACATTGCTTAACAAGAAAAATATGTCAATATGCCACAAACGCTTTCATTTGTGCCTTGAAATTAAGCTTGCTGCTCGGAGCCAAGCTGTAAATTACCCTGAGGAATGCACAACAGGCAAAAGGGCAGAGGAGTGGTGGTTTGTTTGGAGGTTGGCGGGAGGAGAGGAGGTGGAGGGAGGAGAGTAGGAGGGGAGGAGAGGAGGAGGAGAAGGGGAGGGGGGTAGACAACAAGAAACAAATCGCAGTCCTCGACGGCAGTAGATTGATAATTTGTAGCGTTTAAGTGAATATTTGCAGTTGGGCTTGCTTGTTGTGTCCCAATGACCTTAGTGGCCCGCGGCTGAAAAGCGCCTATCTGTTGCCAATAAATCAAGGAGGGAAATTTGTCACGCTGCCATAACATGTATTTTACAGGACATGACTCTGTCTTTAACACAGAAGGGGTGTTCCCAGCTGAGAATGGGCACACACTGCCTGCTCCCCCAGGGTTTGTGCTGCGTTTCTCGGTGTGTGTCTGTGAGTGTGTGTGTGTGTGTGTATGTGTGTGTGGGTGTGTGCACATTTTCTTGTTCTCTTTTCCTCTTATTCGTACCCTGCACTGACAAATGGGCCCCTTTTTACGTCAAAGTGGTGGGTCTGTAAGGTTTCGGAATCGAGCTGAGAGTGTGTGTGTGTGTGTGTGTGTGTATATGTGTGTGTGTGTGTGTCTGTGTATGTATGTGTTTGGCGAGAGGCGTCTATGGCAGCTCTGACCGTGGCCTGCGGGTGCGAGCAGATCCCAAACAGGCCCCGGTTCTGTGTCACGGGGGCCCCCTTGGCCCCATCGGCCTGTCAGGCCTGAGTGGAGACAGGCCCACCTGACGGCTCTATCTCGACAAGCATCTCCTGAATCTTCATCAGAGCGCTTATTGAGTCATGATTAATTCCCTCCAACGCCGCTGACAGATGAGCTTCTTCATCTAGAGCCGCAGTTGAGGGCCCTGGAGCTACAAAGCACTGGGAGAGCTGGTGGGGGGAAAGAGAGAGAGAGAGAGAGAAAGAGAAGGAAAAGAAAAAGAGAGAGATGGGGAGAGACTGCTTCTGGGAAAACAAACAGTATCAGGTGCGCAGAGCACAGGGAAGAAAAAAAAAACAAAAAAAAAATCGGGTACAAAAAAAAGATGGATAGACATGGAGCAAGAGACAAACACTATAAATCCACAGCTATGCCTCTCTTTCAACAACAAGGGAAGAACAAGTGTGAGAACACTGAGTGAGCCAGGGAGAGTGACAGATGAAGGTAAAAAAGAGTGGGAGAGAGGAGAGGAGGAGGAAGTGGAGAAGGAGGGGACAGGAAGAGAGGAAGAGAGGAGGAGGAGAAACAAAGACCGAAAGAAAGAAAAAGAAAACAAGACAGAAAGAAAGAAAGAAAGAAAGAAAGAAAGAAAGAAAAGAGGAAGCAGCAGGCACAGTGGAAACAATGGCATGCTTGTAACAAAGGGATTAAGGGTGACGGGACGAGGCTGGCTGAGGCTGAGGCTGAGGAGGGATGCATGCAGGGAAAGGTGGGGTGCCGCATGTGACACCTTTATGCTTTAATTGGCAAAGTAAGAAATTAGTGCTGCCTCTTTGTGCCACCGCCGAGGGGGGGTCTGAGGGGTTGGGATACTGACACACTGTGGAGGATTCAGAGTATTGGGGGCCGGGGGGGAGGTGGGGTTGCTATTTGTGCACCTTCTGCTGTTCTATTGTCTACAGAAACTAAAGATATTAACTGCCATTAGTACCCAGTTAGTACCCATAGGGCCTACACAGCTTCCCCCTCTTAAAAACAACACAAGGCTATTATGCTATTCCTAGTACTTGTACATTGGACCTCTTTAAAAATGTGAAAGAGAGAGAGAGAGAGAGAGAGAGAGAGAGAGAGAGAGAGAGAGAGAGAGAAAGGGAGGGAGAGAAAGGGAGGGAGAGAGACAGACAAACATACAGAGAGAGAGTGAGCAAGAGAGGGAGATAGAGAGACAAAGACAGAGAAAGAGATAGAGAGAAGGTGAGATCCATCCACATCAATAGCCTGGAGTAGGTGAGGCCAGTGCCTAGCTCTTCTACTTGATGTGATCTTTTTTACATGAAAAACTAGCAAACTAGCCCCATCACCTCCCGGCACATCTTCTCCATTAGCTGCGGCCCATCTCTCTCTGTTCTTAGCGTATTAGCTCGGGTGGTGGGGCAGCTGTGGCTAATTGTTTCCAGGTAGTCAAACACGCCCGAGACTGCTTCCATCAAGCTCGAGGTTGATCTGAGGGCCGAACGACTGAAACGGAGAAAAACAGGAATCAATGAACGTTGGGCCTCGTTACTGTCATCGCTGCGCTATCATAAGAAAGTGCTAATTAACTTAGCCAGACCCTTTTCCTCGTTTGACCAAAAGGGAGGCTAATGTAGCATAATCGCGTGCGGGAGGCCGACCGGCATTAACCTCGCCGTGACATCTCTACCCAGTCGGAGTTAATCGATTGTAAACTGCAGCTGCGGTCAAGGCAGCCCACTCCCTCATCTAGCAACCCCACGGCACCTCTCGCCAGGATGCTAATGGAGCCATATCCATCCAGGCCCCCTTCCACTGTGCACCCCACTGCTGACGACCCCCCCCGCCCCCCTACACACACACACACACACACACACACAGACACTCTCTCTCACACACACACACACACGCCCAGCCCCCTGTTCTCCCCACCCCGAATCAATACTCAAACAGTGCATGAATCCCCCTTCCAGCGTTCTGATGGGAAATGATGGACAGCTTGGCAAAAAAACAGGAAGAAGAGAGTGTCTGGAAGAAATAAAAAAAGGGAGAGGAAAAAAATATAGAAAAAGCAGGCAGGGGATCTGTACGATTTCTGACGAAAGTAGGTGACATCAAAAAAAACAAAAACAAAAACAAAAAAAAAGATCAACACGAGTAGGGGGCATCATCATCAACCACAGCGACAACAAAAACAAACAAACAACAAACAAAAAACACTAGCTAACATACTCTTACTCTCAAACAAGCCCTTTTAAGTTGTTTGTTTTTGATGTTCTGTTCTTTTTCTTCCTCTCAACAACAGTCGTTTCCTGATGTCCTACCTACCCATCACGGCATTCTCAGATCACTTTTCGCTCTAATTTATCGTGGCGTCTCCAAAAAGCTAAGGGATGGGGGGGTGGGGGTGGTTTTTGGGGGGCGGGAGTGTGCAGGGGAGTACCAGTGTGCAGTGCAGGGCGATTGGAGGAGTGTGGGGCAACTTCCTCCCCTACAGCTTGCCTCTCTCCTCTCCTCTCCTCTCCAGCTAATTCCTCTTCACCTCGAGAGGACCTGCTGCGGTGGCTGTGTTCCATTTAGATTAATTCCTGCTTAATACTAATTGGTCCTTGGGCTGCTGTGGGCTCCAGGGACGGGCTCCCTTCGGTCCACTCTCAGGGGGGGGGGGGCTGCCACCATTGGAGGGGCTAGTGAGGGGTAGTGTGTGTGTGTGTGTGTGTGTGTGTGTGTGTGTGTGGGTGTGTTTGTGAAGGGGGGGCGAGGGGGGGGTTTATCAGCAGTCACACTCTACCCAGCATCCCTCGGGGCCTCCGCGTATGCAGTAATTAACTCTCGCACAATCCATAATTGCCGTGTTTACAATTACTATATGTGAAAACGAGGGAGACCAAAGGGAGACGAAGGAGAAACCAAGGCAAGACAGAAGGACAGAGCGTAAGAACGAAGGAGAGGCAAATAGAAAAGTGGGATGGGGAGGAGAGAAAAAAGGCAGACATTAAAAGGTGCAAAATTCACATTAAAATGTCTCTCCCCCCCCCCTTTCTCTCTCTCTCTCTCTCCCTCTGCAGCCCCCCCCTCTTGCCTTACTTCGTCTCCCCTTCCCTCCACCCTTAATAAGCTCTCTGGGCTCTTTGCTGGGGTAAACCCCATCACTTATTTATTTTTCAGAGATAGCCCTATTAATTTCCCCCTCGGTTTCAAACGCTCGGGCTGCTCCGCGATGTGGACTGGATCTGTCGTCCCCGGGGTGCTCCTCGAAGGAAGAGTCATAAATGACCCAAATAAAGGGGAGCTTTTGAAGGCGAGCGCCATGGCGCCGCCACCATTAAAACTAAATGAAGTGTTTATTAGGCGTGCCGACAGCGCTCTCCACTCTTGCAGATCAAGGGCCGTTACAGTTAATGTGGCTCTGCCTGATGAAAAAAAAAAGAAGAAGAAGAAGAAGAAGAAAAAAAAAAAGCCCGTGCCATTCTGTTCCGCGTGGCGCTATGCTGGTTTGTTTAGCTATGCCAGCGGGCTCGAAAAAAAATAAATAATAAAAAACCAAAGCAGGGATTCTTTTCTGATTTTTTTTTCTGTTTTTTTTTTTTAAACCCAACCTTCTTACTTACCCCCTCCTATTTCTCTAGTTCTGCCCAAATCTACACCCTCTCTATCTCGTCAACCCAACCTTCCTCCGTCTGTCTTGTCCTTTTGTCATGCCCAAGAAAGACACTAAAAAAGTGAAAAGATAAGTAATATTTTAGATTCTTAATTTTCGCATTTCATGACACATAAAAGAGAACAGGCCGTATCACAGGTGAGGGCGAAAAATAGACACACAGAGTCAAGAACAAGTGAGGAGCAAAGGGGAGAGGAGAAGAGGAGACGAAGAAGAGGAGTAGAGGAGAGCGAGAACAGAGGAGCGGGGGAGGCAAGGTGAGGGGAAAGATAGATTTCCTATGTCCTGTAAAGTGAGCCAGAGCGCTTGTGGTGGCTGAGATTACTGGGCGGACCAAAAGAAGCTTAAGCAGCTGATTGTTCTAGTGCCTTTCTGAAGTTCTCAAAAAAAGTTGCATCCCCCCCTCCCCTCCCCTCCCCACTCCCTCTCCCTCTCTCTCTCTCTAATTACAGTGTTCATTTCAGAGGCTTTAAACACACTGCCAAGAAACTGTTAGAAATGCAAACACAAGTCTGCGCTTCATTTGACATTTTATATTTGTGAGTGTGTGTGTGGTTGTGTGTGTGTGTGTGAGACTGTGCATGCAAAAAGGTTTGGTCTCTTAATGAAAAAATGTGCCGAAATTGGATAAAATATGGCATAAAGACTCCATTTATCTCTCTTTATTCTTTCACACTAATAGGAGGAGTTATTGCCACAATGACATATAACAGACTTTTGCCTTTTATGGATTCGTGCTTTAATATGGTATACCTACGCCTTCTCTCCCTATTCTTAAATAGAAGCTGAAAATCATTTGGCAAGCATTATTTTCTCATTAATGCTTGCTTAAGATTTTTAATGCAATATCTATTCTGTCACATTTTTTTCTCAATAATGGTGTGCCTGAGTGAGAATAATGACGCTCATTTAGAAGTGAATTAAAAGCAAGGGGCTCGCACAATGAAAGTTGCCAAAACTGTAATATGGCACCTCAAAACATTTAAAGATGTTTGCCTTGCATACATCCCTAATTATTTTTTATAACCCCAAGCGGTGCAGCGGAGCAATATCACAGGAGGGGGTTCCTGTACCAACCTGTCTGTCTAACCTAGCCTCTCTGTTGACAACCTGACTCCTCTCCTCTCCTCTTCTCTCCACCTCCTCCTCCTCCTCCTTCAAACCAACTTCTCTTAAATCAGCGTCAAGACGAATTACTAACTTGCTGCAGCAAATGAAGTTTTACTCCAAATTGCAGGGTTTGGGCTGTGTGAGATTGATGTTGGACACAGTATACGTTTGAAGTTGGAGGCTGCAATTACAATCCGCTGCAATTATCCCAGGCAATTAATAGCAGCAGATAGCATGTCACAATCAGGTTGGGCGGTAATTAATCAGAGCCTGGCTTCTCCTCCCCCCCTCTGCCCTGTGGTTAGGCTCCATGTAAAACAGTGTTGTGGACATTTCCCAATGGTGCCGCAAAATGCACAGCAAGTGCTTACGGAGACAAAGTGAAAAGCCCTGCTTATTGACAAGATGTCAGCGTACAGTAATGAACATTGGCTGCCCACACACACACACACACACACACACACACACACACACACACACACACACACACACACACACACACACACACACACACACACACACACACACACAGGCACCTAAAACAGACACACTTATGCTTTAACACTGACACACACCCAGGTACACACACACACAGAAAGCTACACCCATGATTTACCATTTTAGTGAACTGTTAACTGGCTAACTGGTAAGTACTCTCCCACACCTGTAATCCCAGCTGGGGTTCTCAATAGCATGCTGATGTATTTCACAGGCCTTGTAAACAGGGGCGAGAGATGAGAAGGATCCCTGAAAGAGATGACTGGACTAGGTGTGGGAGCGGTGGCGGGTGAGAGGGACCTGGTGGACCTGAACGTATGACAGCTTTTCCAGCAGCCCGCCGTGTAATGTTACACTCTGTAAAGAGGTTGACAAGTGTTGTTGAAAGGACTTTCTTTCTCAAAGCAGCTCAAGGACTTTCTCTTGTGCACACTGCTCTCTTTTCTTTGTTTCTCTCTCTCTCTGTCTCTCTGCTTCTGTGTGACTTATTGCGTAGGCTGCGGTCTTTCCGTCAATGACAACCACCACCACAACCTGTGGCACTGGGAAAAGTCGACATGATTTATATAAGTTGTTACAGCCCATTCCTAGAAACAATGACACTAAGCAAACGCATCTCTTGCCAATGCCTTGCCTACAAACAATGACAAACGAAAGGAGAAAAGAGAGGCAGAGGTGGAGGAGGAGAGAAGGAAGGATGAATGGAAGGGAGGGGCGGAGGAGGCCGTGTCACCCTATGCCGAAAGTCCGGCACGTTCCCTGGCTCCTCGTTCCGACACACATTGTTTTTAATCTAATTCTACACATGGTTTCGTTTCAAATCGGAATCAAAAGCCCCATGTTAACAAACCATAACAGATCTCCCTAATCCGCCGGCACAAAAGACGGATGTGCTCAACACTC
The DNA here is from genome assembly GCA_030347295.1 of Setipinna tenuifilis. Taxonomy (NCBI): domain Eukaryota; kingdom Metazoa; phylum Chordata; class Actinopteri; order Clupeiformes; family Engraulidae; genus Setipinna; species Setipinna tenuifilis. The sequence goes on along the minus strand of CM059280.1, from coordinate 20,700,365 downwards.
CTCTGCGGAAAAGAGAAATAAATAAATTATAAAACGAGGCACAATTCTTCAGAGCTCACGGAATCATCGCTCATTTGCATATAAAACACTTGCTGGAGGTAAAGGCATATATTAAAGTCATTCTCTTTTCTCTCTTTCTCCCTTTCTCACTCTCTTCCCCTCTCACAGTCATTCACTCTACTTTCGATTCTGTTATTGTTGAAAGTAAGTTTACATAATTGCATCTCTCCTTTTCCGTCTCTTTTATTTTGCATAAGTAAGGCGAGGCGTTCGGAAGAGCAGGCGCCTAAATCCTTCAACTGGTGCTACTAGCCATTCCTCAGCTCCTGCGGAGGAGAGATAATGAGGAAACGCGCAAATGAGAGTGCCGGCGCTCAACGTTTTCGAGAGCGTGTCGTGCAACACGACCAATTCAGTGGCCCGTTGAAGCCATCCCTGCTCGTGACCTTCTGTTGTTCTTTGGCACAAACAAAGACACAGACAAACAAACAAACAAACAAGTGCAGAACTTTGCTCAAGACTTCGCACGAGAAGCAGGCCATGGTATAAGAAGAAGCCCCTGGGCTCTAAGTGAACGGCGTAGCAAAAGTGAAAAGTCGTAGCAAAAGACTTGAGCAAGAACATAAATGCTTATTATCTCACTCTTTCTCGAGACAAGCTAAATCATAGGGGCATACCATTAAGGCATACCGGTAAGGGAATCAGACCGGTTACCGAAAGGTGGCTGGTTCGATCCCCAACGAGAACAAAAGAAAATGGTTGGGGTCGGTATGCAGGTACTTATAGGGTACTTAAATGTTTTGCTTTCCACACAGCCACAAATGAGGTGCCCTTGAGCAAGTCGCCTGTGCTCTAAATGTGTGGGCCAACTCACTTCTCCATGAGAATGTATGTGTGTACTGTATATTCACAATGTCACAAATCTCCTCCCCCAAGACAAAAAAAGACAAAAAAAAAACCACACTGCATGCCATCTTTAGGCTAGTCATTAACACGGCGAGGAGTCACGGGGGCAGAAGCATGTCGGTGCAGGAGGTCTGATTTGCCAACGTTTATGCAACACAACCTGTAATGATGGGAACTTGAGTTTGTACATCTGTTCGTGACAGCCTACCCCCCCCTCCGCCTCCACCACCACCACCAGCTCCACTCTACAACCCCACCCCTGCAGCAATGGCTCAGATGAACACATATTTCATTAGAAATTGTTGGCAAATGAGCACGTAGGGTGCTGTGCCGATGATGTGTATCGCGGGCAGACGCTGTAACTCACTGGTAAGACTTGTCAGGGCCCCTCCTCTTAAACCTGCCTTGAGGGGACACTCTGTGCACCTGTGTGTGTAAGTGTCTGTTTGTGAGTGTGAGTGTGAGTGTAGGTGTGTGTGTGTGGGAGGGGAGGGAGGAGGCATGTGAGTTTGTACGCTCTATTTGGAGTTGGGTAGGGAAGAAAGCTAGAAGGAGTGTGTAGCGTGTGAAAAAAAACACCATACCTGGACACACCTTTTCCTTGTACTTCTTTAACCATCTTTCTTTCTCTCTCTCTCTCTCTCTCCTTCTGTCTCTCTGTCTAGAACGACACCTTGTGGAAGAGTCAGTAATTCTGTAGGTAATCCCACATGCACAGACAGACACCCCATGCACACAGACTCAAAGACACACAGTGCACTGTTACAGGATACATGGCAGACTCTATGTAATTTGTGTGAGCTGAAGCCATCAAAGTCTGTCCATGCTAATATGACTGTGTGTGTGTGTGTGTGTGTGTGTGTGTGTGTGTGTGTGTGTGTGTACATGCCTCAAAGGTGCGCTTATATCATCTATGCACAGCCCTGTCATGCCCCCCCCCAACATTTGGGCATTAGCATGTTGTCATGAGTGTGTGTGAGTGGCGGTTGGGGTGTAAATTGCACTGCGCACCCGTAATGAGGAATGATGGTTCTGGCGCACCGGATATTCCAGGAGGGGGTCTTCTGACAGCTTTGGGAAGCCAATAAAGTAATAACTAATAATGTGCACACAACACTGTCTACAGTATATGACAACTCCACAGCAGCTGCGAAAGGCCTGTGTGTCTGAGAGTGTGTTTATGTGTGTGTGTGTGTGTGTGTGTGTGTGTGTGTGTGTTTGTGTCTGTGTGTGTGTCTGTGTGTGTGTTTGAGAGAGAGAGAGAGAGAGAGAGAGAGAAAGAACGACAGAGCTTGACAGAGATGCGAGGGAGAAAAAGACAGAATGACTGTTAGTGTGTTTGGATGGAAAGGAACGTAAGAAATAGGTGTGTGTGTGTATGTGTGTTGATGGAGGGGTGGGGGGGTGGGGGGAGCTCTTCCTTTCAAGCTTCAAATAACCCACAGTGAATGTTTCAAACCCAATTCTCCACCTTCTTTAAAAAGCCAAGCATAAAGAGAATATATAAGCTGTTAAACAATCACTGGCATCCTTCAAAAGAGGCTACCTGACTGCTTCTCATCCATCTCAACTATAAACAGAAAGCGAAATAGAGAGAGGGGAGACGGTAGCCTGATTAGCTGTAGCACCAGAGACTAGGATAGAGCCCCAGCAACTCGTACAACAGAGCTGTCTTTTCATCCTGTCCGTCGGAGAAACATGGAGGCTCCCCTTTTATGAAACGGAAAAAGCTAATCCTGAGAGCCCTAGCTTCTACTGTGTGAACACATCTCAACCACAGACAGAAACCGCGTCTGAAAGAAAGTACGTCCATTAACCCCCAACAATAACTGCACACCATGAGTTAGGTTTACCCTCATCCCTCTGACTGGTTTATCTTAACAGGAGGCAAAATTACAGTATCATAATAACTCAATAGTAACCTTGATGTACTATATTGTCATCCGCTGAATTGAGACTGTGTATTCAAATGGTGATGCCCAACGTGACTATGTAAGCTTTAAAAGAGGCATCTGTTTGGGAGCTACAGATCAGGTAGCATGTACAGTACAGGGCGTAGATGAGGAGGGTTACTGGGGAGTACAGTTCAAATCGTTATAAGCTCGACGGTATACTGCAAACCCACTTGAATAGAGGCCTCCCCAGAGAGTAATGTGTGTTTTCATAAGGGCAGACACACCAGAGCGTGCCTTCATCAAGTCTTAAACCACACCACCACTTCCATGGAGTTGGCAGAGACGGAGAGAGAGACAGAGAGAGAGGGAGAGAGAGGGAGAGAGAAAAGACAGAGCCTTCGCCGACCAGCCTTGTCTGCTGCTCCCGTGTCCAAACCCTGTGTTCCTGTATTTATTTACACCTCAATAACGTCTGCTACAACTGGACCATCACTGCCCATAAACTGCTGCTGTCCAGGAGCTACATGTGACAAGAAGAAAGGGGGGCTGGGTTGCACAGACAGAGGTAGAAAGAAAGCGAGGCAGGGAGAAAGAAAGAAAGAGAGAGAGAAGAGAGAAGAGAGAGAAGAGTTTAGAGGGGCCAAAAAACCCACACGTTTCATTTCATGCCGTACGAGTGATGGCCGTTTTTCCTTTCTTTGATTTGGTCTCTCATTAAGAGCCAGGGCCTGTAACTGGAGCTGCGCTTAATGCCTGGCGTGTTTAGAGAAGCACAGAAACCATTTGGCCATAATAGCAACCTTTTCAAAAACAAACCCCCAAATGAAAGGAGGGCCAACTCGGAAAAGCCGGCAGCAGATTATTTTGAAAAGGGAACGACACGACCGTGAAAAATCGTAAACTGCAATTGAAAATAAACCGAAGCGTGCTGCGCCGCACCATTTCCCCACACTCCATCACTCCTCTCGCTCTCTATCTATTTATCTCTCTTGCTCTCACTCTATGCCTTCCTCTCTCCCCCCTCCCTCCCTCCCTCTCTCCCTCCCTACTCTCTCACCTTCACAGAGCTGTAGAGATGTGTCAGAGGGTTCAACTCACACAAGCCAGGCCTTCATTCCACTCTGATGCAGTCACATGATAAGCTGCACTCTCTTGTCACTTATCAGTAATTTATTGCCACTCTTTCTCCACTCAAAATGAGTTCTCTTCCACTCTCTACCCTCTCTGTCTCTCTTTTTTTTCTCTCCCTCTCTCTCCGTTCACCGGTGCTCTTGGCAGTTTGGAGGAACCACACATACACACAGACACATTTTTACAACACCTTCCTGTGCTGCGAATGGCTGTATGCTGATTGTGTTTTTGGGGTGTTTGGTTGCGCCCAAGTCTGTGATCTACGTGGGGCGAACGAAGGCAGACGGCAGGGGCCTGCTCTAACCTGCTTGCCCTCGGCCTGGGATGTTTTCGGTGTTTCATCTGTCATAATCACATAATTGCGCTAACATCGCCTCTGGCGGACACTCCAGCTTGTCAGGACCCTTGGCCTATCTGGGTTCTAAGCTCTGACATGAGCAACTTGCCTGTCATACATTTCTCTCTTTCCCTCTCTCTCCCACACACTCTTTCCCTCTCTGATACACACTCTCTCTCTCCCTCACCCTCTCTCTCTCTCTCGCTTCATGTCTTTTCATCTATCTTTCTGTCTCCTTCCATCTCCTTTGCTTCGCTCTGAGGGACAAGGCCTCAGCATTCGGGCCCACCCTGCTACATTAGCCCAGGGCCTGCTAGACATTCCTCTCTTGAGTTAGCTGCACATATCCTCCACACCCCACACACACCCTCAGGGCCACAAGTAGCATAAACCCCAAGCGCGGCGAAACACCTGCATCTGTACATGCAATTTGTCTTCCCTCATGTTCAGAGTTGTTTTATGAAGGGCTGAGGACAAGGTGAAGGAGAGGAGCAAAAAACCCGTCTAAGCACTGTGTTCCTTTCAGAGTAAAACAAAAAAAAAGAGAGAGAGAGAGAGACAGAGAACAGAAACAACATCCTCCACCACCCAAAAGCACCTTGACTTTGTTACGCACATGAATTACATGTAAGGTACAATGTGTTCATTAGAGGCTTGTTGTCATGCTTACCATTCCAGGCTGTGCCAGAGCCTTGCTACTCTGTCATGTAACAGCAGTCATCGCCAGGGGAGGAAAGAAGGAAAACTTTTTGTTGAACTGAGTTACTTTTGCCTGTGTGCCTGTTCTGCCTCTGTGTGTGTGTGTGTATGTGTATGTGTGTGTGTGTGTGTGTTTGTCACTGTTTAATCGGTGGTAGTGGGTTGGGGAGCGGGTGGAGAAGTGTGTGTACATGGCTCAGGGACAGGAGCGTTCTTTCCCTCCTCTCATCTACGGCATGTTAGCGACCGGCCCTCCCTTCACCCCCGCAGAACATGCTAGAAGAGGGCTTCTCTCTCTTCTATGTCTTGCACATAGAATCCTCCAAAGACAGCTTTCCATCCATCCATCCCTCCCTCCATCTTGACTCTCTCTCTCTCTTTCTTCACGTCTCTCTCTACCACCCTCCTTCTCTCTCGCTCTATCTTTTCTCTCTCTCTCTCTGCAACTCAAAGCAATCAACAGTGGAGCCGGGGCGCTTGCGTTCCAGCTCCAAATCCGTTCATGGCTATCAGTGGTGCAGTGAGACGGGGAGGGGGTGCTGCAGGCCAGGCTTTCCCTGCACGCCACCACTGGGTGGGACCGCCTCATAAGGGATTGAGAGAGCCGTGACACGTGCTTATCCACACCTCAGTGCCCCCCAACAATCTAACAGAGGGGGGAAAAGAGAGTAATAAAATAAATAAATATATTTTAAAATAAATAAATAAATAAACATACAGATGAGTGGACGGAGATTTACTGAAGAAAAAAATGGGGCGGGTATTGGTGAAAATGGGCGAAGAGAGATGGTGGTGCTGAACCCTTATTGGTATGCCAACACATGTACCCAACACAGGGCTTACTCCCATTCCCGGGCCGTGATAACTACAGACCTGACAGCGGTGAGAGAGTCTGCAGTGAGGTTTCGACTCTGTAACTTTCAATTAGCGTGACAGGTCAATGACTCTGTACTGGCATGGGGGAGCCAACACACGGGCCAGCAAAAACAGCCATCCTCTTTCTCATGATATTGTTTCGCTCCAATTTTTCTTTTTCTTTTTCTGTGTGGTGTGTGTGCATGTGTATGTGTGCATGTGTGTCTGTGTTCATTTTTTGAGGTTTGTAGTCCACAGTGGGGTCTAGACTCCAGATTTGTCCCTTCACATTGATAATTGGGTCTAATGTGAGCCAGCCGTCGCTTCTCTACGGTCACTCCTCGCCTGACGAAACTCATGCCGGGAAGCCTCATGCGCTTTGGGGTAATGAAAAGCAAACAAAATTACAGTTATGAAAACACCCCGTACGCTTTTTGCTCAGGCGCCTTTTGTTTCTTCAGTTGCCTTTCTGAAAAATTCAAATGAAATTCTAAATATGATTTTGTCCCAGCTGTGATCTTTTATACTGTATTTGATGTGCGTGAAGAGAGGGGTAACTCGAGACCCGCTATTTTGACCAGGACTGGTTTGGGTTAAGACTAGGGGGAGAGGGGGGAAAAAAGCTCCCCTATAGGAGTCGAGGAACACGAGGCAAAGGCTTTGCCCACGAGAAACAACAAAAGATGCTTCCCATGCAGCTGAGGGAGAAAAATGTCAAAAGCCCCAAACATCTCACCCTGCAGTTGGTGAGAAGTACACTGGGCATGGCATGAAGATTGGTTCTAACCAGGAAGAGGGTAACACACTGGTCGCCCATCTGTTTCTCACCAGTCTCTCTGGATGCCTCAGCAACTCTGTAAAACACCCAGCTTCCCGAAAAAAAAAAGTGCCTTCCTGTTCAAACTGAGCTAAACTGAAATCAGTTGCTAGCGAGCACCCAAAGCATTCACCAAATGGCCAAAAAAAACTGTGTGTATTATCTCCAGTGTGTGGTTTTCGTAAAACCCAAGCGCTTCCAAGTCTCTCTGTTTACAAAATGCTCAGTCCAAGAAATAAATAAATACAAATAAAAAACAAAATACTTTGGTTTTGGCTTTCACCACTGCAAACCCATGACACAAACAGTTGAGCAATTCAAAGGCTAGCACAGCAACCGCTAAGCTTCAACATACCATGAAGAGGTAAAACTAAGCCTTAAATTGGGTAGGGTATTAAGGCTAAATGAATGGCTGAAGAAATGTTTACCTCTCAGTAAACAAGGCATGACCTGAGAGGGCCAAGCCACAGCTTTAGAGGATAGAAGGCTTGTTAGGAGAGGTACATGGCACAGGATTGAAGGCGTCACTACAGGGAAACTACAGTTAAGTGGGCTGTAATGAAAGAGTCTTGTTGAGGATAGCGCATGGATGCTAATCATCTGGCATGTATTTTCTTTAGTGTAGGATGCCCTTTCACGCTGGCATTAGGTGCAGGGGAATGGCTTGAAAAGCTTTTCAGTGAACAAGTGATGAACTAGTCATCATTTTAAGGCTACTTTTATTCAAAGCGACTTGGATTACAAATGTGGAAATGCATTTTGGATTTGCTGATTTGGCAGCTTGAGGTTTGGATCTGTGGCGAAGTTGCTAATGTAGCAGACTCACTTTGTTCTCCCTGGTTCAGCTACATGAGAATGACTTGAGAGCGGGCCATTTTAATTTCGTGATCTCTGTTGAGAAAATCTGGGGTTTTTTCCTTTAAGGGCCATCAGTGGGACTCGCCCCAGTGTTTGTCAAAGCTGTTGCCAGGGGTTAGACTGGCTGGCTGGCTGGCTGGCTGGCTGGCTGGCTGGCTGGCTGGGGAGCGGAGAGTCTGGCTGGTGCAGTCGGCTCCCAGCACCAGGAACTGATCCTCCCGGCTGAAGGGGGCTCAGACAGCAACCTCCGGTAGCCGCCAAGCAGCCTAATTACCCCAGCAACCGCGTGCCTGCTCTTTGTAAGCTAAACAGACCGTGCCCTCTACACGCTCCTGCGCTGCCACCGAGAGGATGGGAGGATCATCCACAGTTTCAAGGCATGGGTAAACACACATGGGAAAGAAAGAAAGAAAGAAAAAAGGAAAGAAAGGAAGAAAGAAAGAAAGAAAGAAATTGGAAGAAAGAAAGAAAAAAACAAAGAAAGGAAGAAATGAAAAGAAATAAAGAAAGAAAGTAAAAGAAAAAAGGTTAATATAACGAGTGAGGAGAGAGGAATGGTGGTGTTGGGAGGGTGAGGGTGGGGGTGGGGGGGTTGGGTGGCAGGAGGGTGAGTGGGAGTGTTATCAGACAAAAAAACCACTCAGTGAAAACAACTGCATCCTAAGAGGTGGTTTGGTTTATCTGCACTTGGGCTAGGCATTTACCTACAGAGACTTGAGAGGTGCGCTTTCAACCTGAGGATGAGGGAAGGGGAGAGAGAAAGAGAGAGAGAGAGAGAGAGAGAGAGAGAGAGAGAGCAAAAGAGAGTGGGCCTAAGTGCAAGCTATCTGCCCTGGCACTTAATCAAAGGGATTAGGGCTTGGGAAGCCAAGCCCACAGGTTATCCTCCAGGAAGCATACCAAGCAGTTATCAAAAACACCCAGAGTTCAAAGCGGCTCCATTTTCCTCCATTCCCAGTGTATCTGGCCAGGGCCCCGGGCTTTTTCATAGGTAATAAACTGTGTCAGAGATGTTTATACTTGCGTGCTCTTTTCGGTGAGAAGACAGGAAAGAAAGGAGAGATTTCACTCTTAAAGTGCAGACCGGGGGGACCGGCGGGCCTCCCGAGCAATGCTCCACCAATCACCTGGGAGCGCTGAGCGAGGTGTGAAAGCCAATCCCGACGACTGTCACTCCGTCGGCGGCGCTTTCTTGGGGAGCAAAGCAGCGGCACAGGTAGATACCCGTAAAGCCCTTTTTTAAAAAGGATGCGTGTGGCACGGCTGTCTGAGGGGCTACTTTGATATGTGAAGAAAGCAGCCTGTTTACCATTGTACGCATTTCCCATCAGCCATTGTGTTCGGGGGGCCGAGATATCCCTATTTCTGGAAATCCATTTTTCCCCCCTTTAATCTGTGGAGTGGCACCTTAGAGTACTGCTCCACATACACAATCCCATCAGTAATGCCAGAAAGGTTTGGGACAGCAGCAGTCCACTACACACACACAGACACACACACACAAGGTATTAAGATACATGAATGTCTTGCTTGATACTCTAGGTGTATGCAAGGGAGATTTATATAGAGGAAAAAAAAATCGTATTGGATCACCAAGATACATCCTCTTGCAATGTCTCTCCTCTTTGATGTCTCTAATCCAGAGCAGTGTGTCTCGCCGGAGGTACTGTTTATTTTATTTATTTATTATTTATCTATTTTGGTTAAGGGGACTTGTGACAAGAGGCAAGTATGGTGCCTGAGGGCTTCTGTACTGCAAGCATGGTAGCATACGGAGGGAGACAGATAAACAGCTTTCAAAACAGGAAGACAAGCATGTGAGGGAGTAGGGAAACACATGCACCTGCATGCTGTGTGTCAATGTGGGATGTGGGGTGTGAGGGAGTGGGGTGGGGTGGCGTGGGGTTGGGGGTGGGGGTGCGGTTGGGTGAAGAAACAGCCTTGGCTGAGGATAACAACTCAGCCTGGGCAGCCCAAAGTGCTGAATACAAGAAAGCCAAGCAGAGCCAGGCCCAGCCTAGCTGCCCGGTGTAATGTACCGAAATAAAGAGGCAGCAGGACAAAAAAGACAAGGGGTCGTTCGCTGACCCTTGATGCACTGTACGTGCTCTGGGACTTGTAGAAATTAGTGTGCATCTGAAAAGTAGGCTGTAGGTTAATTTTGAGTGAATCAGACAGTGCGCTTATTACTGCTGGGTGCTTTGAAAGCTAAGTGCAGCACCAGCTAACCTTTCACAGAGTCTAAATTCATCCACTGGCGAGGGAGCTTTGATTCCTGGCAGGTGGTACCTCAAGCTGCATAGCCGTTCAAGTCCTGTGAGAGAAGAATGGCTTTTGGGCAGTGTGTGTCTGAGTGTGTGTGTGTGTGTGTGTGTGTGTGTGTGTGTGTATGTGTGCGGGTGTGTGTGTGTTCAAGGCAGCGCATGTATCCTCTGTGATCTACCCCCAAGCCCACGTGTGATGGCTTTACAACATGAAAGGGGGCTTTAGCAGACGACCATTCTGTCAAAGCCTTACACGTCTGTACAGGGCAATCTGTACGAATCCATATTGCAGATTTACATTAGTGCCCCCACCCCACCCCACCCCACTCCATCCTTCCCTCCCACCAACCCAGCCGTCCCAACCCAAAAACCCTCCGCTTCAAACCCAACCTGCTGGAGACAGGCTATGGCTTCAATAGAACGGCCCATCTGTGTGGTGTTAGGACTATAGGAACCAGATGTGCCTTTAATTGTATTTTTGTCCGAATTGCAAAATAGCTACTTGGGAAAGAAGCTAAAATAACATACAAACAACAGCAACTATGATAACAAGTGAGGCTGGGAATGAAATAGAAACGAGATTTACCAAAAAAAAAAGAGACAAGAAAAAAAGAAACACACACACAGGCTTACAAATTCAACGCTGCCCTTTGAAAAAGGATCCCCTAACATTACTGCACCATATTGATTTACTCTGCAATTTCGTGTCTCTCTCCCGATGCCAACACACCAATCTTCGCTGAGCAGGAGGTCCTGCAAATAGCACTCATCTGATTTTTCCAAAACATAAAAGATTAATACCTCGATTCTTTTTTTTCTTCCTTTTTTTGGGGGTGTGGGGGTGGGGGAGGGGGGTGGAGAGGGTGTAGGAAAAGAAATGATAATAAAGCAGAGGTCAAATTGGTATTTCAGAGGGGTTAAGGCAAAATGAGATTTGCAGAGCGAGGGGCTCCTTTAATAAGAGAAAATAAGAACATGTCTAACTCCCATGTCCAAGAATGAGAAGGGAGAGTGGAGTTTCCTCTGTGTGTGTGTGTGTGTGTGTGTGTGTGTGTGTGTGTGTACCTGTACATGTGTATGTGTGTGTGTGTGTGTGTGTATGGTAAACAGACGAATGGGGCACATTAATTTGTAATGTCCTCACAAGAAGAGAGGAAAAATAAATCTAAGAAATTGTGAGAAGAAGACTGCAGTAAGGGTGAAAAAAGGGTGGACAGTGCACTTCAGGTAAAAACAAGAACAGGTGCAAAGAGAAATAGAAGTAGTAACATCCCTGTTTGACTATGAAATAATGACCACAAAAGCGACTTAATGATACGAATCATATTCTAAGTAATGATTACTTGCTATTTGGTTTAGTTGCTTTAGTGTTTCAGTAGGGTCAGTTTTGTTAAGCGTAAAAATAAAGCATAAAAATAACCACGCACACGCACACACACACACGCACACACATGCACGCACACACACACACACACACACACACACACACAGATTACAAACCAAACACACATTTCTGTTGCTCTCTGCTCTTAGGCTGAGTGAGCTCTTTTCCATGGCTGCCTGGCAAGTCTGCTGCACGAGACACTCCACTCAGGGAAGTCAGCGCTAGATTTTGAGCACCCACTGCAAATATCTTGAGGGCATCTTGGTTGGCAGAAGGTGCCACATCTTCACGTGTCTTTATTTTGTACACAGTAAGCCCCAGGACTGGATCTGCTTAACTAATTCCCTGCTTCTCAGCAAGGCTCCGGTCGGACTGTTCCTGTTACTGTTTTTACAGGCCAAAACCTGCATGCCAAGAAGCAGGAGTAGAGGAGGCAGGGGATGGCTCTCGCACCACACTTACAGCTTTCTGTAACTAGTTAGCACGCTAATGGACTGGGGGTGAGAGGGTTGGGGGGGGGCTTCTGGATATACAAGCTTTTGACTCAGAATTATGTTAGCGTTGGCTAATCAAGTGATGGTGTAGTTCCCACCTACAAGTCTATTAGGAGCATATTAAAAATGTTGTAAATAGGTAACAAGCCCGAGGGGCTAATGAAAAAAGAAACTAGCAGTGTTGTTTATGGGTTTATGATTGTTTATTGTGGCCATGGCTTATCTTTAGCTGACAATAGGGGGTCTCACTTTAAGAGACTCCACACATATAAAGCCAAGTCTACCACAGGGACCACCGTCATAGTACAGTAAGGTCAGGGTGATTCGAGTCCTCCATTTTCTGTCTGCCTGAACAGTGCATTAATAGCAACAAGGGAGGCTAAGGTGAGCCTACGGGTTGTATTTGAAGTTACACTTCAAAAGGCAGACACGCAGGTTTTGAGGTCAGACCTAGATACAACTGCACTGTTCAGTGAGTTCTTCAAATCCAATAACATGGCTGAGCCTTCCTGGCTGACATGAGTATGATCTGACAGGCCTCCTCTTTCTTCTCCGTTAAACTCCATGACAGTCAGCTCAGTTTAGCACTGCGCTGAGGTCTGGGGAGATGTAATAAGCACAGTTATTGACAAGAGCAGTCTTATTTATTTATTTAGTAATTTTCTTCATAGCCAACAGTCTTTTGCGGTCTTTCTCCAGAGCCGTGATTGGACAGCACTCTTGAACAGCTCTGACTTGTCAGACTCCAACGCAAAAAAAGTGTGGATGTCTATTAGGACCTTACAGTAATGCCATTTGCATATGAGAGCATTTTCAAAAGGCTTGTCTATAATGCATTAGGGCCTTTTAAGATGTGTTTATACGGCTACACAATTTTAGCCCACTGACAAACCCCTGCATGGTTTTGCTTCATTTTGTGAGACATGCAGGCCTAAATAATTTACACACAACTCATCTTAGGAAGAGCATCTCATTTAAAACGCTCACACAAATATACACACAAGGGCACACACACAAAGACACACACACATGAACACACACACACACACACACACAAGTGCATGCACACGGTATTGATGGTTAACGCGGCACTTAAGCCAAGCTTGTCAGAAAAAGAATCCAATTATCAAAATGTCAAGAGCACATCTGACAAGTGCTGTCTCTTTTAAGGCTGAGTAGGCTCACTGAAATATTCAAGGTGCTTTATCCTCCGTGTGGGTTTAGCACAGGACAAACAGGGCTGTTACACTGTGTTCCTCTACACTCTTACGAAGAGAGAGAAAAAAAAAGAAATAAATAAATCAATAAATCATGGACGATTTCCCAAGTGAGTAGAAAACAAGCACCTCACTGTAAGGCATACATTATTTAGCCAAGAAGATGTGTGTTTTAAATGTTGCTAAAAAATACATGGGGCATATGCTAATTTGGCAGCCTAGTCTCTCACGCTGTTGTTAGACAAGTTTTTTTTTTTTTTTTTTAAAAGAAAAACAGAAAAAAAGGAAAAATAGAATCTATACAGAGAGCAAGAATGTGAGCCAAGATCACGCGATAGTGAGGGATGCCGTAATGCGTTGGCGAAGTGAGAGGATGATGTGTGACTGTGTGTGTGTGTGTGTGTGTGTGTGTGTGTGTGTGTGTGTGTGTGTGTGTGTGTGTGTGTGTGTGTGTAAGCACATGTGTGCTTGCGTGCAAGTGCGTGGGTGAAGAGAATAGGGGCCAGTTTCAAAGGTGTCATCGTTTATAAATGTGGAGGGGATGTCTTTATCCTAAGTTTGGAGACCCCCACACTCCACCCTCCACCAATATCTCCCCACCCCCACAAACATACCGAAGACACAGAGACACACAGACACACACAGACACACACACACACACACACACACACACACACACACACACACACACACACACTCCTTGACGATCGGGGCGCTGCCAAATCCCAGCAGTGTCTCCAAACAGAGGCTTCCTGCAGCGTGGCCAGCCTGTTCCCCCTGCCTTAACAACATCCCAGCTGACGGCCCACTCTCCTCTGCCAACATACGGCGCACCTTAAACCCACAATCTGCTCACAAACACCCTCCACTCCTGACAGCACAGAGGTAGGAAAAAAAAGAGCTAACTACACAAACACAAACACACACACACATACACATACACACATGCATGCGCACATAGACACACAAGGACAGAGGGACCTGAGTAAAAGAGAGGAACGAGAGAGTGAGAGAAAGAAGGACAGAGAAAGAGTGGATAGAGAGAGAAAGAGAGTGTGAGAGAAAGAAAGGATAGAGAGAGAGGAGGGGAGGGGACCTGGGCAAGAGAGAGACAGAGAGTGAGAGTGTAGAGGACAGGTTGAAACACATGGAACACTCTGGGAGGTGGACATACCCATCAAGTCTGCAGGCAAGCGAGTGTGTGTGTGTGTGTGTGTGTGTGTGTGTGTGTGTGTGTGAGTGTGAGAGAGAGAGAGAGAGAGAGAGAGAGAGAGAGAGAGAGAGAGAGAGAGAGACACAGAGAGAGGGAGCTTGCATGCACAGGTGTGTTTCTGAGGCATGTGTACACGTGTGATTGTGCTTGCATTATGGAGTGCATACACGAGTGTCACATCAGTTTACATTCTTCAACAGACCTCCCCTCTCTCTCTTCCCCTCTCTCTCTCTCTCTCACTCTGTCCTTTCATCTCTCCCTTACCTACACTCTCCTCACCTCTACGCTCTCTCCTTCCTTGCTCTGTCCTCTCTCTCTCTCCTTCTCTCTCTCCTTCTCTCTCTTCTCTCTTTGCTAGCCTGGGGAAGCGGCGGGAGCGTCGTTAGCGGGGCGGGCGTCGTCGAGAGCGGCCCTCCACTGTCTGCACCGTTCTAATTAAGAGTGAACAGCATGAGGTGGTCTGTGGCTCCAAATGGCACCATATGTTTTCCCAGACTAACTGGCTGAATAAATGGCATTTACCCACTCTGGACCCACTGTGGCACTGTGTCTGGAAATCAGTTTCTAAACTGTCGTATAAAAGCACCGAGACCCCCCTCACATTAACGTCAGATGTGGGTAATTACCTTCAGGAAAAAAAGGGGAAGAAAAAAAAAGAAGCCGTCCTGTCGCACAATGCATCCTCAGCATCCTCGCACGTTTCCCTTCCTGTTCCGATTAACCATTTACGGGACTTTTTTAACAGCTTATGTCTGCTCCAGCGAGCTAGAGGTGTGAGGCTGTAAAACATTTATCCCGGTGGTAAAAGATGTTTGGTTAATCAGAAGCTCGGGGAGTCACCCGAGTTGTGTGTTTCAGATTGGTGGGCGTCCATTAATCTCCTGGTGACAAGGAATAGCTGCTGCCCCTCAGGAGAGCCTAACCTCGCTGCTTACACCACTAGAAAACAAAAAAAAAACTAACAGGTTAACAAAAAAAAGGAAAACAAAACACAGCCATAACAATGGCTAGAGATTGACAAAAACAAAAATGGCCTCTTTGAACCGCCTGACAAAAGCAATAAAACGAGAACCCCATGACCAAAAAGAAAAAAAAAATGTCACAATCAAATGGCAAAAAAGCTGCCTTTTAAAAGCCTGCTGGGTGGGTGACATTCTTGCAGTGGGTTTCACGTGCACAGCAAATGACCTCCTTTTAGGCACGACAAGAACAGAGGAATCGCTTTCCTAATGAGACACGGGGAAACTACTGCGACTCAAAGATGAAAACCCACACAGACTCAGGAGCAAAAACACACTGTGTGAGTGCACAAATGCAAAAACTTCAATGACTGAAGCTGGCCCGAGCGCGCAGATAAGACACATAAGGCTGCCTACAAGGCTCCCTGTTCCCATTTTAATCACGTTTTAAGCACAAATAATGAGGCCCTGGATAGGCTCTTATCTCGTGGCTACGGGCTGATAATTAACGCCATCAAAGTCCTCCTGAACACAATCGCAGCGCAATCAGGGGCACCCCCAGCAGGTTAACACTCAGTGTATTGTGTACATACATTTGAACATAATGTTCTCAAGTGTCAACTGATAGAGCTATTTGCTATATTTTCAAAAGTGTGTGTGTGTGTGTGTGTGTGTGTGTGTGTGTGTTACTATACACCTTGGGAAAGAGCTGCACTATACCTCCCTATAGTGCAGCATCAACACAACTTAAATTGAACATACAACCAAGGTCCAAACCTTATAAAACAAATAAACCACAGAAGCCAATTTATTTGACTTGAAAAATACAAAAATATCCATTATCTCCAAACATGGGTAAAGAGCTGTCAGAGGCTGGCCTGTGACTTAATATAGAAAGAAGAGGCCTAACACACGTAAGAAAAACAAGCGCAACATGGAGACTCATCCCTGGAGAAAAAGCTTTGGGCCTCATTCACACCACATTGCGTGAGAGCGCTCCGGGACGGAAGCCGTGCAGTAAGCGATGCTGTGGCGTGTGTGTGTGTATTCACACCAGGCGTGTCTACAGTGCGGTGCGGTACGGTGCGTTGCGTCCATGGTGCATCAGCTGCCAGCCCCGTCTTTAAGTCCACGTGACCCCTAATGTAGCCCTGTCTTTTGAGTGCACACAGCCCTGTTTCCGTTCATAGCGCTTTAATAAATACTGTACAACAAGAAAGACATTCAAAACAGCCAAAACATCTGGTATGACAAGGTCAATATTGACCGTTTTCCAGGCTTTTGTTTCATGCAATTGTAAGTGAGAGGCATTTTTGTCAATACATAGGAGATCAATACATTGATAGCATAGTTGACATGAAATGTACAGGTTTGCTGTAGCTTTTAATAGAATTTTGGCTAAAAATGGTCATGCCACTTGCCTCCCATGCAGAAAAAAGGGACTTGATTTCGCCTTCTGAGTTGCAGCGTGATGGCTGCTGCACGGTTGAGCCACTTTACCACGCTCGTGTACTACATGCGGTGTGCATGGTCTAATCTGTTAACATACATTTGGTCTGAATGAGGCCTAAATAAGGTAGGATGCTGTAAATAGGATGCCAGTTCAGCGATTATGTCATGGTGAAAAGTAAACAACTCTGACATCCCATGATGTGTCCTGTACTTGTTGTGTCTAAACTTCTCAAGTGACGTCACATCAACTTTTATGAGTAAAGGTGAGAGTGGCTTCGAAGCCTGTGACTCACGGACCATGTACGGCATCCAAGTCTCACACTGTGGAGACAAGGAGTGACATGTCAAGGCATGTGAGAATTGGCCAATGGCGAAGCAACACAATCGCAACACTGATAAGAGCAGAAGGATTTAGCACTCTCCGACAAATGGCTTGAGAAATATGTGGAAGTAACACTTTGTCACACACACACTGACACCGAAACCAACACACACTCACATCCACGGGTGTACACACACACACACACACACACTCACATACTCTCTGACACACACAGACACACAGCCACAGACACAGACACACACACACACACAGACACACACACACACACACACACACAATAGCAATATAAATCTAGTGTGTGTGCCAAGTCAGAGCGCACCTGGCAAAACCACAGAGCCGCTTAGCACATCTCAATCACATGAATCAGTCAGAATGATTACGGCTTGACTCGTTTTTCAAACAGAATCAGGTATTGCGATCTCTTACTCAACGCACAGGTGTTTGGCTACGTGACTCTCGCTTCTTTCTCTCTCTTGTGCAGAGGTGGCTGTGCACAGGTGAGCTCTCAGGGGTGTGTGTGTGTGTGTGTGTGTGTGTGTGTGTGGAGGGGGGGTGGCTGACTGTCGTATCACCTTGCCAGCTGGGGAAAGCGTGACCTCAACGTGTCGCCACGAAGACCTGTCCTTGTCCACCTCGTTTCACCACCCGTCCAAAGAGAACGTGACTTGGGAGCACTAATTTCCAGCGCTGAAATGTTTTAACACAACCACAAGCATGGCAACACTTGCTCCAACCACAGTCTGTCTTTGCTCCAGTGATTATGACAGATCTTAGTCAATAGGGCTGAAAGAAATGCCTTGTTCACCTTGACTAACTGCACTACTGCCTACCTGATATATCTATGCAACCAGCACAATTATGCAGACAAAGTCAATAAAGACTAGGTGTTGAAACTGGCCGTCAAAAATCCACACACACATAGACATGTAGATCCACTGATACACACACACACTCATACAAACACACACACAAAAATACACATACATTTGCACACAAAAATACACACGCATACGCACACACACACACACACACACACAGAAATGCAGACACACACAAAGCTGCACAGGCAACGTGCACGAACCCATACACTCTCTGTCACACACATAACACATATATGCATACATGTATGTCTAGACACACAGACACAGACACAGACACACACACACACACACACACACACACAGAAATATACATCTATGCACATACACACTTGCTGACACACACAAACACATAATACATGCAAGCATATACATGCATATGGACACACACACAGAAACATGCGCGCGCACACACACGCACACACATACACACACACACACACACACATGCACAAAGAGCGTCTGGATGAGTCTTGATGCGGAAGCCAAGTGCTGCATGAACAGGCCCATGAGCTCAGCTCTGTTTGCGTCTCCACACAGCGCGGTGTACACAGCTTTAAAAATAAATCACAGCCATGGTCTCCACAGCCACCACGGGGCCTCGCAGGTGAAAACACAAACACACACACACACACACACACACACACACACACACACAAAGCAAAAAAAAAAATTATCCTAACGCCAGGATGCCAGTGCACCAAATGCTGCTGTCAGCCCAGGGGTTTAATTACCTTGGCATCCGTGCCACTTATAATCACCTGCCATTACCAGCACCGGCTGCATCTGCTTAAGAGTCTGTCAGAGCCAGGCGTGTGGAGACATCCTTCACCCAGCCAAAGGAGCCAGACACAAAAGGGCCTGAGCGCACATCGCTTACTGTAAGGCTGTGGCACACCGCACACAGCACACAGCACCGCAGACGCAAACGCACTGCCATCAGGAGTCTCCAATTAGCACCGGGGAAGAGAGAGTGAGGGGGCAGAAAGAGATAGAGAGAGAGAGAGAGAGAGAGAGAGAGAGAGAGAGAGAGAGAGAGAGAGAGAGACTGAGGTTCATTCTCCCAGACTGCATCACTGCACAGTGTCTGCTCATTGCTCTGTTTGGCATTTCTTTGTTTACTCCTAGCCAACCTGACAATTAAGACGTATCTGTTATGTTATTTTTTTCCTCTCTTATTAGAAAAGTTTACCTGAGTTCCCCAAAAATAAACATTCTTTGGGGAAAGAAATAAATACTGACTCTGGGAATTTCGGCCCAAATTGATAGCTCGCAAACAAAATGGCCGCCCTGGGAGGAGAGTGATGTGTTCATTTGTCATGAGCCTTAACAGGGCCCTGGGTCACCTTTTGTGGTCTTTAGCACCCAATAAATGTCAGCTAAGCTGGTGGATGTGTGACTGAGATGAGAGATTGGCGCCAGGAGCGATACAGTGGAGGACGTCAATAATGTTGTTTTTTTTTCCCCCACCATGTTGATCACCAGTGCGGGGGCAGCCTGTCTCACAGTGCCTTGGACTCACCTCAGGCTCCAAAACATCTCACACTGTAACTTCAAGAGAGGCAGGAAAAACAAGACAAACACTGACACACCTTATTTACATACACACTCTGTACTTCTCTTTGAGAACATGACAGGGAGAGGACTGACCACACATACCAGAGAGAGGCAGGTAGTGGTGAGTGATGGTGGCTAGCTGAGTACAGATTGCTAGTGGTGAGTGTTAGCACTGGCTAGTTGAGCAGAGATTGCTAGTGGTGATTGCTAGCAGTGGCTAGTTGAGTAGAGATTGCTAGTGGTGACTGTTAGCGGAGGCTACTTGAGTAGAAATTGCTAGTGGTGACTGTTAGCGGACACAAGAGGGGTGTTTACAGATGTGAGGTCGGTATAGTTGGGGGACCCTCCAGGCAGATTTAACAGGAGAAACACTGAAGTAAAAGTATGCCAGCGCTGGTAACTAATGCCTCCTCTAGGACACACAACACACATAGCTAGGCCTCGAAGCTCAGCACGGCTCAAACAAATGACAAGAACGCTCTGCGCTGATGAGTCACACGATCAAAACTGCATTGTGTGTGCAAACACAACCGGGCTGTTCATCAAGATAAGCTTCAGCAGCAAATGAACGCCAAATGAACGATATCCCTGTACACGCTCTGCCTCCCGCTCTCCCTGCCTGGGTCACATATCTCAACATGCGGCCTGTGGCAGTGAGATTAGCCTGCCTTAGCTCTGCCCACCTCTCGGCTTGCATTA
>CM059280.1:20652907-20675407 GCA_030347295.1 Setipinna tenuifilis | reverse complement strand
GGAGCGGGTGGTGGTGGTGGGGTGGGGACCACACGTGTTTGTTTCGATAAAGACAGACAAATTAGACGACAGCTTTCAAACGCAACCATCACTTTCGCACTAATTATACCTCGCCGGTGCCATGATGAAAGAGGAGGTGCGGAGCAGCCTGGTGTGTGTTTGGTCTTCTGAGAGAGAGGCGCGGTGTGGCAGGGTAAACAAGCACCACTGCCAGCGGCGGCAGCCATCAGGGTGGGGTGGAGGGGGGGTTGGGGTAAATGGGGGGGCATATGTGGTCTCTCTGTGTTTGTGTCTGTGTGTTTGCGTGTGGGCGTTTGGGTGTGTTTGTGTGTGTGTCTGTGTGTTTGTGTTTGTGCGTCTGTGTGCTTGTATGTGGCCGTTTGTGTGTGTGTGTGTGTGTGTGTGTGTGTGTGTGTGTGTGTGTGTGTGTGTGTGTGTGTGCACGCGTCTGTGTGTGTGCATCTGTGTGTTTATGAGTGGGCGTTTGTGTATGTGCATGTGTTAGCATGTGTATGTGTGTGTGTGTGTGTGTGTGTGTGTGTGTGTGTGTGTGTGTGTGTGTGTGTGTGTCTTCACATCTGGCTAAGACCCACGGCAGACACAGGTGTTTGCCCGGCAGAGAAGCGCCCTGAGGTGTCGCGAGGCGAAGGCTGCAGCCAACAAGCTCAGAGAACACAGCAGCGGCCGCGCCCTCATGAGATCATCCAACACTAGCGGAGTGAAAATATCTCTCTTTATCTCTCTCCGTCTCTCCCTTTATCTATTTATGTT
Organism: Setipinna tenuifilis; assembly: GCA_030347295.1. Classification (NCBI taxonomy): domain Eukaryota; kingdom Metazoa; phylum Chordata; class Actinopteri; order Clupeiformes; family Engraulidae; genus Setipinna; species Setipinna tenuifilis. Next base: position 20,674,636 of record CM059280.1, on the reverse strand, counting down.
GTCTATCTGTCTCTACATCTACCTCTCCGTCTTTCCCTTTCAACTTCAAATTCCTTACTGACATGGCCAACGGTGCACTGTATTGCCAAAGCTGCTCTTTCGGTGAATTATACCAGTTTAAATCAACCTGACTCTACTTGTTTTTTTTCCCCCCCATCACGTTAGCTTGGTTTCTAACACCTGTTTTGGTACCAACTTTGTGTTGTTTTCCAAATGCGCTGAAGCGAGACCGAAAGGTGATGCAATAACACTACAGACTACTGATCAATAAGGGAAAAATATGAGAAATCATTGTCACCCATGTGCTAACTTTAGCTTCCACAATAGCATAATAGTTTCCTTACTGCATCACCTTTGAGCAACCAGCGTCGTGTCGTCTTTTGATGTGGGATTTGCCAAACTCTACTGTTTTTCAACAACTTTTTATTTTGCAACCTTCAATGCCTCCTGCAACGAAATTTGTTTTGTATGCTGTGGAAACATACCACATATCGATGTCAGAAAGATACCTTGCTACACACAGGGGCTTCTTCTCCACAGTCAAACACAAAGCACCTGCTACCAATGTGGAGTCCAAATAGAATAGTGTTGAGCCAGAGGAAAAATGGGAGGAAAATCAGCCTTAAATCCAAACAATGAAATAACAAATCGTTATATTTCTATTTCTATTACCACTCCACTTAACTCTCATTCTCCTCTCCTCTTAAATGTAAGAGCAACAGCATACTTATAAACTTGTCCCATTGACTGACTAGAACATGGCGAATGACTGAAAAGCAAAATCTATCTCAATTAATGAGAGGGAAAAAACACACAAAAGTCATTCAGGGTGATATATTCTATTTTTTTTTGTAATTTTGCCTCTAATACTCATACACTAAGAGATAATAACAGCAAGCCATATGCTTTTCTGGGACACCTATTTATTTAAGTACACTTAAAAGGCTGAAGGCAAACAACATCACAATTGCAGAGGCCCATACTGACATGAGCTGGACCACTGCTCCCTTGAATGCCCTTGCTTGTCTGTCGACCTGAATGAGGGAGAGGGATTTAACAGGAGGAGGAAAAAAAGAGTATGGAGTTATCCAGCAACTGCCAAAGCCTTTCCATCATGGCTGTCAGGGCCAGAGACTGAAGCCGGCTTGGGGTTTGTCCGTCTTCATTGTGGACGGACGCGTACAATCTTTCAAACTCCCATCTGGGACGGCCGAGGGCCATTGTTGGGGCTACACCCCCCCCTCCCCATACACACACACACACACACATCCCAAAAAAAGACACACAAATACACAGATACATCCCCCTACTCCCCCCGTGAATGGTCCCAGAGGGAGGAGTTGCAGGCCCCGGACACACAAAGGATGTGTCACAAGGACGCGGAGTAACAAGTGACAGCCAAAGAAGGCGCCTCTGTCTCAACACAACAACTGGTGGTGGACACAGAAAAGAAGGGTTTAATCAAGCTGGACACAACCAAAAAAAAGAGGGGGGGGGGAGGATCGGATGGGGGGGCAGTGTTTGGGTGGGTGTGTAGGCAGGGAAGGGAAAGAAAAAGAAACGTTTGAGCTGGGCACTTTGGCCTCACTGACCCCTGGGTTTGATGACAGCCCTGGGGTCTTTGTTCTGGAACCTTCTACCCAGGTGAGGGCAGAGAGGGCGGCGGGAAACAATAGCAGGAAACAAAAGGATGATGAGGACTCTCCGAGATGGACACTGGAGGTCAAAGGGCAAGCAGCACTCACTGACTGATGAGGCAGCTGTGGACCTGAACAGCACTAAACACAAACACAAACACACACACACATAACACACACACACACAACCACTAAATCCACTGAGACACACGCAAGGACAAACGCAAACACTTTAAGATGAATTAGTGGAGTGAGTCCATTTGTAATTCTCCACAGCCGAGCATCATGTTTCTACGCGTAAAACAGGTGGTGGGAGTAGATTGCTAATCCAGACAGGGAGTGCGAAGACTGATTGCAAAAACACACTTTCATAGGTGCAAAAAGCAGGGGATTCCTCTCTGCGGAATTCCTGACACTTTTCTTTCCCACTAAAAAAATGGGACTTGGAAGCGAGGCCCTGCGAGGAGAAAGCGCTCCTTGATTTACGCAGTCCCGAGCCGTCCAACTGCTTCCCGGGTCAAAGGTCAAAGACTGCCCACTCTGCTGCCGCTGCTCCATGAAGAGCAGGCCACGGAGTCAAGCAGACCTCCCCTGGCTCATAAACACCCACATACGCACCCCTCCATCCTTTTCCCTCCCTCCCTCTCTCCCTCCTTCCTTCCCCCTGTCCCTTTCTCCCTCTCTCTGTCTTTCTCCTCCCTCCCTCTCTCTCTCTCTCTCTCCCTCCTACTCTGCCCTCGCCTCCATTCTTACAGAGGTGAGCCTAGCCTGCACTCTGTTAATCTTTCACTACAACACTTTTTTGTCCCCTCCCTCCCTCCTTCTCTTTCTTTCTTTTTTTTTTTACACACCCCTGAAAAGGGGCCAACACTATGGGGAGGGAGGTGGAGTGGAATGCACAGAAAAAAGGAAGAAAAAGAAAAGTACTACAGCAGTAAAAAAAAAAACAAAAAAAAACAGAGGGAGGGAAAGAGAATGAAAGAGAGAGAAAGAAAAGAGAGGGGAAAAGGAGCAGAGAGAGGCCAGATGGGCACCTTCACAGTCCATTTATCAAACCCAATGCTCCCGGCCCGCCCCTACCCTCCCGCCACCACCCTCGTGTCCTAAACCCCCATGTAATTCAGTAATCATTTTCATTATCATATAATGACCTTACACAGCCTACAGCCGTTTGCACGGTCAGTACAAACCTCGCAGCTGTTGCCTTCAGTGTTTGCTCGCCGGCTGTGACAACGTGCCCCCCCCAGCCCCCCCCATTTTTTCCTTCATCTCTCCTCTCTCACACTGTCTCTCTCTCTATTTCTGTGTCTCTTCTTTTTTTTTTTTTTAACTGGCCCGAGGTAAGGCCTAAGGCTCCAGGGCAGGGGTCACGGCAGGGTCAAACCCTCCTGTGTTTTCCAAGGCGAAAGGGGGCAAGCGTGGGGAGGATAGGTGGTTTGGCATCGGCCGGAGGCAGGTCAGAGCACCTGTCACTGAGAGGCGTTTTACTGTAAAGCAACATGTACGGGCTTCACCTCCTTATCAGCTCACCCTTGACACCCCCCCACACACACACCCTTTCCTTTCCGCAGGTGAGCGGGGTCGACCCACCGTGGGTCAAAATGAGCCGAGCCTAGAGCACACAGCAACCCTGACCTACTCGCCAGGTGGCACAGCCATGAGCGTAGAGCAGAGGTTACAGTGTCTCAGGCTCCACAAGTGTAGTGTACCATACTGACAGCACTGCACTGCACCGTAGTGTATACTGTGTCAGTATGGCACATAGAGACGTCAGCACAGCATATGTCACTTCACATGTAAGTCACTCTGAAGCTCTGTTTAAGCTCTAAAAGAAAAATTAAATACTGAAAACTGCTCAAAACTGACCCTCGACACAAGAGCGCTCCATTTCTGTACCGGTGCGTAAATGTAACATGTGACAAAAAACAGTGAAGAAACGGACAGAATAAACGGACAGAGGCAAAAAAAAAAAAAAACGATTAATGGCTGCATGGGGGGCTCTAAGTGTGGACATTAGTCACCAAGAGTGCCCCCAGGTCACTGGGGAGAGCCTGTGGTCATGCTTGTACTTACACTAACAGCCACGTCCTCCACCATCCACCCCCAACACACACACACACACACACTTACTTAAGAGCCCCCGAGGCGATGCTGAAAGCACACACACAGGCATGCACAGGTTCCCCCTCTCTCCGCTCAATACTTCACACACACTGGTGTTTAAGAAACAAAAAGTCAGTGGAGAAAGCGCCATCAATCATGGCTCCTCTGTTTGTGTTTACGGGCCTGAGAACAGAGGCATCCATCATCTTCCTTTCCTACCTTCTTCTTCCACCCCTCCTTTAAATCGCTAACTTTTTTTTACGCAGCATTATGTTCGGAGACAAAAGAGAGCATTATCACAGGGGGAGCCAAGCATGTTGAATACCAAGTTGCTAGGTAGCAAACAAAAACTAATTAGGCTTTGATTATACATCCAGAACAGTCAAAAAAAAAAAAAAAAAAAACGAAACGCAAATTAATCTACAGAGGATGCATTCTGACGATTTTCAGGGTATGCGTTAAGGATGAAATAAGCATTTGGGACCTGAACACTTGTCATGGTACACACAAATACAAATAGAAACACACACACACACACACACACACACACACATAGGCAGGCAGACATACACACATACACACACACACACACACACACACATCCATACATACACACATATACACACACACACATCACACACACAGATCACACACACACACACACACACACACACACACACACACACACACATTCATACATACAGATACACACATATACACACACACACACAGGCATCTCCATCTGTCATGGATAGTTGTCTGCTATGCCCCATAGTTGCCGTTTTGTGTTATCCGTGTCCATTAGGTCTGGCTGTGAATCTGTCAGCGCGGGGGCGGGTGGATGGGTGGCGGGGTGGGGGGGCGCCCGCGCTGGTTTGGTGTACGTAGCTCGGGGGCCTTTATCCTTCCTAAACGGCAGACGCGATATCGGCGCGGCTATCTTATCGGGCCCCGGCGTGGCGTCTCCTTAACGCGGCGACGGACGATGGACGGAGGGGGGCCATGTGGTTCGTGTAGCGTAAATGCCGCCCCGTTGACAGGCACTCCACAGACGAGCCCTGGCCAAGCCCCGACGCGGAGCGAAGACTCGACCGCCGGCAGAGTGTCAAGGAGGGAGAGTGTGTGTGTGTGTTGTCTGTGTGTGCGGGTGTGCGTATGTGTATGTGTGTGGGGGTGGGGGGCAGATGGAGGGGTGGGAGAGGGGAAAAGAGGGGAGCAGCAAGAGTTCAAACACATTGTGACACATTTGTGTGTGTGTGTGTGTCTGTCTGTGTGTGTGTGTGTGTGTGTGTGTGTGAGGCACTGTTCCACTATCTAATCACTCCCTCGGGCTGATGAAATAAACTCCTGTCGGCGTGTTGGACAAGGACGAAGCATTTCCTGTCCTGGACCATGTCAGGGGCCCCTTCCACCTCCAACATGCACATACACATACACACACACACACACACACACACACACACACACACACACACACACACACAGATGCACACAACACACGGACGTGCACATGTACACCCACACAGATCTACATACACAAACACAAAACTACAAATACACTTATATCTACACAAAAACACACACAAACAGACACACACACACACACACACACACACACACACACACACACACACACACACACACATATACATACATACACATACCTACAAAAAAATGGAAGGACATGTTTGTCTAGGAGAATAGGGAGGTTAAGCTATATGAAGGCCAAATGTCAATTTTAATGAGGTGGGCAGGGGAGTACTTTCTGAATGTGTGTGTGTGTGTGTGTGTGTGTGTGTGTGTGGATGAAGAGGAGGGAGAGGAGAGGGCTAAGCTGACCTCCTGAGTGTCTTATCTCATGTTTGGCATTGGAGAGGGCAACATCACAAGCTTGAGGTTGTTGTGCATGCCCTGTTAGAAAGATAGAGGTTCTATACAACTGTGCGTACATGTTCATATAGCTGTACTCTGTGTGTGTGCCTGTGTGCCTATGTGTGTGTGCGAGTGTTTGTCTGTGTCTGTTAGTAATTATGTATGTGTGTGGGCACTGGTATGGTGTTATCATCTGGCTTAACTGTGTGTGAGGTGTGACAACAAGGGGGTCAGTGTGTGTGTTTGTCTGTGTGTGTGTGTGTTTATCTGTGTGTGTGTGTGTGTGTTTATCTATGTGTGTGTTTGTGGGTGGGTCGGAAACACTGGTCTGTACCTTTCGACGCCCACCCTGTGGAATGTGGCGACAAAGCCTGGAGCGTGCGAGATGAGAGAGGGACAGCCGTCGACAGCCTGGCCGCTGAGGCCTGGCGGCTTTTGAAAAGCGTCCCCTTACACGCCTCATCTGGCCTGGACACCACACAGGGTCACCCAGAGGGGACTACCCCACCCGCTGAGCTGGGTATGGGCTATGGGGAGTGTGTTTGTGTGTGTGTGTTTCTGTGTGTGTGTTTCTGTGTGAGGGGCAGTATGACTCTCACATCCCATCTGTAGGGGAGGTTGCTTTTTTGTGTTTCCCTGAAGGACTGTGATGGTGTGAGGTTTCTGGTGGTGCCCCGGCTGGCTATGGCTCTGTGTGAACTATAGGAAGTTAATAATGTATATTGTGTGTGTGTGTATGTGTGTGCAAGTATATGGGTGCGTGTGTGTGTGTGTGTGTGTGTGGTCAGGGGGTTCTGGATCTTGTCTGGCTCTCAGAATGAGGATGTGTTGTCACACATGCACACACATGCACACACACGCAGACACACACACACACACGGCTGATAGAGTTGCTCTCTCAGAGAGGTCAAACTCATCCATAAGGAGGAACCCTCTACGAGCAGTCCAGACGCTCTTTTAAAATCTCTGCAGCTTAAACATCTGTTTGTGTGTGTGTGTGTGTGTGTATGTGAATGTGTGCACCTGTGTGTGTGTGTGTATATGTATCTACATGTCTGTGTATATTGGTCTAACCGTGTGTGTGTGTGTGTGTGTGAGTGTGTGTGTGTACACATGCGATACTGAGTGAGATAGCACTGAGTGAATACTGTTTGCCCGTCTGTGTGTGTGATAAAGAGACAGAAAGACAGGGAAATGTGTGTGTGTCAGTGCAATATTTGTTTTTGTTTGAGTGAGCAATTGGTCTGCGTTCACATATGTACATACATATGGTGTGGGACCCTGTGTGCGTGTGCGTGTGTGTGTGTGTATGTGTGGGAAAATGGGGAAGAAAGAGAAATATTGTCTGCGGATAATTACAACAAAACACACACACACATGCGCACACACACACTAAAAGCGCCACATATGTGCATGTCCACATCTGTAAATGTCTGTAAAATTCTATTGTGTATGTGTGTATATAAATTATAAGATGCATATAAATGTGCATATGCGTGTGTGTGTGTGTGTGTGTGTGTGCCTGTGTGTGCATGTCCGTGTGTATATGTGTGCGCGTGCATGCATGTGGGCATGTGTGCTTATGTATGTGTATATATGTGTATGTGTGTGTGTGTGTGTGTGTGTGTGTGTGTGTGTGTGTGTGTGTGTGTGTGGGTGGTAGATGATGTCTGGCTGGGGCTTTGACAGGTGGGGTGAGGGGGTTAAGAGGGGCCGAGGAGCTGGAGCACCTACAGCACACACACACACACACACTGCAGCTGGCAGCAGAGAGAGAGAGGAGGAGAGACGGAGAAGGGAGAGAGAGAAAAGAGGTGGAGAGGAAAGATGGAAAGGTGAGGAGAGGAGAGAAGAGGTGGGCAGGGGAGGTGCAAAGGTGGTACAGAGGACAGATGACAGGAGAGGTTCAGTGGGTGGACGGAAAGGGAGGATTGAGAGGAGAGATGGAGAGGGAAAGTGTGGAGAAAAGAGGTGGAAGAAAGATGGAGAGCAGAGGAAAGGAGAAGTGAATGGGAAGGTGGAGAGGAGAAGAGAGGTGGAGAGAGGTGGAGAGGTGGATAGAGGAGGTGAAGAAGAAAGGTGTAAAGGGGAGGTGCAGAGAAGAGATGAGGTGGGAGGTGGTAAGGAAAGGTTGAGAAATTAGGTGGAGAGAGGAGGTGGAGAGGAGAGGTAGAGATGTGGTAAGGAGCGGTGGAGGAATGAGGTGAAGAGAAGAGGTGGAGAGGGGAGGAGAGGAGGAGAGGTGGAGGAATGAGGTGAAGAGGGGAGGTGTAGAAAAGAGGTGGAGAGGGTGGTGGAGAGGGGAGGTGGAGAGAGGAGGTGGACAGGGGAGGTGGAGAGGGGGGTGGAGAGAGGAGGTGGAGGAATGAGGTGGAGAGGGGAGGTGGGGGTCTATCTGCAGATGGCCACCATCACACTGCCTTATCTACCAGAGCCCCCAGCCTCCACCCACCTACCCCCCTCAGCCCCCCACCCCACCCCACTCCACTACACCTTATCAGCAGGGAAGGAAGTCAGTGGGACAACATATGTGTGTGTGTGTGTGTGTGTGTGTGTGTGTGTGTGTCTGTCCAGCCATCACAGACATGTATGAGGTCTGTAAGTGGGTGTGCGTTGGGGGTAGGTGGGTGTATGGTGTGTGTGTGTGTGTGTGTGTGTGTGTGTGTCTGTAGATGTTTGTGTGTGTGTGTGTGTGTGTGTGTGTGTGTGTGTGTGTAGCTGTCTGTGATTGAGAGTAGTTGTTTAAAGGTGTTGACTAGACACAGACATATACAAATACAACATTTGTATGCTTACCTGTATCTACTTCTCTATCTCTGAGGAAGTTCAGCATGGTGTGGGCGTTTGTGTGTGTGTGTGTGCGCGCGTGTGTGTGTGAACGTATGTATGTGCCTGTGTGTGTGTGTGTGTGTGTGGAGGAGGGAGAGGATAGGGCTAAGCTGACCTCTACAGTGTCTTATCTCATGTTTGGCATTGGAGAGGGAAACATCACAAGCTTGAAGTTGTTGTGCAAGCCCTGTTAGAAAGGTACAGGTGGGATGTCTGTTGTTTGTGTGTTTGTGTGTGTTAGTACATTTTCCCTGTGTGCATCTGTTTTGCTGTATGTCAGTGAAGGCATTGAGCAGGTGCTTTTGTAAGTGTGTGCGATCTGTTTGCACTCCTGTCTGATGCTGAGGATGTTGAACAGTATGTATGTGTATGTTCGTGTGTGTGTGTGTGTGTCATACCTGTCTGTCCATGTCTGTCTGTGCTGCTGTCTGTCGGTAAGGGTGTTGAGCAGGGTGTGTGTGTGTCTGTGTGTGTGTGTGTGTGCGTGCGTGCGTGTGTGTGTGTGAGTGTACCTATCTCTCCATGTCTGTCTGTGCTGCTGTCTGTCGGTGAGGGCGTTGAGCAGGGATGGTGTGTGTGTGTGTGTGTGTGTGTGTGTGTGTGTGTGTGTGTGTGTGTGTGTGTGTACCTTACCTGTCTGTTGGTGAGGGCGTTGAGCAGGGACAGTATGTGTGTACGTGTGTGTGTGTGTGTGTGTGTGTGTGTGTGTATGTGTGTGTGTGTCATACCTGTCTCTCCATGTCTGTCTGTGCTGCTGTCTGTCGGTGAGCGCGTTGAGCAGTGTGTCCGCCATCTCCCTCCTCTGCTCTTGTGCTGTGCCCTCATCCTCCACCACACCCAGCAGCAGATGAGTCTGCAAACACACACAGCAACACACAACACACAACCCTGTTTACAGTGGCCCGCACAAATACACACTCATCTTCACCATGGCACACACAAACAAGACACAAATCTGTTTACAGTGACCCACACGAATACACACTCGTGTGTAGTTGCAGTGACCCACACAAACAACACACAATCATGTTTAGAGTGACCCACACAAATACACACTCATGTTCACTGTGACCCACACACAGCAACACACAATCCTTGTTTACAGTGACCCACACAAACACACAATCTTGTTCACCGTGAGCCACACAAATACACACTCATCATCTTCATGGGGACCCACAGAAACAACACACATTCATGTTTACAGTGACCCACACACAGATACACACTCTCATGTGTATTTACAGTCACAACAAACATTCTTGGAACCCCCCACATATAAACAGTCATGATAGCAGTGACCAAGAGTCACACACACTCCACTCTGTCTGTCTGCACATTGAAGTGGACAGCACACAATTAAAACACACCTTGAACCAAGAAATGGGAGGGAAAATAAAAACAAAAAACAGAACATTGCACAGGAGAAAAGTACTAGAATTAAGATCTGAGTAAAGAATAAAGGCAGGACTTTTGTTCATAGGATGTGTGTGTGTGTGTTCTGTGTGTCTGGAAGACATCTTGCGGTAGTCTGGCACAGGAGGTGCTAACTGCTAACTGGATTGAGGAAGAGACACCTGCTGGAGCTGGGCCACTCAACAAAAGGCTTTTCCAGGGACACACACACACACACACACACACACACACAGAGTTAGTGCCAAGCGCTTATTCTTGGCAAAAAGGGGGAAAATTAAGGAAAACAAGCCAACGCTAAGAAGCGTCAAGGGAGAGTGAATTACACCAACATGTGTGTGTGTGTGTTACAGTGTGAGTGCATGTGTTGTGTCTGTATGTGTATGTGTGGGTGTATGTCAGAGTGCGAGTGCATGTGTGTGTGTGTGTGTGTGTGTGTGAGTGCATGTTGCAGTGTGAGTGTGTGCGTTACAGTATGCTGGTGTGTGTGTGTGTGTGTGTCTGTCTGTGTGTGCGTAAGTGTGAGTGCATATTAGTGTGTGTGTGCATGTTAGTGTGTGTGTGTGTGTGTGTCTGCGTGTGCGTGTATGTGAGTGCATGTTAGTGTGTGTGTGCGTGTGTGTGTGTGTGTCAATTAATAAGGCAGCGTGGCGTGGTGCTGTAATGCAGGAGCAGATCCCCGTTGAACAGGAATTAGAGCGCAGCTTAGAGGAGCACGGCGGAGGCCCCACTAATCTCGGCCTGCTCCGACAGCCACCCCGCCAACGAGGGGATGGAGAGAAGAGAGGGATGGAGAGAGGGAGAGGGACGACAGGAAGGGGGGAGAGAGGGAGGGAGAGAGAGAGAGAGAGAGGGAGAGAGAGAGAGAGATAGAGAGAGAGAGAGACAGAGAGGGATGGAGAGAGGGACGACAGGAAGAAGGGAGAGAGAGGGAGGGAGGGAAGGAAGGAAGGGGAGGCTCTGGAAAGCAAGGCTAAAGCAAACGTGTGAAATGAAAAGGAATTTGGCAGCCTCCAAATTAAATGCAATGCTGTCAGTGGCACTCAAAATCCCTCTTCTACTCTACTCACTTTCTCTCTCCCTCTCTCTCCCTCTCTCTCCATCTCTCCCTCCATCTTGCCCCGTCTGGCAGAGTGATGGATCTGTTACTCTCAGCGACTCTGACGCCTTGTTAAGAGCAGTCTCTTCCTGTCACATTCGAAAGTCAAGCACTTTCATTTCTGCCCATTTGCACTCTCTCCATCTCTTGCTCCCTCTCTCTCTCTCTCTCTCTCTCACTCACACACACACACACACACACACACACACACACACACACACACACACACACACACACTCGCACACACTCGCACACACACACACACACACACACACACACACACACACACACAAGCACATGCTTGATGTAAACTCACAAGCTTTCCAGCCCCCTCTTTTGCCTTTTTCATGGAATAAAAACACACATGCATAACATTAAAAACTTCTTTCTTTTTTTCCCCAGCAGAGAGGAGAGGGAATTCACGTCTGACAACCAGCTGTCGCTCTTAATTCTTGTGAGGACTGGTCTCACTGTGTGTGTGTGTGTGTGTGTGTGAGTGAGTGAGAGAGAGAGAGAGGAGGGAGTGTGTGTGTGAGTGTGTGTGTGTCTCTGTACGTGGCTGTGTGTTAGAGAGAGCAGATCCTTGTCAGGCGTGTGTAGCAAAACTGAAATATCTTGCTTGCATTTGCTCTTTCTGTCCTTTCCCATCTCTCTCACACTCTCACACAATCGCTCTCTCTCTCTCCTCTCTTTCCTCTCTCTCTCTCTTCCTGACCTCGTGTGAGAAGATGGGGCCACAGCCTTGTCATGACACGTGTAGGCGCTGACCAATCAGCAGCGGTCAGGAGCAGACAGCAGTGTCAGCAGTGGCTCAGGTGAGACAGCCCAGGAGGTGGCATTCTGAAGGCGGGACGTCACCGCAAGCCAACGCCCCCCTCCCCCTCTCATTGGCTCCCGCACAGGTGCTCGGCAGGTGATTGACAGCAGGGGTGCCATCCGGAGAACTTGCACCGTGTGCAGGTTCGGTTCACCTCAGCTGTTTCACAACACCTTGTGCTTTTCTTTTTCTTTGTCGTCTTTTTTTTTTTCTTTTTCATTTTTTTCTCTCTCCTCCTTTCATTTCTCTCTTGCCTTTTCCGTTGCGCCGTCGTTCATCCGTGAGACAGCACTCCTGCCGTGCGCTGAACCATCACCTCCTCTACTTTACACCCACCCCGCCCTGCCGCAGTTAGGCCTCTCTTTTTCAAACTTTCTGTTTCAGTCTCTTTCTCGCTCTTTTTTTTCTCTCTCACTTTTCTCTCGCACTCTTGTTCTTTTGGACCACTTTTCTCCCTCTTTCCTTTTCAATCTCTCTTTTTTTGACAATTTTACTCCCTCTTTTTTTGTTTTTCAATCTCTTTCTTTCTCTTTCTCTCTCTCTGTCAATTGTTCTCCCTTATTCTTTGTCTGTTTCAATCTCTTTCTTTTGTGCTCTTTCTCCCTGGCACTCTCTCACTATTTCTCTATCTCACGGACAATCTTTCTGCTCTCTCCTTCCCTCCCTCCCTCTCTCCCTCTCCCTCTCTCTCTCTGCCCTTCTGCCCTGAGGTTGCTGGTTCACGGTGGAGAGGAAGAGCTCTGTGTTTGTTGCATTAGTCTGAATGGCACTGATGACAGAGCCAACTGAAGGCGGCCCAGGCTTTTTGTCCTGCCTTGTCAGCACGGGTGTGATGGCACGGTGTCATCTTCGTGTGTGTGTGTGTGTGTGTGTGTGTGTGTGTGTGTGTGTGTGTGTGTGTGTGTGTGTGTGGTTTCACCCCTCTTGTTGTTAATCCTTGGCAAACAAGTTGGAGCCAAGGATCGAGAGAAGCACAATTTTTAAAAGCAACAAACCAGCCCTAAACAAATGTGTGTGTGCACATAGCATACACAGACACACAGACACACACACAAACACACAGCACTGGAACTGTCACTGAGACAACGTTAAACGGGACTCAAAAGCAACTCAATGCGTGTGTGTGTGTGTGTGTGTGTGTCCAGCATGAAGGCCTTGTGTGCCCTGTAACGGCAGTGTCTCTTCCCCCAGGTCTGGCTCCCATCCCCATCCCCAGCCTCTCAGACCATGTTTACCCGCCGCTGACAGCCCCTGTCCCCAGGCTCCACGGCCACTGTCTGACCCCCCCAACACACACACACTCAAGGACACACACATTTACACACACACACACACACACACAGCCTGAGGTGACCCAGGGGCTATTCAGTGGGCAGCCTGTGTGTTTACCTGCAGGGGACGAGAGACATACATCCTCACCAGCCCCTAAACACACATGCACACACATGCACACACAAATACTACGACCAAACACACTAACAGACACACACCGTCTCTCTCTCTCTCTCTTGTTCTGATGTACAGACATACAGATACACACACATGCGCACACAAAGATTCACACAGAGAAAAACAGTCTGTAACTTGTAAACCCTTAATCACACACACACACACACAGTTTCTCACACAAATAAAAGTTGCTTCCACAAACACAGATGCATACATATGCAATTCATACATCCACACACGGTGTAACACTAGTTGAGTGGCAGACACAAATCCCTAGGTCCAGGGTAGAGACCTACGTGTGTGTGTGTGTGTGTGTGTGTGTGTGTGTGTGTGTGTGTGTGTGTGTGTGTGTACACGTGCATGTGTGCACGTACGTGAGTATGTTTCTGTGTGTGTACGCATTTGCGTGTGCCTGTGCCTGTGCCTGTGTGTGTGTGTGTGTGTGTTTGTGTGTGTGTGTGTGTGTGTGTGCGCGTGTGTGTGTGTGTGTGTGAGCACTCAAGGGGCTGGTGTGACAGAGGCCGTCTGATTAGTGTCAGGCGTGTGATGGACGGGCCTGGGCTATTCTGCGGTGCTCCTGGGCTATTTACCTAAGACCCATCCATCTGTGGGCCGCCACACATCAAGAGCCAGTTAAGCAACAACAGGCCCGACAGGAAACCAGACAGACTGGCAAGCAGACAAGCGACAGGTCTGATATCTATAGATCTATCTGACAAATTGTTTCAAAATGTCTACATTTGCAAACCTCAGACTAAAACTGACACCAAAACCCAGGCCTCTAATTATTATATTTATATATCTATATATTTTTTTCATGTATTATCATTATTATTATTGTCATTATTATTATTATTATTATTATTATTATTATTATTATTACTACTAGTAGTAGTAGTAGTAGTAGTAGTAGTAATAGTATTAGTAGTAGTAGTAGCAGGAGCAGTAGTAGTAGTAGCAGTAGTAGTATTAGTAGTAGTAGTAGTAGTGGTACACATACTGTAACAGAAATTAAACATAGTGTAAGCATTTAGGTTACTATATATTTTATAAAATGTAAAGATGCTTATGGTATACCAAATGTCACATCTACGATTACTCCAGTAAGACAGAGCCATAAAACAGACAGTAACAGCACAGCGCTTCCTTCACACAACAGTGGCTGTGGACCAGTGACCCTGTCAAGAAGAAAAACACGACGGTCTCAGATTAATCCCTCAAAGCGGGGGGACGCCACGCGAGCAGCCTGCCACACCACACCAAGCCACGCCAGCCGTGCCCGGGCCTCGCACTGCCGTCCAAGTCCAGCTGTACCTGGGCATCCTCGCAGATGGGCGCGTGCCCACGCCGTGACTCCTTCCTTCCCAGCCGCCACTGGCAGACCCTGGCACGGTTTTGGCACGCGCCCGCCCCCGGTCTGGGCGTGCGGCCGGCTGTTTGCACCGCTGGTGTGGCCGATGCCAGCCCCTGTCCAGGGGAGCACGTGTGGGGGGAGCAATGGGGATGTTGGGATGGGGAGGGCTCTCTTACAGGCTCCTGTGCGCAGTGCCAGCTGTGCTATGCTACACCACTGCGCCTGTGCCCATGTGTGTGCCAATGTGTGTGTGTGTGTGTGTGTGTGTGTGTGTCTGTGACAGACAGAGACAGACACAGAGAGAGCGAGAGAGAGACAGAGACAGAGACATATAGAGAGACATACATCTCTGCTTTGCATGTGCATGTATGTTTGTGTGTGTATGGACACTTGCTTTAAGATCTGTGTGCTGAACGTGTGTGTAAATATGACAAAGAAACAGGGTACACTGTTTATGCATGAGTGTTCATGCACATGTCTGTATGTGTATGTGTGTGTGTGTGTGTGTGTGTGTGTGTGTGTGTGTGTGTGTGTATGTGTGTGTGTGTGTGTGTGTGTCCATGTGTGCCAGCTGTGCCTCATTCCACTGCTGTGTGTTGTATGTGTGTGTGCCAATATATACCAATGTGGGCCAGCTGTACCTCACTCCTGTGTGTGTGTGTGTGTGTGTGTGTGTGTGTGTGTGTGTGTGTGTCTGTGTGTGCCCATAAGGAGTGTGGGGCCGCTAGCCTGTTAATCCCGTAGTGTGTTTACGAGCCCCGTGGTTCAGCTGAATGTGTAATGGTGACACACACACAAGGGCTTGTGTCGCCTCCACCAAGTGTCCCCACCTCAACAGTCCCACTGAGGGTCTGTTTTACAGTCACACACACACACTCTTATCCAACACAAACACACACACACATACACACACACACGCTTTCTTATCCAACACAAATACACACATAAACACACAGCACCTACCACACACAGGCATAAGCACACAAACAGGAACATACACACATTTACACATCCAGGATGTCAGCCTTATTTGCCAACATTCTCTAACACTCCATTGGCCTTAAACAGCCATGGCTTTTACTTCTATTGCTATTCATTGCCTGTAGAGTGTGTGTTTTTGAGTGTGTGTGTGTGTGTGTGCATACGTGTGTGTGCGTGTCTATGTGTGTGTGTGTGTGTTTGTGTGTGTGTGTGTGTGTGTGTGTGTGTGTGTGTGTGTGTGTGTGTGTGTGTGTGTGTGTGTGTGTGTGTGTGTGTGTGTGTGTGTGTGTGTGTGTGTGTGTGTGTGTGTGTGTGTTAAGGATAAGGGTAAGTGGTGGGGGTGGATTTCTGACCACTTCTTCACTGGATGCAATGAAAAGCAGGACCACTTCCCGCCAGCGCTGTAGGAAAAAGGCATCAGGCACCTTGCTCAGGGGTAATTGATAGCTTCTGCTGGCCCGATATGGACGACGAGGGAGCCGTGATCCTGCCAGGGGCCGCTCTCTTGCTCGGGCCCCTAGCCCCCCGCCCCCCCCCCGGCCCCTTGCCCCCCCCCGGCCCCCAGCTCCGGCTTGCTGGGTTACGTTGCTCAGGGGGGGAAAGTCTCCGCCTGTGGAAAATTTATACTAACAGCGGGAGCGCAGAGGAGAGCCAGGGCGACTTAGCGGCCACTTTCGCTTTCCTGTGACATCACACACACACACACACACACACACACACACACACACACACACACACACACACACATGCCACACTCAAACTTAAGCACACACATACATGAGCAAACACACACAACTGTATTCAAATAACACAAAACCATGCACAACCACACACACACAGACACACTAACTAATGTGTTTACACACAGACAAACACACTAACCCATTCATTCACACACACACACACACACACACACACACACACACACACACACACACACCATCTTTATGCCTTGAGAGTCTCTGTGCTGTGCATTATGGTGAGCGATGGAGGAATTCCTCTGGATTAGGGCTGACACGTTTAGAAGAAGCCCAGTGAGGGGGAATGGAGAAGAGGGTGGGTGTTAGTTTCACGAGCATGTAAACACATTCTGCCCCCCCTCTCACTCACACTGGGAGCCCCCGCATCAGAATGAAGGGCACGGGGACCAATAGGCCACTTAAAGAAAAGGGTCAGGACTGTGAGTGTGTGTGTGTGTGTGTGTGTTAGAGAGAGAAAGAGGGAGAGAGAGAGAAGAAAGAGTGGTGTGTGTGTGGATCTGTGTGTATGTGTGGATCTGTGTGCGTGGATCTGTGTGTGTGTGTGTGTGTGTGTATATGTGTGTGTGTGTCAGCAAAGAGCGGGATGGATGAGGGCGGGGTGGGGTGGTGATGTGGGTGGTGATGTGGTGATGTGGGGGTGTGGTGTAGCACTTGTGATCTCAGGGGTGATTGAGAGGTTGCCCTTTCAGCCAAATTGACCCTCGGAGGACTATGGGGGCCATCAATTAGGGCCCGGGCCCCAAGAGTGTGAGTGGGGGCCCCATACAGAACAGATTATATGAAGTGTAAAACATTAGAAAAATGTGTCTGAGGCACCACAAACAGCATGTTTGAAGAGACCAGAGAGGGAGGGGGGGGTTGGTTGGGGGGGGACAGGCCAAAGGAGCACAGAAAGGAATGGGCCCTCAACAAGTGGGAGCGTTTGAAGTCATTGTGGGCCATAGAGAGCCGTCCAAAGACACACACACACACAGCATACACACACACACACACACACACACCACACCCATTACTCTGCTGCCCACACCCCCACACCCCCACACCCCACACCCTAAACCTTTGTGCTGAGCGCTCGGGTCCATCTTCGGTCAGGGTGGCTGGACACATGCTTTCCACAGGGCTGTATAATGGCGGGCTCTAAAGGGGCTTTTGTGCTCCCCCTCTTCACCTCTTTTTCGGAGACAGGGAGAGAGGGAGAGAGAGAGACTGGGGAGACTTGAGACCCACCAACCCCCCCTTTCAAAAAAACCCTACCCCCCACCCCCCCAACACTCCACTCCTTGCCGACCCTCTTACGCACTGATGTACCTCGCTCTGCCTTAAGTGTCGGCCAAGCACGGTCCTGATCGCATGTCAGGATCTGTCTCTCTCTCACACACACACACACACACACACAGGCCGACGGACATGGATCCATTTGGAGGAGACTTTGTAATGGGGAAAGCAGGAATGGTGGTGCACTCTGACACGCACAGCCACACATCCTAACACACACACACAGACGCACACACACGCACTTTTAAACACACTTTCACTCAGTCTTCTGGCCCAATGAGCTCTGCAGATGTGGCCCTTAGGCTGCTGCTGAACGTCTGCGGGCCCAAAACTCACTCGCTCTCTGTTGCCACCCCCCCTCACACACACACTCTCACACACACACACACAAACCGGCCCCCCTTGCCCTCGGGCTCTCTTAAACTGCCCTGCCAAATAAAGGCCATAGCGCGCCATCAAACGCAAGCGCACGGCTCGTCAGGGCTCCTCCAGGTCAGCCGTCACGCCACAAACCAGTCCGGACAGGGATGGGGGGGCTAGGAGACGCGAGTCAGGAGGATTTCGGGGGGGGGGGGGGGGGGGGGGGGGGTGGTATGATGGTGGGGGGGTTGGAGACAGGAGTTGCAGTGGGAAAAGAGTGAAGAGTGAGCATTATGGGGGGCGGGGGAGGTTGGGGGGGGGGGGTGCATTGTGGTGGAGAGGGAGTGTGATGGAGGTTGGGAGAGAGGAGAGAGGAGAGAGGTGCATGATGCCTAATGTCTCCTGGTACATTTTAATCCCCCCCCCACAACCACCCCCCCCCACCCCACCCCATCTGGGCCTCCATCTCCATCTCCATCTGCATCTCCATCTCCAGTGCGGTTTGTGCAGTAGGAGGCGAGCCGCTCAGCCCCGCTCTGCTCCGTGTGGAGATGGCACAGAAGATAGCGCCGGCTGATTAGCCGCTAGCCCCGTGCCATGAAAGCTCTTTGTCTGCGGGACAGCAGCCAGAAGGTCTCTCTTTCCCCTTCCCCTCTTACCCTCCTTTTCACTCTCCTGCTCTCTCCTTTCTCTCTCTCCCTCTTTCGCTTTCCTGCTCTCCGTCCGTTAAGCGTCGGACCAACTCAGATGAGTTTTCATTTTGGCTTTTAAAAAATGTTTAACCTATAAAAGAGATTGGAACGCTCAGCGCACGGGAGGTTTCAACTATGTCTCCCGCCAGTGTGTTTTTCTTTCCCCTACGGTGGCTGGCCTGTGCCAAAACAGCCGTAAAACTCACCATGACTGACTATTTGCTACCACTACATCATGGCGCTGGAAGGGGAAGGCTGTTACTCACAGCAGTTAAAGGCTGGACTCCTGCGTTTGGTTTTTGAAAGGCCTTCGGCATCGTCCGGGCTACGAGGCTCAAATGGCCTAAAGTCAACAAACTGACTCTGGAACAGCCACTCGCCGCTGTAATCACAAACCTACAGACCACATATGTATGAGGCACAGTCTTCAGTTCAGCCGTTTATTCTTACAATATCACAAGAACTTCACAGTCCTTCACAGACCGCTTAAGACCACAACAACATCAACAGCAACCTCTATATTCCTTTACTTAAGAGCATAGATGGGCATCCTGGGTTCAAAAAGCTAAAACAATCCCACCATGAAACACTTGTTGTGATTTTACTAATTAGCTGATCCACCTGGCTGATGAATTGTGCTAATTAGGATTAGTGAAGTGATTGTACTTAATGTGTAGCAAGACTTGGACTCTCTGGAACTTGCTTGGGAGGAGCGTCATCACAGCAGTCCTCTTAACTGCTTAAGACCAACAACATCAACAGCAACCTCTATGTTACTCTAGTTGAAAGTAGAGGTGGACATCCAGGCTTCAAAAAGCTAAAACAATCCATGAAACTGAGTTGTGCTAATTAGGATCAGTGAAGTGGCTGTATTAAATGTGTGGTAGGACTTGGACTTTCTGGAACTGGGATGTTCACCTCTGCTTTGGAGTAGCGTTGTCTCAAGTCGTCACCACGGCTCATCTGCACACACCAACCAACCTACACACACACACACACCAACCTACAAACACACACCAACCTACATTCCTTCCCACGACTGCACCCAAGACTGTAGCTCCAGCCCCACTACAGTGTCTGCGAGTAGGATATATTACCCCCATTATCTCTCCATTATCACCGCCATCATCTCCCTGTACTTAAAATAAACACCAGTAGTCAGGAGCAGGGTGCTCCCTACCCACCCACACTGCACTCGTGAGTGTGTGTGTGTGTATAAGAGAGAGAGACAGAGAGAGCGTGAAAGTGTATGAAAGTGTGTGTGTGTATGAATATGTGTGTGAGTGTCTGTGTGTGTGTGTGTGTGTGTGTGTGTGTGTGTGTGTGTGTGTGTGTGTGTGTGTGTGTGTGTGTGTGTGTGTATGTGTGAGAGTGTGTGTGTGTGTGTGTGAGAGAGAGAGAGACAGGCTGTTCGTCAGTGGAGGCTCCTTACCGAAAATAAAAGAGCCATTTATTAGATCCAACATGACCCTCTTATTAGGCCCAAATCAGGATTAATGAGTGCTATATCAGCATGCTCCCCAAGGAGGGAGGGTGTGTGTGTGTGTGTGTGTGTGTGTGTGTGTGTGTGTGTGTGTGTGTGTGAGGAGGAGTGGGGAAGGAGGTGGAGGAGGATAGAAGCAAAGCAAGAGGACTACTGTTAATGATACTGTCCTACATCCTAGCTACTAAGCACATTCACCCTTTCTCTCTCTCACACACACACAGACACACACACTCTATCACTTTACCTTTCCATCCTTTTCCTGCGTTTTACTTGTACTCTTGTCCTCTCTCCTCCTCTCCTCTGCTTATTGTTTCTTCCCTCCCTACCACCATGTTCTTCTTTCACTTCTGCCTCCATCTCTCCATACCTCTAGCCATCATTCTCTGTGCTGTTCATCTTCTCCATCAGTTTCATCTCGCCAGAGACATCCTCCTGCAGAGACTGCAGCCAGCTCCCAGCCCTTTCTCTTCCTCTTTACACACACACACACACACACACACACACACACACATGCACAGACACACACACACACACACACACACACACACACACACACACACACACACACACAGACACATACAGACACACACGCTTCCAGGCCTTTCCATACAGGCCAGTGCTAAGGGCGGGAGTACACACATTTACACACACACGCATGCATGTACACGCACACACGCACACACACACACACAGACACACACACACACACACACACACACACACCATCTATACAGTGCTCTGCCTCAGTCAGCAGTCTCATCCAGGTGAGACGAAAAGGAAAGAGAGGAAAGAGAAAAAAAAGGGCGGGAAAAGAAACACACACCCGAAAAAGACCAAAGCAGGAAGATCAGACGGGCTTCACAGAAAACCGCTTCCCCTCCGAGTACCTGTGTGTTTACTATCAAACACATCCGTCCTTCTTGATCTCAGTCAGTGTGTCTTCCACCGTACATAACTTCGGCTGAACAAAGAGGGAGACAGAGAGAAAGTGCGTCTGACTGTGTGTGTGTGTGTGTGTGTGTGTGTGTGTGTGTGTGTGTGTGTGTGTATGTGTGTGTGTCTACTTGAGTCTCTGTGTGTGTCTGCGTAGGTGTGTTTGTGTGTGTGCGAATGTGTAAAAAACAAACAAAGAAAACAAAGCCTGAAACTTCCCAGCATGCTTCAGTAACCAGCAGAGCCTCCAGTTCCTAGCCACACTCCTCCTCCTCCTCCTCCTCTCTCCACAGCCTGCACTTCCATCTTGCATCTCTCCACCTCATCTCCCCTCTTCATTCTTCCTCCTCTCTGTCTCTCCATCTTCTCTCCTCTCTCTCTCTCTCTCTCCATCTTCTCTCCTTCTCTCTCTCTCTCTTTCCCATCTTCTCTCCTATCTCTCTCTCCACCCACCAGACTACCTAAACCCTCTTTTTTAAAATCTTCCCTGTGCTCACCTTCTCTGCCAACCTCTAGACCACACCCCCCCCCGCCCGTCCATCCCCCCGTCCCCCACCCTCTTCCACCCGAGCCCCCACTCCGCCACCAAAAAAAAAAGAGTAAAGCTCCTGACTTATCTGCAGCATCTTCTTCATAATTCCTCTCTTTTCTTTGCGATTTTTGAAGCG
>CM059280.1:20645407-20650407 GCA_030347295.1 Setipinna tenuifilis | reverse complement strand
ACAACGCCGACTTCAAAGCTTCTAAAAGACACCGTCAACACAACCAGTCACGGCAAAACAATATAGCAGTACAGGAAATTATCCACTCCAGTGTCGATAACCTTCATGTGAGAATACGCTCCTAAGGTGATTACACACTAATAACAATTAGAAATAGAAACAGTGAATAAGGAGAAATTAATGAAAACATAGAATGTAGTAAGAAGAGAGCTTTTTTCTCTTTAATCTGTTTTTTTTAAATACATAATGAGGTATTCGCACGCATACACACACATACACAGATCCACCCACACACAATTAATATGCTAACGTCAACAATGTTTTTAAATATGTCAAACTTAATTTTCAATTTCTGGTAGCCCAGGAGAATAATCTTGCTTAGGTGTACAGATATCCAGCTTGTGTCTATAGTTAATAAACGGACTCCTGTATAGCGCTGAAGACATGAGTGCGATCAGTATAATGCTTATATGCTAAAATGCACGGCACCTGCACTGGCCTTTCAGTTAGGACATGGAGAACAAAGAAACACTCCAAAGTAAACACAAGATGGGGAAACATGGATTCAGACGTACAACAGAGTAAGCTGCTTATTCACTGGCAGTCTAATCATTCTGTAGCACACTGTACACTTATATGCCTATGTGAACATGTACCCTTTCATCTATGTGTGTGTGTATGCGTGTGTGTGCGTATTTACAGTATATATGTGTGTGAGGATGAATATCTTAAAGCATAGGCTTTGCGCTAGGGGAGACTGTTCCAGCTGCCAGACACATAAAGGGTTAAAGGCGCCCGTCAAACCTCCCACAATGCCTTGTGCTGACGATGTCACGGCTGATAGCGTCCCGCATCCGTATCCTCGGTAGGCCCGCAGTGAGAGAGGAGAGGAGCGGAGGAGAGGAGAGGAACGGAGCAACGCAGAGCAGCACAGTGTGGCGTGGTGCGATGGTGTGAGACATCTATCTCTCTTTCTCTCCCTCTCTTTCTCCCTCTCTCTCTTTCTCTCCCTCTGTCGCTACAAAGCCGCAGGGCTGCACTGGCTCCAGGTAACATAAACGCTCTCCTCGGGCGTCGTCGTATCTGCCCGCGTGAAATTCTCCCGAGAGGTTTAAGTATTTACCCAGAACAGTATCAGGCGCGGCCGCAAAAATTCAGCTTACCCTGTTGAATAAGTACTTCAAAGAGAATTGCAAAATACCTTTTGCCCGCGACTTATTCTACTGTACTGTCTTTTTTTTTTCTTTCACCGCTTCATCCCTCCCCTCTCTCTCTTTCTTTCTCCCTCCTTCCTAGCTTTTATACAATATATTTTTCCAAAACAGAAGCAGGCTTCCCATGTAAAAAGGCATTATCTGTGCCATATTTTTCCTCTTTAAATGAATAATAACAATAATCTTGAAGTAATTTCTTTTCTGCATACACTTGTCTAAATGGGTCTGAACGAAGAAAGCTAATATGGAGCTGGAGGTAAACAAGAACCAGCAATAATTAACCTTGGGATTAAACTGCTATTCCATGTGTTCTGATAAGACAGGAAGCTTTCACTGTGTGTGTGTGTGTGTGTGTGTGTGTGTGTGTGTGTGTGTGTGTGTGTGTGTGCATGTGCATGTGTGTGTGTGTGTGTGTGTGTGTGTGTGTGTGTGTGTGTGTGTGAGACTGACAGTACTGTGTGGTGTTTTTGTAGATTTTTTTTGGCTGGATTCAAATGCACACACATGCACACACATACAGTACACTACGCACACACATGCAAATCAGACATCATACAAAAAAGGCACTCACAGAAAAAAATGACAAACTGTATACACAAGAAAAGAAAAAGAAACACTCATGCATCAGTGTCACCCACAAAAAAAACATACACACAATATTTTGAAAGGAGCTCAATTATTTTCAATAAAAAAAACACTCTGTGTACAATTTACATTGCAATTTCCACAACGCATACTTACAGGACTTTTAATCGGACATGTATGCTTTTGCTTACACATGTTGGTGAAATCAATGCCCACCCCCCCGCCCCCCACCAGACCCCCCCATCCCGCTCGGCTATGATGTATGGGGGGGAAAATACAGAGAAATGGTGTCCCGACACAACCAACTCTGTTCTCCCTCTCAGCCTCCTTCTCTAAAAGCTAAGCCTGCCCCCCCAGTCCTTCTCCTCAGCCTTCTCTTCTCCCTTTCTTCTTTTTTTTCAATCTTAACAAATAAAGCTTTGGCTTGAAAAATTATTTATGGTGAAATGCACAACAGAAACCATAACATTTATAATGTTTTACAAACGCATCAAATAAGTGGATAGGGATTAATTGGCCCGCTCGACCTTAAAATAATTATATGAACAGTGCAACTCTAAACTCCAATGAAATTGATACACTTTAATAATTAGATTCTTGGCTCTGACCCTGTGAAGTCAATAAAGGTTATTAAGGCCAATTGCTGTCTAAACGCATTACAGGCAGGGCTAAACTGTCCGAGGGAGGCCCACTATTTCATCGCCAATATGATAATCCATTCTCTCTCTCTCTTTTCTCTCTCTCTTCCTCCTTTCGTCTCTCTCTCTCTCTCTCTCTCTCTCTTTACTTTCCCTCTCCCAGCCGCCTCTCTCTCTCTCTCTCTCTCTCTCTCTCTCTCTATCTCTTCTTTTTTCCCCGCCTGTGTCTGCACTCTGCCATACAAAACCAGATTGGATTCACTTAACCTTTCGAGGGCTTTGATCAAATGAGCTCACGCAGCAATAACATTTACATTGACCCCCTCCCTCCTCTTGCTCTCGCTCGCTCTCTCTGTCTGCAACTCGCGTCGGCGCTAACACACACACACACACACACACACACACACACACACACACACAGACCCACAGACACACACATACACACACAAACGTGCCCTTCCATGGCTAGGTCAATAACCTAATCAGCTATCGATGGCAACCTCCACAGCTTGCGTGTGATTGCATGGCTCTGCTTGGCCCTCCCCACACACACAGCCAGCCAGACGCCCACCTACCCACACACACACACACACACACACACAGACCCACAGACACACCCGGGCACCAGATATTGTTTCTGGGGACTTCCATTAGAGAGCAAAAGAAGATGAAATGGTCAGGGGGCACATCCCCCCTCTCCCTCTGTCTGTCACAGACACACACAAATATATACATACATACAAACACACACAAATATACACATATATATATATATATATATATATATATATATATATATATATATATATATATATATATATATATATATATATAATATACATACATACATATATATATACATAATTATACACACATACACACAATGCCCTGCAATTTACACATATAGTGTATGCATATATATTTAAATATACTAAAATACATACATTAATAAAAATCCACACAGACACACACCCAAATGTGAGCAAATGCATATGTGCACTCATGCACACAGACTGTGATTTAGTGCTCAGACAAACACCAACAGCTGTGTCAGACGGGAAAAATTAGCGCAGGCAAAGACTAACAAGAATGGCTGCCGGTACTTGGCACATCACCTGAGTACCCCCTTCTCTCTTTAGCGCGCGCTCAAGATGACAAACCATTCTCCAGTTTACCAATCACTTTCAACCCAGAGTGCAATCGCTTTTCTTTCTTTCTGTCCTTCCTTTTTTTTTATCCTGATGCTTTCTGAAATGATTTTCATCTGCATGGCCCCAGTCCTGCTGTCAAATGACTGTGTGTGTAGAGAGAAAGAGAGAGCGAGAGAGAGAGAGAGAGAGAGAGAGAGAGAAAGACAGAGAGAGAGAGAGATCGAACAAGAAAGGAGGGAAAACTGGAGATCTCTCTGCGTCGTCGTGACTTTTGAAGTCGTTGTACAAGCAGCCACAGAAGTCGACGGAAGGAGAGAAAAAAAAATGACAAATTAGCGAAAAAAGCTGTAGAGTACGCGGCAGGCTGGTAAATCAATTAAAGTCACCGAGAGTGCATATATTAGCATCACCAGAAT
Source organism: Setipinna tenuifilis (assembly GCA_030347295.1). Lineage (NCBI taxonomy): Eukaryota > Metazoa > Chordata > Actinopteri > Clupeiformes > Engraulidae > Setipinna > Setipinna tenuifilis. Next base: position 20,646,403 of record CM059280.1, on the reverse strand, counting down.
GCACAGAGAAAAAAGAAGCCATCTTTTTCTCTTTTCACTCATTCTCCCTCTTTTATTATTCCAACAGCCCCCCCCCCCACACACACACACACACACACGCATACACATTCACACATACAAAATAGAAAGAATGAAAGGTTGAAAGAAAGGCAAAGATTTCTGAAAAATGCCACACCGGTATTTAAAATATTCTGCATACGCCTGACTATCTTCCTTTTTTTGGTATTGTCAGCCCGGCGGAAGGCTGCCATTGTTGGGCTGCTTTTGGAGAAATGTCACTTTTGTCTGATATGCATGATAGCCAGCCCTGGGGGAGCAGGGGAAGCAGCCCGGGGGTGTCGCCTGAACAGGGGAGGTGAGTGTGTGTGTGTGTGTGTGTGTGTGTGTGTGTGTGTGTGTGTGTGTGTGTGTGTGTGTGGTGTGGAGTGTATGTGTGTGTGGTGTGTATGTGTGTGTTTGTGTGTTTGTGTGTAGTGTGTGTGTGTGTGTGTGTATGTTTATGTGGTGTGTGTGTTTATGTGGTATGTGTGTGTGCATGCATATGTGTGTGTGTGTGTGTGCATGCATATGTGTGTGTGTGTGTGTGTGTGTGTGCATGCATATGTGTGTGTGTGTGTGTGCATGCATGTGTGTGTGTGTGTGTGTGTGTGTGTGTGTGTGTGTGTGTGCATGCATATGTGTGTGTTGGGGGATATTCACCACCAGTACCCCATGCTGTGGCCCCTGGGTTGGGCTTGTTTACACCACTGGGGAGAACTGAAACTTCCCCGCACCCCATATTTGTCATACAGTCAGTCCATATCTCCTCCTCACCACACACACAGACGCCTAAATGTACTAACACATAGACAATACATACTGTGTCCAGCCTATATCACACATGCTCATATGATACACACAACACACCACAGTTCTTCCACTGACAAGGGTGTGGCAAATTTGGACTATCTGTGTCTCAGACAAGGTGAAGCCACATACACACACACATGCATGCAC
>CM059280.1:20627907-20640407 GCA_030347295.1 Setipinna tenuifilis | reverse complement strand
ACACAGCTACTGATGTGGATAGCCACACTGAGAGCACGGCTCTTGTCAAGGTAACGATGGGCTGGACAAACAGCGTCCGACCGATTACTTCCTGTCCTCCTCTTTTAATCTGACCGCTACACGTGACAAACAACACTCAGTATGTACACGTGACAAACAACACTCAAATATGTAAGTTGACTTGTGTGCATGTTTGCTCTCCTGAACTTTACAATGCAGATGTGTTTCTTGAAAATGCAAAGTTATATTTTCCCTCAAAAAACCTATTGTTTTCGTATTGTCTCACACACTTAAAAGCTAATTACAAAGGTGCATATCCTTAGACATGGGCCTTGTGCAGGTGGAATGGGATCAGTTTAACAGCCCTGTGTGTGTGTGTGTGTGTGTGTGTGTGTGTGTGTGTGTGTGTGTGTGTGTGTGTGTGTGTGTATAGCATATGGATGGAGGCTGCAGCACATATTAGGCTGAGACAGGGGTGTGTGTCTCAGGCAGTCGGCCATGTAGACAGAGACGGAGACAGAGAAAGAGACAAAGACCATTAGAGACAGAGAGAGAGAGAGAGAGAGACGTACTAAAGAGAGAGGAGTACTAGAGAGAGGAAAAGAGAAAAAAGAAAGAAAGGCAGAGAAAGAAACAGACAGAAAGAGACAAGCAGAGAGAGTCAAAGACAGAGAGAAAGTCAGACAGAGAAAAAGAGTGAGCGAAAACACGGAGAGAAAGAGAGTCAGACAGACAGATAGACAGATAGAGAAAAAGAGTGAGAAAGAGAGAGAGGGGGGAAGAGAGAGAGGCAACCGCACTGGCGTGCCGAAGGGGCGTTATCATTAATACAGGCCCCAGAACCTGAAGATCAAGGTGAGACCTGCCAGCACTGAAAGGAGCCCTGGTGTTTGTACAACCTAGATTACCACACGGCAGCAGACAAAGCACACACACACACACAGCTGCACACACAGACACACACACAGACCTACACACACACACACACACACACACACACATACACACACCTACACACACACGCACATGCACACACACACACACGTGCACACATACATATACACATACATGTAGACATACAGAAAAAACTATAGATTATGTAGGAAGAAAAAAATTAATTTTAGAAGCAAAAAAGGGAATTAAAAACAAACTCATAGTATGTGGTATAAGTAATATTAAGTATGCATACCTACATATACATACATACTGTAACACACACACACACACACACACACACACACACACACACACACACACACACATGCAAACAAACATTGGTCTACATGTAATGTACATAGAAGCAGATATAGAGCATGGTTTGATTTCCATGTTCCCTTCCGCAGTCTTGGGTGGAGGGGCTGATTGAGAGGTTAAGGGCTGGGGAATGGTGTTGGCACTGTCATGGGGGGGCACAAGTAGGTGGCTGCCTGCGGGGCACCCTGCTAATGACTGCAAATACTGGGTCACACCAAAGACCTGAACCCAAGAACACACACACACACACACACACACACACACGCACGCACGCACTACAGTTTTACTCCTCCCATACCTCTCTGCTCATCTCTCTGTCTTTTTCGGTCTTTTCGTCTCTCTCTCCCTTTCTCTCTCTCTCTCTCTCCCTCTCTCTCTCCTTCAAGGGAGTGACAGTTTACACTACAGAGGCGCTCACCTTTTCTCCTCTGGGGACTTTTTTTCAGCGTTTGCTCTTTTGAAGTGCTGGTTTAATCCTCCTAAGGATGCTTAACGTAGCCAGCTGTGTGTGTGTGTGTGTGTGTGTGTGTGTGTGTGTGTGTGTGTGTGTGTGTGTGTGTGTGTGTGTGTGTATACGTGTGTGTGTGTGTGTGTGTGTGTGTGTGTGTGTGTGTGTGTGTGTGTGTGTGGTAGAGGGAGGGGGCATGCGAGGTGTTGATCTGTGCATGTGTATCTTTGAGTTGCCAAAATGCAAATACTGTACAAGCAAACTCTGAACTTCCCTCCCCCTCTTCCACCTAACAAAGAAAACTACTCCCTAAAATCTGTCTAAGAAACAACTTCCCCCTCATACAGAACAAAACATCACTGCAACACAAGTTGGTTGTGTTCCTGTCTTATCGTAATCCTACTGTCTCAAACTCTTAACGGTAGTCACAGCAATTTTTGAGCTGAAAAACAAACTTGCCTTGATGTGCCAAGTAATCTGAAGTTCTGCTGATGCTTTATTTTAGTAAACCAATGAAAGCACTGTGCAGTACAGAAGAACAGTAATTATTTATTGCACAAACGCATATGTGTTTTTTAAAAGAAATTAAATGACATTAACCGTTTGATCTGTCATAACAGGTATTGTGAACTCAACAACTATTAATGGATTTATTGTCAACAGTGAAATAACCATCTTCTTTAAAGTGTGGAAAGCAACAGGATCCAGTGTGTGTGTGTGTGTGTGTGTGAATATGTGTGTGTGTGTGTGTGTGTGTGTGTGTGTGTGTGTGTGTGTGTGTGTGTGTGTGTGTGTGTGTGGAGATCCATCCCTAGGAGAGACACACACACACACGGAGCACTGTATCTCAGCTCCCTGTGAAGAGCAGCTTCAAAGCAGCGCTCAGCTTTTGTGTGGCTTAAGACCTACACCGCTCCACTGCAGTATCCTCACATGCTGGGCAGTCCTCCCACAAAGCCACCCGCACTGTAGCCCACACAAAAAAAAATAATAATAATAAAATAAAAAAATGCCAGCCACCACCCCCTATCGAAGTCGCTCCAGCACCCTTGTGCTCTGTGATTGTCCATCTGTCCTTAACAGGAAGAACACAGAGCAAAGGGGATGAGCTTTGAGTCAACATGGCCGCCACAGCCCGCAGAGCCGGGCTTATCGTGCTCATAAAAGCATGTGACCCTGCCACTGGCATTTGGAACAAGAGCTGCCCTGGCGAGAGATAGGGAGACACACTCCATGGCTAAATGCCACCGGTCCAGGTGAAGGGGGGAACAAGGCTTTGATGATGCCACCTAACCTCTTTACTCTTTCACTCTCTCTCTCTCTCTCTCTGTCACTGCACTCTCTTTCTTCCTTCTTTTTAGCCCTCTCTCACTTCCTGCTAAGCTCTCTCTCTATCTCCCTCTCTCTCTCCCTCTTTCTCTCTGTCTTTTTTGTCTCTCTGTCTCTGTCTGTCTGTCTCTCTTTTTCTCTCTTTTTCTCTCTTGCTCTCTCCCCAACTATACCCAACTGTCTTTCTCGAATTTTTTAGCCCTCTCTCTGCTAAGCTCTCTCTCTCTTCCTCTCTCTCTCTTTCATTCTCACTACACTGCACTCTTTCTCTTTATCCCTTTTTTCTCTCTCTTTCTCTCCTCTCTCTTTCTGTGTTGGACAGAGGGCTCCCTTGGACTGTGCCGCCATCTCGCTAGGCGCCGGACGTGCTAACTGCCCAGTGGCCTGGGCCATCGAGCGGCCGAGGGAGAGAGGGAGAGAGGGAGAGAGGGCGCCATGGCGACCCCAGCGAGTCAGAGGCGAAAAGTCTCCCCCCGTTTTAGATTTAATGAGGCGAGATTTTTCCACACCTCGGCCCCCCCTGAGCCGCTTCAATCAATTTCCTCCCGGGTCCCCCCTCCAGAGATGGCCGCTGATGACTGGCCAATCAATACAGGCCTGCCTTTACTGTTTACCCAGCAGCCACCAGGCCCACCTTCACACACGCCACTACTGTCAGTCCCAATACACACACACATGCAGGCAGACACACACACATGCACACACACACACACATACACATATACACCCTCACACACATACACATGCACGCACACACACACACATACACATGCACGCACGCACACACACATACACATGCACGCACGCACACACACACACACACACACACACACACACACACACACGTACACACACACATGCACACACACACATATACACACATACACTAGCAGGCTCACTGCTGCCCACCCTCAGAGCAGTGTTGTCACATGCTAACACACACACACACACATATGTTCTCCCTACACACTGAACACACATCCTTTAGAAAACAGCTGCTGACATGCAGTACACACCCACAATCACAGTCATATACACAACATACATACACATAAACAATAGTTCTGTGCAGGTCCTTTAAGGTTTACACCTAAGTTGTACTCTGGTACTTTAAAAGAACACTTTATTTCAGGACCCATCTAACAACTGTTTGTGTGGGTTGGATGTGTTTGCACGCATCTGTGCGTATGTCTGTAAGTATGTGTGTTTGTTTGTGGAAGTGTGTGTGTCTGTTTGGTGTGTGTAAATGTGCCTCTTGTTCCCTCTCCAACATGTGGAAGTGGGTGTGTCCCTCCCCCCCTCCGTCCCCCCCTCCCATCCCGTCCCGTCCCGGCGCTGGCGTGGGGCGCATTGACAGGCTTCATTAGGGGGCTCCCTCTGGAGGCTCTGTCAGACGCCCACCTGGGAAGTGACAGGGCGGCTTCAGATGAGCGGCGACGGCCACGCCCGCCATTAGCATTTCAAAGGCCCCGCTAACATCAGCTAACATCACGCCGCTAGCCACACTAACGCGACCAACAAGGGCCCTCAAACGCTACTCAAGCGCCGGGGAAGGTAGCAGGCAGAAAGGGACAGGCAGGACTGTGGAACAGCAGGAGCTGTCTGCCTGTGTAAGCTCTGTGTTTGTGCGTATAGTATCTGTATATGTGTGTGTGCATATGCTATCCCACATCAACTGCCTCCCTGTATCCTATAGACAGGTCTTGTTTTACCTCTGATATGAGTGGAGGAGGCAGTGTTGAACAAAAGTAACTTCTGTATATGTGCATATTACTACATAGAGTACATGTACATTCGGTTGACCATATTTGGATTTGGGGCAGGATGGCAGACACTAGACATTCTGAACTTCTAAAAACACTATTTTACTATTTTATAGGTCCAAAAGAGAGGACATGTCCTTTAAAAAAGGACATCTAGCCTTTCTAGTGTACATGTGCATGTATGTATGTACTGTATGTACAGTATTTATGTAAATATGTATGCATGTAAATATATGTATGTATGTATGTATGTATGTATGTATGTATGTATGTATGTATGTATGTATGTATGTGGGTGTGTGTGTGTATGTATGTATGTATGTATGTATGTATGTATGTACGGCAAACCTTCCCATTTTGTGCATGACTACATGTGTATGTATGTATGTATGTATGTATGTATGTATGTGTGTATGTATGTGTGGCAACCCATGTCAACTTCCTGCTTTGTTACATGACATAACTCCCTTGTTGTACAGCGGCGAGCATTCCTTCAAGTAAATCTGCTCCACTTCGAGGACACAGTAGCAGTCATAACACATCGCCGTGCGAATCCCTCCGACGGGTTGTAAGTACATAAGAACACGTCCGCGCCGCCCTACAAACATATTCACTTGCTTGTTTTAAGGGCAAGCCCAAAAGGTGCCTGGCAGTGTCACCGCGCTTGTGATTTCCTTTTTTCGCTTGTTCCAACTTCAACTCGGGCCGAACGTGTCAAACAAGACCCCAGCGCGAATATCGCTCTGACCGCACGAGAGAAACCCACTCTCGAATAACAAATAACGCAAGAAAGACTTTAGATATATTATATATTTATATATATTTATATATATAAAGGTATAAAAAAACAATACACCATTTAAGAGCACAGCAAAGCCCTGGTGGGCGACTCTAAACAAATGGGCCGATCGATCATGTCAGCGGCGCGTGGCGCCCAGCTCCTGCCTGCTCCTGGGGGCCCTGCTCCGCCACTGATCCTGCTTTTATTATAAATGGCGGCCCGTTTTGGCGGAATAAATGGCGGGCCACGGCGGACGCGGCCCAGGTGGGGTAATCCAGCGGTGGGCGATGGCGGTCGCTCAGGAGGACTGCGGTGATGGAGGGGAGGGGAGGGGGGTGGGAGTGGGTTGGCTAGGTGGGTGGATGAGTGGGTGGGCGGTGTGGGAGTGTTTGCAGGACTCAACCACTGCTTTTATAAAGTCATCTCCAGTCCTCAAACACCCCCTCCCCTCTTCACCGCACCCCCCCACCCACCGAATAATTAATGGAAGGGTCCGACCTTTCAACAGCCTGGAAGGAGCCTCATCTGTCATGGCGTCTGAGGCTCCCACGCGTGTGTGCCCACACACACACACACACACACACACTAATAACCACACACTCACTATAACAACCACACTCACACACCCTAATAGCCACACATACTATAACAAACCACACACACAGACACAGACACACACACACACACACACACACACACACACACAATCCTATACACAACAAACGCACAACCTGGCTCACACACACAGAGGTCTCTATACACAGGGCCCCTACCTGTGAGAGATGAGGTGCTATTTTAACCGTTAGCCCCTGGCACCCCTAGCCTTCCCACCAGAGACCTGAAGCACTCTCGCCGCTGTTAGCCACTGATTACTCTGCCTGAGGTGGGGGGCCAGGGAGCTGGTGAGCTGGTACGCTAGTGATTGAGCGAGCTAGCAAGAGAGAGTCAGCTAGCGAGCGAGTGCTCCTTAAATAAAGCACCACACAGGAGCCTGGGCTGCCGAAGCTCTCGCCTTACTCGCAGTACATGATGTTTAGAGGATAATACATTCACGGAAGCAAGAGGTTACAGCATAAATCTTCTGGCTAGCAAAAAAAAAAAAACAGGGACACATATGCTACATGTTAAGAGGAAACTGTGCTAATGACCAGTACGGGATGCACAGATTGTATAGTAGCGTGGGGCTAATATATGATGCTAAAGAAGGTTAGCACATACAGATAGATACAGGCACGTATGGGAAACCCAGTCCTACTATGTATTAGTTCCACCTGTGCACTTAAAACAGTTGATTTTACCAATTAGGTCATCTTCCTGGCTGAGAAGCTATGCTAAATAGTACCAGCTGGTTTGTGAACGATTAGAACAAAAATGTTTTTTTTTTTTTTTGCTTTCTGAAATCAACCTTAATACTATATCTATAGATACATACAGACAGAAACCCACACACACTAACGCATGCACACGTCACATAGATCCAATAATACCTAAAGATGAATGAAAATAAATTTACACGAAAACACACACAGATCTATGCACACCGACAGAATAACCCACACAGATCCATATTTGCACAAATACAGACACAGACACACAGATATACAGAGATACACATAAACACACACACACACGCATACGCACACACCAATACACACACACACACACACACTCACACACACACGCACACACCTCGTTGTGGATCTCCTCGCAGTGCTCCAGAGTGCTGGGGAGCAGTGAGCGCAGACTCCTGGTGCCCGTGTCGGGGTCGACCTTCAGGTTGTGCAGGGCCTCAGCACAGCGCCTCTGGATGTAGTCCAGTGTGCCGGTGGAACACTGAGGACACACACACACACACACACGCATGAAAATACAAATACACACACACACACACGAAAACACAAACAAATACACACACACAAACACATACACACACACACACGCACGCACGCCCACGCACGCCCACACACGCGCACACACACACACACACACACACACACACACACATGCGCGCGCACACACACATGCACACATGCGCACACACACACACACACACACACACACACACGCATGAAAATACAAATACACACACACACACTCACACACACACACAAAATACAAACACACAAGCACATAAACACACACACACACATGATATGATGAAACAGCATACACAGAAGCTACCGAAACAGAACACCAAGCCTTCCAGCCCCAATAAGTCACTTAATGCCCTAAATGCACGCAGAAACAATCGGAGTGAATGGGAAGGGGATTGGGCTGCTAAACGGAGGGCTTATGCAGATAATGGCAAAATGAGGCTTGTAATCCAATGCCTGAAACGTACATGAGAATGAATGACTGAATGACCCACATCTATTGTGTGTGTGTTTTTGTGCTGTGACAGTCATGTTTTGGTTCTGATCCAGATTTGGATACTACAGCAGCACCACCACTACCACCACAGCCACCTGACCCACACACACACACACACACACACACACACACACACACACACACACACACACACACACACCCCTCGTGAGAGAACCTTCTCACCTGAGCCACTCTGTGCGTGGAGCTGAATCGGGCCGTGTCTCCAGCCAAAACACAGTGCTGATGTGTCCTGTTCAGATCATCTGCAGAGATGTTTACACACACACACACACACACACACATGCGAACACACACACACACACACACACACACACACATACACACACACACACAAACACACACACACATACACACACACACACACACACACATACACACACACACACACACACACACACACACACACACACACACACACACACACATACTGTATTAGTCAATGTTGTCACACCCTAATGATGTTTGATTTTCCCATGGTTTGGATTTCATCTCGCCTTCAAGGCAAACAGATGACACCCATGGGTGTCCAAAACAGCGTGTGATGGTGAAAAAGACAGCACAGTTTCACATTATCTGAATCACAACATAATAAATTCCCCGCATGTGAGAGACTCGTCTCTGGCAGCCAGCGTGTGAGCCACCAGAGACAAGCCCAAACACGGCCCCCCCCCCCCCTCACTAAGTCACCCTAATTCACTACATCCAATGAAAGTAGTTTAAGTTCAAGCATTAGTGCATCACTGTTGTGTGGATGCGGAGCGGCAAACAAAAACAAGAAATGGGTTTAAAAAACGTAGACATGCGTGTGTGGGCTCGGGTAAATCCCTCTAATTGAAGGATGGCCCGACACTCTATCTGACAAGATTGTCTAGGATTAGGCATCCCGCCATATTATCATCTTAAGACGAGAGAAGAGAAGAGGAGAAAGAACAGAGAGGTTTTGAGGGGGGGTGGGAGTGGGGTGGTAGGGGAGAGAAAAACAGTTTATATCCAATAATAATATATGATCTCCTTCAATCTGTCCTGCATGCTGCCACTGCCATGAATCACCAGGCAAACCAGATCCCCAGTAATAAATATTTATCTCTATTATGCCGTTCATCTGGTGCGCATTGTCCTTTCCAGGAAGCGGGCTTTTAAATATATTGGGTCAAGTCTCGCTCTCTTGGTCCCCCGATGCTTTGGGCACACACACACAAACTGGAAATCTTATTACCACCACCACCACCACCACCAGCAGAGGAGCACCACCACCACCACCACCCCCTAGACACACACACACACACACACACACACACACACACACACACACACAATCTCCCCACTAACAAAACAACAGGGCCTGATGTCCGTCTTGCATTGTTCTTATTTAACCACTGAGATTCCATTTAAGTGGAGTGGGGTTGGTGGAGGGTGGGGGGGTGTATGGGGGGGTTAACAGTGATTCAATTTGCACGTCGCACACGAGCCCACGCATTAGCGACTCAGAGGCCAAGCTCTGTGACAAATGGTGGTTAAAGACATTATGGCGGCGCGCTGACACATATTGCTGCCTCTCTACATCATCCCCCACCACCCCACCACACCACACCACACCAACACACACACACACACACACACTGTATACACATTGTACACACACACAGACACAAATGCTTGAAAAGCTTAGATCATGTGCCATCATAGATATGATATCCAATCCAGAGCTGATGGGTTGAAATGTCTCAGCAGCCCAACAGTGCTGATTTATCCTGGGCCGCCATACTGGCATAAATCAGCCACGCAGCCGAGTGTGTGTGAGCGTGGCAGAATACGCAGGGTGCCGTCACATCGCCTCCCATCCACAAGCGCTGGCATGTTGAGGGAGCTGTGTGACTGTATGTGTGTGTGTGTGTATGTGTGTGTGTGTGTGTAAATGTGTGTGTGTGTGTGTGTGTGTGTGTGTGTGTGTGTGTGTGTGTGTGTGTGTGTGTGTGTGTGTGTGTGTGTGTTGGGGGGGGTGTTACAGGATTCACTCCCAAACTGTTAACATAAATTCGTATTGATTCTGGCCGGGCAAGTCGAATGAGAAAGCCATCCGTATGGAGTCCCGTGTCCCCCCCCACCACCCCCCACCGTCCGCGACGGCTGAGCTGTTTGTGACAGTTTCACCCCTGTGTAAATCATCTCATGCTGAGGTGGGGGTGTGTGGCTGAAGTTTCTGGAACATTTCTGTCAGGCACTAGGGGGGGGCAAGGGGGGTGGTTGAGCACCACTAACAGACAGGACCCCGTAGAAACAGTTATGTTCTAAACAGATGAACATGGTCTCACAAGAAACCCTGGGTCATAAAAGACTTAGAGGGAGCGCGTGGCCATGCCAGCGCGTGGCCATGCCAGATTGTATGTGTGTGACTGTGTGACAGTGTGTGTGTGTGTGTCGTGTGTGTGACTGTGTGACAGTGTGTGTGTGTGTGTGTGTGTGTGTGACTGTGTGTGTGTGTGTGACTGTGTGTGTGTGTGTGTGTGACTGTGTGTGTGTGTCTGTGTGTGTGTGACTCTGTGTGTGTGTCTGTGTGTGTGTGTCTGTGTGTGTGTGTCTATGTGTGTGACTGCGTGTGTGTCTGTGTGTGTGTCTGTGTGTGTCTGTGTGTGTCTGTGTGTGTCTGTGTGACTGCGTGTGTGTGTCTGTGTGTGTCTGTGTGTGTGCGTGTGTGTGCGTGTGTGTGCGTGTGTGTGGCTGTCTCTATCCTGGGCCAATGGAAAAATAAGGCAAGCCAGTCATTCTTGTACATAGCAAAATAGGGGTCATCAGAAGTGTCCTGGCTGAGGTTGACAGACACAATGAGACCCAGCTATGCAAGAGAGAAACAGACAGAGTGAGAGAGAGACAGAGAAAATGAAAGAGAGAGACAGTAAGAGAGACAGTACGAGGAGGAAAGAAAGAAAGAAAGAAGGAAAGAAAGAAAGATGGAGAGATAGAGAGTGTGTTTGTGTTTGTATCTGTATCTCTGTGTGTGTGTGTGTATGTGTGTGTACGAAGGAGAGATTGAGAGAGAGAGAGAGAGGAGAGGGGAGAGGCAGAGAGAGAAAGAAAGAAAGAAAGAAAGAAAGAAAGAAAGAAAGAAAGAAAAAGAAAGTAAAAAAGAAAGAAAGAAGGCGAATGCACATTAGACAGGGGCAAATAAAAAGAATGAGGAGAGAGAAAACATCACAGAAAGTACTGAGGGAGAACTGAGGCGAGGGAGAAGCGTTTACACTCCCTGAGTGTGTGTGTGCACGCGTGTATGTGTGTGTGTGTGTGCGCCCGCATGTGTGTGTGTACCACGTTGGGGCCAAAGTGCTCGTCTGCTAGAGCCATCAGCATAAAGGCCTCTGATTTACACCGCTGCTCCTCTCTAAGTCCACCAGGCTGGAGTGTGTGTGTGTGTGTGTGTGTGTGTGTGTGTGTGTGTGTGTGTGTGTGTGTGTGTGTGTATGTTTGCGTACGTGCACATGTGTCAGATGATGAGGGGGACATGTGTATGTGTGTGAGCATGTGTATGTATGTAGTGTAAGTATGTGTGGCGAGTGTTGGTGGTGGTGGTGGTGGGGTGAGTGGGGGTGTTGTGGGAGGTGGGGGCCGTCACACTACTTCATAAAATAACATTTGGTTTTCCTAACCTCCCTTAATGCGGGACGATTTCATGGGACCTTAAGTCTACATGTGCACACCAAGGAGAGAGAAAGAGAGGAGAGAGAGAATTACAGAGAGAGAGAGAGAGAAAGAAAGAGAGAGAGAGAAAAAAAAGAGCCCGGGGCTGGGGAATTGAGGCTGGGATGGTGGCTGGGAGTCTGGGGGGGGGGAGGGGGGGTGAGGGGGGGGTCTGGGAGCGGCGTGCGGCCGGATGAAAGGCTAGAAGGAGAGCCGTGCATCTGAGGCGTCCTGGGGGAGAGACCAATGGCTCCCCAACACACGCCAACATGAGAGCGGGAACCAGCACCGCACTTTTATCTCACTGAGGTAATGGACTGTAACTGTTTCCGCACGCAAGATATATATATATATAAATGCGTGTGTGTGTGTGTGTGTGTGTGTGTGTGTGTGTGTGTGTGCCTACACAGACCGCATGTAAGACAGAGAGAGTGTGCATCTGTGGGTGTGTGTTTTTTGTTATTTGTCTTGATCTTTATGATTAATAGTGTGTCTGCACAAGTATGTGTGTGTATGTGTGTAAGGGGATGTTTGTATGACTTCTTGTCAATGCACTGCAAATTGCACAAAGTTGTGAGCAGTATAAGTATGCACAGATACATGTGTGTGTACAGTACATACGGATGTATAGATGAATGTGCCAAAGCTTATGTACGTGTTAGCACTTCTGTGTGTGTGAATGATTTATAAATTACAAACTAAGAATTAATCATGTAACTGCACGTATGTATGTATGTATACATGCATGCATGCATGCTTGCTCGTGTGTGAGATGGACATGCTGGGCGTGACGGCATTACCTGTCATGTAGTAGCAGTCTCCGGACTGTAGAGGCAGGGCGAGGCCTGGGGTGTGGATGTCC
>CM059280.1:20617907-20622907 GCA_030347295.1 Setipinna tenuifilis | reverse complement strand
TGAGTAACTTTGTTATCCAGTGTATCAAGGAGGGCGTACTGTTAAAGTATAGCAGGATGTTAAAACAACTCTAAAACCTTAGGAGTTGGTTAGTAGTGTGCACCAAGGTTGGCCCCCTAAATGAGCCCAAATGAGGTGGCATTTTGCTCACCTCATTATCTACAAGCCTTCAAACACTTGGCAGGATGTTACGTGCCTCACTGTGCGGAACTATCAGATAGGCCACACACACTCTCTCTCTCTCTCTCACACACACACACTCACACACACAGACACACCACACACACACAAACACGCACACTCACATGCCACACACCACACACACACAAGAACACACCACACACAAACACAAAGACACAGACACACACACACACACACACACACACACACACACTAAGACACACACAATCTCACCTTTTTCGCTGGGACAGCTGAAGTTGTAGACGGCGACGGGCGAGAGCGGCACCAGGTTCTCATCGTGGTGCCAGCCCACCGCCATCTTGCCCATGCCGTAGTAGGGTTCCTCCTTCAGCTGGCTCATGGAGGAGGGGTCCATGTAGTTGAGCAGGGTGATGTTGAAGGGCACGGGGCCGGCTTTGAGGGGGGGGGTGCACTGAGCCGGAGGAGGAGGAGCAGGAGGTGGGGGAGGTGTTGGTGTAGGGGGAGGAGGGGAGGAGGAGGAGGAAGAGGGCGTGATGGTGTGTGAGCAGCCCTGTCCCGTGTCCAGGTCCCCCTCTTCCTTCATCAGCTCGTCCTCCTTCATCTCGATCTCTGTCTCCTTGTCCTCCTCCTCCTCCTCCTCATCTTCCTCCAGCTGCTCGTCTTCCTCTTCTCCTCCTTCCTTGCCCTCCTTCATCCCTTCTCTCGTTCCACACGGGCCCTTGCTGCTGGTTCCTTCCCCCTGGTCCATGCCTGTCACTTTGTCTGGGCCGCCCCGTGAGGTCACATGACCCTTGTCCTTGTCCTTCCTGCAGTCCTTTCTGTGCCTCAGGGCCTCCTGCTCCTTCTCCACGTCCTGGCAGAAGAAGCGGTTGAGCTCCCACAATGCCCTGCACGCCGCCCGCAGGTCGGGGTCACAGCAGCCCTCTGCCGCTGGCATTGTCGTCAACGTCACGGTCGTCTTCGTTTTTATCTTGTTGCCATTTTCGCCGGTCGGTGCCTCAGTCTGACTCTGACTCTGGGTCTGGGCCGGGTCATCGGCGTGCCAGGGGATGGCGAAGAGGCGTGTGTCCAGGTATCGGTAGGTGTGTCCCGGCTGGCCCAGGAGGGCGCGGGAGACGGCGGTGAGCACGTCGCGGTCCCGCACCCTGACCAGGTCCCTCAGGAGGCAGCCGCGCCGGCGGAGCGTACACAGGGCCTGCTGCACGCGCTCGTGGAGGCTGTCGGGGAGAGCGCCCGATGGACGCAGGGCCAGCCCCGTGTAGCTGGACTCCCACTGCAAGACACACACACACACATGCACGCGCACACACACACACACACACACACAAGAGGGAGGATGCAGAACACAACATAACACACAAAGGCAGCTTTAGTAGTGATTACAGTACCATGCAAGTCAAATTATAATAATGGGCAAGGTTTTTCTTTGTCCAAAAAAAACTGATAAAAATAATCTGATTCTTCTTCTACAATATTGTGATCATAAAATAGCATAAGCATTTGTAACATATTTACATATATAGCATGAATGTGACAGAAGAAACATTCTAACATATTTTATGTTACTAACGTCATTATATCTGGGATGCTCAATGTAAAGGCTAACTTAATTCCCAGTACTGTTCCAAGATATTGTTTTGTTGCAGAAATACAGCAACAGCAACATTAAATTGTTGGCTAACAGACATAACAGTGAATTGCCTTTTTAATGCAAAACAAAATTATATTATATTGCTTTGTAATTTTATTTTTTTGTAATTTTATGTTGAAATGATGTTGTACATGATCGTGTAGTATTTGCTGTGTGTTAATTGGGTTGGTGACTCACCAGCTGTTGGAAGCCAGGGTCAGAGGGGGAGAGGAAGGGGATCCTCTGATCACCCAGCTCCTGCAGGAGCCTACGCCTCTGTGGAGAGGAGAGAGAGAGAAAGATAGAGGTAGAGAAAGAGAGGAAGAGGGGTGATAGAGAGGAAGAGAGTAAGAGGGGTGATGAATAGAAAAGAGAGAGAGAGAGGGATAGAGAGAGAGACAGAGAGAGAGAAAGACAGAAATAGAAAGAGGGGTATAGATAGAGAGAGACAGAGAGAGGGAGAGGGAGAGAGGAAGAGAGTAAGAGGGGTGATGGATAGAAAAGAGAGAGAGAGAGGGGGATAGAGAGAGAGAGACAGAGAGAGAGAAAGACAGAAATAGAAAGAGGGGTATAGATAGAGAGAGACAGAGAGAGGGAGAGAGAGAGAGAGAGAGAGAGAGGGAGTGAGAGAAAGAGGGAGTGAGAGGAGACAAACAGCCCTTTCAGACCTTACAGTCTCTCTTGACAACCCTACATATTAGTTCTTCTCTCAGTCAGTTCAGAGTTTTTTTTTCTAAAGTTCAGAATGCGAATAGGTTTTTGATTGAAGCTCATTTGAGTTTTGGATGCTGTGTATGAAGTATTGACTTCAACATTATAAGCTCGAGTACATACAAAATGTGCAAGCAAAGGTGGGTATTCGAAAATGTCTACAATGAGAAGAGTCTGCACTCGTCTCCAGTAGATGAAATGTCAAACTGCAGTGCAGTCAACAGGTTTCTGACGACTGAATGAGGCACCTTTCTTTTTGATATTTGGTAAAAGCGGGTAAGTCATGGCCCTCTTCATTGTGGTCTAAGATTTTTATGATTTCTGGAGTCTGTGGCGGGGGCTCCTCACAAGCTTATAAAAGATGCCCTGTGTCGTACTTAGCCCCCCCAGTAAAACACAACCTGCTGGACGGATCAAAGCGCCTTTCATTGGGCCACATTCCAGCCCGACCTGTAAATCCAACGGCAACCAGTGTAAAACGCCGATACCCAAATAAATTTCACAAGTGAGCACCAGTCCTCCCTGCGACCCTCCCTGCGCACATACGCACACACATACACACACACACACATATACACACACACTCCCTCTCAACCCTCACCCCAAAGTCTGCATCCGTGCCTTTATTCATTCCCTACAGGTGTGGAGGCCAGAGACTACAGGGGCCTGGGTGGTGGCAGTGTGGGGAGTGTGGGGGGGTGGAGAACAGCAGCGGTGACCCCATCCAGCATCCCACCCCCACCCCCCCACCCCATTCCCCACCCAGTCACCTCTCGACCGCTCCTAATCCCCCACCCGCACCAAACCCCAGGTGGGGCTAGCGAGAGGGCTGCAGGAGGGGGTTGGTGTTCGGGTTGGGGTTGTTTTGGGGTGGGCGGGGGGCGGAGGGCGGGGTGGGGGGTGACAGGTCCCCTCCCGTCAAAGCCCCCTTGCCCCTGCTCACAGGGTTCCATGGCCGCTGTGGGCGCTAAGGGGGAGCAGGCCTCGTATATATTCCCCGACATTTACAGCGCACGGCTCACGTTTCTGCAGCGGCCTAATAATGCCAGAGCTCTCATGTGGGGGACCGCTTCATTTTCCAAAAAGACAAGGGGAGCGGGACAGGGCTGGGCTGTGTGTGTGTGTGTGTGTGTGTGTGTGTGTGTGTGTGTGTGTGTGTGTGTGGGTGTGTGTGTGTGTGTTCGGGGGGGTGAGTTAGCTGATGTTTGAGAGCACAGCCAAAATATGCCCTGACTTTTAGAGTGAAATAAAATGTCCTGTTAATAACATTAAAGCCAGCACTTTTGGCCAGGAGGAGAGGGTAAAAAAGGGAACTTGTGCTTATCCAGAAAGCGCAGAGGACATAGCATAGCGTAGCATAGCATAGAATAGCATAGCATAAGATAGCATAGCATAGCACAGTCCAGGTTTATAAAATCACTCCAAGAGCTCCTTCGCTATGTTTTTTTCAGGGCCAAGAGGTTACGCTAAGCAGCCAGGTGAGGCACCAGCACCACCACCTGCTTCTGGTTGGGGCCCGATCACGCCGGGGCCATTTAGGCACAGGGGCCCTCTTGTGTGTGTGTCTGTGTGTGTGTGTGTGTGTGTCTGTGTGTGTGTAGTGCGTACGTTAAGGAATTGAGCTGGCTCTTTCGACAGACAGCTGAAATCTACAAAACAAAACAACATGCAGTATTCATGGCCAGTCGCCGTGCGAAGGGGGCCAAGAGGGAAGATGGCAGGGAGGAGGAAAAAAAAAAATAACTTGACAGCCTGACACACACTCATCGCTGGTGTCAGATTCCAGCTCATGACAGGAACTCAGGATATCATACCAGTCGGGCAGAGTGAAAGTGCACATACAGTGTGTGTGTGTGTGTGTGTGTGTGTGAGAGAGAGAAAGAGGACTAAGGGTGTGAATGTAGATAGCACTTCTGATTTAAATAATGTGCGTGCGTGAGGCTGCATATGTGTTTTTCTAAGCTTGTTTGTGTTTATGTGTGAAGTAGTGTCCCTTCCATGTGTGTGTGTGTCTCTGTGTGTGCAGGGTTGTGCATATGTTTGTGTATAACCTATGTGTGAGATTGCTGGCTGTGTCTCTCTGACGATACATGCTCAGCTGCTCTGATGTAGACACCTACGCACACATTTACACACACTCTCCCTAAACACACACACACACACACACACACACACACAGCTGGGCCAGATAGTGCAGTGTGCTCAGGCAGGCACACTGCTGCTGTTCCACATCCACAGGCTGTCAGGCACATGTCAAATACATCAAGCCGCTCAGAAATTCCACTAAAAAACCGGAGACAAGGCCCAGCTCCACTCAGCAGATAGGCTGCGGCACTATCACAGGCAACCGCTAAGAGCAAAACAACAAGAGACAGAAAAGACACATACACACACACACACACACACACACACACACACACACAAACACACACACACACACACATGTTTACTGTGCCTGCTTTCCCACATGGCAAAAATAACAGGATTTGCCACTGGA
>CM059280.1:20582907-20615407 GCA_030347295.1 Setipinna tenuifilis | reverse complement strand
GCCAGTGTATAACACCCAACTGAACACATCTCCACAGCTTTAACACAGTCCTGGCAATCAGCTGTAGGAGAGGCCTGACTGGACCCCGATCAGAGACTAAACTGCCGTCCCGCACCGCCCAGCAGCTGAACGCTGATCTGAGATCAGAGTCTGGATGAATAAGTGACAGGAAGAGAGAGGGGGAGGAGTAACAGGGATGGCTAACACTGATCTCAGACAGGCCAGGTTACAATAATGTGATGTAATATGTAACCCTATTCGCACGGAGCAGTGGCAAGAGGCAAGTGTGTGTGTGTGTGTGTATGTGTGTATACACTTACAGCCCTTTACCTCAGCAAAGGTGAGCCAAGAGTGGTGGCATGAAAGGCTGTCCGACAGGCAGCATCACGATTAATAAAACAACAGAAGCCTAAACGGCCAGGGTGTGTGTGTGTGTGTGTGTGTGTGTGGAGGACAGAAAGATAGACAGACAGAGAGGAGACAGACAGAGTGTTTGGGGGGGGTGAAGTGGTGCGTTCTCTCTCCCTGTGGGGCTTGACCTCATTGTGAGTGGGAGTGAGAGATCCTTAAACTTCCGCCATCTTCATCTGTTCCTATCATTTTATAGTTAGGGAGCTGACAAGCTGTTTGACAGGGGTGTCGGAGTATGCAAACACACTCATCCCCACATTCACACACACATACACACAGATCCAAACTAACCTGACAACTCACACACTCACTCACACACATACACACACACACACAGGTGATGAAAAATGGCCGGGCGGCTTGTGCTCCCCTGTCTAATTGTTGTTGCTGTCTGAAGGGGGACATTGTTCATTTCACTTAACAGCAGGTCAGGGGAAGGTGGGATCATTAATATTAAAAAGCATCCATCCATCTATGGGAACATGTGGTCTGTAATTTCAAGGGCTGGCGCACTGAAGACCTGTCATGGCCTGTTCAGAGAGCCCCTCTAATCACATTACAGGCACTGCAGGAACCCTGCCATGAATCATTAATTAGTCCCACACATTAGCAACAAACACACACACACACACACTCACACACATAGGCAGAGGCATAGTCACACATGCAGACGCATGCGCGCACACACACACATACACACACACACTACTAAATACAGTAACACAACACAGCACAGCACATGCAAACACACACACACACAGACACATACTGTAAACACACACAGAGCACTACTACTGACACAACACAACACAACACAAGCGCACACACAGCACTAACTATAGTTTGACAACACAGCACACACACATACACACACCCATACACACACACATAATTACACAACAAAGCAATATGCAAACAAGAATATGCATAGGCAGAATAGCACAGAGCTTTTGCAACTCCATAAAAGCAGGCACATGGCCTGACACGACTCCATATTTAAAACTAAAACAGAAACATCCCATACAGGGGACTGACAAAGTCACCACACACACACACACACACACACACACACGCACACACATTCACACCTGACACGGTAGGTCACTCTGCTGGCACACTGCATGTGTCTTCCTGCTGACATCTGCATGTCTCCATTTTCTCCTTCGATCTCTCTTTCACGCAAACACACACACACACATACACACGCACACACACACACACACACACACACATACATACAAGGACACACACACACTCGTAAAATACACTCTTTTTAACGGACATCAGCAGGTGTACGCACGCCGAGCAAAGTGAGAGAGAGAGTGAAAGGCCGTGATTTTCCAGATCAATCATCCAAGAGTATTTACAAATGCACCTGGAGGTAGGGAGACAGGGAGAGAGAGAGACAGACAGACAGAGAGAGAGAGAGAAAGGGAAAGACAATGATAAAGACTGAGGGAGAGAAAAGAGAGAGACAGAGAGACAGATAGAGAGAAAGAAAGAGACAGAAAGAGAGAGACTGCACTGACAGGTTGGCACATCGAAGGCACGGCCCTTTAAGTGCTTTTCAGTGTGTCCGTGGTGTCGACATCTATTTCACACTCATCCACACCTCAAAGGAGAAAAAGATGTTTCTGTGACCTTTAGCGTGTCAGCTCCATGGAGAGAGGAATGATGGGGGGAGGTGGGGTGGGGTGAGACGAGGAGGAGAGAAAGAAAGGGCAAAGTCAAAATGGCTCCCGAAAAAAAAAAAATAACGGCACCTCGAGTTTCCACCTCTCGGAGTAAAATGAAAATGAATAAATAAAAAACTGCTTGGGTGTGAGTCTTTTTTTTTTCCTTCCCTCTTTAATTGTTATTTTCGCGTCGGTGTGCCATAACATTTTCCATTAGGATTATGTCGATAAAGAGAAGAGGCTTTTTAGTTTTCACCTTCAAATTACAACATGAGAGCCTGGCTTGTTTTTATGGGGTCAGCCATTTTACGCTTGGAATAAAGTGTTTTAACACTGACACGCCGTCCCCTAGGCATCCGGACACCGGCCCGATTTGTTGTGAAAGTGTGAGAGACAGAGGAAGAGAACGAGGGAACGAGGGATGGAGAGAGGGAGGGAGGGAGGAGAGAGAAAGAGAGATGGAGGAAAGGAAGGAGGGTGTTGATTGAAAGACTGTGATTAGCAGCTTATTTTTTTGGTGGAGGTAAAAGGCAAAGGGTGTGTGTGTGTGTGTGTGTGTGTGTCGGGGGGGTGGGGGGTGCAGTAGTTCAATCCTGTGGGGCCACAGTCAAGGAGAAGTCACCGCCTCCTGAGAGCCCTCCCCAGTTAGCAGCAGTGGCACACACACACACACACACACACACACACACACACACACACACACACACACAGCTACATTCTCTGCCAAACACACACACACACACACACACACACACACACGCAACCTACACCAAAAAAATCAATATCCCTGTGCAAAGTGCAGGCTGTTCAAGGGGAGAGCGACGTCAGCCCTGGCTGGCCCAAGCCCCTGTCTCAGTCCCCGTCCCAGACCGGCCCGCCACCCCACCCAGCCCAGCCCAGCCCAGCACAGGGCACCACAGCCCAGCCAGTCAGCTAAGCCAGCCAGCCAGCTAGCCAGAGCAGTAGGCACAGGGGGCGTCCTCCAGGCCTGTCTCCCGGGTGGTGTCAAGGACAGACCCAGGGCCGGTGGGGACAGCACGGGGGTGGAGAGTGTAGGGGGAGGTGGGATGGAGGGGTGAGAACTGGCACTCCTCTTCCTCCTCCTCCTCCTCCTCCTTCCTACTGCTCTCCTCCTGTACTCCCATTCAGCACTGCCATTTCCTCCTGACGCCATCAGCGCCGCACGCAGGGTGCAGTGGATCAATATGCAGGCCAAGGGTTCAGTTTCAGCACCATGAGCTGCACGCAATCAGGGCCATGCAGCTAACCGTAGGGCTGGGCTGGGGAAGCATGAGGTCAGAGATTTGTGTGCGTGTGTGTGTGTGTGTGTGTGTGTGTGTGTGTGTGTGTGTGTGTGTGGAGGGTGGTGGGGCTGGTAGTGGGGGTGGTGGTGGGTTTGATGAGGTCCCAGCCATACTTGTCCACAGATACAGGGGGGGGGGGGGGGAGTGGAGGGCACTCCCACACTCCCACATTTTTTTTCAGTAGGAAAAAAAATGTTCAAAACAAGCAATTCAATAACACTTAGGCAGGTAGACATATCTGCTGTACAGCGTTTCTGATTTATTTCATTATTTATTTCACTGTGTATGCTACCCTTTACACACTTTCTCTCTCTCTCTCTCTACCTCTCACTCACTCTTGCTCTGTCTTTCTCTCCCTCTCCCTCTCTCTCTCGAACGCTGTTGCAAAAGTGTATGTGTGTGTACTTCCAATTCAAGACTATTGTTACACACTCTAGAAATGGTCTTTAGCTTTCCACAGAGAGTGTCCACAACAGACCAGACGGCACTCTCTGCTTGTTAAGGCTTCATAAGAGGGTGGCAAAACTGCACTTAAATCACATATACCTGCTTAGAAATGTATATTTGCTGTATGTGTCCAATAATGAATTCAATTACCATTGATGTGTGGTATGAAGCATATTTGTCCAAAACAAGACAGACAGGAATCGATAGCCAAGGAGCTTTCACGGCTCCCTCTCCAACAACATGGTGCTTTGGTCTCATCTTCCTAATCTAAGGCCCAGACTGCCGGTCAGAGAGCGTTTGGGGATGTTTATATGATTTCCGTCCCAATTCCAGGAACCCAGAGCTTGTCCTAAATGGCATTAGTCAAATCCCCCCCTCAAAAAAAACATATTGCAAAAGGAATCTGCTTCTCTCCTCAACAGCAACAATACAACCCCCCCCTGAAATCCCACCACCAAACACCCTACCGCCACCACCACCCTATGTTTAATTTATTTATTTTTCTTTCAGTCATTCCAAACAAAAGAGAAATATTCTACCAGGAATTGAATAAGTTAATCCTCTTTGCATGTCTTTTCCTTGCCTCCCAGTAGCCTGAGCGGTGACAGATTAACGGTGCTGAGGTTTTCGCACACCCACCCGTTCCAAAATGGAACTGGCAGCTGGCACGGCGCAGCACGGCACGCCACTGCACTGTATGGCACGGCGACTCGACTGTACAACCCCCCCCCACCACACACACACACACACGCACACGCACACGCACACGCACACGCACACGCACATACACCCCTAGACAGGGGAGGTTAATGTGAAACCGGCGAGAAAACATTCCGCCAATGCCGCCACTGTGACGCACGCGATGGGACGGTGGCCAAAGGAGACGGAGCCGGGAGCTGCCGGACAGACGTGGAGCGGCCATTCGGTCACGGTCACGTACAACACGTGGGCAGCTTCCTGGTGGTGAGCCACTGGTGGCGGCGGAGGAGTAAGAAGAGGAGGAAGAGGAGGAGGAGAAGGAGGGAAGGAGGTGAACGAAAAGGTGTGAGGAAGTGTGGGGAAGACGGACGTAGCTTTGTGGTCGCTGTTGAATTCCGCTAATTATTACAACCAATCAGAGGGCTTAACGGGGCGGAGCCTGCCGAGGTCGCGCTCGGGGGCATTTAACAGCTGGTGGGGGTGGAGGGGGGTTGGGGTGGGGGGGGTTGGCTAGGAGGGAGGGGGACCGGAGGTGAGTGTATTACACTGAGCCCTTTCCCTATAAAATACTACACCCTGACATCTACTGTGTACTTAGCCCCATAGAAGGAGGGAAGGAGAGAGAGAGGAAAAGAAGGGAGGAGAGGGAATAGAAAGGGTGGGAGAGAGAGAGAGTAAAAAGGGAGGACAGGGGATACAAAGGGAGGGAGAGAGGTAGAGAGAGAGAAAGAGAGGGAGACAGGCTACATGTCCAATATTATGATGTCCAAGTGCCACCTAGTGACAGCTTCCCAGCTCTTGTGGTTTTCTACACTGTGACGTGACCATGAATGTGGGGGAAGAGGGGAGGGAGGGAGGGAGAGAAAAAGAGAGAGGGAAAGAGAGAGGGAAAGAGAGAGGGAGAGAGAGGGAGAGAGAGAGAGATAGAAAAAAAGACAGAGTGGACCACAGCAAAGGGAGGTCATAGCCCGGTCCACTGGCCTCCTTTCTCCTACTCGGACCTGATTCTGTTACTGGCTGCCCCACATGGGACACGGGCCTGTACAGGGTCCAGCACCAGTGGTGAGCAGAGGTCCACCAGTGAACTAGGTACCAACCTACAGGGGAGGGGCATACGGATACCTGCCATTCATCCCTCCACATGCAAAGTCTCCACACAGGACAGATACACACAACACACGTGTGTCACTCCAGACCTCTGATGACTTGATGGCACGGCCAAGGAACAAAAGTACAAAAAAAAGACGATGGAGGTGTAAACAGTGAGGAACATAAGGCTTGTTGAAAAAGGAAAAAGGGGTGGGGGGAGGATGGGTAGGGTGGGGAGGGCGGGAGTGAGAGATTGAAGTCGGCAGGATGGGTTTAGCACGGTTCACTGGTTCTGCCATGTCAAAGCTGGCCCTTTCACTTCTCAAGAATGGGGAGGAGGAACCCCGGCGCAGGTTGACACGAGTCACCTGAAGAAAACAAGCAGCACAGGACCATTCTGTGTGTGGGGGGGGGGTGGGGGTACAACACTCCCTGACACTCTATTAAAAGACCACCACCACTAATGAAAAAATGAGGAAGCCCACACCCTCTCTCTGTCTTATTCATCTCTCTCGCTCATCTCTCCCTCCCTCCCTTTTGGCATGGTGTGTTCACTGATGGAGATGGAGCTGACTCTGAGAGAGATAGAGCGATAGAGAGATAGAGAGAAGTGTCCCCACCACCCAGACCTCCTCCTCCTCCTTTAGTCCTAACACCCACCCACCAACCCTACCCTACCCTACCCTTCCACACATCTTCCTCCATTCTTCCTCTCCCGCTCCAGAGGTGTAAATCACGGCTGCCACTGCCCCAGAGGTGAGCCAGATGCAAGGCGAGGTGAGCCTGAAATAATGCTTATGTCACAGCGGGTCAGGCCTCCATTACGGCCGTTTCAAAAACTATTAATCTTGCTTGTAGTCAGTGGCCTAGAAATAATTACTTCATCTAACCTATGTAATACAGCATGACCAGCGGTCGGGCCCGGTCAATTTGAAACTTGGGTTTGGGAGAGGGGGTAGGGGTGTGTGTGTGAGAGTGTGTGTGTGGGGTGGGGAGGGGGGTTACTGTTGAGAACCAACGGGGTGAGGGGGACGAGCCACAAATTACAACGCCGTGGCGTACCGCTGGGTGAGTGATGTTCCACTCACGCAGGCTACACCCAACGCACTGCACACAGACACACACACACAGACACACACTCACACACACACACACACAAGAGAATAGCCCACATGCTGCAAACAAGGCCTACATACTTCACTTGGAAAGGCAAACCACTCGACATACACACACACCACAGACCGAGATTAATGATAAGACACATCAGATGAGTAATACACACAGGCCTATGATTGATCATTAAAAGGGCCAAATGACCGTTAACCTAAAGCCAACATATCATAAATTAACCCGCAGCGACTTGCGTAAGCACTACAAATAAACCTCAGCCCCATACTGTGGCCGGTGGAGCTCTGCAGGCCGCGGTGTCAAGCTAAAATATGTTCTCCTAACAGTAACACCTGTCACGGAAGATGAAATGAAGCGCTGGGACGAGGAGTGGAGGAGTTCACACTCGAGAGTCCACCTCAGTGACCCCCGGCTGTCTCGGAGCTCTTCCGAACACACACATGACAGGCGCGAGTCAACACACCTCTGCCCCCGACCCGGACATCACAGGCCGGGGGGCTTTGTTTCCCCTCTCATAACCATGGCAACCCCCATAATGACTGCTACTGGGGAGGGGTGGCAGGGGGGGCGACACGTGCACATGTACACACGTTCACACACACACACACACACACATACATACACAAATGCCCTGGCAACGGTCGCCCCCCATAAACGTCACTGTAAGTATGTATGGAATGACATAAATAAATATCAGTCCTCTCGGGGGCGTCACAGCTGGCATCCCAGGTGCAAATTTAATTAGTCAAGGGGAGGGTGTGTGTGTGTGTGTGAGGGGGTGGGGGTGTGACGTCCCCCTCTGTTGTGTGTGTGTGCATGTGTGTGTGTGTGTGGAGGGGGGGGGGTGTTCCTGAGCACACGCATCTGTAAACACACACTACATCCTAATCAGGTGGCAGCGGCGCGTTTGATCATCCCACAAAAACTTGTCACAAATCCCCGGCAGAGAGTGAGGGAGAGAGGGAGAGAAAAAGAGGGAGGAAGGGAGGGAGGGAGAGAACAAAGGAAAGGGAGCTGTCATGGTGACATGGAAGCGGAGATGGAAGGAGTTTGCCCATTAGCCGTCTCTCCTTCTCTCCCTCCCTCTCTCCATCTCTCTCTGTCTCTCTCTTTCTCTCTGTCTTTCTGTTTCTCTCTCCCTCTCTCTTTCTCTCTCTCAGCTGCCCATGCACATAGCCTTCCCAAACAGAGAGCTCAAGGCCCCTGATATCTTTCACACAGTCAGTCACTCAGTCACTCACTCACTCACACACACACACACACACACACACACACACAATTTCACTGGGGGAAGACACAGCCCATCTCCACTGCACTGGAAAAACAGAGACTGGCAATCAGATATCATGCAGCACACATCAACAGCACTGCAGTTTATTCTTTTTGAAGATGCAGAAGGAGGGGGGTGATAACTTTGAAAAGACATACAGTTTCCCTTTATTTTAAAAAAGAGACTGGTTTTATGTGTAGCTCACACTACGTGTGTGCGTTAAAAAGAAGAGCAGGTCCTCCTTTCAAGCAGTAAATCAGAGAGGCTTGCTTGCTAGC
The DNA here is from genome assembly GCA_030347295.1 of Setipinna tenuifilis. Taxonomy (NCBI): domain Eukaryota; kingdom Metazoa; phylum Chordata; class Actinopteri; order Clupeiformes; family Engraulidae; genus Setipinna; species Setipinna tenuifilis. Next base: position 20,607,105 of record CM059280.1, on the reverse strand, counting down.
TTGGTGTGCGCCCCTCTCTCTCCCTACACTCTGTCAAAATCCTTCAGGCTAACAAACAAGACAGCGTCAAGAGCCCTGTGAGGAACACACGCTCAATTAGATCCTGTTTACCTTTCACTTATGCTGATATTGAATACATTAGCCGATTGAACCTCCAAAAGAGGAGACTGGAGTGACAAGCGGGAATCTTCTTTTTGCTAGTACCATGGCAACCGAGATTATGGTGAATGGAAGACTGGTGGGGTGGTGGGCGGAGAGAGGGGTGGTGGGGGGAAGGTAGAAAAGAAGAAGAAAAAAAAAACGAGAGAAAAAACATGATACATAAATTAATTAAAGGACAAAAAAAAAAAACAAGTCGAGAATTAAACTTAGAACATCTGTCAACGACTTAGCTTCCCATCGTAATACCAGTGTTAGAACATTTATACCCTTGAAGTTAATGATCCCCTCTTTAATTGACAGTCAGGAAAAACGTGGCTGAGAAGGCATGCTGTAGACGCTGATAAGAAGGCAGCCCTCCTCTACCCCCCCCCCCAACCCCCCCCTCCCCAAAACACTAACCAAAACCCCTCCACAGTATCCAGCCTCCCACTTCCAAAATAAAGAAGGAAAAAAAAACAGTTTAAAGAACCTTGGCAGTAATCCCCATTGTCATCCAGCAGCACAGTGGAGGGACTTACAAACAGTGATAACTCGACAGTAGCTGCCTGTTCCTCAAGAGTTAGGGGACGGCATGGCAGCCACCACCACCGCCACCGCGCTCGCCTAGATTAACGCAATCCGTCCGCGCCGTCACTCAGTTGGCGACACGCACGCCTGTCAGCGCCCTGCTTCTCTTAGTGTGTCTGTGTGTGTTTGTGTATGTATGTGTGTGTGTTTGTGCGTGTGTCTGTATGTACGTGCATGTGTGCGTGTGTGTGCGTGTGTGTGCGTGTGTCTGTATGTACGTGCATGTGTGCGTGTGTGTGCGTGTGTATGCGTGTGTGCGTGTGTGTGTGCCTGTGTGTGTGTATTTGTGTGTCTGCACTCATGTGTTTGTGTGTGCGTGCGCCTGTGTGTGTGTGTGTGCGTGTGTGTGTGTGCCATCCAATGCAGCAACATGCCATCCAATAGTGTGACAATGCCTTTAAAATGGGGCCAGGGTGCCGTTAGTGGGATTATTATGTCACACGGTGATTTAACGCTCCGGTTGATAACCGCATGGGAGAAATCTAGAACTTTCCGTCATGGCTGGGCATGCTTAGCGAGTATGGAAATGAGAGAATGGTTTAGACTATGGGGCCTTTCATGGAAATAATAATACAGAAAAAAAACAACACCAACACAGTGGCCAACCCAAAAATTACAATTTTCAAACAAATGTGAGGACAATATGCGGCATAATACCAAAAAGCAACAAAACAAAGTTAAATAGCAAAACTGTAATTAATTTTTAATTAGAAAAAGGTTTGCAAAGAAGCAGGTTACAAAAAGTCAACCTGTTCGTAGTTTGACTTCTGAGTCACTTTTTTGGAAAACAAAAAAAAGAGAGAGCAAGAGAGAGAGAGAAAAAAAAAAAACGTCCACACTGTGGAGCACCGCGTGCGTGTTTGACTTCCTCCGTTTCAACAGTCCTGCTACAAATGACAGTGACTGCCCTCTGGTCGCCCCTACATTACAGGATCAGGCCACCATCGACACAGGGGCTGACAGCTGACCCCACACACACACACACACACCCCCCCACACACACACACACACACACACACACCAGCATGCCAGCCCACCCCCCTCCACCCTCCTCCCGACAGGCTCAAGCAGACAGGCCTGACATGCCCGCCTCCCATCCCAGAGCAAGGCATGATGGGATTGCTCTCGCTCCCCATCTCTTTGGCCCCTTCGTCTCATCTCGTCTTGTCTCTCGTCCTCGTGCGCACAGGAAAACACCACACGCGCGCTCACACACACACACATACGCATACACACACACACAACACACACACACACATCTCTGAGCTCCTTTCTCACCGTGGCAACCGGATCTGACCTGCTGCCCTCCCAGTCGAGCTCATCTGAATAAACAGAGCAGGAGACAGACACACGGGGAGGAGAGAGGCAGGCCAGGAGGGGAGGAGGAGGGAGGAAGGAGGGAGGAGGGATGGAAGAGGGAGGGAGGGATAGAGGGAGGGGTGGGGAGGAGGAAATCTGCCTATATTATGATGGGAGAGAGCGAGAGTGAGCGAGAGAGAGAAAGAGAAAGAGAGAGAGAGTATGGGTGTGGAAGAGCGGGTGGGGCGAGCGAAGGCGAGTTCCTTCTTTATGCACGTTTGATCATGTGGTTGACAGCGGCGGTGGATGGCATAACGGACTGTTGAACAAAGAGGGGTTGAGGGCGGCTGGCGGGCTGCCCCTGACAGTGGGATCATGACAAGCACGCCGCCGCCCCACAGTCCGTCATTCACAGCAGCGCTGAGGAGTTTGGGGGGGGTGGGGGGGTTATAGTGGGGGGGGGGGTCGCGGAGGAGGGAGTGCAGGGCTGGTCAGAGGTTAAGAGCAGAGGAGACAGCAATGAAAGGCAACTGTCATGCACCAGTGCTCGCTCAGGAGAACATGCCGGGCTCACACACACACACACACACACACAGCGCACACTGCACACCCCCTCATACACACATACACACATACACACACACACACACACACACACACACATACACACCCACTTGAACACACACAACACACTCCTATCCCAGTGCCCCCCGAAACTGCAGCCCTCTTTTTCTTCGCCGTGCTACGCTGCTCCGGTGGCGGCTGACAGCATGCCAGTCAAACTGTCGGACGCGCCTGGTGCCAACGGCACACATCGCATATGCAAAACGCCCCAGTTAAGGCTCATGTGCATAACCAAAACAACCCCCCCTGCCACCGCCCACCGCCCACACCACCAACCAAGGAAATATAAATAATAAAGGAAATGCTTGAGAGGTTGGATACCTGACACAAAGGAAACACTTCCCCTTACCACAGGGCCCATGGCTCCCCCACGACACCCCCCAAAACCCCCCCTCCCCAAAAACACGGCCCACCAAAAAACCAGAGCAGCGGTGTAAAATCATACAGCTGAGCCTGGCTGCGGATTTGAATTTCTCATCAGCTGCAATTTCCATTGACATCAATCAAAGGGGCTGATGGAGAGGTGGAGAAGGCAGCGAGGGTGGGGGTGGGGAGTGGAGGGGAGGGGAGGGGAGGGGTGGGAGCTTTGGCGGCAGTGTGGGCCTTGTTTTCATGGCGGGCGGGGGGGGGGGTGGCTGATGGTGGTGGTGGAGAGGGAGAGGGAGGGAGGTGGGGGTTGTCTGTTCTTCCCAGCTCAGGTGGAGGATGCCATCCAGGGCTTTTCCCTGCCGGTTGGCACAGGGCTGCGTGGGAACAGGCCCTCCAGCTGGCAGCGGGTGCCAGGGCCGCTTCCAGTGATGTGGGCAAACGGTTCAGTCTGCCGCGGGCACAAGCCAGTACAAGCCAGGTACTTACACACATGCACACACACAGACAGACAGAATGAGAGAGACAGCGAATGAGAGAGAGAGAGAGAGGGAGCGTGAGAGAGAGAGACAGACACTGACTTTCATGCCAACAACCACACACACACACACACACACACACAGACGTACGCACACACTTCCATGGCACTTATTTATAGAATTAGCTTATGATGTACAAATTAACAGGTACCATTTACTGGTGCTCGTGAAAATGGCCCCCTGTAGGTTTTTTGTGACTGAGGGCTTTGGACCTTCAATGAATGCCAGATGTTGGGCAGCGGCTCAATACAAGGTAGTTTCCCCCCTTTTACAGGAAAGGTGAGCCATTACAAAAGAAAATAAGTTCACAAATAAACAGCAGCGAAACAGCGCTCGCTGAACGAATTGCACAGGTGGTAAAAATGGAGGGAGACGAAAGAAAAAAAAAAAAACCTTGCTGCTGGAATGGGTCCCTCTTGGAAGCTGAGGAAAACCCAATAAATGTTTGCACGTACCACACATTATACACCTGGCCACAAAAAGGCTACAAATCGCCTTTTTTCACCTGATTTCCTCTTAAAGGCTACTTTGTTTTTGTACGGTTAGCGTGGTTTAACACATCCTTTCATCGCCAAAAAAGTGTGCGAATGTGGTGAACTCCAACGCATAGGTGGCCATGAAAAATTCGTGTTAGCGGTTAAAGGTATGGCTAATGGCCTCACATCCTGCCCGGAGACCCTTTAGAAACAAACGGCATCCCTGAGTGACTCCAGATCTAACTAAGCAGAAGGGTTAGCTTGCTGCTCTCCTTTTGTCATGCAACAGCGAATGTTTTGACTTAATGTGATCAACCTGCCTAACAGATTCTGCGCCTCGCTAACAGACTGAGGACTGTCAGCAGAGAGTCCATCAAACTAATGAGGAGGCCCCCTAAAGACATCCAACGCCAAGGACACAATTCCACCCTATTATTCCCAGAAGAAACCAATAAGACTGCGCTACACTACAGAGGAGAAAGAGACAGAGAGGGATAGAATGAGGGAGAGAGAGAGACAGAGACAGAGAGAGAGAGAGAGAGAGAGAGGACTAGCAGAAAGGGGCAGACTAGCAACAGAGTACACCAAACAAAACACATTCAAAAGAGGGACTAATGATCTGCCTGGGATCTTAGGGCTGTGGAGGCTAATGAATCCCCCAGAGGCGCCGCGCTGAGCTGGGCCGTGCTGAGCGGGCTGTCTAGGGGCCGAGTGGGTCAGTCCCCATGTTTATTCAGGACCCCTCAATGCCAGCACCACCACCACCACCACTAGGATTGCGACCACCACCACTACTACCACCACCACCACCACGCTCCTATTGATTGGATTGATTATTCCATGTATATCACCCGCGATAGGCCACTGGCTGACAGATGAACTCAGGGAGAGCAGGTCACTCACACTGCTAACTCACGGCCTGTGACAGCCGATCTGCTCTGCCGCTTAAGATGATCCATGTCATGGGTGGGGGGGGGTGGTGTAGGGGGGGGGTGGGCTTCCCACGTGTTCATGAATAAGCTGACATCAGTGAAAGTCCTATTCACACACACACACACACACACATATACACACACTTTCAAATGCACCAGAGAGCTGGAAATGACAGGTTGGCAGAAAACATTATCAGCCCTCCCCATGTGAAGAAGAGAAAAAAAGAACACAAAAAAGTGTGCACGAAAAGTACCCCCCCACACACACAGACACACACATACCGCCCCCCCCATCAGGCTTTATACGAAACATATGACACAAAAACACCCTAATCAGCTCAGTGGAATCCACTGACGAAATGGCTGAAAGTGCAATCAATCTACATACGCACACACACGAGCACGCAGGCACGCATGCACACACACACCATACCTCATGCCCCCCCCCACGGCACCCCACCCCTGCCACAACAACGGTTCTGTTTCGGAGCAGCTCCGTGGACAGATAACAGATGCTTTTCCGCAAGCAAGGCGTGTAGACATGGGAACCAGGCGCACACAGCGGTAGAAGGCTGACCTGAGATCAGACTGCAGAAAGCCGTAAAAGTTGATATCCTTACAGATGCAAACCAAATGCCCGACACTGAGTGGCCCTAAAAAAGGCGTACTTTAAATGCAGGGGTGCCGTTAAAAAAAGGGGGTGAAAAAAAAAAAAAAAAACGAAACAGCGGCTGGCCCTCGATATTTAGGGTCCACCTTCGCATAAAGGGGCGGGGGGGGGGACTTTTTCTTTCCTGTGGGCCCTGTGCTCCCAGTCGGTCAGGGCCCTGGCATGGGAAACGCACCCGCCCCGCCCGACAGTAGCACAGATAAGTACTCTCGGTACGACCGTCCAACCACGCGGCTCAAGTTGCCCGCAGTAGATCTCGCCGCAACAGCTGGAGCACGGTAATTAAATGTCCCGGCGTAATAGCAGCACACAAAACATTAATTAAGTAATGAAATATTGATAAAGTCTATAAGGCTGAATTACAGGTTATTTTCTCGGCAATAAGATTAGATGGCCTTATATTTCCAGACGGACATTAAACTCACACGTTAAGACACACAAAACTACAAGCACATTGCTGCTGCACATGCAGACACACACAACTGCAAATACAAACACACACAAACAGACGCACACACACACACACTCTCACACATGAAGACCAGAGTTCACAGCGTGTATGGTTTTGTGAGCAGATGACAGAGGATGGAAACCCTCAAAACAGACTTATCAAAGCCTGTCTCCACATCGGATCAATGCTGCACCAGAGGCCTTAGGGGGGTCATGCTATATTACCAGAGCCAAAACACACACACACACACACACAGTCACAGTCACACACACACACACATACACACAAACAGCCACGCATAACGTGCTTACACACACTCACACCCTTCATATGCATTCATTGATTTAGTTTTGCGAATAGTATATCACCGAACTCCAGTGGGAGGGGAAAACAGCGGTCCGGGACTGGGGTCAAGCACGGCACGCGCCGACGCTTGCACAATATTGATGGCGACGCCCAGAGAAATGACTAAATATCCAGATCAATACCTAGTTTCCCTGGCACGGCCCCCACCTCGCTCAGGATGGGATTGGAGAGGAGGGGGGTATATCTATCTATATTCATCTTTATGGTCATGGCCACGGGGAGATGAGGTGATGAGTGAATGTGTGTGTGTGTGTGTGTGTGTGTGTGTGTGTGTGTGTGTGTGTGTGTGTGTTAGGGGTGGGGGGGGACTTCCCTTAAGGTAAATATTGTGATTGGCTGAGGGCAGAGGTGTTGTAAGGGCAGGTATAGTTGTGGGGTGTGTGGGGCGGGGGCGGTAAGGGTGAAATGTATGGCTGAGTATATGATGGGGGCAAATATGTGATGGCTCTCTGCCCTCTTAACTGCGTCCCATCTAACACGTCAATTAAACGTTCATTTGGCGCAGAGTTACAGCCCAGATTTCAATCACACTGAGGCCAGAGACCATACTGCTGAGGGCGGATTTGGTGGAAATGTGTACTTATGAGGCGCCACATGTTCACACACACACACACACACATACACACACACACACACTAGACACCCATACACACACACACTGACACAGACACATATACACACAGACACACATACACACTGGATTCAACCTATGTTTTCAGCATGCCCTGTCTTTATCACTATTAAATATTGGAGGGAATTAGCAGAGACAAAAGTGGCAAAAGTAAAAGGATTCACAGCATTAGGAACTGAACCAGAGTTGACCACATACTAAATAATGACACTAATGTTGCACCTACACAGGTTAAAGCACCATGTGTGTGTGTGTATGTGTGTGTGTGTGTGTGTGTGTGTGTGTGTGTGTGTGTGCCACTCACTCCTATCTTTTCATCTACACCTACTGATCTCCTACAAATACCTTCACGCTCCATGAATGGAACACTTTAAATGTTGTGCCTGGTGTGACCCCACCGTAAAGGTGAGGTCCTTCCTTCCATCAAGTCCATTTTCCATGACTGAAGCGAGCCCACACCTGATGGAAGCTCCTCTGACAGGGTACGGGGTACGGGGGGCACAGGTGGGTGTACAGCCAGGCCTTCCCCCAGTGCAGCACCAGGCTGGACAGCTTGCTGGGCGAGAGGCTACCATAAAAGAGCTGTAGATGTAGTGCGAGATGATGCTCGCTTGTCTTATTTACAACACAGCTCAATTACAGCTGACAAGCCCAACGAGGAGGCCATCAGTCCACATACTTATTGTCCGCCTCTGGTGCCCAACAAGTGCCATAAGAGAGGGGAGGAGGGACGTGGTAATTTCCTCATCCTTAATTAAATGAAAGGGCCTTACATTTACTTAACAATGGTCCAGCCTCCATCCCAGCACACACAAGCTCACACACACACACACACACACACACACACAGACACCCTCCCATCTGCTTAAAAAAAACAATAGGAGCCCAACTGTTGTTGTGTTTACAGTAAAGCCATCCATCCACCCATCCAGAAAGACCTCTTGGACACCCTCCCATCTCGCCCCTAAATCAGCCCCCGTGTAAGCAGGGGGTGGGGCCTGGTCCGACAGGTCTCTCTCTCGGCCCCCCCTGTGGCAAGAGCAGAAGTGCGGACCTGGGACTCGGGAGGTGGGGTGAGGGGGGGGCGGGGCGGGTGGCCACACATCGACGTCCCGCACCGGCGATAAGTAATTCAGACCAGGATTAGCGGGCTGATGGGCTGATCAATACTCCGGGCTCAGGCCATTAGGAATGCAGCGAGGAAATGGTCCCCTCTGGTAATAAAGCTGGGTGTCTGGGTTCTCCTTCATTTGCCGGCTCCATTAGTGTAATGGTATCATTATCAGCCAGAGCAGTATTTCTCCAGCCCCTGTTCCGTTTCTTTTTTTTCCCCCTCTCCATCCACCCCATCCACCTCTCCCTCCATCCTCCATCCACCTCTCCCTTCTCTCCCCTCTTTTTCTCCACCCAGGCAGCCGGTGGGGGTCTGATGAAGTCTGGAGCTCCATGCTGCGTTTCTCTCCCCTCCCTATATGCTTTTGCTCGGACGCCAGGATGTAAATCTGTCTCGGCGGTGGCTTGTATGTTGCACCCCCCCCCTTATGTATTCCTTTACGCATGTTTTATGTCAGGAACCGACACTATTTCTCAATTATTGGCTCATTAATAGAGGTGGGAAACGTGTCGAGGAACCGAGGAGCGGGAGAGAAAAAGGCCGGAGGTGTGAGGGGGGCGGAAAAAAACTGCTGATTCGGAGGAAATTGACACCACCTCCTGCTAAAACATCAGCTACGACATGACAGCGCGTCGGCATTAGTCGCCATAAATCGTTACCTTTACACTAATTCACGGAGCAACATTATGTGTGTGTGTGGGGTGTGTTAGTGTGTGTGTATGTACGTGTGTGTGATGAGAGGTAAGGGTGTGGGGGAATTGATTAACCAAGTCTGAATGTGTGGCCACATAATCAGCTTTTACCCGGCTAGTTGTTAATTTAACAGAATTGCCAAGGGAAACACAAACCATTTTAATGAGTGTTTAGAAATTAAATACCCCAAACAGCTTGCTCTACCTAACGCACAAACAGAAAAAAGCCAATGAGGCCCATCTGACTGATGTCCTGGGCGCAGGGAGAACCTCCAAACATCTGCTCGCACCATGCGATCATTACTTATGCCAACACCCTGATAGATTCCCTTCATCTTTTTTTTTTTTCCTATCGGGTGATCTCTTTCATTTCAACATCGGACAAGCGGTGTTTGATGTCAGCACAGAGGTGAACACATCAGAGGTGTGAAGCAAAAGAAGTCAGCAGGACAAAAGCACATTCATACGATAGCGGTTTCATTTTCCCCCACTATTAACTTTGCTACTGCTAACCCTGACCTATCCAAAACACTACATTCAAACTACTGGACAGTCACGGGTTATGCTAATATTCCTGGGAAATACACCGCAAAAAGGTAAGATGGCCGGCTACAGCCTATTACCATCGACATTTTTTCTGCATTACTCCACTTGCTAGCTAGCTTCTGAGTGTGTTTCCAATTAAGAACCATTTTCGTATAGACGATTACTGGCCAATGTTATCCCCATTAGCACACAAAACAGACATCTTGTGAACGTTTTCTTTTCTCTTTTTTTTTTTTTTAGTCCCCACATGCCCGACACATGGCTATAAAAAATTGGAAAGGGGAATCCTAAAACAGGTCTATGTATTTTTCAAGGCTTTAAAAGACAAATAGCTTACATTTGCTAAAGTGACACATAAGAGGACACATCACCATACGTCCAAATGATTGAGCATAACTGCAAACATGTTCGGCCGACAAGACTACAGCCATATTCCAGTTATTACTTATTATGATAAAGTAGACCCTGGCATTATTATAACGAGCCACTGGGATAAATACAGGGGGCTTCTAATTGGGCTGTTCTGTGGTTTTCCAGCCATTTTGCCATCACAATCCCCCTTGTTCATCCTTTTATTTGTCTGCGAGGGGAAGCGGAATCATTAGGCCCTGCCCGCCCGCCCGCCCGCCCGGGGGCCAGCTGGAATGAGTTCCCTCAATGCGGCTCATATGGTCGCCAGGGCCCGCTTTCATAAACAGGAGGAAGCACGTCCTACATAGTTTCTGTGCTGTCAGACATGATCCAAACACATGTGCCATTGCAGGCAGCAGCCAAGTCTGCGAGTGTGTGTGTGTGTGTGTGTGTGTGTGTGTGTGTGTGTGTGTGTGTGTGTGTGTGTGTGTGTGTGTGTGTGTGTGTGTGTGTGTGAGAGAGAGAGAGAGACAGAAAAAGAGAGAAAAAGAGGGAGAGAGAGAGGTGGGGAGGGCTCTGCACACCAGAACCACAGCATTCATCTCTCTGTCAGGTCTGTCTGTCTTGCTTTCACACTCCAAAGCCACACATCTGACAACAGGCCTGCACATTACCTCCAAGGCCACAGCACCTAAAGCAGAGCTACAGAGACCCATATGCATGTGACTGAAACATCAACTTTTACTGTTAAGCAAGGAGCTATTCTTGTCAACCAATTAATTTTATACTGCAGAACAAATCATTTTATGATGTGATGAAGCAACATGCAAATTAGATCTTGACTCTAAAAGGACAACAAAGATCTAATACAGATGAAAAGTAAATCAAGGTTGAAATGTCACATATGGTGACATGGAGTAGCTGTTGTTTTTACAAAGGCCTGCAGGTACTCAACATCAGGTACAAAGAAACTGATGAATGGCACAACCACCCACAGATGGTAAGTTTAATTGGTAGTGAGACTACTGCACCCATCACACTTTAGCTGCAAGTTAGCCAAACTGTGACTCCAATGCAGCAGGATTCTATGACTCAAAAGCATTTCAGCTTCAGAAAACAAAAACCCTGCAACATATTTAATTCAACGAGCTGATCCTTAAAAGCGCACACACAATAAGACGGGTAACTCAGCTAAATAGTGACAACACATGTGTTAAGTGCACAGGTAGAAGCATTAAATGGCAGGGTTTTTACTTTCTGAAGCTGGCTTTGACACCTCTGCTCACAATGAAAGAGTTTTAAAAGGGAAAAGTAAGTTTATGCGTATGGTCTTTTAAGGCTAATGCGTGTCAACCTGGCAATAACGAACTTTGGTCACAAACCTGCTAGCAGCGTTAATACTCGCCTAATAAAATGTTCACTGAATGAGACAATTAATACTGGGGCAAGACACCGCACATTAGCCTATATGTTGTTTGACTATGTGTTGACATATGTTGCTCCACTAGGCCCGCTGTTGATGCTATTAGCCTTTATTACAGCTTTTAATAAAGGGATAAAGTTGATGCTGGAAATATTGGCGTCAGAAAGCTATTTTCATGGGATGACTGGTAGTATGTTGTTCTTTTATGCACCCTAACCTACACCGCGTAAGGGGAAGTTCAGTGTGTCATGTTGGGTGACCTCAGATGACCTGTATCAATAGTTTGCTAGGGCGTTGTGAATGGCTCTGGTGTTTTCCTTAATGCTACGAATCCATCTCTCTGAAAATAGTGACACTACTGTGACAGAAGGGGTTTGAATATAGAATATATCGGCTGCTTATCCACCCCTGTAATGATACCTGCACCATGTTACGTGAACAGGTGGGATAGCGGATTTCCCATAATAACCTATTTGCTAACGACACCGGATGACTTGTGAATGCACTGACATCTCAATCAAATTGTCAGACAATCAAACAATTCTGGCATCTACAATAGAGATACGGCGTCAAAACAAAACGAAATGATAATCTTATGTTAGTTAATGGTCTGTATAAAATAAAAGAGGAGAAAAAATAGAGGTAACAAGGCGAAACACGACCATGTGATGGATACGGTAACTTACATTGGCTTCTAGACAACGAAATAACACATGCAACACCAGTCTGGAAAGTTCAAAACATTTTTTAAAAATTGCATAACTTCATGTAATGCTCAGCGAACTGAGAGAAAACTACAAGCGATACCTTTCTTCTCTTCTCCCTCTCACTGTCATCCGATCTTTTCATGTTCCTGGAATAGTGTTTACACAGCCTCGCTTTCAGTACGGGCGGTCTTGGGATTTGTAGTTTTCTTACTGGCGACGTTATTACACTAGAAAAGCGCACTGCATATGTTGTTCAAATACAGAGCAGTTATATTTTCTGTCAAAATTGTAATGTGTTTTAACTATTTTTGAAATATATTATTGAACGTATGAGCGAAATTATTCCACGTTACCTTCCATGTAAAACTACAAATCCCACAGACCTATCCACAGGAAACGGGTCAGGCAGTAACTTCGCTTACACCGGAAATCTTTAAATGTACAACTCGTATGCTGCTCGTATGCAGTGCTGTGCTGTGCTCCATGCCCGGCAGTGTAGAGCTGTCAGTCAGCACTAGGTTGCATGGAAGGTTCAGTTGTGGCTGTGAATGACATACAGATATTGTTTGTCTTGGAAAAACAGTGAAAGGAGTGTGTTTTCTCTGCATTATGTTTGGCATTTTTTTAGTAGCCAACACCACAATGTATCCCCTGTTTGCATTAAATGTTTAAAATGCCTAATTGTTCTGAATATTGGCCTAAGGCATTTTATAGGCATATGTTATCAGATGTGTTTTAAACACACAAGCCTCAGATGCTGTTTTTTCCCCTTATTTCTTAAAAAGAAAAAAAGTGTTCCCTTTGAACACGCTCTAGTAGCCTCAACTGTTGGCTAAATCAGAAACAGCACATTGCAACTTGTGTAAAAATAGCAGTCATGCTTTGAACATGTTCCAAAAATGAGCAGTGCCAAACGTCTTTCAACTTTGTCTAAAGCCCAGGTGCTTTACAGCTAAAAGGTGGGCGTCCAAAACCGAGATGTTCTTTTACAACCAACACCACGAGCTGTGAAAGATAATGCAGGGAGCATTTGTGCATCACATGTACGAAATGCCCTCTCACTGAAGGTCACCCGAATACCTCATAACACATTTTGAATTGTGTTGAAAACGGCTCTGTACATTATTCATTTCAGCTGAGGACAAAAAGACGTGTCTGTGAAAGACATAAGCCCAGGCCCCACTGGGGGTAAAAGGCTTTGCAAGGTTTGAAACACCTGCTATGTATTACCATTACAGACTTTGATCAGTGTCTTCATTAGTTCCCTTTGTAATCTCTTTTCTTTTATGGTAGAGCTGACCCAAGTAAGCCGGGTACAGTGATTGAACACATGTGTTCTTTTCACCTGTCTTGTAAAAAGCTCAAAGCTCTCATACGTTCAAAGATTTCGGTGTCTCTGGCATCCTGTTGCAATAAACAGAAGGGTCTCTTTTGATTCCTATTTATAACCTACATTTCCTCTCTTCCCTTTGTGCTTCAGAGTAAAATATCTGCTTGAAAAGTACCTGTGGTAAAGTAGATCCATATGCATAAGAGAGCACAAACATATGGGCATAAAGGGGTACTTTGTAAGGAAATTTGTACATGATTATATATTTTTTTTAAGACAAGCTCAAGCTTGTAACTACACTTGTGTCATTCCAACATCAGCTTGTTTGTGAACTTAACTATCCCTATCATTTTTGTCGATCTGCAACATCTGTAAGAAACTGATTTTAGTGTGTGTGATTTTAGTGAAGGGAAAAAAGTTTATGTGCATTCTGTACATTTGCCACTTTTCCCATGTTGTGTAGAAGATATAACAAAATAAGATTAGAAAACATCAGACAATGCAAGCTTTTTTCTGATCAATGTTCTGTTTTCATTTTATCAAAGGATGGTTTCTGTTAAAGTGCATTGCATCAGCTCCGGATGACCATTTGACAAGGCTTCTTTTTTTTACCCAGTGTTATAATGAGCGTATTTAAAAAGCTGGTCAGAAATCAAAGGTGAAGAGAGCACTGTGCCAGAAATATAATGCAGCACATTAAAGGAAGACAGACACTATTGTGTATGGTCTATATTGAAAACAGAGCTGCAGCTTCGCTTTCCCCCACCCCCAAACCCCATCTTCGTCTTGCCTTATGTCTTCAAGTTTCACGTGGTTTGAGGAATAGCGTATAGGCCAATGGTCTCCAAAAATAATGATATGTTTCCTCTTTGGTATGTTATATTGGACCACCTAGGATTTAATATTGCATTACTGGTTTTGTGGTGTTGCTCAAACTGACCGGGGAAATAAGCGAAAAACGGCAAGGTTTGGAGTTGCCCATAACATCCGCCAGCTTTGCTAAAGGTATTGTCCAGTGTAGTTGAAGACATATTATTCTGGCCACCACATATTTTGCCCAGAACTATTTTTCTTTTTTTTCTTTTCTTTTTTTTGCATGAGATGATGCATTCATGGAGACGGCCTTTTTGATTTTGATTTGCACTGAGTGAGCATATGGACCAAGTATGTGCCCCCCTGTTCTCTAACCTTCAATGATAAGCCTTAGGAAACTGTTATTTGTCAGTACTATAAAGCAGATTGCTACCCAGTGGTTTCAATTAACATCAAAGGCCTCTTCGCAGGCAGTAATAGTTATATCAAAACCTGAAGTGTATTATTTTGGTTCCACGCTGGAGTCCTCAAAATGATTATGCCCTCTCTCAAAAGAGACTTTTTTTGTTCCCTTTTCATTCTTTCTTCTTTTTTACATTCCTAACTTCCTAACCACACGAGGACGCACAATGGCCTTTTGCCAAGGGTATACAGCACACAGTATGGACAACAAATGGTAAACATGAGAGATCCCAGCAACAGTCATCCTCTCCCTCATGCAGCCCTTGGTACCTCATGCAGTCTTGCTGCACGACAATGAAGGATTCTATTCACAAATTAGAAGTCTTAAAGGTTAACAACCTTCTCTCTGAATGTCATGGTGGCCTGCGTTGGACGCTTGTCAAAGCCAGGCAAACCTCCTGGCCCGGGGCACAAAGAGCAGAGAAGGTCCTATAAAATGATTCACCAAAATACATGCAGCATCTAAAAGTATGCTGATGAAGTCCCCTTTAAGTGCCCGCGCAAACCACCGCAGGAAAAGGCTCACGGCTTGTGAACAGGGCGAGCGTGCAGCCCCTGCCTGTGATGTGGTATACCTCCTATACTCGGGATCACTTCCAGACACAGTGAGGAGGAAGCATTTCACCATCGCAGTGATTTGAATACCATGATCACTGAACAGTTTTATAGGAGATCCATTAAAAAACGTGAGGTTTGACATACAAAGGAGACCCTGTTTAAAGCTCACGCACATTGTCAGTCTGAAAACCATTATATAAAAAATATATATATTTATATATATACAGAAGCACACATTCTCTGCATGTGTGTACATCTATGTGTGTTAATAATTCTGTGTGTGTGTGTGTGTGTGTGTGTGTGTGTGTGTGTGTGTGTGTGTGTGTGTGCGTGTGTGTGTGTTTGTCCTCTTCCATGGAAAATGTCTTTCTGCTTGCAGCTGGGCATCCCTGTCTCATATCTTATGAAATATATGAATTGTCATGAGAGTCTTTGTGTCAGTGTTTCCATTTTCTGAGTAACAACGAGATATTTATTGTGAGATAAAGTTTTGTAACAAATATACAGTAATAGGCTGGATCATGAAAATGGGGATTTGAAATATAGATACAAGCTGATATAACAACATTTTCCTGCAAAATGTCATTGGAAAAGTTTTTTTTACGCTCCATCCAGAAATAAATAAATGAATAAATGACATTGCACGACATGAAAAGCCAAAGCTTGACCTTCAGTCCGTTTATATTTGGTAATGCTTATGAGATGTCAGCTACTTTCCTAATCCAATATAACCTCAATCCAGATCAAATGGGCTGGCAGGAGAACAACTGAAAGAGCATGAATGTGACATGGAGTTAAACAATAGTAGTCCCTAACTAATACATGGCAGTCCTTTGAACCGGGGGCTGTTATGCATTAGTAATTTTTTATTGGGGGATTTTTTTTCTGCTTTTAGTGTGTGCGTTTCCCCCCCTGAGACGATGGTAAGCAGGTTTTTTTTGCGCGGTGAGGTTTTTGCACAGTCCTGGATGTCTGGTGGTCATGGGACAGGCGGCCCTAAGGTACCCAGAGAGATGCTATCTTAAGAACGGGAAATGCTGTAAGGGTGTTGTGTTTACACCAAATAAGGAAACAAAAACTCAGCAAACAGAAATGACGTGTGTGGTGGTCAGTGGTGACACACAGCAGCGGCAGCAGCATCCATCTGATTCATATTCAAGGAGTATGTAATCAATTCATGTTTTGTTGTCATGCTCCGACAAATAAGATTGTCATTATGTGAGCGGTGGTCAGCCGGTGAGAAGCACGCGCTGTGTGTGTTTGACAGGCCACGTTGGCCATCAGTTATCCAAATTGGTACAGGCCTGACCGCTCTCTCTGTCTCTCATTTTCCTCCCGTTTACCTCTCTGACGCATGCAATTATTTTCTGTGTAAACCAGCCCTCAGCCCTGAAGTGCTCACAGCGAGATCTGAGGTGACTGTGTTATGATCTCAGATGATTATCGCAAATAAATGAACCAATAAAAAATGTAATTTCTTTTTTTTCTTTTTTTACTTTTTTCTCTCTTGGCCCTTGTTTTGTAGCCCTGCTGTCACGTTTGATTAGATTTAACCACCTGTTTGGACGTACAATTCTCCTTTAGTCCCCCAGTCACACAGATTCCATCAGTAGAAATAGCTTGGCAGATTTAAAGGTTGTGTGTCTAACCACTTGAAAAACCGTGGAGTAGATTGAGAAATGTTTTCGGATTCGTTGCAGCGTGTGTTTAATTGTCTGTTTGGTTTTGTCAAAGCAAGGGAGCAGCTTCTGGTTATCCATAGTTTGCTAATGGCTTTGATGTCGAAAAACCAAATGCTGCTTGTTTTCATTTAAATCTTGTTCTTGTATAATGTTGATTCAACCCAGTACACTGGAAACCCTCGGATCCCCGCATGTGTTCAACATGATGCCTCATTAGCTCAAGCTTTTTGGTTCATTTATACGACCCGGAGCAACTGCTGTGTCACCGCTCTGGACGGGATTGTTACTCTCCGCACTGATGCTATCTGCATTATGATCTCCATGCTTTGCAAGAGCACAGTTTCAGCACGGCCGGGTAGGGAGGCAGACTCTCAATACCTGTTCCTGTCAGCCTCTGCTGAGTAGAAAAGTTCCTCAGTCATCTGGAGGGATACAGAGGCAGGCTTGAGGCAGGCACACCACTCACAAACAACATCACAGAGAAACCATTATCATTATCTTTCTGTCAAGCAAACAGTATGAGCTCATAGCACATAGCCACCTCCATGAAGAAAATGATGCCACACACCTAGCGCTAACACTTTCCATGCTCTGCCACCACCACCACAAACACATACACACACACACAGACACCCACACAAACACACAGACGCACACACTTTTTATGCAAGCAGAGCAGTCTGGATAAACCTTTTGAAGGGCCATTAAGTGGTTTTCGCAAATGATGCTGTTTTGTGCCGACACACCGCGCCAGATTAATAAAAGAGTGTGTGCGACTGCATCAAGAGAGCCGAGGACAAGCGTCCTGACAGAACTGCCGTCTCCGAAAAGCCGCTGCAGCTTTTTTAACGCGTGTAGATCACATGTCAGGGAGCCAAGTCTTCCTCATTTCAACATTGTGTCAGAGACCGCTCTTGGACAGCGGCCTGGGGTTTTTGCTTATTTGTCTTTTATA
The DNA here is from genome assembly GCA_030347295.1 of Setipinna tenuifilis. Taxonomy (NCBI): domain Eukaryota; kingdom Metazoa; phylum Chordata; class Actinopteri; order Clupeiformes; family Engraulidae; genus Setipinna; species Setipinna tenuifilis. The sequence goes on along the minus strand of CM059280.1, from coordinate 20,589,389 downwards.
AAAAGGACAACCATCCGAACAGTGCCAAAGCACCCTCAGGCCTTTGATATCTAAAAGCTCCACAGCGGCCTTGAACCGCCTCAGCTGGTACACAGATGTGCATGCCGTGGGAGTCCTCTGTCTGAACCACGCACAGATTAGTGACTTTTTTTTTGTCCCCAATAATAAAAAAAAGAGCACAGCGAGCACAATGCAATTGTACGTGTTAGGGGAAAATAATGCCAACAGCCAATAATTTGCAGGTGGCAATCAAATGGCAGAGGCATTGGTGACCACACATAATGTTGCTCTTATCATTAAAGAAAAAAGGAGAACATTACTTTTAAGTTTTACTGTCGCTGTGGTCGAGTTTTTTTTTTTTTTTGCTTTGCGAGGGAGGGGGGAAAAATGTTCTTGTGTTTTATTATTTTTTCCTTTTGTTCAGAGTTGTATGCTAGAGGCAGTTGAGTTACTGGACAGCGCTGGGGCCTGTTCTCAATGTTTCCAAATATCTGTAGATTGCCGCCTCAATATCTCGGCAGCCTTAATACCGCTAATTTGCCAGTGGGAGAAATGACACGTAATGATGCCAACTCTGCCAGGTGTTGGCGGTTACACTTTCAGGGTGTTTTCGTTTTTTCTCAATTATTTGTGTTTCTTTCCATCTCTCTTTTTCTTTGTCTCTTTTTTTCTTTCCAAGCTGATGTGAACTCTACGGGTCAAACATCAAGGACAGAGCTGGGAAACAGCTGTGGGTGAGCACCACACACATGCACATACACACACACTCACACACACATACATATTTACAACCCCGACTCACCCACCCACCCCACACACACACACACACATATGCACACACACATGCTCACACACATGCACTCAACACCGAGAGGGCTTAGGGGTGACCACAAGGGACACCATCACACTTACGATCACACACCATTCCAGCCAGGTTAGCAGCCAACATTTCATCCAGCTGTCAGTGGCATCCCTGCACTCAGGTCTGGTAACCACTAACACAGGTACCGGCGGGGCTTTGGAGCCCACTCACCTGCCCTCACTGAGAAGTGCTGTGCAGGCCTGCTTCGGCCGAGTACCGACTCCAATGTGATTTTTCACCAGAGAGAGAGAGAAATGATGAAAGAAGGCCTTTGGAGGAGATAAAACAGCCTGTCTTTGCGATCTGTCTAAGAGAAAGTCGTTTTTTGACATCTGCAGACCACTGTCCTCTTCTTGCCACCATCGAAATGTCAATCCCACCACACAAGCCAGACACGAGGAGAACACTGTGTAACTGTTAAGTTACCTCAGATGTTGGACACTTTTTTACTTGACAATGACTCGGGTCTCCAAGTGTTGTGCTGTGTGTGACTTATCAGTGACTGGAAGCAAAGCTACTAAAATGTCTGGCACATTACTTTGATTTGGTGTTCATATTAGAGATAATACTCAAACATTGTCATACAAACATCTGGGATGGAATCTAGGCAGATTATCCAGATGCATCACACATCTAAACAAGCAGTATCGAATGACACATGAGGGGTGAAGAAAAAAATGACAAATGTACATTGCATCCAACTCTGCACACTGCATCTGAATAGTTTGGTGGTGCCTTTTGCTGTGTCTTCAGAAATGACAGCCTTGTGCAAGTGAGATCCTTCCCCTGAAACCTCAGCTTGTAAACTGCTGGTGCCGTTGCGTGCGTCGAATCACTCTGTGGCTAAAAGATGAACCCAGTGTTGACCCTCCTCTGCATCTGACCTCTGTTTCGTAGCCATAAATCAAGTGTAATTAAAAATGCAAGAGAAGCAGTTATTCTTAACGCCGAACCACAAAAGCATAAGACAGCCATTTTGGGGGGTTTCCCAGCATCCAGTGCTGCTGGTAATTAGTCAGCCAGGGTAGATAAAACATGTGACAACAACGTGGAGATCGCAGACTGCGGTTTTGAATCACAGATTCCTCAGGGAGACACAAGTCTGTCAGAGAAGGAAGCGCTTGATTTAAGACATTATTTCAGTAAATTATGTGCTCTCGAGACAGCGCAGGAGGTTTTAATTGCTGACATGAAATTACAGAGTGGAATTGTTGTGCATGTGTATTTAAGGGGAGACAGACACTCAGATGTATTTTTGGGTCGCGGTGCACTCATCTGTCGCCCATTTCTTGCGCCCCTCCAACCCCCCCACTGCCCCCCCATCCACCCCCCCACACCCCATTGGCACGGTGCTTCTGTCAGGTAATCTTCCTCCTATCTAATAGGCAATTTGTCGCTCGAGTGCCCAGACTACCTCATTCTCTGAGAATCTCTCCACATTTAAGGCATTATCACCGTGTGATAAAGTGATGATCTGTGTAATCATCATATTTCTGCACTTCTGTTGCACAAACATACACTCACATACAAAGAAAAAAAAACTTTTGGATAAGATCTGTCAGTAGTATTTTTTTCTGACAGCAAAAATACACAGCAAAAAAAGGGACATTTTCTTATGCCCGATGAATTAAATTAAATAAAACTGTGTGTGTGTGGATGTACAGTATGTATATATGTTTTGGATTATTTTGCAATTTTTCATCCTTACACAAGAGTTTATGAAAGGTACCTGGCTGCAACTGAAAAGAGTGGAACACTTCGTTCGTGTTTTTTTTTCCAAGAGGACAGGCAGGGTTCAGTGACGGGGAAGCCATAATCATTCCAAGGCCTGAGAAAAACCCCAACAGCCATTAGCAGATCTCTGGTGGTACACAGAGAGAGAGAAAAAAAAAACCTTCAAAAATGCATTTTTACCCCAGTGACTTCTGGCTTGGCAGCCTCTCTTGTGTCTCTGTTGATGATTTTGAGGACAGATGTATGTGTGTGTGTGTTTATGAGTGTGTGCGTTTGTGTGTGTGTGCATGTGTGTGGCATGTGTGTGTGTGTGCATGTGTGTTTATGTGTGCGCGTGTTTGTGTGCGTGTCCGGGGCGTATGTGACAACCTTGTTGTGGGGTGAAACTACGTAATGTAAACAAACAACAACAACGAGTGCAGCAGCCGCTGCTGCAGCTGGGCTCTAGTCATGCTATTCTGTAATCATGAGTGGTGCTGTGGTGACTGAGGGGGTGTTGAAGAGGACAGGCGAGGTGGTGCTGGTGGTGGTGGTAAGGGGGATGAGTGTGTGTGTGTGTGCGTGTGTGTGTGTGTGTGTGTGTGTGTGTGTGTGTATGTGTGTGTGTGTGTGTGTGTGTTTGTGTGTGTGGTGGTGGTGGTGGTAAGGGGATGAGTGTGTGTGTGTGTGTGTATGTGGGTGTGCGTGTGTGTGTGCGCGCCGGGGGACTGTGGCAAGCCGATGGGTGCCTTTAACCGTAAACCAAACAAAAGCAACATTCTGCATCCGAGCAGCAGGCCGAACGCAGGGGTGACGCTCGGCCAGACAGACAGATAGGAATGCGGTCAGCGCGCCTCTCCCCTCTGCCCGCCACATGCCGCTTCTTCTCTCTCTCTCTCTCTCTCTCTGCTTGGCGGTCCCCTTTCCCCGTATCCCCAACCACCCCCCACCCCCCACCAGCCCCCTTCCCCCCGCCACGGGCGGTTTGATCTGCCGCACAGATGTGCGGCTGGGAGAGGAGCGGCGTCACCTCGCTGTGCACTGCTGGGTCCGATGGGTCCCCGTATGCCGGGCCCAGCTCAGGCCAGATCGCTTTTTACTAGACCTCTTTTATCTATTTGCATCTCTCTGTGCGTCAGTGTGTGTGTGCAAGTGTGCCGAGAGCATGTGTGTGTATGTGTGTGTGTGTGTGTGTGTGTGTGTGTGTGTGTGTGTGTGTGTGTGTGTGTGTGTGTTGAGGCATGGAGGGGAGTACGTGGTGTGTGCACAGGGCACACTTGCTTTGGGTGTGAGACCTCACCCGGGTTACCACAATCTGTCAGTCAAGGCTGCCCCCTGCTGGCTGGGGCTTGAACTACAAGCAAGCCTCCTCTTCAGGACTTGGCTAAGCACCACTCATTTACAGTGGCATTAAGTAAGGTTTTGTATGACTCACAGTACGGTAGATGAGTTCATGTCTGCACCAGTATAACTGATCCCTTTGTGGGGCTCTGTACTTGATAACAACAGGCTTTGTCTCACATCCAGTATGGTGGTTACTTTACGTCAGCTTCCCAGAACAATGACTGACTTTTGATCTTCATCTTGCTCCCTAATGCTGTACATGTTATCAGAGGCATTCACGTACAAGTTCTTGGATTTACAAAACAAGCAGCAAAAAGTTAAATAGAGTAGTCACTACAAACCCTCCTAGCAACAGAAAATGACAAAATAGTGGGCCACCACAAACTGTTCCCGGTCGTGATAGTTGTGTTTGATAAGGATCCATCAGTGCAGCCAGTAACTGACTGATTAGTGCATTCATGAAGTTTGAGAATGTTAGTCGTGATTGTTTGGGCTTTTGATTTACTTGTGGGAAGATATGTAGAGAAGGCCTTATTATGGCCTAGTCTGTACACACTCTGTTTCAGACCACGAGACGTGACAAATTTCCCCATCTTTGCCAAAAGGGAATACAACAAATGGCGTGTTGGAAAGCGCTGGGCGCTCCTTTGGATGCACATCACATTGCTTAAGCTCTCTAATTATCAGCGGAGATCTCATCCAGTTTGCCCAGTTGCTCAAGTTTCCATGAAAGCGTGCTCCGCTGAACTCCTGCTAAGCTTTTGCAGTGGGGATTACTGTGACCTGTTAATTGTTCCGTCTCCTTGTTTCGCCCCCCACCCCCCTTTCCACATATCACGGGGCTGACCCTTGGGTAACATCTTGATGATAGATATCAAGTTTAACTGTTTAATTGGCGGCCATAAAACAAAACACAAAGACGACTTTGTTAGTAAAACGCCTCGGCCAAATGCAAGCGAGCGCCTGCCAGCATCAGAGCGCCTGTGACTGCACTCACTCCCTGAAGGAGGGAGCTGCCAGCCCAACTACGAAAGGGTCCCCCCCTCCTCACCCTCTCTTTCTCTCTCTCTGTCTCTCTCTCTCTCTTCTTTCTTTCTTTCTGTCTGTCTTTCTCTCTCTTTAACTCTTTTTCTCCCCCCTTCTAACAATTTCTTTCCCCTCTTGGTCCACCCCTCTCTATCTCTCTTACTTTCTCTCCCTCTATGCATTCTCTAGGGGGATTTGGGAAGGAGGGGTACCGGGGGGAAGGGGGGGTGGCTGTGGGGTAGCTGAGGGGTTTAGGTCAGGTGGGTGACTCCCCCCCCACCACCACCCCACAACCCTTCCCACCGTCCCCTTTTTTTAACGGGAGGGAGTTTGTATGTATGTGGACAGAATGGTTTTGTCAGCAGCCTGTTCGTTGGGTTTGTTTGGAGCTGTGGTCCCCGCTGGAGTATGTAACCGAATTCCTTCCCTTGTCCCACAATTGGAGTGTACTGCCAGATTCCCTGGCAACAAGGCCCTGAGTGAGGGCCAGTTCTCCTGCTCATCCCACAAAGCCTTTCATGTTCCCAAACCGCAGCCTGAGCAAGGCGCCTCGGTCTCAACAGCAGCAGACCAGCATATGTTTGCCTAATTCCTGAGACATGATGACAGTGGTCTCTGAGCCACGGAGCGAAGGCTGCTTGCCGCTTTCTCTCTCTCTCTCTCTCTTTCTCTCTTTCTCTCTCTCTTTCTCTCCCCCTCCCCTCTCTCTCTCTCTCTTTCTGTCTCTCTGTGTCTATCTCTCGCTCGCTCTTTTCTCTCTCTCTTTCTATGCTACTCTTTCTCACTTTATCCGTCTGCCTTTCCTTTTGTCCTCTCTCACACTTTCTCTCTCTTTATCACTCTCTCTTTCTCTCAGTCTGTCTTCCTCAATTCTTCACTTGCTCACACAGTTTTCTTTTTCTGTGTGTGCTGTGTGTGTGTGTGTGTGTGGAGGGGTGTGTGTGTCTTTAATTATTGTTTTCTGTTGTTGATGACTTCCAATAGCCATATGCCACATGTTTTCTCATTACATGTGTTTTTATATGAGCCCACCCTAACCAACACATACATACACACACACACACACACACACACACACACACACACACACACACACACACACACACACACACACACCCTTTCCTACAGTGCCTTCTCCGTGACCCATTGAGTGGAAAAACAGAAGCAGAAAGTGAGAAAGAAAACTCTTGTCATCCTGCACTGTAAGACCAGAGTGAACCATTGGACAGTGTGACGTCCTACACACACACATCAGGTACAAGGGACCCAGGAGGACCACGGTTACACTGTCCTTCCCCCAAGTGTCCAGACGTTGTGCATAGATCCTGCAACCCCTTACCCCCCCCCACCCCCCCCACCCACACACACACACACACACACACACACCACCCTTTGGGTCTCGTGTACAAACCCTTCATCACTGTAATTAAAGGCGAGAGAATTACACCACCACACCCAGCCTGACCCCTGAGTCACACTCGTGGCGGCCGTCCCAGCTGGGAAAGGGTTTTTTCAGAGCCCAGCTGCAGGACAGAAA
>CM059280.1:20472907-20577907 GCA_030347295.1 Setipinna tenuifilis | reverse complement strand
GTTTATGTCTGCATGTGTGTGTGTGTGTGTGTGTGTGTGTTTCCAAGTGTGCGTGTGTCTGCGGGTGTGAATGTTGGTAGACTCTATTTCTCACTGCGTGTGTATGTTGTCCCAGATTTCACATGCTGTGTGTGTATGTACACATGTCTGCTCCTAACAGCTTTTGTTTGTGTGCATATTCACATGTGTGCATGGTTGTACAGCCAAGCGCATGTATGTGTGTGTGTGTGTGTGTGTGTGTGTGTGTGTGTGTGTGTGTGTGTGTGTGTGTGTGTGTGTGCGCAGTGCATGGTGGCAGACCTCTCCCTAGCTCACCACATGTCACATATTGCTCCCATCCACCATTGTTTTCCTGAAGTATGCAGCCTGCAAGCTGAACTACGCCCAAACTGTGGGCTGTGGAAAAAGCCATGTTTGTTGTGCAAGTAAGCCATCTAATGGACAACAATGGAAAAGATCCCGTGTAGAAAGCCACTGAGGCTATGGCCTGAGCTGGATTTGTGTGTGTCTGTCTGGCCATGTCAGTGTATCCTTTCTCTTTCAGGTGACAGGTGAGAGCAAAAAGTATAGTTTGTCAGGACAGACATACTGAAACCGTTATTGAAAAACCTTAATCCTAGAATAAGCCATTTTATCTTCTGTGAGGTGGGACTCAGTTTCTGTCCAGTGAGCTTCACAGTGTACTCTGTGGAAGCAGGTACTGGTAGGTGGTGGTGGGGGGGGGGGGTTGTTGCGGGGACATCGGGGGTTGGGGGGGTGCTGAGCCCTGCCGTCCCGCGTCCCCGTGGCAGCCTGCGGTCTGGGACTCGTTACGGGCCTCCTTCATCCTGTGTAAATAACCTCAAATTATCCATAAAACAGAGATGCCAAGAAATGTTCTTCCCACTTCATCTGGGCCTGATTAATGTTTTACAGCATGGAATTAAATCTTCTCCAGCCCCCTCAAAGTATGCATGCATGTATGGGGCTCAGCCATAAGAGCACTTCTGCTACTTCTTATGGATGGAGGAGAAAAAAATTCTCTCCCTCTTTCTCGCTCTCTCTCTATCTCGCTGTCTTTCAGTTTCTCCCTTCCCCTTCGTCTCTCTTTCTTTCTCTCTCTCTTCCTCTCACTCACTCTCTCTGTCTCTATTGCGACCTCTCTCTCCATCTCTCTCTCTCTCCATCTCTCTCTCCATCTCTCTCTCTCTCTCGGTTGCATAAACAGTTTCCATGTGTCACGAGTCAGAAGGTATCTGCGGTGCGAGGTGGCAACAGATAATAACACAAATGAAATGGCAGTAAAGTGAAGTGCGCCAGCTGCTCTGTTTGAAATCTGCAGTCATCACTCCATCACAGAGAAGGAAGAGAAAAAGACAGAAGAAGTGAGAAAAGCAAGAGCGCTGCCGCAGTTTTTTCTCTTTTTCTTTTCTTTTTTTTTTAGGGGTCTGTGTTCCCCGGCTCACTGACAATATCTCGGCCATTTGGTTGAGCTAATGCACCCTAACCAAGTTTCCATATTCATTGTCATCTCTGTTCTATTGAAAGACACCGCATACTAAAACTCTCTCTCAAACACGCATACACACACAGACAGAAACACACATACACACACACACACATGCACTCATAGTAGCAGGTGCCTAATGCTGCCATTTTGCTTATTTTACACAGGAGTCATTTTAACGCAGTCGAGTGTGAGCAGCAGAGATGGAGAAAAGACCCCCCCCCCCCTACCCATCCACCATCCACCCACCCCTCCACCCAACCCTTGTTCTCCTTCTCACTCTCTTAAATGGAATCTTTAATTTCACAGAGGTCTCTGATACCCCCGGTGCAGTCGCGATTGTGTGACAAAAAGAGAAGTCAAGACTTTTGAAAAGCACATTAACCAGAAAGCAATTAACCGTCGCACTGTAGTTAATTTTGCATTAATACTTCCGCAGCTGGAGCAGATTGCTTTGCCATTTTATCTCCTCTCCAGCTGTTCCTTTCCTGACAAGAACATTAAAGAGGATTTGTCCATAATAGAGCCAGCGTCCATATATAGATTCCTCTCCCTACAATGGGACCCTGAGGGAGAGCATATTTACATACGGAAAACTCTGGAAAAACGGACGTCTTTTGTGCTCCTCGCCTGTTCCTCTTTTTAGCATCAGGGCTCCAAGGGGAGCTGTTTCACACAGGCTGTCTCTCTCTCTTTCTATCTCTCTCTCTCTTTCTTTCTCTCTCTCTTTCTCTCTATATCTCTATCTCTCTCTCACTCTCTCTGTTTATCTCTCTGTCTCTGTCTCTCTCTCTGTCTCTATCTCTATCTCTATCTCTCTTTCTCTTCCTCTCCCTCTACCTTTCTCTACCTCTCTCTCTCTGTCTCTCTCTGTCTGTTTCTCTCTCTCCCTCTCTTTCTCTGGTGCACTGAGTGTTGTCATTGGTGTACATTTCAAAGTGCCTTTTCTGGCACTCGCCGCAGATGTGCAGCACAGGAAGAACAATCGGGACTCTGTGAAGCCCGACCGGGCCCGGGAATCTCTGATAAACGCTCCAGCCTCCACTCCACTCCTGTCTCCTCTGACATTCCTTCCCCTTTGCCCCCCCTATCCCATCTCTCCATCTCTCTGCAACCATTTCTGCTGGAGTCAGCTAGAGAGAGAAGGACAGGAAGACAGTAGGAGCAGGAGATGGAGACAGAGAGTGAATGAGTGAGTGAGAGAGGAGAGAGAGAGAGAGGAGAGAGAGAGAGAGAGAGAGGCACTGTGGAATGACAGAGAGACAAACACACAGACAGAGGAAAAGAGACAGCAGGAAAAAAAAGAAAAATCAATTAAAGCTGTTTTCATATAACTTTCCTTGGCACTAAGGCCACCCCAAGGATAATATGCCTTCTATTTATACTCCTCTAAACCATAATGTATTTTGTTTTTGGATTAATGGCACACTCTGAAAGAAAAAAAAAACAGACAGACAGAGAGCGAGTGAGCGAGGGAGCGAGCGAAAGCAAAAAGCGAGAGCAAGCCCATGCCAGTGCCCCATGTCACGGCTGACTGTCAAAACAAACATGCCAAGCACAACTGGAGACGAGCCGCCACTGGTGCCACATCCGAACTGCCTCAAACCAGCCTAAACCACAGGACATGTACTTATGCGCTCAGGCAGTTGCCACACCATGCCACATGCCCGCTTGATTAAGTGAGCGCCGTGAGCCGGGCTGAGTGACAGGCCCAGGAAAGGCTCCTTCCTCACTCGCTCCAGCTCCAGCTCGGGCTCACGTTCACGCTCGCTCTCACTCTCTGCCTCTCCCGGGTTGCTACATATTTTTTATATGCTCTCTCTCTCTCTCTCTGTCTGTCTATCTATCACACACTCTCCTTCCTGTCTGTCTGTCTCTTTCTCCCATTCTCTCTCTCTCACTCTGCTTTCCTTGTTTTTTTTGCTGTCAGTTTTGTATCCCCCTATTCCTGTTTGCCGTCCTTTTGTTCCTTAACCCTTAACACACGTACACAAACACATACAAATACATACACATACGCATATACACACATACACGCACAGACTCCGACACACACATACACACACACACACACTTGAATGCAAATGCATTGCTTCCACCTAGGGTGCGAGGTGAGGAGCATATTGGAAGCCAGTGCAGGTGCAAACCATCCCTCCGACACACACACACATACACACACTTAGACACACACACATACTCTGTCTCTTTTTTTCTTAAAAGTGCTGGTCCTTCTTCAGTCGCTCTCCCAGTCTCCTGTTTCTGTTTGGTGGAGGGCCAAGTAGCATCTCTCAGGCTCCAGGCTCCAGGCTCCGAGGTCTGGCTTTGGGCTCTGGGCTTGGGGCTCTGGGATCTGTGCTTCGGGCTTGGGGCTCCGGCGGCGTCCCTCCCGGCACTGCACAGGGCAAATGCCATATGTTCGCTCATTGAAACCCAGGCCCCGCACACACGCTCCGCTCTGCTCCCCCAACAGTACCGCTGGGGGTGGAGGGGGGGTGAGGGATGGGGGTGTGGGTTGTTGAGGGGGAGCGGTGCACTTTTGGCTGCCCTCCGACTAAAGTATGATAATAACAAGATTCACTTTAATATCGCCATAACTTACTTGTGGTTCAGAGCGCAGCTGAATTTCAATGTTCTTTAAAAAAATAAAATAAAAAATAAATAAAAAAAGACGCCTCCGCACCTTTCTCTGGGAGGACCACAGTAATGTAGTCCAACTATGGGACCTGGGTCTTACTCGGAAAAACCCTGAGGAGAGGGGAGAAAAAAAGAAAGTGGTGGCATCAAAGAAGTGCTGTCTGATTTACACACACACACACACACACAGGCATGCACACGCACACACACACACACACACACACACACACACACACACACACACACACACACACACACACACACACTCACACACATACACACACACACACACACACACAGAGCATCTGCATCCTTTATTCGTCTGTAAAACCACTGCATCATTTGGTCCACTATGGTTTCAATGTTTTTCACAGACAAAATAAATGCTTGCTGCAAAGCCATTGCACATATGGCACATTTGTTTCGTTGCTTGGAAACTTATTGTTTAAAAAGTGATGGGAGAGAGAGAGAGTGGGGGGGGGGGGGGTGAGAGAGGGGACAGAGTGAGAAAGATGGATGGAAACAAAATAAAAAGCATTGCAGTTTGCAGCACAAATAAGTGGCAAACATTATGAGAGTGAAAACCATTTAAAAAAAAAAATCTTAATTTATGGATATGGTCTGTTTGTCATTTGGCTTGGCTACTGCATTTGTTGCGTAAGGCTGAAGTGGGACAATTATATTCATGGACGCAGCTAAACGCGATTTATAATGGGAAACGGAGCGAGAGAGGAGAGGAGAGGAGAGGAGAGGAGAGGAGAGGAGAGCGAGGAGGCAACTGCGACTTTTCAGCAACATCCGCATGCTTCCCAGGGGCAGATGTGAATGCCAAGTGCAAACACCCTCGTACGTTTTCACTTTAAACACTGTAGGGGAGAGAGAGAGAGAGAGAGAGAAAGAAAGAGAGAGAGAGAGAGAGAGAGAGAGAGAGAGAGAGAGAGAGAGAGAGAGAGAGAGAGAAAGAGAGGCAGAGCCAGACAGAGAGGCCACGAGTAAGAGAGAAAGAGAGATGAGGTCCAGACATGTTTGACTGCCAACTGCTATTCAGCATGTCAGGTCATGCCATCTTCTCAGAGCATCATGTTTTGAAGTAGTTTTGTTTGGAGCATGATGGTTTGGCCTCTGTGCATGTTTTCCTCTTTCTCTCACCCCTCATTGCCTCTCCACTCCCTCCCTCCCTCTCCTCTCCTCTCCTCTCTTGTCCTACCTTTGTCCACTCCTCTTCTCCTCTCTCGCTCTCTTTACTCCTTTCTCCGCTTTACTCCTCTTTTCTTGTCCTCTCCTCTCCACCACCCCCCCCCCTTTCTTCTCCTCTCGTCTCCTCTCCTCTCCTGAACATGTGTTGGCCACAGCTCGTGCCTCATCCTAACTCTTTTATGGGGAGAGACAGGAATGGGAAGGCCAGGCTTGAGTCGTCCGCACATGTGCCTAACCACTTTCCAGATCCTTCTCTGTCTCTCTCTTCTCTCTCTCTCTCCAACCGTCACCCCCAACCCTCTCAAGCAGCCCTTTTTGAAACCATCTCTGGTGTACTACCTAAAGTCACCCCCTTCTGTTCATCAGTGGCTGTTCATTGTGTGCATATACCTGGGCCTCCTCAGAGAGGTCGATCAGTGATGAGTATGGCTCTTACTGGAGTTGTAGTAGTAGAGAGGGTCCTCCAGGAGGCCTTGCTGCTGAGTGCCGTGAGCAGGGAAAGGGGTAGCAGGAGCGAGGCAAGGGAGGATGGGAGAGCCATGGAGAGGGCCTCAGCGGAAAGATGGGACCTCTGGGACGCAGGTGTTACTTCCTTCATTCCTCTGCCCTCCCGCCACTGCACAAACCCCCCACCCCTCCACCCCCGACCCCCATTTTTTTGGTTTTGTCTTTTCTTTTCTTTTCTTTTCTTTTCTTCCAGAGGCTGGGCCCAGAGGAGGAGAGCAGAGGAGAGCGGAGAGAGAGAGGAGGAAAGGAAGCCGAGAGCCTTCAGGGATGGAAGGCATTAGGCGTCGGGGTACAAGCGCAGGACTGAGGACTGAAACCTGAGCAACCGCCCCAGCTGCTCCCCATGAGAGCAGCCGGCCAGGAAATAGGGAGCTATATCAAACGCATAGCAACACATAAGACCATTTCCCCTCGCCTCTACCGACCAACAGAAAAAAAAGATGGACAGAGAGAGAGAGAGACAAAGAATGAGAGAAAGAAGGAGAGGGAGAGAGAGATGGAGAGAGACAGAGGGAGAGACAGACAGAAAGAGAAAGAAAGAGAGAGAGAGAGAGAGAGAGAGAGACAAATAATGAGAGAAAGAAGGAGAGGTAGAGAGAGAGATGGAGAGAGACAGAGGGAAAGAGACAGAGGGAGAGAGAGAGAGAGAGGGAGAAAGAGAGCATTCCCTTGCCCCCTGCACGGCACATCTCCGATGGCAGACATGAAAGCACTGTTGATGTAAGTTACGAAGCAGAGCAGGAGTGGGGGGGCGGAGGAGAAGAGGGGAGGGGGTGGGTGGCGGTGGTGGCGGTGAATGTTTTGTTTAGTACAAAAACACATTTAATGGCGAGCGACTGTTTGCCCTCTCTGTTTCAACCGCTTTTTGTGTGTTCTGTGTGTCAGATCACTCAGAGCCGAGCCATTTGTTTTACATCCCTCTTTCAACATCGTCTCACTTGGCTCGGGCCTACCCCAGGCCTGCTTGCCTATAAATAATAACTCGGCATCCTGTGTGTGTGTGTGTGTGTGTGTGTGTGTGTGTGTGTGTGTGTGTGTGTGTGTGTGTGTGTGTGTGTGTGTGTGTGCTGGCGCATGTGTGTGTGTTTGTGTTAGTTTGTCTTGTATTGTGTTGTCTCGTGATATGCATGGTGTCAGAGACGATGGCTGCTGTTAAGTCTCTCTTACGAGCATCTAACACCACCAGCACACACACACACAGATGGCGTACTCTCGGGTCATGGCTTGTTGTGTGTGTGTATGTATGTGTTCTGTGTGTGTGTGTGTGTGTGTGTGTGTTGTTGTGTGTGTGTGTGTGTGTGTGTGTGTGTTGTGTGTGTGTGTGTGTGTGTGTGTGTGTTGTTGTTGTGTGTGTTGTGCTCTGTTGCTTCTTGGGTTGGGCTGCGTGTTCTGTTGTTGTTTTGACTCGGTGGAAAACAGTGTAAAAACACGGTGGCTGTGGCCCAAAGAACACTGTGTCGCCCTGCCACAGGCTCCCAACACACGCGGACAGCTGTACAACGCATGGTGGTCCGATGCCTGACTCCGTGTGTGTGTGTGTGTGTGTGTGTGTGTGTGTGTGGGTGGGTGGTTGTGTATCAGACCACACTACCACTGACATTTCCCCACAGTGCTATTTCAGAGCCCTTTTAATCCAATATTCGCTTTAGTGAACGAAGCCTCAACACACCACAACATTTTGCCCCTCTCCACTTCCTGTCAGTGGCTGGTTGGCATGGCTACCTGCTGTGCTCTGTCACCTCCTGCTCGGGCTTGATCACAGCTGCCCTTCTCTCTGCCACCGTTTAATGAAGAGCAGAATGTGTGTGTGTGTGTGTGTGTTTGTGTATGTGTGTGTGTGTGTGTGTGTGTGCGTGTGTGTGTGGGTGGGTGTCTGTGTCTGTGTCTGTGTCTGTGGGTGTGTGTGTCCGTGTCTGTGCGTGTGTGTGTGTGTGTGTGTCTGTGTGTGTGTGTCACAGGGAGAGAATGTGTGTCTCCCTCTTTGTCTCATGCAAACCTATGCATCTCCCTGGAGGGGGGAAAAGGGGGAAAGTTTGACTAATTCAAAATTATGCTGAAATGATCTAACAAGTGCTCCAGTGCTGAGGGAGGAAAAAAGCTTTAAAAGATGCTGAGTCAGAGGAGTGCAAATTTGGCCATAAAAGTCTTCTCTTTGATGTCCAATGTCTCCTTTTTCGGTGTCATACACCAGAAGATTATACCCTCATTACACACACACACACACACACACACACACATATACACACATACACACACACACATTTGAACTCCATCATCTTGTTTTATACATGTTGCTCTCATCAATGAAAAAAGAAGCTTGTCTGTAATAACTTGCACATGCCCAGGCCTTTGTCAATGTGTGGGGTTTTTTTGTTCAATACATTGAAGGTATGAGGTACTTTTTTTTCTTTCAATTTTTTTGTTTTTTGCCTCTCCCTGACGCTTTTTATGGGTGACGTGTAAGACAGGTTTAAATGGGTGTAATTTGGGCTTTGATGTGACTTTGCGACTCATTAAGCGGTGCCCATGCACGCGTGTGTGTGTGTGTGGGTGTGCTAGGCCGCATGTGTTTCGTTTCCTTTTTTCTCCCACTCCCTCCCTCTCTCTCTCTCCCTCTGTCTCTCTCTCTCTCTCTCTCTCTCTCTCTCTCTCTCGGAGCGACACGTCAAGCAGGTCGAGCGGGCCGGGCCGTAGTGAGCGCCCCCGTGAGTCCAGCAGTGGGGCCTCCCCCCCCCCCGGGGCCCAGGGCCGTGTCCTCGCCTTCCCCAGTCCACATCTGGTCCCCAGTCCGGGTCGGCCAGGCGCGCGCCAACACGAACACGTTAGGCGTTAGAGTGCCGCTTTCAGCCCTCATCTGACACGGAGCACATGACAGAGGGGAGGCCCGCATGGAAACCGTTTGCTGGTTCTGGCCGTCTCAACTTAATTCTTCGCATCGCAACTCCCTTATGCTGCACGTCGGGCCTTTCCTGTGATGACTGCAACGTTAGCCTCCATAATCATCTTTCATCTACATACACACACACACACACACACACACACACACACACACACACATACACATACTGTTCATAGGGACACAAGCACACATATACATACACACACCCTCACATACATGTACACGGCACACATGTACATTTCCAGTTGTCTTTGGTCTTATTGGATTATGAAAGACATATTGTGCGAGGGTGCTCGATAGCTTCTATAAAACATCCTGTGGTCTGTCAGAGAAGGAACTGCTCATTTTGACATTCCAGGGACTCGAGGTGATGTGGTGAGTGGCACAGCCCTCTAAAAACACACACACACACTAACATACAGTACACACATGCACACACACACACACACACACACGTGTGGCTCAGATGAGGTTACTGTTCGCCTTCTGCCACTCCTGGTAAATGGTTTGTCATGGGAGCGCCATTACACCGTGCTCTCCGGAAGTTCTCCATGAAGCAGGGGAGGAAAGAGGAGTGGGGTGGGGGGAGAAGCAGGGCCTATCAACGGTTTTATCCTCATATTTCCTCCCACAGTTTTCCTAACCTCGCAAAAGTTATACAGTGGCACTTACCCCTGAGGATACGAATGAGTATTAATTATCCTACTAACCGCACCGAAATGGATCCAGTCCTTTGCTTTAACAACAAAAAAAAGAAAGAAAGAACGAAAACTTAAAAACCTGTGGTGTTCAGCTTTTGCCATGAAAAAGAACCCAATATTGCTATGAAACTTTAATCTGCCATAAAGCGTTGGCTCAGCATATTTAAAAGTCAAACGACTGCCTTATTCAAGCAATCAAAATGATTTGTTTGCTCTCTTAACATATACAGACCTATTTCAGAGCTGGAATGAATATGAGACCTGACTTGAACAAAAATGACAGACATAAAGACTAATGGAAATCCATCTCCATACTTGGTCCCGTAATGTTGTCCTTACGATCCCGGTGATACAGTAGGGCATATGGTATCACTATAAGATGCTTGTGTCCATTATTTGACACGGGGTTATGTTTTTAATGCGTCTCACGACACTCCTGGCTCATGTTCAGTACATTACCTTCACTATTTGACCAGGTCATGTCCTGCATGTTGAGCCGAGGCACCAATATGTCAGCGTTTCGTCCCTCTGTGCAGTGACCAGAAGCAGACCTCGGGCCACACTGTCTGTTTCTGCCACTTTTACGACGCACATAAAAACGACTTTGGGCTGAAACAGTTGCGGCTGGCAGTCACAGTTTTCTGACAGATATGCTCTTACATCATAAAAAAGTGACTCATTTTGCGATAAACATGTGCACAGTCTTTCCCCGACTGTTACCCTCGCCAACACCCCCCACCCCCACCTCCCCAAACAAGCCATCACCACCTCCAAACACACATACACACATACACACACACACACACACACACCAGCACCCACCACCACCCCCAAAAACACACACACACACACACACAAACACACACTAGTGCCCCCCCCAACCACCACCACCCCCAAACACACACACAAACACACACTAGCCCCCACCACCCCACAAACACACACATACACACACCAGCTCCCACCACCACCACCACCCGCAAACCAACCCCTCTCTCTCTCAGTCATGGGTGGAGGCTTTCATTTACGGCCAACCGCCTATCAATAACGGAGTGTAGCAGAGCCATTAGTGCACTGTGTCATAAATATGCCTGCCGTGTGATAATGCGTGCCGTATGAGGTTATCGCCTCGCTCTGTCTGCTCTCGAGCTCTGCTGCGCCTGCTGGAGTGACCATCCCGCTGCCAAGCGGGCCGCTGAATATTTTCCTTTGTTCGCGCGGCACGGCTGCAAGACTTATGCTTTGTCAGTTGGTGGGCCAACAAAACCCTATGTGGCTGCTTCATGGAAGGCAATCTTCAGTCGCTCACTAATGGTTCCAATTTAGGATCATAAATATACAACGTGTCCTCAAACGTACATAGTTTCCAGAGCTAGGCTGGCTAATCACCAAAACTGGTGGACTGCATGACGCCACGCAGGGCGGCCAGATATGGAGGGAAAAGATTAAGAGAATAGGTGAAAGGTCTCAGGCTTACTGGCTGGATAGTCTCGCTATCATCATTGAGAGTACTGCTAGACCAGCCCCTCATACTTTGCTTCTTTTTGTACAGAGGGTCTGGCTGTGGTTTTATTGACATGAATGTCTCAGGCAGCATTTTGCCTGACCAACCAGCAAACAATTTCTTCCCAGAGGTGTACACAGCCACAGCTGAAGTTTAAAACAATTGGACCTGCCTTTAACCAATAGCTAACGTCTCGTCATGACTCCCTCTGTTTGCTGATTGGTCAGGCAACATGCTGCCTGAGACAACCATGTCAACGAAACCACAGCTAGGCCCTCTGTATGAAAATGAAGTGTAGTACGAGGCTACATTGACAGAGCCTAGGTGTCATGTAGGCAGTAGTCCATGTTGTCCGATGACGTAGGGGTCGAAGCAATGAACCCCACAAATAGTCAAGGCAAATATTTTACCATAGGTTTTTTTTAAATGCGCAACTTTTGAAATAAAGACAACACTTCTGACTGTTTTTGGACTTTAACTGCTTTATAAGGCTGTGTTTAGATAAGGCAAGCCGGTATGTCTTTTCTACATTGCTTAATGGTGAGGCGAGACAGATTTTTCTCTTCTCTTAGAAACGAAATGAGCTCAGAGCATTTGCCGGACCCCCAGTGGCATTTACCAAATCAATCCGGGCTAAAAAGGTTTAGTTAAATTGAGTGTGTGTGCGCCAGTCAATAACGTTATTTAAAGACAAAGTGCCCCTTGGGAACCAGGAAAAGCAGTGGACACAGATGAACACTTCGCTTCTTGCCGATCATTAGTCCCAAATATTCTAAAATTAATCAACAACACTATATGGTGTTCAACCGATTCTTTGTGCAAGAGCTCTTATTTATAGCTGTCACTATTTGTTTTCTTCTCCTTCTGCGTTTGTTTGTTTGTTTGTTTGGTCGTTGTTGCCCAATTTTACACCCCCCACACCCCCCGAACCCCTTTTTTCTTTACAGAGCTCATTTTCAGAGATTGTTTTTGTGCCACAGAAGTTGCTGCCTCATTGGCGTGAGCATTTAATCACCCTGTTTGTCCCTGAGGAATTCACTAACGATGCAATCCCCCCCACCACCACACATACACACACACACACACACACACACACACACACCCCAATCACAAACTCAGAGCACACTCAGTGAGGAGTCAAGAGCATTTGCCTCTCTGGCTTTCTCTCTTTCTCTCTTTCTCTCTCTCTCTCTCTCTCAAACGCGCTAGGAAAAGCTGTTCCTGTCGCCAGCCAAAGTCGTTGTTTAACAAGTGGAAACCCCATAGCAATTAAGTCCCAGCGGTTTGGTTTGGCAGCACTAGGGATGGCAGAAGCTCTCTCTCTCTCTCTCCCTCTCTTTCTCTCTCCCTCCCTCCCTCCCTCCCTCTCTGCTGGCATCCCCCGTTCACTTGCGGCTTTCCACGATTAAACAAGCAAACAAACAAACAAACAAATACATAAACTGTAGGTCTGAAAGTCCCCCCCACCCCACAAACCCTCCCCTTTCCAATGACAATAAATAAATAACAGCAGCGATGACATGGCTGAAACTTTTTTCCAACAGCGCCCCGAGGCCGGATTAGGAAGGCCTCAGAAGAAGCCCTGATCTCAGATATCTTACACATGTAGATTGGATTAGCAAAACAACGTCGGGGAAAGGGGGGGAAAAAAGGAGGCGCGGCCCACTGTGGTGTGTGTGTGTGTGTGGACGGCGGGGAAGGAGAGTCGTTGGTGGGTTGGTGTGTGTGTGTGCCGGGGAAGCCTCTGGCATGCGCCTCCACTGGGTCTGTGGTTGACACCACCGGACTGGCTTTGATCTCCTTTACTCAGGTGTGACAGGTCTTTGGCAGGCCACAGTGCTGGCTCGGCCCTCTGTTCTTGTCCCCCCCCTTCCCACCACACACACACACACCACCACCTCCATCCCAGCCCAGGCGCCCGAGCCTTGTGCCTGCATCCAGGAGCATGAGAGAGGGCACCAGGCTCTGTCGAAGAACAAGAGCTTCATTTTTTTTTTTCTTTTTCGGTCTCCCAGAGAGTGTACACATGCACGTCTCTCTTTAAAACAGCCATCGAACAAATATGCCAGTTGGAGATATCGTTTTCATGCGGCCCGCAGATAAGTCTGAAACCCAAAACCCTCAGGCGTCTGAGAGGTGGGGAGAGATGGGGAATGACAAGTGAAGGGTATTTGAACTCGGCGTTTATCAGAGTGTGCCATGCAAATCAAAAGGGCGTTCATAAGGACAACAGATTTTTTGGGGTAAAATTTAAAACAGACACGGATGCTAACCATCGGCAAAAGGCAGTAAAACTCCTTTTTAGACTGTAGAACCCCTCCTGTGCTCCATACCACTCTGTTTTATTTTAAGATGTTTTTTCTGTTTTGTATAATAATAAAACATAAATAGAAAGACAGTTCATCAGCTAACTATAGACCCATGCCTACAATATAAAAATATAATGGCATTTACTGTAAGTATGCAAGTAAACAACTATAAACAGATTTAGAATATTATCCTGAGTACTTGTTAATGCATTCTTTGACAAGAGTGTAGCTCCAGCAAGAATAAATCCACTCAGGGCTGCTATTTAACATTGCCAGGAAACAGCAGTGTGATTCTAACCAAGCAAGAAATTCATGTAGTCCCTCAAAGTCAGCTCCCCCCTATAATCCCTTCCCATCCCTTTGTCCAAAATAGGGTTTATGAAAAATACTCTCTCATGCTGCCGAGTGGAAGGGTCATGCAGAATTTAATAAGCTCTCGGGCCATAAAATGTATCTGGACCACTTCTGTAATTGATGTTTAATGCACCACTACAGTTGCAGAATAACACCGCAAAAATACAAGCTTGCATATCTGGATACATAAAGGGAAACAAAATATCATTTTATGTGCTGTCTGCTGGACACACCTATTTTTAATAAAAACGTACGTTTGATTTAGTCTAGTAAACCTTGTCTGCAAAATAGGAAATTAGCCTATTACCCTTATGGTTAATGAGTTGCATATTTTGCAAGGGGTCCCAGCGAGCAGTTATTGCCATTTTGTCATAATTTGGCGGTTGGTGTTTTGCTCTGCCTTTTATTATTTCTTATTGCCTAATTAAGACATTAGCCACTATAGAAATTCCTCTGCTCTCCCAAATAGGGCTCAAGCTTGGCTTGGCTTTAGTGTCGTTCCAGCCTCTCAGGGTAGGGTGATCCAGCCTAAATTATTACTGCGCTGCTGCTATTTTCAGAGATCTGTTGGTGAGCAGAGGAAAGCATCCAAGTCCATGACCTTTATGAACTATTTACACCTATTAGATTTGGACAGAGACAACCGCCCAAAAGAGCTGGTGTCAGCCATTGCACCTCTTCCAATGCTGTGAGGTTATGGCACTCTTGTTATTTTCTCTCTCTCTCTCATTCTCTCTCTCTTTTTTTCTCTATATTCTCTCTCTCTCTCTCTCTCTCTCTCTCTCTCTCTCTCTCTCTCTCTCTCTCTCTTCCTGCAAAGCTTTTTCTTCATGTTACATCTTTGCTTGCATCCTACTTGTAATTTGCAGAATGACTTTACAAAAGGTCACACTCTGTGTATTTTTCATTAGCAACTTTGCTCCGCTAGCTTTTTGCACTGGGAGCCGGGCTAATGAGAAACATCGCCTCGGCAAGATCTCCAGAAACATTTTTGGTGTCAGCAAATGTCGCAGCTTGATGGCACATAAATGTAATTTATCAGCATGTTTATGTTGGCTTTGGAGTGGGACATTTTTATGCCTCGGCGGAGCAGGGACGCAGTGTCAGTGCATTATGACAATGTCACTCCTAATAACACACAGATCTGCCATCGGTGGCGTCACCGCAATAAAACACAGCTCTAGGGCTGCTTGTGAACTGTAACAACTTTATGACCCTTTTTTTATTTCAAACTCCACTTGACGTTGTGAAATTATTGGTGCTACATTCGGAGGAAGCAAGATGTTCTTGTGCACAGGGTGTGTGTGTGTGTGTGTGTGTGTGTGTGTATGTGTGTGTGTGTGTGTGTGCGTGTGCGTGTGCGTGTGCGTGTGTGTGTGTGTGTGTGTGTGTGTGTGTATGTGTGTGTGCCTATGTGTGTGTGTGTGTGTGTGTGCGTGTGCATGTGTGTGTGTGTGCGAGTGAGTGAGTGTGTGAGTGTGTACTGAAGCAGAAGTGGAAAGCTAGGTGGCTTAAAGTTAAATTTTTTACTTCAGCCCAGGTTGAACTGGGCCCTGTGGTTTGAACCGAGCAGCAGTGTTGTTGCCTGAGTCTGATCGGACTTCAGGAGCCAGTGTCTGCCGTCTGCAGTGGAGTGCAAGAGACTGTGCGCCTCCCTGCTTCCCCCTTATGGGCCGCCTTGACTTGACTTGACTCCCACTTCCTTGCCATCAGCGCCATGTGCCAGACCACAGATAACGCCAGACAGTTTCCCCATGAGGGATGTGTTAGATAAGGTAGTGGGGCAGAGCGAACCGAGGAGGAGTTGCTGCTGCAGTTTAATATTTATCTTCCCAGGATTACATCAAAATATGATGTGAAATCTGTGAGAAACCGCCCCTGATTTAAACAACCTGGCGAGAATGCCAGTTAAAACAGGATCGGTATCAAAAATGCCACAACAGTAGAGGGGTTAGGAGGGGACAGAAAGAAGAACCGTGCAGACACAGAGTTTTTTTTACCAAGCTGCTGCACACTAGCAGATGAGAACCTGGGCATGAATGTGAGATGGGGAAAGCTGGCGAGTAGGAATGAGTGACAGCAAGCAAAGGAGAGAGAGAGGGAGAGAAGGAGAGTGATGATCCAACAAGCCAACAGCTTTGGAAAGCACAGCATCCTGCATTCCAGAGCTGTAGGCGTTGTGTCCAACAGGACCATTTATTCTGTTGTTGTTTGCAGTTTTCAGTGTTTATTGCTCCAGCTCTTAACAATGTGTTCTGTGGGGGATTGGAACTCTCTGCATCCCACATAATGACTGTGAGAGGAGAGAGACTCTGTGTGTGTGTGTGTGTGTGTGTGTGTGTGTGTATGTGTGTGTGTGCATGTGTGTGTTTGTGTGTGTGTGTGTGTGTGAAAGGAGAAAGAGAGAGAGGGAGACTTTTTTTATATGGCAATTTTAAAACATGTTGGCCGTGCTTCATCCTTGTTTTTGCTCTCCCTTAAAGACACATGGAATGCTTTGATACGACACAGTGCCTTTCCATTCTCTGGTTTGTCTCAACAACAGTATCATCAATTGTCAGGCTGGATTACTTGCTCTTCCGACCTCAGCTCCCCCTCTGTGATAACCAGTTTTTCCAACCGCGCTGTCTCAACCCGTTTGCTCTGGTCCAATTCCTGTCCCCATCCATACGGTTCAGGACCATCATGCTGGTTATGCCTCACACAAAGGGGGGGTACTAAAAAAGGGGTCCATGAAAGATCTTTTGTGATACTGGGGGGGGACAACAGGACATGATGCGTGACAAGTACTCCCTATGACCTCTGCATGAAGTGACTCCTTCTTGCATTTTTTTATTTTGATAGCAATGCATGAATTATGTGCTCTGATAATAAAACAAATCTAGTATCTAAAGCAGTAAAAAGGTTGTAAAAAGTCAATGCAGTCATTTCACTCATCCTAAATCCAGTCTATGCACCTCAAAATTTTAGCTTAAGCCATTCTGCAGATGTTGAAAAGTGTCAGGTGTAGCACCTCCCAAGGATAAATTGTCCCCAAAGGACCATGTACTGTAGTGATGCAGTGCGTGAGATTTCAAAACCGGTACTGACTTCTAAAGTGGTACATTTTTTTTGTATTGAACAATATTCACTAGGTGGCAAAACTCCAAGTGCTCCAACTCCAAGTAATGTATACTGTATATCCAAATGGCGAGTAATTTCCAAAAAATTTATCATAATTTATACATTTTATACTTTATAATATTATATATATATATATATACATATACAGTATGTCACAGAAGTGAGTACACCCCTAACATTTTTGTACTTTTTTTATTATATCTTTCCATGGGAGAAGTCTAAAGATATAATACTTTTCTACAATGTAAAGTAGGCAGTGTACAGCTTATATAACAGTCCCCAGACCTAAACCCATTTCAGCATCTGTGGGGCATCCTCAAATGGAAGGTGGAGGAGCTCAAGGTCTCAAGCTCAAGGTCAGCTCCGTGATGTCATCATGTAGGAGTGGAAGAGGATTCCAGTGACAACTTGTGACGCTCTAGTGAACTCCATGCCCAAGAGAGTTAAGGCAGTGCTGGAAAATAATGGTGGCCACACAAAATATTGACACTTTGGGCACAATTTGGACATTTTCACTTAGGGGTGTACTCACTTTTGTTGCCAGTGGTTTAGACATTAATGGTTGTGTGTTGAGTTATTTTGAGGGAACAGCAAATTTGCACTGTTATATAAGCTGTACACTGCCTACTTTACGTTGTAGAAAAGTGTTAGACTTCTCCCATGGAAAGATATAATAAAAAGAGTACAAAAATGTTAGGGGTGTACTCACTTCTGTGACATACTGTATATATAATCAAAACCTGACTCTAAGGTCGTGTCAAAAATGTTCACTCCTTCACTATATAGTTCACTACATAGGGTCTAATTACATTGTTTTGTCCCCTACATAAGGCGCTATATAGTGAACGAGTAAACATTTCGGAATCAGCATGAGTACATGATACAATTTACCAAACAATGGTGGGAAAAGTGAAGAAAAAGAAAAAAAACAAGAAGGAAAAGAAAAAGTTTGACAAACACTATATGACTGCGCTGTGTGGCGCAGCAGAAGTCATAAATAGTTGATTGATGAGGAGAGAGTTGGATGCGGTTGACGCACGGCTCTTCCTTCCTGCCCCGGCACCAGCCGATAAGCGCGGCCAGAGCTGCTCAAGAGAGGGCTCAACATGATGTCAGCATTCTCAACCCCTTCTGTCATCCGGGGTGTGAGG
This sequence comes from Setipinna tenuifilis, assembly GCA_030347295.1. Classification (NCBI taxonomy): domain Eukaryota; kingdom Metazoa; phylum Chordata; class Actinopteri; order Clupeiformes; family Engraulidae; genus Setipinna; species Setipinna tenuifilis. The sequence goes on along the minus strand of CM059280.1, from coordinate 20,560,042 downwards.
TGCTTGCGGAATGATCGTTTATCAAAAACAGATCTGGCTTTTTTTGGGGGCCCCGGGAGCGAGGGAGGCAATTTTTTTATATTTACCAACCGAGCTGAGCTGATCCGTGCCACTCACACAGCACATGTGGAGCAGCTAGTAAAAGAAAAACCAGACGAAGCACTTGGTGGTGCCTAAATTCTGCCAGGCTGGGTTTACTGTGCGGCTCTGGCATTCACAGCTACAGGGATAAAGTTCACAGAGACTTAAATGGGCAGAGACATCGCTGAGACTCTGAGACCGCAAACCACAGGATTCATCGATATCTCATCTCCCGTCGAGCAGATTTAGAGTGACCTCCAGCGGATGACACATTTCTAATAAACAATGTTCACACGCAGAGACTGGCCATGGATGAGGAAATGTTTGGCTTGAGAAGAAAAATAAAACATGGTTCCACCCAGGAAACAAGTCAAATCAACACCCTCCTGCTTGTCAAATAATTCTTGACCTCTTAAATCGGTAGCACTTGGGTGAGGGCAAAGTCAACCATTGTACATCCACATGCATCTGTACAGCACTGAACAACCCACACACTGTACACACCCACACACACGCATAAAGAAACAAACACACATACACACTCACGCACACCTAGGCTCTCCATCTTTGACATTGCGTAGTGTGCGAGCGAGGGGCTCCTCCTTGGCTTGCTGTCGATTGGGCGATCTTTAAGCGAGGACATCAACAAGCATCAGCGACGCTCCAGGCCAACCTTTTACAAGAAGCCAGCTTTCATGTGCGCTTGTAATACATCTCCGTCTGTGCCTGCAGCGCTGCTCTCCAGCAGCTGACGATGGATAAAGCAATAAAGGAGAGGAAGGAGTGGGCAGATGGCTCGTTCCTGCCCGTGTCAATGCTCATCGACTAGGCCATCGCTCTGACAGACTAGGAGAGAGGGAAAAAAGAGAGAGCGAGATAGTGAGACGGAGAGAGATGAAGGCTGGAATAGAAGGTTGAAAGGTAGGAGAGGATGGACGGAGAGACACAATGATAGAGTGAGAGATGGGATAAGATGGGCCGGTGAGAGATAGAGGGCAAGAGGATGAACAAGAAGAGAGAACGAGAAGAGTAGGTGAGTAAGCAAGAAAGAGTAGTGTGGAGGAAGGACGGCTAGAGAGTACGAGAGAGAGAGAGAAAGTGAGAGGAACGAGACTGATAGAAGAAGCGCTGATGGATCATTGCGCACGTCCTCTATATTTCTTCCCGCTGACAGTCAACAGCGAGAGGCCATCAGGCTCCTCTTCTCACCTCACAAGGCTTGTAATTGTAATTGCTTTTAGCGCTGTCAATCCCACTAATGGCACGGATGCGCTGACCACTGATCTTGATGAATCAATACTTCCCGACAGTGATGGCGACGGCGCTGTTTTAAGCTGAGGAGGCCCTCCAGCAAGATGTAGCAAGCCAAACAAATGCCAAGCACTGCAGAATCCTACATTGAAGGAAGGCCTGGTAAGGATGACATAAATGGATGATGTACACTAACATGCACACTTACAAGGCTGAAGTATACACAGAACAATATAAATGAAGACCATGTTGATGATAATCCATTCTTACAATGCTTTGTTAAGCAGGTGAGATAGGCATTAATCACAATAAACATAAACTTATGGTGCTTTTGCTGGATAACAAGGCACTGCCTATAAATGCACTCTCGAATGATCTGCTGCTCTGTGGCGCGGTTTACAATGAATCTCTTCAGTGCCTGATCAAAAGCTCAGTGACGGAGACAAATGCTCAAACTGATCTCCATCAGAGTCCCGGGAGAGGGAAGTGTTTCTCACAGACACAGGTAAAGGTAATAATTAGGATAAACCTATTAAATTGACCGAACCGTTTCCCATGACTGAGTTTTCTTTTGTTTTTCTTTTGGTCAGGCTGCATATTTTGTAGCACTGGGTACGACTCCGCGCTCGTCTTTAACAGTCACTGGTCAGAGAGATTGAAGACAGAGATGAGAGACAGCCCCTATGCTCTAGAAAGAAAGAAAGAAAGAAAGAAAGAAAGAAAGAAAGAAAGAAAGAAAGACAGAGACAGAGAGTGGGTGGTGTTGAAGCGTGCTTAACATGGATCCCATTTGAACAGGGATGAAGCCATCCTCTTCCTGCACATCTGAGGACAATATGAGTGGGAGATTTACTTGAGGGACCGGGCACTATTTTTTTTTCTTTTTTTTTTTTTTTGTCTGTGCTCTAGCGCAACATCACTCCTCAGTTCAAACATAAAGCGTGACATATTCTTGGACACACGGGACATATGCTTTAATTCTTCTTCTTCTTTTCACCAAACATAAAATGGTAAGAGTGAATTATGCCTGTATTGTTGCAGATTTGTTTTCAGTTCTTCATAATCACTCACTGCAGATACTCACATTTAGAAGTTGCTCCCAAGCTGTCAGCCTATCCATCAGGCTTCTCATTGCCTTCAATGAACATTCACTGCCTCGGCATTCATTCGCGTCAAAATGAACTTTTGGCACATGGAGATTTCCTATTCATAAGTTCCATCCAACTTTAATGCTAATGACTCCAGCCTGGTGTATTTGGTCAGTGGGAATCATTTAGGGGGAATTTAGTGTGTTAACTACTGCAGATGCGGTTTCAGGCTACTTTTGGAATGATTTTCACACTCTTCTAAGGTTTTGATGTTTTCTTGTGTAAGTGTGTGTGTGTGTGTGTGTGTGTGTGTGTGTGTGTGTGCGCGTGTGCATGTGTGTGTTTTTGCACACGTGCATGTGTGTGTTTCTGTGTGTGTGCGGGCTTGCGTGTGTGTGTGTTTCTTTTTGTGTGTTTCTGTGTGTGTGTGTGTGTGTGTGTGTGTGTGTGTGTGTGTGTGTGATGCTTGCTTGTCACCTGATTGAGTACTGTGGCAGTACTGTAGGCAGGGTGAGATGGGGGGGGGGGGGGGGAGTGGGGGCTGGGCTGTGGCCACTCGCAGGACTAATTAACTAAACAGGCAGAGCTCGACGCCACAGCCCAAGACAATTCCAATTTGAAGAGCTGTAATTGAAGTGACAAGTTAATTATTGGACGATATTATCAGGCTTTCCTTGCAGGCCATAATATATATCTCCCTTTCTCGCTTCGTTCCACCCCCCCCAACCCCCACCCTCCGCCCCACCCACCTCTCTCTTTTTTTTCTCAGGTCCTCTTGTCCTTGTACTTATCTCTCTAAAGCCACCTGTCTTTACTGTCTCTCCTCTTTCCTCTTTTTTTTTCTCTCTTTTTCTCTCGCTCTCATGTCCTCTCACTCGTCCATCTGATGGGTTCATTAAGGCAGGACATCCAACAGGTTCTGCTTTCTGGGTGCCCTTGCGCCTCCACCCCCCTCCCTCCCTACCCCTCCCTTCACCTTTTCCCCTCCTTGGGATGTATAATTAAACAGCGATAAGTTCACTTTGTCTCATTTTCATTTACAACATTTATAAGCGCCACTTTGTTGAGGCGAAACCCTCATCCCAACTCCCCAAACACACACACACACACACACACACACACACACACACACACACACACACTCCCTATGCCCCCACACCCCACCAACCAATGGCTTCATAATTAGTGTTAGCATCTTCTTTAAACTGGCTACATAAAGTTTAGTGGCAGGATTAAATTGCATCATTACCATAATATGGCGGTGCGATTTGCCCCTATCTCTCCGCTTTTCCGCCACATCAAAGGCTGACACAGGGCTGGTGTAATTGGGCCATGCTGGCTTGTCAAGATGATTCAGGATGATGGCTGTTCCTCTCGCACCAAACCTCAGGGGCATGATAATTAATGAAGAAGAAAGTCAAGTGAACATAAAGAAAACGAGGGAGAAAGAAAAGAAAGGAGGAGGAGGGAAGAGAAGAGAAAAAAAAAACTTTGGACAGCTTCACATGAATTTTTAACACATTTGACTTATCTAGAGTTAACATTATCAATTTAATGTATAATGCATTGATTAAAGGCCTTGTTTCCTGTCTCACCCCGGACATTACAATGGACATTAGCCTACACTTCGTCTTGCCATCTTATTTCCAGTGCCATAGTGGCTTTCTAAGTTACCCCCACCCCAACCACCACCCACCCCACCCCCCCCCCAATCCCTTTTCTCTCTCTCTCTGTTTCCAAAGCATGTGATCAGGCTGATAAGCCTATTAACACGGCCAGAAAAAAAAGAAAAAAAAAAAGAAATTGCGACTCCCTTAATGAAATTCCATGCCTTTTTAGATAAGTTGTCTGATGCGTTAGTGCACTTTTCTCATTAATTCGAGGTTAACAATCTCTAAATTGTTTTTGGAACATGCGAACAGGAATCTGTATGGCTATCACTCTGTATCAGCCCATAGCTGCTGGGTGCTGCTGTGGTGCTTCTTCTTCTCCACCGTCGTCATTGTCGCAGGGAAAGCGGGAGGAAGAAGCTCTGTTTGCCCCATACTCCGCTCCAGGCAGTACAGATCTCCACTGACACGCCACTGTCAGGCCCACACTGAGGCTGTACATCAATCTGGGAATAAGCTAGCACGAGAATAGCGCCGCCTGTATGATCCCCGACGCTCTATTTATTATGTATGAATATAATGAAATGACAGCATACTAAGGAGGATCCGAGACTTGGGCTAGCGGCACAGGATATGAGCGAAATCCCACCCCCACCCCCACCCCACATACACACACACACACACACTCACACACACACACATTGCGGGAGATGACGGGTGCCACTCATGCATTTGTCATATGCTGTCACATGGGAAGCAGGGGAGGACAATGCGTCTGACAATGACTGTCACCATGCCAGCTGGCCATCCCGCTAACCAACATGTTATCTGCAGCAGGGCTGACACCCAGGGAGAAGAGGAGGGCCCCAGCCTGTGACAAGAGCCTCACACACAACTCTCTTACTCCTCAGGAGATAGAGAAGAAGTGTGTGTAAGTGTGTGTGTGTGTGTGTGGATGTGTGTGTGTGTGTGTGTGTGTGTGTGTGTGTGTGATAGAGAGAGAGAGAGAGAGAGAGAGAGAGAGAGAGAGAGAGAGAGTGCGTGTGTCTGTGTGTGTGTGGTGGGGGTGCCATAGGGTAGCACAATGTTAGACAATACCTCCACAGTCCCACCCCCCCCTCCCACCAACCCTTGCCCCCTTCTCCTTCTTCTGCCTGCACGCAAATGTAGGCCAAGCAGGGGTTGTCAGCTAAACCAAGTAACCTTTCCTCCTTTTCATTTTTTTCTCCCCAAATTTGAATATGAAAAGCCCTTCTTTCTTATCCAGTCAAAGACCATCACTTTAATGACATTTGGCAGTCATTTGATTTATTGGGTTTTAGGAGGGTGGAAAAAAACCACTAAATATTTCATATGCCATGCTAATCCTTGTAATATTGCCAGCCGAAGCCGTGTACCTGCATTGGCGGGACGTGAGCAACGCATGGATTTCTCGCTGTCGGATGGGTAAAATGCCTGCGAATCTACTGAATAATAAAACAGCCTTATTGAAATATTTAGACTTTGATTCCCATTAAAAGAATCTTTAAAACATGAGATTTAAGTTCATGCACAGTTTTTAAGACAAAAAAAGAATGGTGACGGAGTGGTAGAGGGTGAGTGAGAAAGAAAGAGAAACACAGAGAGAGAGAGGAGAGAGAGAGAAAGAAGGAGAGCAAAGAAAAGAGACAGCAATCACAACACACTAGCTTTTGAGATCTCACTGCCTCTGACAAGAAGGCACGGCTAGTGTCTCTCCCCTTCACTCTGCCTCTTAAGTGGATTGAGGTAAAAACACTGAGTTCTTCAAAACACACCATGTTATCCTGGCATAACAAATGGCTAAGAGAGGCTGTTTGGATGATCACATGTGCTCTGCTTCCTTACGATACGGAGAGAGAAAAAGAGTCGCACCGTTTCAGAGTAGTCGACAACAATAAATATATAAAACTTTGATTAACATAAGTAGCTTTCGAAACAGAAGTAGGAGGAAATCCAGATTCAGCAGTTTTATCCTCCTCTCAACACATTTCCGCTATTAAGCGAATTGGCATTTGACACCCAAAGCTCCTTTGTCACTGAAATGGAAAGAAGAAGGGGGGAGAAAAAAAACACTTCCATAATACTGTATTAGCAAAAGGGCTTCTGGGAGGATTTTGATACAGTTGCAAGTTTTTTTTCTCTCTCTCTTTTTTTCCCCCCTCTCTTCTTTTTTTGATAGTGTTCTAGTTTGCTCTAACTATATCCTGTCGTTGCCTGGATATGTGTGGCATAATACCCTTTATTTTCCTTTTTCTCCAAATCCCTCGCTGCTTTGATATATATATATAATTTTTTTGTTTTCTCAGAATAAACTGACATTTCGGCGGTAGGCTACAGCAAGAGAGTGGATGTGGACGGGACCCTTGGCGTGTCCAGTGAGCATGCACTTTGTGGATGTTTGCATTTAGCACCACATGGTGGGTGGATTCTGTCATCTGGTCACTGCTGGTAAGACGATTCTGCCCACAGACCATTGGCAGCTGCTTCTTTCCCACCACACCACACCACACCACACCCCCCACACTCACACACACACACTTTCTCTCTCACACACACTCTCTATCTCTCGCACACACTACTTCTTCCTGTCACACAAATACACACACCCACACACGCATACACATACACATGCACAAACACACCCCTTTCATGTCCATGGTTGACCCCATGGTGACATCATTGGCGTGAGCTCTAAAGGAATCGTACAGTGAGCTGCAATGATGAAAGAGCTTCACAGCAGGCCACCGTGACTCTGCAGTGCACACAACAAAAACAATAATAATAATAGTAGAAACCTCCCCAAAAACTTTTGCTCTGCGCTGTGTTTTGAGAGCCATAGGGTGGTCGACAATGCGACACGGTTCGCTCGTCTCCGGAGTGCGGTCACACACACAGTATTTTTTTTTTTTTTTTTTTGGTGAGGGCACATTTCTGAGTGTGGAGAAAGTCAAGAGCAGACCGCAAGCATCCAAATGCTGAAATAACAACAATTGTTTCATAGTAAATGTTGGAGATCTAACATGGAGATGGAGCCCAGTGCCCTCATGGAGTCAGTTTGTGCCTCAGATCATCTTGCCTGCTGCTCTGTGTTTGGTTATTACTGTAATTCAGACCATTTACACTAGGTCATCCACAATGCCTACAGGCCATCCACAATACCCAGAGAATTCTCCATTTGCAAATAGGTGTTCTCAAACTCCAAGAGAATAAGGCCTGTACAAAATAATGGGAACCTTACGTGTGTGTGTGTGTGTGTCTGCTGAAAATGTGTTTCACTTTTACAATTTTTTTTCTCTGTCATTCCTTCACACATGCACATAAACACATACAGAATGCTGTTACTAAGAAAATATATTTATGTTCTCAGAAATATCAATAAGTATCACTGGTTTAGCTTCATATAATCATGTGCTATTGGACACAACCATGGTAATGAAATCATTTGTACTGTAACATATATGGTCATTGATAGTGAGTTACCAAAACCCATTTTGTATTCATGTAGTTAAACCAAAAAAAGGAGCCAAACTGAAGCAAAGTCTTGGTAGTAAAATGTGCTGGCTGAAGATGGCTGCCAAAAGCTGATGTTGTGAACTGGTGTTGTGAACCTCAACATGCCCCGGTCTCCCAACATGGTTGTGGCCTTTTGGCTTTTTGTGGACAAAGAGCTCGAGTCCAAAATGTGAGTTTGTGTTTGAATTCCCATGGAGGAAAAAGGGCTAATTATGTGGCCGGTCTGACCTTTACTGACACGAGTAAGTAAGATTTAAAGATGTTAAATACTGCAGTCGAGCAAGTGTGTGACACAGCACAAGGTCATTAACATGCCACGGCTAGCTCACATTAAATTAACTCGTCGTTTATCAGTGTTGCTCGCGTGCTGTGTGACTAGCTTTAAGCACGCCGAATATCAGCTACACACCACTTGTGTGCAGCAGGCTTGATCAAGTGCGTCCAACTTTGCCATGTTATGTTAACTTCATACAAATAAGGACAGGCGATGATAACGATCCTTGTTATGCTCACTCAATATTGCTGAAGCTAGCATGTCCCTGAAATGATGTAGGGTTTTTTTATTTTTTGTCTTCCCTCTCTGACTGGAATGGTTTAAGGCGATCGTTACAGCATTTAAACTCATCAGGTTTTACAGGCTAACAGGCACCACTTGGGCAGATGGCCACGACGGAAGCTGAGGATCCTTGAAGGCAGAGGCGAGAGAGTGTGGAAGAGGGAGTATGTGTGTGTGAGTGTGTGTGTGTGTGTGTGTCGGTGTGTGTGTGTGTGTGGAGTGGGGGGTGGGGTTGGTGGTGGTGGGGTGTGTGTGTGTGTGTGTGCAGCTAATTTGCACACGGTGATATTCACGCTTGACAACTGGAGGCAAACAAATGAGCCAGGGGAAGGCTGAGCGCCACTCTTCCGCCCCGCCTGATTTGCCACCAGGGCCGGCTGCCCGAGCCCAGCCTTCCCATCATGCCTAGCGACTGGGGCCCCTTAAATTGTGAAGACGAGGGGAACTGACACCCATAAGCTGCGTGTCACTGTAATCGGAGCTAAATGAAGGTGCATTTGCAGATGTCTGTGTGTGAGTGAGTCTGTGTGTATATGTGCGTACGTGTCTGTGTGTGTGTGTGTGTGAGGGGGTGTGTGTGTGTGAATTGCACCTGAGAGGGATTGAGAGAGCAAGCGAGGCAATGTGACCACGCCACCCTGTCAGTATCGTGTCAACACAGCCGCTCACAGGGGAGCCAGTCATTATGAATAATGGTACAAATCATTAGAATGTCAATGACGATAATGACTGTGATAATTCTTAGAGGTGGCATGCAGAGGAGAGAGAGAGGCACTGGGGGAGGATGGAGGTGGACTGCTGAAAATGGGGGTGTGCTGTTGAGGCAGGGTGGCAACAATCACCAGGGCCATGACAAAGATAATGATGGTGACGATGATTAGCATTGCTCAGGATGCATGTCTATCTCTATGCGTATGTCGGACTGACAAGCAAGAGGGCTTCCGTTTTCTGCTGTTCCCAGCATGATGGATGAAAGAATGAGAATGTATGCAAAGTAGTAAAACAAGACAACAGTGGGTACCCACAAAATCACATGCACACACTTGCACACATACCCACACACGCATGCACGCACGCAGTCACACACACACACGCACACACACACACACACACACACACACACACACACACACACACACACACACACACATAACATACACTGACACACACATATACAAACCCACACACAGGCACCCAATTCCTCTCTCGTTCTCCCACATACACATACACAGTGACACATACAGTACACACATACTCAAATTATATTGTTATCGCACAATCTTACCACTCTGGATTATTATCTTCCTCTTTCTCCTTCATCGTCTCCAGGACTGACTGCAGGTCACAGCCATGTTTAATGTCATCAGAAAAGCCAGTTATCTGATCATAGAAATTAATCCAGTAGGCTTTACAAACATTTCTCTCTCACTCTCACTGTCTTTCTCTCTCTCTCTATCTCTTCTCTCTCTCTCTCTCTCTCTCTCTCTCTCTCTCTCTCTCACACACACACACACACACACACACACACACACACACACACACACACACACACACACACACACACACACAGGCAAACACAGATAGAAAGAGAGAGAGAGAGAGAGACTTTTTCTGTCTATTTCTGAGACTTCCATTTACTGGCACGGCCTAATTAGACATACCTCTGTGCTGTGAGTGCTGTGGTTCAGGTAGAATAGAATATTATTTTTTAATAAAAACGAGATTTACCGGAACGCCAGTCTGAAGTGGAATTAATGGACTCCTCGGCTTCAGCTGTGACTGCTCTCAATAAAGCAGCTGACACAGAGAGGAAGACCGAGAACTTAATAATTGAGTTAAATCCTTTGCTTACTGTTGTTTCTGATATTACGATATTACCTTTCCTGATTTATTCTCTTTTTTTTTTTCGAAATAATAAATGTGGTTTTGTGGCAGAGAATTTGAATGTTTAAAGTGTTATTACATGTTTACAAATCAAGAATGGGCAGCTTGACACGGCTCTTTGTTAGTCTGGGCTTTGTGTGTATCTAAATTTGCAATGTGCATTTCACACATCCTGAAAAAAAAAGTCAAATACATAAATAAATATATATAAAAAATGTCTGTATTGTAAACCATATCAGGGTAGGATGCGAATGCTAAAATATATCCTCATCATGTGTCTTGCTCTGGACACCTAGGATTGTGTTAGTCAAAGGTATGTTTGGGAAGTGTTTTATAGTGCCAACTATTGAGACAATCCTGGCACTGGTATGGAAGTAACTGTTGACTCCATCACAGGAGTAAAACAGCCTTCACTGCCAGTAGGTGTACTTAATTGAGTTTCTCTCACATAGCTAATACAACAACACTGCTGTGACACCATTGGCACATTTGAGCTTTACCATTGGCACCATTTGAGCTTTTTTTACACTGCACATTGTGTGTTTTACTTATTGTATTATATACAAGCCGCATTGTACTTTTTCCTATGTTTATATTCTTTTGTTTTGTCATCATGTTTTATTGTCTTGTTTATAAGATGTTTAATGTACACTATGGGCCTAGGGAGAGCTGCAATTTAAAATTGTGTGCAACCTGTACATATGGTTTTTAACAATAAAGCTGACTTTGCTTTGACTTTGACAAACAATAAGCTATTACACAGGCTATGTTCAGTCTGTGTGTGTGTTTGTTTGTGTGTGCACGTGTGTGTGTGAGCTTTGTTCAAGGTGAGTGTACAGTATGTGTGAATGTGTGCACACACACATGTGTGTGTGTGTGTGTGTGTGTGTGTGTGTGTGTGTGTGTGTGTGTGTGTGTGTGTGTGTGTGTGTGTGTGTGTGTGTGCGTCTGTATGGATACATTTACATGTGTTTACTACTTGTGTTGCGTGCATCTGACATGCATGTGAAAATGCAGCGAAGTGCTGGGTCCTGACGGCTTCCAGCATCCCTCCTCCTTCTCTCCTCTGCTGTGTGGCTGTCCGCTGGGCTCCTGAGAGCCCCTGTGCTGTGCCTAATATGGAGCCGAGGGCCAGCCCTCAGTGCCCCTATAGAGACAGCCACTGCCATTAGCAAGGCCTGACAGGCCACACGCCAAACCCTCTCGAGGTCCCGTCCACAGAACCGTGAGATCTGATACCGCCGCTCTCTCTCTCTCTCTCTCTATCCTCTGTCTCTATCTCTGTCTCTCACTCTCTCCCAACCTCCCTCCTCCACTCTCTCTATCTCTATCTTGCTCTCTCTTTCTATCAGCGGGCCTCGTACCAGCGCACATGTACCACTGGGAGTGAAGCATGGACGACAGCAGGTAACACAGCATGTCCTAAAGCCCTAACTCCGGGGAGCGTTTTTTTTTTTTTTTCGGGGGCAAACTGCCATTCGTCTTCCTGTGTGTGTGTGTGTGTGTGTGTATGTGTGTGTGTGTGTGTGTGTGTGTGTGCCCTCTCCCTCTTACCTTAGCAAGATGCCCCCCCCCTGCCCTCCATCACTACCACCACCACTGCCACCATCACCACCGAGCGTGTTCCTTTGAGACGCCCGTCAGAAGTGGGAAGCGTGTGAGACAAAGACAAGGTGGAGCTGGAAAACAGCACCTTTTTTGTCTTCAGATTTCTTCGCACCTCTCTCGTTCTGTCACCTGTCTGGAGCCACGGAGAGAGGACACGTGCGTGCTCGAGCTCAGCTCCCACACACACACACACACACACACACACACACACAGGCACTCTACCTGTCCATGACCCCCTCCACCCAAACCTCTACCCAACCCCCCCTCCATCCCATCCACCACTACTACCACACACCTCACAATGCTGCCACCGGCGTCTCCATGACAACACGGCGAAGGAGCCACGGGGCCCTGTCACAGCTGCCTCCATCGCCGTTCCACCTGTTAAATTAGAATTATTATTCACATTTTCTGGACATGATTTGAGCGTCACTGATTTGAGCGTGTCAAACCACCACCACACACACACACACACAAAGACACACAGACACACACACATACACACTCACATGCACACATACACACACAGACACAGACACACACACTCACGTGCACCTACACACACACACACACACACACATGCTTTACCAATGCCGACGTGAATGAGGACCCTCCGGTGAAACAGTCGGAAGCGGCTGGAGTCCTGGGGCTTTGACAAGACATGATTTTCCTCCCTATTTAGCACAAGCCATTATTACTGATATTCTCCCGTGCCTGTGATGATGACTCCCTCTGTACTTTATAGATATATTTATCTGGGGATAATTGGCCATTAAATCCACACCTGACAACTGTGAAAATGCCAGCCCGTGAGTAATCGTGCTGCCAGAGAAATGACAGCGTCTGGCAGTGGTGCAGACCGCTGGAGGTAGCGTCGCGATTGGAAGGCTCTCATCCGCGCGGGGGCTCGCTGTGTTAAAACGAGGAGACAATTCCAATTCTGTTTCCTCGCACGGTGACGTGTTTATGCTTTTCAGCTTTTTTTTTTCAAAGTGGAAGACGAACTGTGATACAGATAAGCGCATAAGTGCGATTTTTTTTTTTTTTTACTTTTTTTTTTTTTTTTTACTGCCTTTCGCGAGATGAAAAGCAGCTCACCCAAGCATGATGGCTATATCCCTGGAATCTGAACTTTGATAGCTTCATACAAATATTCTAGGCTCCTCTGCTATATCGGTATTTTGAGCTTCTCTGTAAATTTCTGTAAAATTAGCTTAGTGTCTGTTCAACTTAAGTTGATCCTTATCGGGAGTTCAAAGTCTTGGAGCCTACCACGCGTTCAAGGCCTCACAAAACCTCAGCCAAGGCATGTCAGAAGACGAGCATTTTGAAATGAATTTCTGTCCTTTGGTCTGTCCAAATGCCTTGGCTTTGGCTCAAGCCACTAATGCAAATCAGACAGCACAGATAACTGTAATTATGCACAAAAAAGATAGAAGGAAAAGTAGGTCTTGGATATTGTTTCAAATATGAGCCATTGTTTGCCCCCTGGGTGAAAATTTTCCTTTATCAGTATTTTTTTTTCTACAGACAAATTCAGACCAGATTTTTTGATTTCAGCAATAGTTAAATCAGAATGAGATGTGGGTGAGGACAAAGACAGTGAGCGAAAAAGAGAGAGAGAAAAAGAGAGAGAGAAAGGGAGAGAGAGAGAGAGAGAGATTGGTTCGGATTGGGACACAGAGCGTCTTTGATTTATAAGCCGAGAGAAGCAGCAAGGGTGGTGTTGTCATAACTGACATTCTGGGAGGGTGTGAATTATTTATTTATTTATTCCCATATTTATTTGCGTAAAAAAACCTGGAGGAAAAGGGGGGAAGTGTTACAATTAATCAACAGCAGGGTGGGTTTTTTCCCTGAGGATGTTGAAAGAGCCCCTCTATTGTCTCCCACCCGTAGCTATGTACATACCCACACAAACACAGACACACACCCACAAACACACAGAGACACACACACACAGAGGAGGACAATGTTGGACTATCAGAGTATTTTTTTTTTTAGAGAAGCCACAGTAGATACTGCCAGAGCTTCATGCCACAGTGACCTGAGAGCTTGGTGACCTAAAAAATACTCTTTCCAAGTGCTCAAGCACATTAAAAAAATAAAATGCTTAAAAAAGGCCAGCTCTCTCTTTCTCTGTTATGTCGTATGTACCATGTTGTTCACTCGATGGACTGCCGAGTTTCTCTGACTTTGTTTAGAGAGGCTCTCCTGTTCACGACACTGGTCTCCGAATGGACTATCCTTAATAATGCAGGCCTGATTCACGAAAAAATATGTAGAGAGCACTGCTTCTGGGATAAAATTGCACAAGAGGGAATGGAAATAGAGAGACAGTTAAAAAAAAACTTCTGATGATGGTGAATTTAGTGATCAATAAAAAATAAGGTAGCCACATTAGAAAGCTACATCCTCAGATGTTTATTAATTCAAAACTGTGTTTTTTTGTTCTCCCAACCTCTGTAATAAAAAATTCGAATGTTGTCCTGAGTGCACTTTCATGTTAAAGCGATAATGGGGCGCGCAGGTATGCAAAGGCTGAATGAGGAGAGCATCAGTTATTCACACTAAGGTGAGACTTCTGACTGCTTGTTCCCTTCCTCCAACTAGATACCAACAGTCGTGTAGGCCCGCCCTGCATTTTTAACCATTTGTAGAGGAAGCACTTGTTTGTCCTCATGTGTGGAAGACGAAAAAAAAAAGCTCTTTATTATTGTCACTCCACCTCCCCGGAGAGTTCTTTTTTCTGCACGAAAAAAACATTATCTCCCCCTCGCCCCTTTCTGATGACCTACATTACATTCTCTTAGCATGGAAAAACATGGGGTTTACATGTTTTGCGTGCATAAAATCCAGTGTAAATGACTACAACAAAACGGAAGTGAAGATGTTTTGCAGAGGCAAAATAAAAGCATGTGGTGGTGAAGGACACGCAACTAATACTCAGTGCAGTCTAAACAGCGCGTCACCATTGATGTTTGTGCCTGGGTGTAGTGTGTGCATGCATAATGTTTCCCTCCTGTTCACTTGAAACAGCCAGAGAGACTCTCCATGGGGATTTTTCTTTTTCTTTTGAAACTCAGCAGTCAGGTTCTCTTCCCTTTTTTTTATAGAGCACGCAGCCATCAAATCACAGTCCGAGGACAACACAAACATATGAGTGCATGTCATAACAAGCGTGTTGATCTTCATGGCCAGGCCTGCTACGCATAGATTTTTTGACAGAAGATGATTTTCAAATGAGCATGGTGTCTGTCTGTAGGCCCTTTGATGTTTCCAATCCAGGAGCAGGTGGCCCTCGGTTGACTCTGCAAACGGTACCAGTGCCCGACACAAAAAGTCTGACTTATTTCAGAGTGTATACCTCTGAGGCTGTTTTTCCTGTATTTGCGTAACAGCAAATGGTACAAAAGCCTCCATGGAATTACCATCACAGAGTTCAGAGAGCTGAATGGCTATGTATGCTACCTATGCGGTGGAGAAACACACTATTAGTGTAATGCGTCATGCAGACTGTCCGTTACCTTTTTTTACCTAGACTGAGCTACTTCTAATTCTTAGAGACATCTGAAGGATTTAAACCCCTTGCGTTCCCTTCCCCAAAAACTAAAAGTTTGCTGTTATCCCTGTGAGCTACAGCTAAAATGAAAAACGCCTGTTAAGCCCCATTACAAGTTTATATGCTGGGACGATCTCATTGGAAGTGCTGGATGAAAATTGCCCGGATTAATGTGTTAATCTGCCTCTTTAAAATGCTAATGTCCATTTTATGCACATTAAATCTCAGTGTGCATTTTCTTTGATGCGTGCAATTTCTATCAATTAAATACAGAGGACTGAAAGAGGCAGAAGGGAAGATTAGTTCCCTCGCTTGAAGCGTGAATTTCCTCTCTCTGCTGCCATATTTGCAGTGAGTAAGCGCTGAAGAGGGGGGATGACTGGAGCTTGGGTACTTACACTCACACTTTCATTCACTGCCATGAAGAGATCTGATATAAGATCGACAAAAGCCCGGAGCATGACATATAACACACTGATTTCTCTGACTACCTCTTTCTATCTATCTGTCTCTCGCTCTGTGTCTGTCTTTCTCTCTCTCTCTGTCTCTCAATCTCTCTCTTAACCTCTCTCTATCTGTATATTATAGTGGCATTACAGTAGTAAAAATAAAAACACAACTAATGTGACTTAATAAGGTGACCTAAAATATTACATAACCTGGCTTCAAGTGCAATATTAAAAAAAATAAAAGAGACAATAAAACAGGCTATATGAATGGCTAATGAGTATATGAGTATGAAAATATGTGTGAATCTTTAGTCATTATGCATGCCAGTTGTGATTTGAACACAGAATCGAACCCGTATCATTTTTGTTAGAGGTGCTGCATTTGACTTACTGCACTCCTTTACGCTTCATGGGTGTCGTCACAGAGGGAAGCACCATCTCACAGACTTTGGTGTCCCTCAGCTCTTACCAACATGCACACACGCCATCTGAACCACATGCGCCAGGTTACACAAGTGCGTGGAGTGTGTGACCAGCCAAAATGACACCACAGCATACTATGCACTAGTGTTATGACATCACTGGCACTGAGTTTAAACTACTGCTGGGGGAAGGGGGGGGGGGTGCTACATGGAAGAGAATGTATGACCAAGTGTTACAAATATTGTCTGGTTTTATTCTCGAGCTACATTGTGTTTATGTAAGAGAATGTATGACCAAGTATTACAAATATTGTCTGGTTTTATTCTCAACACACATTTAATGCTTCATTTAATGCTTCTTCGATTGGTCATCTGTTTGGGAAGGGGATTTCACTGAGGTGGAACACTGGCCAAACATGACTAAGCACAGACGCTTGCTCATAAATTGACATTACTATGGATGGAAATACTGTAACAATTCAATAATAAGTCACAATTTAAAGACTAAACATGAATCTGTCTTTTGAGTTATATTTTTCTTAGCCTCACTTGAAATCTCATTTATTTTTTCTTTCTTTTTTTCATAGACATACAGTATGTATGCTTGGAAACACCATATTTTGGACTTTATACGCTTTCTTTTGTCTGTGCAGTACCAGGACCACTGCAATACTGTTTCTGTAATGCATGTGACCATCTTGTGTTGTTGTGTAGATTTGCACCTCGCAGATCACAGTGTGCTACCCAGTGCACAGTGTCAAGTAGGGGAATGGCGAAATGGCAAAAGCGGCCGTGATATACTTTTATATGTGCCATGCACTGTCACAGGTTCAGGCATGGCACAAGATGGGAATAAAGTATACATACACACATGCACACATGCACATATGCGCGCACGCACGCACGCACACACACACACACACACACACACACACACACACACCACAATACTCCCATCGCTGCTGTCTTCATTCTCAAAATACATTTCCAGAATATGGCTGTCCTCTGTGGTTTGTGACAGTAACTCACAGATATTGATGATAATGTAGCCCCAGTTCACAAATGAGTGGCTCGTTTCATGTGTGTGACTGGCTGGCTTGGAGATGGAATAAGCATTTAGATAGAAATGGATGGTGTGGTGGGTCCTGCGGTGCCATTCTGACCCCCCCGCCCCCCTTACTCACACACACACACACACGTACACACACACGCACACACACAGACACACACATGTACATGCATGTGTGCACACAGGCATACAGACACACACACATACACACACACACACACACACACACACACACACACTCCCCCTGCTGATGGAGTGATGGCTGTGCAATGGCCGAAGGGAAGTTTAGGCGAAGCTCTTCAGACCAAGAAGTGACACGGGCCGTCCAATCAGGCGGCTTGGTGCGGCTGGCCATAAAGTGCTTCCAGATTTGTCACAGACACACACTCAAACACACAAGACGTATGCACAAACACACAGTTGCACACCCGCAAATACAGTCACACACACATACACACAGGCTCATTGTTCATAGTTAAAGAGATTCCAGTAAACTCCCATTTATCATGTGAGGTCTATTTTGAGGTAGAACATTGAGAATGATTTATTGGGGACTCTGCTCTCTGTTATTTTCCTGCTTACGTTTTCCTCGCTGTTTTCCCTCTTCGCGCTCCCTCCCTTAGCACGCTGTCTCACACATACTCATCAACATCACAAACGGGGCTGTATTGCTCACTTAACTTTAACAAATGTATTTAATTTGGGTCGTCTTTGATATCAGTGCATTTAATCTGTGTTCTTGATGTAACCAAAAGTGAGAGATAAAGAGGAAGAAAGAAATGGAAATCCATTCAATCTTGGATGAATTTCATCTTAATGAGATATGATGGATCTTTTTAAAAAAATAAAATGGGTGTGTTGGCAGGAGTAAAAAGGACTTACATACTGACAAAGAGGAACGTTTTTCATTCTTACTGTTAAGTCAATGACTCGATCAAGATAAAACACTAAGTCCACGCAAAACAGTCATAATTTGTTTTTCTCTCAGAGCAGAACATCAGATTACAGGAGAAGGCATTAAAGAAATTGCTAAATTATGGACCAGCAGCTGTCTGAAACAGACAGAGAAAACAAGTAAACGCAGCTCATTCTCCTGCTTTTCCTCTGAAGCGAATGTCCATGTCAGACCTATGACACTACACATCCACTGCCCATCGCTGTTTTGGTGGTCCCTTCTCATCTGACCACTATCCCATCCCGCAAAAAAACGTTGGCAAAATACTCCATGGGACGAGTAATTTATTAAAAGCGGACTAATTTTCCATGATATATTAAATATTTGCCTCAGTAATCTTGGGCCATTTCATTTAGCGCATTAGGTGCCCACTGCTTTGTGTGATCAGAGTTGTGGAAAATGAGGCTTGTGCTCATATTAGCCAGCGGGTTGGAGCCCCTGCTAATGGCCAGGAGATGGAACAGATTACCAGACAATTCATTACAGTTTCGGCAACAAAACGGTGCGAGCGGGACATTTTGTGCGCATGGTCAAAGCCATCTGTGCCTTCTCCTCCACTATCCCTTATTGCCCGCGTCCAATCTCGGGGAAAAAGTGGGGTGGGGGATTGGTGGGGAGGGGGGGGGGGCTCTAAAATGTCTGCTATCATGCAGTATTTACGCACTGATGTATGAGGTGGTGGGCAAAGAGCCACTTTGCATAAGAGGTGCAAGTGGTGCGGCTGGACGTCTTAGGAGGGTGTTGACACTAAGTGTACACTGCAGAGATGGAGGAGAGATACTAACATCTCTCAAACTCTCTCTCTTACCCTGACTATAAAAACCTCTACTTTTATATGTAGAACATACACAGTAAGGCTCTGTGTTTTTGAACTGGCAGTGCATCTTTGCAGGGCTCTACTCTAAGGCTGTTGACTGCAGCCTCTACAGCTGACTTGATGTTTTATGTCATTCCAAGTCCTATTGCCAGTGTTGCAGTGCCATGCTCAATCAAGCAACCTCAGATTTCTCTAAAAACGCCCTTCCACTAAGGCACGGAGACGTGCGTGAGACCTCGACACATCCAAGTGTCACTTAAGCCAGCAGGCCGATTTGATCTCTAATGTTGCTGGATAGGACAGCATGTAATATTCATGTTCAAAGCGCTCTTTGGTTTGGGCTAGCCTTTATCCTCATTAAGCAGCCTTATGGAGGGTGACAGTAATCAAGACCAGCCCTGCAAACCAGGGAGGCTCTGCCATCAGGAAGGGCCCTGTCAGCGCGAGGCCTCTTCCCCGGCTCCCAAACCCATCTTGATGCCCTCCCGCTGCTGCCTAAAACGGCCTGCTTCATCCACTATTAGAGGTCAGGGTTCAGACAGATCTGTCTTTTAGTGTGTGTGTGTGCGTGTGTGTCTGTCTGTCTGTCCGTGCATGTGTGTGTATGTGTAGGTGCGTGTTGTATGTGACAGTGTGTGTGTGTATGTATACATGATGTGTAGGTGCGTGTTGTATGTGAGGGTGTATGTGTGTGTGTGTATGTGTAGATGATGTGTAGGTGCGTTTTGTGTGTGAGGCTATGCGTGTGTGTGTTCGTGTCAGTGTGTGTATGTGTATGTGTACATAATGTGTAGTGCGTGTTGTATGTGTGTGTGTGCGTTTGCGTTTGCGTTTGCGTTTGCGTGTGCATGTGCCTGTGCGTGTGTGTGTGCATGTGTGTGTGTGCATCCTCTGTCATGCTGTTGACTTCTTAGACTGTTCAGAGCTCTCATTATGTAATGCTAAAATGCCAAGCCAAGAACACACACAGAAAAAAAAGACAAAGAGAGGGGTTGTCATGTTGTCGTTCCAGTCGTGTTGCGCTGAAGCAAAAAATTAGCTGCATCACACAAGCGAGGCAAAAGGACAACATGTTGCTTCGTTTACTCCAAAACCTTTGGCGTAATTATATAATTTGTAGTTGTTGTTTCCTTGCAAACAGGATGTCCCCAAAAACCTACAGAGGACTGGGGTTTGAAAAAAAAAGAAAAAAATGATGTCCCCTCCGGCAACAGCATGACCGGCCCTGATGGGTTTGGACAGTTCCAAGCCGGTGTGGTTATCTAATGTTTGGGACATTTCTGCTTTCCCCTCTGCTTAGAAGCAGACTGACTACATGGGATTTTGCTTTCCTTGGTGCGGTGCCACAAGTGTGAAGCCTTTGCCCTTTTCTCTCAGAAAACATGTTAAAGCCTGCACATTTTGATTGCTGCGCTGGTGCCAACCTCAGCTTGACTCCGCATTTCTCCCCACCACCTTCCTCCCCATACCCCACCCCACCGAAAACCACCCCTTACCCTTATCCCCCCTCCAACTTTCAACCTCAACAGCACTTTTGCCTTGAGTCTGGCAATGAATTTATGATGGAATTCATGGGTGTTGTCAAGACCAAAAAATATGCACAGTGCGTGATCAGTAATGGCAGTCAGATGCAGCGTGGAATCTAGACGTGGTAGTTTAGTGGCCATGTTAATGATCCCTCTCATCTCTTACTGGAAAGGTCTTTATGAGAGAGAGAGAGAGAGAGAGAGAGAGAGAGAGAGAGAGAGAGAGAGAGAGAAAGAGAGGGAGAGAGAGGGGGTGAGATAGACAGGGAGAGAGAGTGTTTGTGTGTTCATGCACGTGTGTGTGTGTATGTATGTGTGTGAAGGAGCACAATCTGTAGCCACACTGTGATCCATGTGCTGCCGCATCCAGGGATGATGGGATACAGAGTTTCATTTGGTGCGCATAGCAGGAACAGGCGGTGACATGCAGTTACAGAAGTGTGAACGCTCGATCCAAATCCTCCAGTCCCAAATGTGAAAACTTAACAACCCTTCCACTCCTCAAAAACACAGGCACAAATGAGTATTGAGAGCTATGTGGCAAATAAGTTGAAGCCGACCCAATTATTTACTAATAAACAGATGTGCGGAACAATAAGGCTTTTCTTCTGACACAGGCTGACTATTGTTTCGGCTTGTTAGACCAGTCCAGAGATTTGCACTTTGAATGCAACCGAGTCTGACGTCTCTTGTCAGAGGCAATGTCGGATTGAATGGCTGCGAGGGCGCGCTGAAATCGAAGATGCTCCAAAACAAGACTCTCATCGAGTCTCATCTCCGCTGTCCTCTGAGGTGACGCTAGCACGGGTGGCAGACGAGTCAGAAACCAGACCAACGCTGGCCCAGAGCCGTGTCAGGGTCCACGACTGTCTGGAAAGCCTCAAAGCCTGAGCTCCAGGCACCGTTCAGGTTTCTTCTTTCTCCCCCTCAACACCCCCACCACTATCACCCTCCTGTACCCTTTGGCACTTTTGTATTCCAAAATGAAGATCCGCCATTAATATTCACACGGAGACGGACCGTCAGGTGCCCCGGTGCTCCGTCTGTGTGAGCACGGCGCATTTGAGACAAGCCGACATCAATACGCTACAAGGTTTCATTTGCGGCCTAACAAGAACAACTGTAGCTCTTTTCATTCGACGGTCTCCCGCTTCCCTTTTGTGTGCTGAATAATGAAAAGCAATTATGTGTCTGTACAAAGCCCAGCGGTAGCACGTTTTGTTTTGTTTTATTTTTTCGTCCCGACAAGGCAAAAGAAATACACGGCTCAAGATGAGTCATTTTTTATTTTACAGGTCCTCTGAGCCACGGCTGAGACCAGTGCTGTGATCCTTTCGTTACCTCTCTCCCCACCACCTCCCCCTAACTCACACACATACATACACACACACATACACACACGCTTTCCTTTGCTGTGATTATTTCCATCTAAATGAATTAGGGAACGGGCATCTGAGCAGGGATGGAACAGAGGTGGTGGAGAGACAGCAGACAATCTTTGCTCAGGAAGGAACAAAAAAAAAAAGAGAGAACCAAAAAAAAAGATGAAGGAAATAAGAGCAGGCAGCTCAGATTGTATCTCCTGATTAATTATTCAGAATGGAGCTTCTCTATCCAATGACCCCAGTAAAGAAGCACAAATAATTTAGCAAGCTGCCAGGCCGGCGTTTGCTCACAGCACATGAGGCATAGGTCCCTCGGTCAGGGATTAGAGGCAAGTGAACCTCCATAGGTTGAATGGAGGGGGGGGTAGGGGTGGGGGGTGATTGGTGTAGATGGGGGACTGATGCTGGTAAGAGTGGGGTGATGGCAAGAGAGGATCTCATGCATATTCAGGGGGACTATCACCTGACTAGCATACTGTTTCCCTCCACACCTGATGTCCCAGACACTGGCTGGTGAGCTGGGGACTGGGGGGTTAAGCTGCAGGTTCTGATTAGCCCTGATGTTATGGAAAAAAAGTAGAAAAAGGAGAAAATCACTCTTTTTTCCTCTCCGTCTCTCTCTCACACACAGACTTGTTCTCTCTCTCTGTCTCTCTCTCTCTCTCTTCCCCTCTCTGTCTCCCCAAAGCCAGGAAAGCTGAGATGTGGAGTATTTTGAGAGCAAAGCAAACATGACAACATAGAAAGCCTTTGTCTGAAGGTGTTCGGTTAGCTGTGGGACACTCAAGTGTCACGCCGTCGCAGCCGTCACCATCTGGACTGTCACTCTACCTCCGGTGGCAATGAAAGAGCAGCCATAGGCATTTACCCTGAACCTCAGAAAGGGGAGGCAGGGAAGACTCAGAGGATGCCAGTCTAGAACCTCTGTCTAGGGTGTAAGCGTAGCTGCCAACCAAGGGGCAAGTTTGATGGTTCATATGTGCTGACAACAGCATACCTTTTCCCAGAGTTTGTATGTCTTGTCCTCCACGAGAGCTGCTGGTTTGTCTCTAAAATGTCTGGCCGTGCATTTAACCGAGGCAACAACTATCAGTAAAAAAAAATCTCTCTGAAACCAGAACTGTGTTTTCAAGGAGTTTGTGTGTCCTGTCCAGATTTTTTTTTCACTATCCTGGAGTGGGTAACATCAGAACACGTAACAATTCACAGCCACACCAAAGGTCCAGTCAGTTTGATGTTATTCTGTGCCACAGAAGCAATCTTCTAGTTGTCTTGCCAGCCTCTACAGTAAGACTGCTGTCTCTATTTACCTAAAGTCTCCTGTGGAAATGACACAGGGACATTTTCATTAGTAATAAAGCTTCTTTCTTTTCTGAGCAAACTATTGGTTGGTTGTCCTTATTTCTGTCTTACTGGGTTCTATTCAGGGTACCAGCTGCTAGCTGCTGTATCCAAGGCTGTTCTTTTTATACTGGGAAAAGGTGACATGGCAACATCAAGAAACCATTTAGGTCCTTTAATTAGAGTTCATCGCTGTTTTCTTACATTTTATTTTCCTGATGTGTCCTTTGGTGTTCAAGGGTGACTTGAACCAGGCAGTATAATTTTCACAGCCACTCAGAAAGTGCTATAATTCTACTGTACGCCCAAACACACACGTACACAGAATGAAGGAGCAAAAGAGAGAGGAGGAGAGAAAGAGAGAGAGAGAGAAGGAGAGAGAGAAAGAGAAAGAGAGAGAGGTGTTTGAGGGTGCAGAGTGTTAGCCTTGATCTTGTTAGCAGTGATTGTGGCCTCGTAGACCTCACACTGGGCTGCGGGTGTAATTGCCCCTGGCAGACACAGCCCATAACCGTGGCGATTGGGGAAGAGAGTGCCATGCCTTTGTTTGTGGCAGCCACCACATGTCGGCCTGTGTGGCACTGGCTTCAGGGAGATGATCGTTATAGAGCTGGTGCTGGCTTTTAAAATCACTTTAATGGGAATGCGTTTCACAGGCATGGGCAGAGAGGCTTGGGAAACCAGCATCTCAGGAGTGAGGTTCAGGGGCTCGGGCCAAAACAGCCAGTCTCCATGCTCCAATGGTGGAGAAAGCCTGCCACCTGCTGATGCTGAGAGGAAAAGAGGGAGTGGAGGAGATCTTCAGGCAAAATGTTAGTACTTGAAAGCTGAATTTCTCATACAAAATGTATTGGGACACACTGAACTCAATGACTGTATGGGAAAGAACACTTTCAATTCAACGTGTTTCTGTGCCACATAAATGTTGAAAGACAGGATGGTATTAGACAGCATAAGAAAATAGGCAAGTAATCTTCAAAGTCTTTAGAAATTATATGTCCATAACTTCAGTTTAGAATTGTGGTTAACAATTTTCTATCAACATTCTTTTATTCAGCGTAGTTAAATGTTACACTGACTGGCGTGTAAACACTGTAAAGTGATTACCGGAAATTCCCTCTTCGCACGACCTTTGCGCGCACCTTGGGCTCTTGAAACCTCTTTCCTAATGAATGAATTAAGCAGCTGAACGTCTGCGAATAAAAGGCATTTGCAGCCTAATATGTTTGCCTAAATCATACTTAAGAGTAACTATAAGAAGATGCCGTAGTCGTGTTCTGCCCGCGGTAAATGTCTGGTTTAATTTAATTCAATAATCCTGATAAATGAAATAAATCCCTTTTGGGACACCAATTTCTTGGTAAGTAAGATAATGTGAAATGAGGTTCGCAAAGACAAAAATTAGGACAGTATGGTTGATTGAGCTTTAACAAAAAGAAGAAATATTAACACTAAGATACTCTTTATATTTATAATTTCACTTTAATGAATGTGCTCATCCATGTGGAAAACAATCAGGTGCAAAAATGGATGAAAATCGTCGAGGAGCTTACAGCAAGCGTATGAGCAATTCATTCAAATCCAATGCAAATTGTTTCTCTAAACTTTTTATTCTATTTTGTGTCCTGGTTTATTTTAATGAAATAGCACAGAGATAATGAACGGGCTGCGGTGTTAATAAAAGTGTATGCGCTGGCACACATTCATTTTTACATGTCAACTAATGTCTTTTGACTTGGGGGGACGCGACAATTGAAAGCAGAGAACACTTTAGGGATGGCGCACATGATTTGATAATCAACTGTATACTTAAACCTTATCTCTTAAATATGAGACTACGTGTGAAACAATTATCATCATTGTACGCGTCCAGAACAATGGTGTATATTTTAAACCAAGGTAACCAACTATAGCGGTAGCTGTAAAAGAGTGTATAATGAATGGTTTCTATGCAAAACCTGTGTTAATAATCAATATATGCTATAGCTGCCTGTCAGTCCACGAGTACGGTAATATGTGGTTGGTCGTAGTTACACAAATAAGTCAGTCACAAAATAAGTCTTGTCTGTTTTGGAGACGCATTTAACTATTTTGTTTTCCTCGCATGAACTCCGAGCAATATTCATTAATTCTAAATTACATCAACACGTAGGATAGCGGGGTGTATTTTTGTGTGAAAGATCCACTGAACGGCAGAGTGACGATAAATCAACGGAGTCCATCAATATTTGAATTTTATAGGCTAGTATTAGAGCGCCCTCCACTGCCTTGCACTAAATAACATAGCTTCCCCATTAGAACGTGTCCCTTTTCATTACTGCTAGTAATAACCATAGGTGATAACATGGTGTGTTGAAGGGTGTGAATGACACATTTACCACAAAATCTACAAAGGACTAGGCTATTTGACTAGTTTAAAACTAAGCTCTTTGGCCAGAATGCCTCCATCCTGTCCTCTTTCAAAAGGCGGCAGCACTCCATGCAAATTGATATTACTGAAAGAGTTGTCCTTGAACATCTGTTGTTAAGCCAAATCTCAGAGGTAATCTCACTAATGGACTTCTAAGTTATCTACATACACACATAAATAAATATGTTTCCAAAGAGACTTGCTCATCGACTTGCCTGCTAATCAATTGCGAGGCTGCATCTGTTGATGAAGGTTTGGGAAGTGCACAGTAAGATATACGTGTGGATCGATGCTTGGCAGTCGAGCCGTCAGAATACTGAACGACAGTCATGGCTCCGCCGGGACTCAGCAATCACGCAGTCATGCCTACCTTTTCACCGTCTACAAGTATCCACCGCCGAGTAGAAGCAAAAGGGCTTTTAATCAGCTCGTCGTCCTTTGTCTTAGTGGAAAGATGGCTTGTCTTGTGGGCTATCCCTTAAAATGAACTAGAGCAAAAAATGTCAGGAAAGTTTCAAAAGTAAATACGACTTGGAAGTTTGTAGGCCCTACAATCATACTACTCCTTTAAAATGACACCACCACTACTAGTAGTACTAGTACTACTACTACTACTACTACTAATAATAATAATAATATTTTTTTGAATATTTTCACTCGTACTTCCTTTCATAATCCCTGCACCCTGTTGTGAGCACAGATCTAAGCATAGCTCATCTGATTTTACCTCAAGTCTCAGACAAAAATATACTAAACACAATAAAAAAAATCAGCCTGGCACTGTGATGTCACTATATCTGAAACTACCACCACACACCATATTATACTGACTTTATGGCATCCTTGGGGGATTTCAGTAAGCTGTTGTTTACAAAAGCTCATGGCAAGTCTGGTGTGCATATCTTACATTTGTGTTGCTCCTGTATGGTGTACTGTGGTGTGGTTATATCTGCATATGGATGGCAGACCATGTCTGTTTTTTGGGAATCACTTCTGGTGCTGCTGAGCAATATTCATAAATTTAATTTCCAATCCGCTCTCCTTTTATTAGTTTGGGTGTTATTAAATGAGATTGCTTCATCTTAATATATTTCCAAGGCCAGGGAAATGTGGCTGGGAGCTGATATTCAAATCCAATAACATGGCCTGTACTTAGTGCATGGCACTAATAAATGCCAGCCTGTGATGCATGTGCACACCTCACAGATCACTCCCAGCAGGCAATAATGCTGTGAGTGTCCTTCCCAAGTGCCGTGCTGCCCCCACACTCTCTCCTTTCTCTGGGCCACCCCTCCAGAGTTGAAGCAGCTCTCCGACACTGGTGTTAGAGCACAGGTTATTGGACAGGGCTTGTTTTTCATATCGGTTTAAGGTGTAGACAGGAGTAGTTTTTATGTAGCAAGGAGATGAAAATCTAATTTTTGTGACTGATGCTTGCATATGATTCAAGAAGCCTATGATATGCATATTCACAGGGACAGACATACAGAAAGACAGACAGACAGACAGACCAACCGACCGATAGACCAACAGAGACAGGTTTACTGTATATATATATAGAATTGCAGCTCTATGGATCATTTTAATCAAGGTTCTACAATAGTAACACTTCAACGCAAGCCCTCGGACTATGCACAGACAGTCTCATTGGACATATCAATTGCCCATTAATTAGGGCCAATACATCACTCTGTCTTTAAATACTACAAACAGGCCTATTATTTCATTTCCCAAAAGTACACAGGGATTTTACTGACGTCGTAGTATAGACTGCATGTGTGCGCGGGCGTGTGTATGTGTGTGTGTGTGTGTGTGTGTGTGTGTGATTAACAGAAAGATAGACTCAGCCTTGGTGTGTGCAGCCTCCACTAGCAGCCCCACAGGGTTACAGCACTTTTAGGCCAGTATCCCTGCTTTCTCTTTATCAGCACCAGGAGAGAACTGCACATGTAAAGGTTGGAGCTTAGGGAAGCTTAGCCATTTCAAGAAATGACCTTTACTTTTAATATGAATATGTCTATTTCATTATTCCTATATAGTGAAATCTATGCACGCCATCAGTACGATGGATTTTCTTTTTCATTAGTGCCATGGACTGCCACCCAGCGTATGTAAGGGTTCTGCCTTACCGTCCAGATTACCGGCCAAAATGTGTCCCCTTCTTGCCTTGGCAGGGCACCGACAATGGGAATTAACATGCACACACGGTGTCTCCTCCTCCCTCCTCTGGCTGGGCTTTGGCTGGGCAACTTTATCACGGGGAAGATTATTGAGAGCTTTGCCGGGAGCTTCTTCATCACGCTCACATCCGTGTCGGCCCAACACTTGTCACTGTCAATCACAAGGTGATAATACACAGATGATTCTCTCATTTGGTTTAATAAAATCTCCAGGCTTATTTGAACTGCAGTCATTACAGCAAATAATTGCTGCATTGAGGTGTTAGCCAGGCCGTAGCCTGAGGGATAAGACAAGACTATTGCTCTGTGTGGGACTGTGGGCTGATGCTTTCTCTCTCTCTCTCTCGCTCTGTCTGTCTGTTCCCTGGTTGCTCATATTGGGAAAATGAATATTGCATCTGAATCCAGCTGCAGCTTTTCTTATTCAAACTAACATTGTTATTAGTTATTATCTGGACACAGAGTCATCCGTTCTCACTGCTTTTTTTATCTCTTCGCTGTCAGGGCAGACGTCACCTGGGGCTGCCAATTGCAATTTTTAACTGTCATTTAAACCAAACTGCAGATCTGGACGACTGGGCCATAAAGCCTCTGAAAAAAATGGAGTGACGGCAAGTGTAAGCACTGAGCATATTTCACAAAATGTTCCATGCAACCAGGGTGTCCTGACAGGTTCTGTGGCAGAAATGTGTGAAACAGAAACTGTGAGATTCTGAGACAGAATTCTGCTCATTGTAGAGGGGGAAAATGTGATTATTACCACCCATCAGGTGTTATTACTGAGTGGACATGTTATGACATAGTAATTAAGAGGCGAATGCAATGAGATGATCTTAAAAGCTGTTGAACCCATTTTCATTTTTGAACGTCAAGTATAATTGACCTGCCATATTGACAGTGAAATCAAGAAAGGTCTTTTATCCCATTATTATTATTATGCTGTAGCACAACATGAGACCATAAGGCCATGTGATTGAGTATTAACACAAAGAAATACACATAATATTACATTTTATGTAAGCTGGCCATAGATCAATTGTTGTTGCTTTTTTTCTCTGAATGGGTCACAAGACAGGCGTCCCCTGGGCCTCTGAATTATTTCTGGTTTTGTACTTATTGTGCTCAAAGAGGGAGGGGGATAAAGTGCTTCTCCTAATACACTCTGTCTGCACCAGATGGGGTGGATATAAACATCAGGTGAGTTTTCAGACCATTTGCAAATGTCACTTGAACTTCCAGATGTAAATCCATTTGTGTTAATGGAGTTTTTGATTTGTATATGCCACAGCAAGTCCATGACCTTGCATTGTTGACTGATCCATTAAGGAACTGGACGCTAATTAACTATATCAATGATGTGTAAAGGAAACAAAATAGAATCAGATAATGAAGCAATAATGAAGTCAATAATTAGTTTCTTCTTTCAAACTTGGACAATGTCACTTCCCCCAATTAGGTTAATCAGTGGAGCATTAAATTAGATTTTTTTCTTAAAATAACAATTAAGCAAAACTGTCAAGAGATCAATCAATTATCACTTTGCCAAACCTACTGAACCATTGTGCAAAAGCAAAACATTGTGTGGACCAATATAAATGTTTGTACGACCCTTTAAATTCACCCACTAGGCCACAGGTACAGCTAATAAAAAGGGACCTGCAAAACTTAAGCAAAGCTGCCACCGGTTTGAGCATCTCTTAAAGGATGTAACAAATAGTTAACCCCCTCCACCCCCCAACGATTTAAAACTAACTTGTGATTTGTGAAAAAGCACTTAACCACACTAATGCCAGACTAGCATACATCCAAAGTCAGTTTTGTGCCTTAAAGACATTATCGTAATGTCATATCTATTTGTGAAAGATGAGATCTTTCTAAAATTGCTCTGCTCAGTTAGGTTCATGTGATCTGATGCTCTTTCTTGACAATGAGATGTACCATCCTGTTTTTTCCCCTTCCATCCATCAGACAATTCTAGATCTAAGGTCAACTACTAATCCTTAGGCATGTTCAGCACGTGTATAAAATTGAGTGCAATAAAAACAAGTCAAATACTGTTCCAACTCAGTTTTATTAGGGTGAATTGTGACATCACCTGTATTGTATGTATTTTTTTTATAAAAACATGTATCAAGTAAATTTCAGCATAACTGAAATTTGCAACAAATGACTGAAAAATTGCAAGTAGCCTGATTTTATATATTTTTTTTTATATTTTATTTTGACACTTGTCAGCACACACCCAAGAACTGCTTAGATAATGCCAATTTTGTTTGCAACGTCCAGAGCATCATAATCTGGTGCCAGACGAACGTATGCCTTCTTCTCCCCATCGGGCCTGATGAGTGTGTTGACTTTAGCCACATCAATGTCATACAGCTTCTTGACAGCGTGCTTGATCTGATGCTTGTTGGCCTTAACATCAACGATGAAGACCAAGGTGTTGTTGTCCTCAATCTTCTTCATGGCAGACTCTGTGGTCAGGGGGAATTTGATGATGGCATAGTGATCCAACCTGTAGGGAGATGGGAAAAATCAATCACTCTTTGGAAAACTTGGATGCACAACAGTGGCTATGGTAGCATACTCCGGTAGTTTCTACAGAACCATTAGAAGTACCACACAACTAACACTCCTTGTGTAGTTATTACATCTCATTTGTTTAAAAAAATATCTATGCTAGTAAAAGTTGAAACACCTTAATCAACATCACAAAGGAGACTTGAAATACAACTGACCACCTAAAATTGCACCACATTATGGCTACAATCAACCTCGTGGTGACTCCTTACATCAAGCGGCTCTTTACGGCAAGTGTCAACTAAAGCAAAACATCAGAATCAGGACCTCACCTACTTCTTAAGAAAGGCGCCTCTCAGCCAAAATAGTCTAACCAGTCATAACGACACTTGGTGCAAGGCAAATAATAAATGTAGTGTGAATTTTGGATTCTGACGTTATCAGCCAATGTGGAGGAAAACTCGGGGCATGAAACACGTTTCGGCCCGTCACGGCACATTCTGCATTAGCTTACGAAATACGCTACAAATATTCTGTTTGTTCACAGCCTCTACATAAAAATCAAAATCATAAGGTAGGTTAATAACGGGACCTGCAAGCCATATTTTTGGCAATTTTAATCATCAGCCAAGTACTCGTTAGAAGCAAAACCTACGGTTAGCCTACGTGTAAATGGCCATCTTGCTAACCTCATGCAACATCAAATGTAGCCATAAAATGTGGCTAGGATAACTTAGCTAGCTTTACCGTCACATAACATACCGCTCGGAACAGAGTTAACGGGTGTGGAAATGGTGCATCAGTTGTGTAAAAGAATTAAATCATCGCAGTTCATGCTTTGATCGCAAATAACCATCATTTGCACCATACTATGAATCAGGTGGGGAAATTCTATCCACCATGTCATGTTAGCTAACGTTAGCAAGCAAACCGATTTGGCGTTGGCCGTCAGGCCGACATTATGGACTTACTTGTTGCGGCGAGGCGCGCTCTTTCTGGGGTATTTGGGTTGCCTCTTCAGACGCAGAGTCTTGGGGCGACGGAAGGTAGGACTAGTCCTGATTTTCTTCTTCTTCTGGCTGTGTACTCCTTTCAGAACAGCCTTCTTGGCCTTCAAGGCCTTAGACTTAGCCTCGGTCTTAGCAGGCACAGCTTCTTTCTTCGCCTTCGGTGCCATGACGGAAAGGACACGTGCTGGAAGTGCAATTCCCTACATTGAAGTAGAAAGCCAATCAAACGACACAATCAATTAGCTTCCGCCCCCCGACCATGCAGTAACCAACCAAAAAGCTGCATGTTGGTTTAGAATGATTGACAATGTGCTACATTAATAGAAATTCTGACCCAACGTATAAACCAATGGCAGTCTCGAGACTATTCGCAATAGGGTTGGGCCTCAGTGGAAAGAATGTTGCTTTAAAAATGCCCGACGTTTCGGAATATTAATCTCTCGGTAAGTTTACCTTTTGAGCCTAAATGTCAAGTTCTAATTTAGCTATTTATGTTGCTTGCTTCGGCATCACATATTCGGTGGTCCAGTACTGTCGGTGTGTGTTTTAAATAATTTTCTCCAAACTTAAAGATGCCACTCCCGTCCAAGTCTTGATGCAACTCGGAACACCGCTTTCTTGTGAATCCTCTGTGTGCGTTCTAGCAAAGAGCATTTGGTGATTCGTGAAATCAGAACGCGTTTGGCCGCAACGACATAGAAGTAAATTTAACTTAATAGTTTGTTTGTTTAGCTTGCCAAACTAGTCAGTAGTCGCTAGCAAATCATACCAGGGAATCTGGGTAAATTGACCAATCACAAATCGCCTTTGCTATGTTGCTCTGCCCCAGAGCAAGCTTGAGTGCGGTGTAGGTGGTGGTGTTTTTTTCTGAGAGATTAGCCTCACAGACATCGCAAGTCAAAGTTAGCATTGATGGCTGAACAAGAAATGCCCGCTGATTAATTGCGAGTATTAATAGAAAGAGAGTATCAGACAGTTGAAATGTAATTTTCGTTTAATACTCTCGACAACGTTGCCAATTGTCAACTGGATCAACAAAAGTGGGTCAGCTTTGAACATAACGTTAGCAATAGCGTCAGCTCAGTCATCTGTATGGTAGGTCAGCTAGATACATTTAACGTGAATGTCAGCTGTTTTTGCTCGTTAACTGGCCTGCACAATAAACATCGCTTTTCAACCGGCTCTTTATTAGAGAAAATTGTTTAGGTAACCACGACGAATTTGGTAAATGTCACTGGCCGTTTAATTTTCATGTTGAATCAGACTACATACGTCTGATGCGGTTGTCTGATAAGTTGTTAAGCATACTGTATGCTAGCTACTGAAGAAGCTACTATCTAGTGCAACATTACGTACGTGCCTGCTTTTTGAACTTGCTTTGACCTAATGGCTCTACATTAAAAATATTTGGTTTAATGTCTATTTATAAATGAAGTTGGCTTAGTCTATGAAGTGGCTAGCATGTTCCCCATAAGAGTACCAAGCTATGTTTTGTTACCAACAAAGGCACAATGTAAGGTGTTTACAAAGGTCCTTGTTTTGAAGTACGAGTTATGCAGGTGTTTTTTCCTACAGTATTTTAATCGTATGTTTGTGTTATGTAGCCAGCACCCTTGAGGCTCGGCGAGGACAAGGACTCCTATTGCTTTCCCCATGAGTAATGAACCCTTTCTGGAGCATGTCAGCAAATACTGGTCGTAAGGTAAAGGAAGACATGCACAGCATGCATAATTTCTTATTTCAGTGGTAACAGTTGAACACATTCACCTTCAAGCCATGTCCACACTTTCATGCAGGATAATGGTCTGTTTCTATTAATGTTCTGTAAACTGTAATACAGCCTTGTTAGAGCCTCTTCCCTCCTAATCAAAGCGGCTGAACAAAGTTCATTCAGTAAGCATTTGAGGTTGACTTGACTTGCTGTTTGCCCTTTAGAGGAGTGTAATGGAACTTGCCATGTGACTTCAATGGTAGATCACATGCAAACTCAGATCTGGGGATTAAGATCAGTTTTGCAGGTGATTGAGTACTCTGTATAAATACATTACTGATCAAAAGATCATTTAATGTAAAATGCTATGTTTAAGTATTATAATGCAAGTTTTACAATGAAGTACACCACTCATAATTTAATGTCATTAATATTATTTAGTCTACTAGAGAAAAGGGACATAAAGGTGTTGCAGTCGCAAACAAATGCAGACCATGCGTGACTAGTCTCTTTTACTCTGTGTCTTAAAAATGTCCTCATTGAAGAGCTGCTGCTCTTTGTGTGCCTTATGCTTATAAAAATGTGACCAACCCCAAATTCTGCCCATGAGCCTTTGTGCGTGTGTGTACAGCCCCCTTGCATTCCTGCCCAGAAGACCCCAGCCTTCTTCTCTCCTGTCCTCTGTTCTCCACTGCCCTGGAGTGGGGAAACGGATGTCTGCCAGAGCCTTGGAATCTGAGACTGTAGTTGTGGCCGTTTAGGGGTATCGCATGCCTCTGGTCCCGATGCTTCCTCTGGCCAGTCGTGGACGGCCTCATGGCTTACTGCTTGCCTAGTCATCAGTCTTACCTGATCAGTCACACATACAACTTGACGTAACAGGCTTCTGGTTAAACAGGAGTCTAGGGGCCCAAGGCTTGCCTCATGCTTGAACTTGAGTCTTGGTGTGCTTGTTTTATTGATTTGGTAGCCCAACTGTTGGAGCACATCATTCAGTAGAGTGTAGTACTAAAGGAAAAATCAGAATGTTCATGTTGGATGAAATAGAAAGGTTTTGCCAGTCAGACCAGATTTTACAATATTCTAAAATATACAGTATGACCAACACACCTGTCCATATACATTTGCAGAATTTCAATACAAAAAGAATGTTGGGATACAATTTAATAGTAGGTCCGACAATGTGTGTGTGTAAAAAAGAAAAGGTAATTATTTTCTTCAGGAGGTGGTGGCATTTTTGTGATGTATTTATGTGGAATTAATTTGTAATTGGCTGTATATAAATGAAGTTAAAAGGGAAGGGAGGAAGGCTGTATGTACGTTCCAAAGGCCTCCTGCTATTGTTGCACAGCAAAATGGCACACTGCCCTGGTGATTGAGCTCATTTTAGAACTTTCGAGATCGAAAGGCATACCAGCAGCACTGCTGTCCTACACTCTCCATGTATAATTTCTGACAGAAAAAGCACATGAGCTGTGATTGTCAGATGTATCATTTCAGCTGGAGGTCTGACTCGTGTGTGTTTCTGTCTCACTGCAGCAGAGGTCCGACGGTGAGGAGCAGAGTGGGCAGGGTGAGCACAGAGCCAGCCCGGCCCGGCCTCCCTTTGGAAAGAAGCAGCTCCCCTCCATCCCCAAGAACACAGCCCCCGTCACAAAGCCCCCCTCCCCGGCAACCGCCGCACAGTCTGCCAATGGCACGCACGCCTCCTATGGGCCTTTCTACCTGGAGTACTCGTTGCTCGCCGAGTTGTGAGTAGAGTCACCCTTAAATGACCTTCTCTCACACCAAGCCTGTCTAGTCTTGGCTGGGTGTGGTGCTGAATAACAAATATTTTTGTGTTTCTCCCCCCTTGTAGCACGCTTGTGATCAAGCAGAAGCTCCCAGGCATTTATGTCCAGCCTTCCTACAGATCTGCCTTGAGTAAGGAGAAACTATTGTGCTTTTTGGCTTTGCATGTGATTTTAGAAAAAAAAGAGCATGATTGATGTCTAGGTTCAAGGTAATACATTTTCTGTTTTTTTTTTTTTTTTTTTTCCCCCAGTGTGGTTTGGGGTCATATTTATCCGACATGGATTGTACCAAGACGGGGTCTTTAAATTCACCGTCTACATCCCAGATAACTACCCTGATGGAGACTGCCCTGTGAGTAACCTCATTAGACTGCATAGAAGCCATTAATCAATGTTGCGGATTAAAAATGTTTTGTGGTTTTTATTTAAGTGCAGCCTTTTTTTCCACCCCATTTCTTTACTTTTCTTTTATTGCCAAGAGACCGTTCCTATGGAATTTAATGGCGCTACAGCAATCAAGTTTCATACTACTAGGCTATGGTCCAAAGTGTTTATTCTATAAATGCCTTTGATGAGAAGCATTATTTGTAATTTGCTAGAGTATCTGCCCAGCCAGCTATTTGAAGGGCCCTATTTAAAATGTAGCTTTCACGACCATATATACATTTTTCCCCAGTTTAGTTCACAGTGTAGCCACATCAAATTGTGTATACACACACACACACACACGCGCACACACACACGCACACACATGATGAAGATGACTACAAAAAAATGTGATGCACAAACCCTACGTGGCTCCTTTGATAAAAAATGCAGTAACTTTATTTGAGGTTCGGCATCCTGTTTCCTGAAAGGCACAGTCATGTCAATGTTATGCTAACAATGAGCAAAGCGAATGTGAGCTGTTTAAAGAGGGCACATGCCCGAGATGCCAATTAGATATGCGCTCGGTCCAGTCCTCCCTGTGCAATGCTCCTTCTGTGAATCATGACGCGATGCTACGCTACACTGCGCTGGCTTAATAACTGTACTGTAGGAACGCCGATGTGAAATGTCACATTTCACTGTTTCACCCTGGGGCAGATTCCCACTCCTAATGGAACCATGAGAAGCTTGTTTCTCTTGCTGCTGGGGCGTGGAGCCTGGCATTTGACAGAGGCGTTTTACTAGTTATCCAGTGATGACGATATGGTTAATTACACGGTACATGATGAGGCTGAGCAGTGAACAAATTAGTGCTGCAGGAAGTAGGGTATGAAGACTCCTTGATCCTCAGATCGTGTGCAGGAAAATTGTCAAAGGCTGCTGTTTTGTTTTGTGTCCGATGGCCATGCACCCCATTTATTTTAGTTTTTTTTTTTTTTAATACAATTTGACTGATTTCTTTTTTAGAAGGTCCAGAGTTTTTTTTTTTTTTTTTTTAATAAAGGTCAACCTACATTGGCTACTGTTAAATAAATGAATTTGAGCACACACATACATCTGACACCAATGTATTTTGTTTAGCTAGTTCAAAAGGCCAGATTGAACATGATATGATTTGGCATCAATTGTCTGTGAAACATCCTGGAATAGAATTGCTGACTAGTTTTAATGTTCATGCTTTTTCTTGTCTCATCAACAGAGGGTGGTTTTTGATATTCCAGTCTTCCATCCACTAGTTGATCCTGTATCAGGGGAGCTTGATGTTCGAAGAGCTTTCACTAAATGGAGGTAAGGTGTGTGTGTGTGTGTGTGTGTGTGTGTGTGTGTGTGTGTGTGTGTGTGTGTGTGTGTGTGTGTGTGTGTGTGTGTGTGTGTGTGTGTGTGTGTGTGTGTGTGTGTGTGTGTGTGTGTGTGTGTGTGTGTGTGTGTGTGTGTGTGTGTGTGTGTGTGTGTGTGTGTGTGTGTGTGTGTGTGTGTGTGTGTGTGTGTGTGTGTGTGTGTGTGTGTGTGTGTGTGTGTGTGTGTGTGTGTGTGTGTGTGTGTGTGTGTGTGTGTCTGTATACATGCATCACAATCAATTCAGGACATTGAATGGCATATGTATTCCAAAACTATTAAATTTAATGCATTCACTAGCACAAAGCACTATGATGACGACTCTGCAATGTGTCATGGTCATAAATGCAAAGTTGCATTGATTGCTGGAGCACCAGTCCAAAGGGCGGTGCGTTAACTTGAGAGGGCCGTGCCCATCTTCTCTGGTGTCTGACACCTTCAGCTGGCACCACTGGTGGTGGACGGGGAGCTAGAGTTCAACTAAGGGAACTGGGCACACCATGTGTCCTGTAATTTAATGTTATGTACGTCATGGTGTGTGAAAGTGTTCAGTTCTTCATGACCCATACTCTCCAAGCATTAAATGGCGGGCATCAAAGATGGCTAGCTTGGTGATATTTGGAGAAACTTAAAAAATGAATATGCATTTCATTCTTAACCTATAGAGTTTAGGAGTTGAAGTAAGGTCATGTGTGAGACTTTGTGAATTGCATGAAGTTCATTTTTAGCAGGACAGTCTTGGGTGGTAATTTATTATTATTATTATATATTTTAAGTAATGAGCTCCTTTCCTTGTGAATTCAAGCCCAGGTCTACATGAAAACTAAAAGATCTCATTGTCCTCCTAGTTGAAGCTAGACAGGAGCTGGGAGTCTTGGCGTATTTACCAGAATGCTTGGTTGTTTTGTAGTGTTTCTCTTGGCTGCCTCTGCTGCCCGTCTCGCTACTTAAAACCTTCCTGCCTGCTCTCTCGTTCCCACAGGCGCAATCACAACCACATTTGGCAGGTCCTGATGTATGCGCGCACAGTCTTCTACAAGATCAACACCATGGAGCCTCTGAACCCAGAAGCTGCAGTCCTGTGAGTTCGTCCTCCTTCCCTCTTGGCCTGATTTGTTGGCGTGTGCGGTTACGGCAAGAATGTGACTTGGATATACTCCCACTTTTGGCCTGGCTGCTTCAGTGCAGCAAGGTGTACAACCCTCTGTCTGCCGAGCCTTTGGTAGTGTATTTTGGTTTGGGGCTTTCCCCTCCCTATCAGTTTAATCTGGAGTGAACGTTACTCATTTTAATCAGCCAGGAAGTGACAACATGCAGGCAAGCAGTTATGGTGCTGATTGTGAGTGTAACTAGTAGAAGCGTTTCATTTATAGTTCTGAAACCCAACAGAGGGCAGTGCAGGGGAACAGAGTGATCCCACAGATGGCCCCTTTTACAGTTGAGTTTTCCTTTTGGTGACCAGGCAAGAAAATAGGGTGAATGGTTAACATACAAGGGTGCTGCACTGCTGTTGATGTAGAAAGCAAGTTGTGAATCTCTTTCTTGGAGCATAATTATGTTTTTGTTATTTAAAGCATTTTCAGAGTACATGCTAATTAAAAGCCTATGGGCCTATGTAACTATATACATCAACAATATGAGGCCGATACTAATAATTGGAAAATGCAGAGACCTTGCAGGCATAAATCCAACATGACGTTGCAGATATCGCACATTTTTCTCCCAAAATACCCGAGGGAACCTACAGTGACGTGTCCCTCTGGATTTAATTATGGCGAAAAGTCCAACCAGGCAGATTCTTGAGTGTAAGGGTCATGCATGGACCTGCAGTATTGGCCTCATGCTGTCAATGGCCCCATTCAGTGAGTGATGGAGTCTGTGAATGCTACTGGCATGTGACTCAGCATGTCTTGTGTGTGTCTTCATGCTCAGATATGACAAGGATGTGCAGCTCTTCAAAAGCAAAGTGGTGGACAGCGTGAAGCTATGCAACAGCCACCTCTTTGACCAGCCCAAGGTCGATGATCCTTACGCAATAAGGTGAGTAAAGTAAACGTCTGTCCATGTGTATTTTGAAGTAATACATGAGCAGAATGACTTGCACGTGCTCATTACGTTTACATTACATTGCCTTTTAAAGGTCCACACTGCTTTTGGACTATGACACAGTTCCTTCATGTAGAAAGTATATGTAGAAAGGCCTTTTCACACGGTCCCCTCAGCCTTTGTTTCTCTGTTTATAAAACATAAGTCCTCAACACATTGCCAACTGCTCTTGGAGTGAACATGGTCTGTTGTGAAAAATGCATTTAGACTTAGTCATAAGGGAATATTTTTCTTCATCTCACCCATAGTGATTAGTGTCAATTAACAGCTGAAGGCAAATGCCAATATCCAATCAACACTGACATAACCACAAGCCATACAGCAGTTGTTTTTTGGGGTCCAAACAGAGTACATACTGTAAGGGAGCTGTGTTGGCCCTCTAAAATGAAATGAAAATTTGCCCAGAGGTTTCAATAGTGGAAATGGCCTTAATGTCTTCCTTAACCCTGTGGGTTTTCTTTGTTTGTACACGGTGAGCAGGTGAACCATTTCATGATTATTCCTTTGTACTGTCGTACATACCTGTTAATAGTACGTTAATTGTAAACTCCCCTTATACTTGTTAACCTGTAACTCTTCTGTGAAACTGATAACCCCAGTTATTTCTCATTTTAACATGTTGCTGCTAGCTCGCCTGCTTTGCTTGTGTTACTAGCTGGCTTAAAAACGTTTGCGCCTTGAGATTGAGATGGCACCTCGTTTTGGGATCCTTAACCATCCGAGTTTAATTACAAGACTTTGTAACGCAAAATGTGTAAATGGTAGTTTGTGATGCCTATGGCCACCATATTTCACCGTATTTTATGTTTTCATGGCAATTGTCGGTAAAAATCGATGTGGCTCCGAGTGCAAATGTCTCTCCATGATGAAACTTTTCACAGACCTGTACTGAATGGTAGTGATTGCACCTTTTAATTTTCTGATGAGAGATTATCCAGGAGCCTCTCGGTGAACATTGTCTCATGCCCTGCCTACCCGCAGAAGTCCTTCATTTGCCCACGTGTTGGGAGCTGCGTTGGCCCTCTAAAACTTGCTTGACGCTGTACAAAGGATCTGAAAATTTGCCCAGAGGTTTCAATAGTGGAAATGTCCTTAATATCTTCCTTAATCCTGTGGGTTTTCTTTGTTTGTTTGTTTGCCCCCCCCCCATTTTTCTTTTTAGTTTCTCGCCATGGAACCCAACAGTCCATGAGGAGGCGAAGGAGCGGATGTTCACACACAAAGTGAGTGCCCATGATGCACCACCCCGCCAGAAAAGTAAAACATTTTCATACATTTCCCACACACCCTCTGTGACACCACCATGTGTTTGTGTGAGTGCATGCTTGCATGTCTACATCTCTGCACCAAACAGAGCTGTCAATCCCAGCTTCAAAAAGTACATTCTGCTGTATATCCTTTCGGCCTGGGAACATTACACGAGTGATTTCACTAATGAGCTCATCTAACTGTTTGATGACTTGTGTGCTAATTGGGATCAGCTGGTGGTTGAATCAAATATGCAGCAGGGTTTTTATATTCCAAAGCCAGAATTGACACCTCTGGGACACAATAGAAATGCATGCCTTTTTGCGTGGGTGATCAGACAATTTTTTAGTTTGGAGTTCAACAGCATAGTCTTGCTTAAAAGTTTGGGGGTGGATGTGGCAGCAGAGATGGCTGCTGATGTTTATTGTTTTGTCACAGAGACGGCCTGAGGACCACCACAAGGGTCTCCAGGTTACCGGCCTGTCATGGGTGAAGCCAGGATCCACACAGCCCTTCAGCAAAGAGGACAGCAGTCTTCAGACTTAGAAACGGGAGCTGTGTCTCTCATCTACCCACTAGAAGCAATGACACGTCTGCGAGGGACCTCGGCGGATCAGCTTTGGGCTGCTGGGAACCTTGTCTTTTTGTTTTTTTGAAGCAATTGTATGGACTTCATTCTCATTGGCGAACACTCTCGCTCTCAGCTTTAACAAAAAAAAAACACTCAACAAACAAATGTACTTTAGGCATTTGCTGACAACTGCTATAGAACTAAAATGAGCTCCCGCATTTGCATATGTAGATCAATTATGACAAAACTGGATGTCTTAGCAACACCAAGGCTACAAAGCAATCAAACCGCAAAGAGCTTGTTTTTAGAGTACACCATTTTTGTTACTTGCACATGTTTTTGGTTGCACTTTTGTTTTGTTTTTTCCCGTCACTGAGAACTTTTGTTTTTAGAAACAACAGATCACCTCACCTTCTGTGTAAGTGACTTGTGAGATACTCATTCACCAATGAAAATTTTAAAACGAAACAAAAATGGTGAACTTAGTTCATTACAAACACATTAAGAATGTTTTTGAAGGACTCAGGATTGACACGTCTTGATATGGCAGTTTGAACTCTGTGAGCTTAAAGCTTTGCAGTTGTTTCCCCTCCCTCCCCTTTTTCCTCCCCAGATTTGTTTGGAATCTTCCCTATAGCATTACTTTGAAGTGGAACTTGAGTCTACATTTTGTTTTGTTTTGTTTTTTTATTATTTTTATTCATCATACTGTGTAATGAGCTATATTGTGTATTGAATAGGTTTTAATATATGACGCCGATCAAGCAAACGATTTTAAAAGACTAAGTTATATACGATCATTTATCATTTCATAATGTAATTTTCTTTTAGGATGTGTCTTGATCTCCTTTGAAATGGTTTAAGGGTTTTTTGATTTGTAAATATAGCAGCGCTTATGTGGAGGTGACTGACCTCATCTAGAGGTAGTAATCCTGTCTGTATTTATATGCAGCTGTAAGATTGGAAACCCTCTGGCCAGAATATGTTTTGGTTTTGTTTGTTTTTGTTCTCCACACTACATCTTGGGCTTCGTTTTCTTCCTGCTCACCTGTTCTTTATTTTGTTTTTCTTTTTTGACTTTACGGACTGTTTATAAATGGCTGTGAAGAAGGGTTTTGAGTTTTTAAAATGCTATTCTCCGAAGGCAAATAAAAAAACATTTTAAGCCATGTTGTTGAATTTCACTGAAGGATGTGTTTTCA
This sequence comes from Setipinna tenuifilis, assembly GCA_030347295.1. NCBI lineage: Eukaryota > Metazoa > Chordata > Actinopteri > Clupeiformes > Engraulidae > Setipinna > Setipinna tenuifilis. The sequence goes on along the minus strand of CM059280.1, from coordinate 20,518,389 downwards.
AATTTGATCTTCTTAAAGTGGCAGAAAGTGAGTTTAAGTTTTATTGAGAACCAGCAGCAATGCAGAAGCTTTGCAACCACCAGAGACATTCTTGTACTCATGAAGGATTTCTAGCATCTGGACTGGTGTCTTTTGGGTATATAGTTAGCTTTTTAAAAGGCAGGGAACCGGTGTATTTTTGTTCTTTACTTGTACTATCATAATGAACTTGAATAATGTCATGACTAGTTGTTGATTGATGCATATTTCAAAAAGAAGAAAATTTGTACATGGTTGCCTTTCATCAAAATGAAGAACTTGTCTTGGCCTGTTGAGAAGCACTTGGTGCAATGCTTCACAATGGCTTGCTATGTAGCCATTTTCTTGTTTTTGTGAAGTTAGCACATGTATTTAAGACATTTTAATATACTACTACAAGACTTAATCCACGATTTCTCTTAAAGTGGTCAACAGAGACAAAATTAAGTCTAACAAATTTTGGAGTCAAGAGCAAACACATGCTGGTGTTTAGTTTTAACAATCAAAAAAAATTAATGTAATGAGGAAAGGATAGGCTTACATTCTATAGACTGGACAGTCAGGAACCATTATGTTTGAGTCCTACAATTGTGAGTGGGCCTAAGCGTTATGAGCTCAGTCAATTCCGTTAAGAACTGCTTTAATAACATGAGGGATCTTGTACAAACAAGCAAATCACAGATCATTTCCAATATGAACCAATTTGCAATATTATATAAACCTACACTTTCTCAGGCACCATGCACACACATACTATACAGTTGTGAAAACAAGATGAGATGCAACCACACAAATGCACATTACGAGACAGAAATAGCTTATACAAGGATACATGCATACATACCTCATAAATATTTGCCAACGATTATATACAAACATCATGGGTTCATGCTGGAAGAGGCGTTCTTATAGGAGACAGAATGACTTTGATGACGGTCAGTCAGTGCCACAGATAATGTAACTCCTACTTCCACTCCCTTCCAAATGGTGGCGGTAATGCAGCATGTTCGAAGGGCTACCAACGTCAGGTATAAAACGCCGAGTTCACCGCTTGTTCGTTCATTTTGAATGGCCACACGTACACGGTAAGCAGGCGAACCATTTCATGATTATTCCTTTGTACAGTCTTGCATAGCTGCTGGTTGTAAGTTGATTATAAACTCCGCGTAAACTTGTTAACCTGCAACTGTTCTGTAACACTGTCTAAAAACCACCAGTTATTTCTCATTGTAACATGTTGCTGTTAGCTCGCCTACTAGCTGGCTAAAGTTAGCTTAACGTTTGCGCCTTGAGATTGGGACGGTAGCTTGTTTTCGGATCCTTAACCATCCGAGTTTAATTACAAGAGTTTGTAACTCAAAACGTGTAAATGGTAGTTTGTAATACCTGTGGCCATCCTATTTCAGCTGTATTTTATGTTTTCATCGCAATTGTCGGTAAAAACAAAATCGATGTGGCTCCGAGTACGAATATCTCTCAATGATGAAACTTTCACAGACCTGTACTGAATGGTAGTGATTGCACCTTTTATTTTCTGATGAGAGATTATCCAGGAGCCTCGCGTTGAACATGGTCTCATGCCCTGTCTACCCGCGGAAGTCTTTCATTTGCCCACGTGTTGCACGTGACCTAATCTCGCTATCATTTTTCTCCTTCAGGTGTGTCTACGGTTAGGCAGTCTGGCAGTTGCACAAGTTAAGAAGGTAAGCAACTTTTGACCCGTTTAATTCAAATACTCGATAGGCTTCTGTTTCGCATGGGAAGCCAAATTGACAGTGAAGATAACTCAAGAACTCTCTCTTGCTGAAATTCTTTTGAAGATTTGTCTGGTCTGAGTCTTTGCATAAGGCATGTGATGGTTTCCATTATGGCAGACAACAATTGAGGTTTCCCCATCTTTATTTTTTATTTATTTTTAGGAAAGGCCACGTTTGACCAACATTGTGCACAGTGCAAGGTGAGGACTAAAAACTTGTTTTTTTCTGTGGGGTCTGGGTAGGGGGAGGTGACTGTTGTGATGAATATCAATAGACAAGCATATATCTGACTTCTGATGCTTATCATTATTCTGATTAACATTGGTTAGGCTAAGGGTATATGAATTCTTTAGTACAGGTGACTCACCACATGTTTGTCTTTCAGGTGTACTATAATGGCCAACAGCTCGTCCCCACCACCCCCACATCCTGTGGTTGGTGAGTGTATTTCTTTGCTTGGCCTACTGTTCCTTGTGGGTGTAAAGTGATGAATTTAATTTGACAAGCATATGTCTGACTGCAGTGATGCTAGCCTTTTTCCTCTGACACTCAGTGTTGTACTGAAGTGGCCTGTGCCACGTGTGTACAGTTGCTAATGATTTTTTTTTTTTTTTAAAGGGTGCAAGTGCTGCAGAGGCCTATCTGAGGGTGGACCTGGGTAAGTTGAGGTTTCTGTCTTGTTTGTACATCACTTGTTTGAGAATTTAAATGGGTTTATCCCATATTCCTCTGTATTGAATCATGGCAGTCTACTCGCCTAAGTTTAGTCAAAGTTTTGTTGATCTTAAGTTTTGACTAAGTTTCTCCTTGCTCCCCCCTTTTGCTGTAGGTTTGTACCCTGATGCAGTGTGGGAGTGGACCCCTTAACTGGATGCATGGTGGTAAGCCTGATTTTGCTTTTTAATCTTGCCAGTGGTGTTGTATCTTGAAAGGATGAATTGGGTCTTAACCCATTAATATTCTGGACGACATCTTGTCAGATGGCATACAAGTCACCAAAGCACTGATCAGGAAAAGGACTTGCACTGCTAGAAAAAATGCTGTGCCATTGTGTTGACTTCATGTCTGTCTTCTAGGTTGAAGGTCTCACATGGGGAACTGTCTGAGCTGAGGTGAGCCTCGACACATTTTGACCTAGGTTACTGTGGAGTTTCAATGATGAATACCTTAGCTCACTTTGAACCGATGTGAAAAGTAACGAACAACTGAGAAACTAGCCAAAAGCAGGCATTTGCCAAATTTGTTTTATCCAGGTGCTTATTACTTCATGTCTTTGTCTTGCAGCATGTCTCTGGTCTTCTGGTGCCATCACCATGTTGCTATGGGACTGTGGAGGTATGTCTGGCCACCTTGTTTAGTTGACACATCTGCCTCCTTTATTTACAAACGTTTGTAACATTAACCAAACGTTGCAAGTAAAATGATGCCATTTAAATAGTCTCGTTCGGCTGAATTACTGTTGAAAAGTTACTTAACTGATTCTTGCAAACTCTACTAACTTGATGGTTTTAAGTGTATACACATGTGTTTAAGTAAACTTGTTGATTTGCAGGGACCAGCATCTCTTGGATGATGCCGTTATCTGAGAACAAGGTAAAAATCTTAAACGTATTAAAGTGATATCCTAAGTTTCTCGCACAATGTGAACTAGTGTCTACCATTTTTCTAGTACAAATACCGGTATACTGCAAGTTATGATGATTTCCATTGGAATCTCGTTCGTCTGAAATCCTGTTGAGAATTTTTTTGAAACTGATGCTTGCATAATTCTTGCCTCACGGCTTAGCAGTTTGTTTTTGACGTTGCAAATGATTTTCCTCCATTTTATTCATTTTGCAGAATGGCTGCTTGGGTCTGTCATCAGCAGTTTGAAGCATGGTGAGTTTAAATATGTTAAAGATTCTCTTAAACGTCAGCTTGTGGTCATTATGATGCCGCTCGCACACGTCTTACACCCAGTGTCTACTCCAGAGCCTGAAAAGGTGAACCCACTGGAGTTGCCTGGGGCTGCAAGGGGATAACTTGTTGGGGTTACCAACTGTCTGATGTGATCAGTTGACTTGGCTTTTTACTCCTTCACATTTTTTCCACCCTTCTAATTGTGCTTTTTCTTTTTGCAGACCCTTTGGCGCTTTTCCAGGGAGGCGCATGCCTACTGCCAGATTGAAAATTTCAGACTTGGTAAGAAATGCTTCCTTTTGCCTATTTTGGGGCTGCAACCATTTTGGGGATTTAAACGAAAGGGGATTGATTAAATGTATTGACGTTGGATCAGTGTTCACAAAAGCCTGAGCTGTCTCCTCAGTTCTGTTTGCAACACACAAATATTCAGTTTATGATCCTGAGAAGTTGACCTAGAAAACCTTTAAATTTAAACAGATGGCATAATTCACTTAAATGCTTAATTGTATGTCCAACACGGCAGTAAATATTACAGTTGAGTAATTTTTGCTCTTCTACATGCAGTTTTGCATTAAGGTCATTATGATGCTGCTTGCACATGTCTTACACCCAGTGTCGACTCCAGAGCCTGAAAAGGTGAACCCACTGGAGTTGCCTGGGGCTGCAAGGGGATAACTTGTTGGGGTTACCAACTGTCTGATGTGGCCACAAATTACTTGAGTCTGTTGGTTAAAATGTGTGCTTGTACCCATGGAATTGTCGCTCTGTATTACAGGTTTGGCATATGCAGTCAAATGATGCCTAATATCAGACACAGGCCCTTTGCCTTATGGTGGTGAGTTGGATATTTTAAACTACTTCCTTGACTTGTGTTGCATGATGCAAATGATGAGATTTACCGCCCCAGTCTGAGTTACGCTGACTGATTGGTTTCCCTGATAAGCCATGGCATGGTTCATTTGCACCTCAGATAATGACTATACTAATTTCTTCCCTATTCTTTTTTTCTAGATTTCAAGATTTATTTGGCCATAGCCCTTGCCAGGTGCAGGTGGAAAAGGTTTGTTGAAATCTGCACTATGTCTTAACAGTAATGTGATGAGCATGTTACCGCCCCAGTCTGATTTTTGGTGACTGACTGGTATCTCTGATTAAAAATCATAGAATGGTTCATTTGTACCTCCCACCATCACGTCACAAATTTCTTCCATACGTTTATCTCCAGATTTGAACACCCATTGGCACCCATGGCCATAGGTCTGGCAAGATGCAGTTGAAAAAGGTTGGTGCAAATCTGTACTATTATGTCTCAACAGTAATGTGATGAGCATGTTACCGCCCCAGTCTGATGTTTGGTGACTGACTGGTATCTCTGATTTTTAAAAATGTTCAGTCTTGACTTATGGCCATCTCTGTATACAGCCAACTAACAAGGGCTTTGCTTTCTTTTCTCCAGGTGCCACACTAGGAAGAATGTACACTTTGCTGTCCTCACCCCATGGCTGATTTGGGGACAATGAAGGGCTCTGCTACTGTTATAATTGCCAATAAACATACACCTGCTTGCAAAGTATAGATGCAGTTCTGTGTGTTTAGAAGACAAAAGTAATGTACTGTACTTCAGGTCTTTTCACGTGCCAATAAAACATACTGAAATGAATTTATGCAAAATGACCCATGACTCTTCAGAATGTTTTTCACTGGTTCGTCAGTAACAAGGCCTAAGATTGCATTTGGGGCAAATGTCGGCACAAATAAGGATGGTTCTAAACACTTGGTCTTTCTGCCCACTAGAGGGCAGACGTGCACTAAATGTCTAGCTCTAAGTCACACGTTTCTATTGGACCAAATGGATATAGATGCATGCAAGATGACTAGTTCAGGGGTGAAGACTGGGGTTGGGTAATTGCATACTGAAAGTGAATCCCTGCATGTAGGAAGTGGTGATGCTCTGACTGGCATGGTGCAGGTAGTGGCATGGGTGCAGTGGTACATGGGGTTAACTGAATTTGGGAGGTATGAGCCATGTAGAATCAAATGTAAAAAAAAATTTAAAACAAATGATAAATGATTCATGGTGTACATACTGTAAATGTATATAGATGTTTCGTACAGGAGCCCTCGAGGTTAATCTCTGTGGGTCCGCTATTTCTGCAGTCGGGTAAGGTGGGCAAACTCTTACTCTGAGCTACATCTCTGGATTGTGGTCATGCAGAAGTAGTCACAGGGTGGAAATGGTGATGGGTTGAGTGCTGTGATGAATCTGCTGGAAATTGACTTCAGCAGACTAACATTTAATTGTTGATCCAATCACTGTTTGACTTTCTTGATCCTTTATTGCAGATGAATAGCTATTTGGTATTGGATTTTTTTTTTAATTTACAGGCCTTAATATTTGTCCATTTGTCTGTCACAAAGTGAGCCCCACACAGATGTGTCAATTTAACTGGTAGAATTTTAAATTTTGTAAAATGTTTAAGTTTAAAAAAAAAAGGGAATTCATCCTAGATTGCCACTGTTTTTTTTTTGTTTTTTTTAACAAAATAGTTTCAGCCATGGCATTACGTAATGCCATTAAGTTTCCATAGTAACTGCAGCCTGCTGTGGTGTTTTGCCCCCTCATGGCTTGCAGCTGTATTAGGGCAGTTTGTGTAACATTGACATCCACTGTATGATCAGAGGGGATAAAACATAGTTTGAACTGGTCAGCTCAAGGATTGGCTTATGTGTTTTTATTAAAGATAATTTTATACTGTGTATTTATTAAAGAACAAGTTTTTATGTGTTTTTATTAAAGAAAAACACAGTAAGCCTTTTCAATTGACTGTTTAAAAATGTCCAAATCACCTGTTTATTGTGAGTGCTTGGCACCTGACCAGCATAACAAAAGGCATTTTTATGTTGTAATGACTTTTACTGTTTAAAAAATGTGAAATGTGTGGTTCATTTATGAATAAACTCAACTTTCACAAGGGCTGGATTAACTCTCCACCTTTAATAAATTAGACTTCTAGTTCTTAGACTTTTTTTAGACTTTTAATTCACATTAAAAAATAAGTCTACTTGTTCTAATTATGTTGCTCCCTGCCTGCCTCCACCCCTCCATTGCTTAGGGCCTCTGAGCACTTGCCTGATCAAGTTTGAGGATAACCTGGCCTTGCCCTTCACATTGTACACTGTTTTTTTGCTATATTCTTAATGCCCCCAAAAGGATTAATTCTCAAGCCACCTCGTAAAAGAATCTGTTAGTGCAAAAGAGTCCTTCATCCACTCCTAGGCATCACCTTAAAGGCCAACAATGCAAATTGCCAAGACTGTAACCGTTTCATGACTAACGCACCTTTGATGAAAGTCTGACTAAAGTGTTTAAGTTGTCCAACTGCGTATGGTACAACTCAACCTGTTTCCAGGGCCACATTTTAAGTCTACTGGAAGGAACTGTTCAGCTGAACAAATACATTCAGTATGAAAGTCTCAATGGTTTTACTGACTTACATGTATAAGATCAATCAATAGCCAATAAACTGCATTTCACAGGTGTACATTTAGTGCTAAGGCAAAATAACATTTTCCAACAAGACTCTTCATATGAAATTTTAAGATATTAACTTAACAAATCCACACATATAAAGAAATTAAAACATTAAAGTCCATAAATAACAATAAGTGTAATAAAGTGGGATGAAGCGACTGACGGTCACTTTTTGTTGTCTTATGTAAGAGGTAGCAGGTTACCAAATAGAAATTAGAATTAAGCAATTCTTGAATGTCTTTTCATACTGAACATTAAACAAATTACCAAGCAAGGAAATGAATGCAGTAGGCTATAAAGGGACATGTTTTAAATGCTAATATCTTGGGTTTCGAAAATGAGTACCAAACATATTTATTACACAACTGATTTACAGGATTTTAATATTATCTTAGACGGCTATTTCTATAGGTAATGTTGGTGACCCTCATAATGCAGTGGAAAGAAATTGCATACATAGTTGAAGTATACCGGGTGGATCAAAAAACACTGGACCACTTTGTAAATGACTATGGCTATATCTCCTCAATTATAAAGGTTACCACAATGAAAAACAAATTAAAGCCCATTCAGTTATCCTTTCCGTAATATCATAGTTTATGACCATGCAAGCGAGGGTATGACCACCATGGTCGTTTCAAAATAACTACCTATGAAAAAAGTTGCTCTCACATTTGCATATTGATTATGTCAGTTTTCTTAAAATGACAAGTTTAGATCCTGTTTCAATTACATTTTCATGGGGAAAAGGTGTTTAATGTGTGTCCTCCATCTCTTTTGACAATGACAACATCTTCATCTAGAAGCAAAGGGGAGCTAACTCATTGAATAATCTTCCTGGCACATCAAGCCAAACACAACCCAACTGTGATCTTGAACGGTCAGATTTGCTGCCAAGATGCAGATAAAGAAATCTGTTGCCCTCAGTTGGCTGGCTTTTCATTTTTTGTTTCGCCATCCCCTCCTCAACTGTGTGGGAGAAAATTAACCACATCTGCCCCCTTTAAAACTATTCTAAGTTATGTGCCAAGTTTAAAGGCTATGCAAGAAATTTTAAGTTGTGAAGCCAAAAGCAATTAGCAAGTTCTTTTCATGGCTAGTTTTTTCAAATGACCATGGTGGTCATACCATTCCTTGAATGGTCATAAACCATTATTACTAGACAGAGATATGTATAATTGTTAAAACTATGTGTACTGGAGTCCACAACATTAACAGGGGCACCAACACCAACTACCTGTAAGAAATAGCAAACCCTTGAATATTCTGTTAAACTATTTTATATCAGTTGTGTAAAATGTATGTATGTTTGATGCTATACGTCATTTTTATAATCCAAGATCATTTTAAAATGTGTCCCATCGTAAAGGCCTACTGAACAGAGGGAGAAGTTGTGACTTGTGCATGTGAATGTGTTGACAATAAAGCACTTGTATGGCAAAGGGATAGAGACAGTTTCTAAATCTCACTGTGCACCTACAGATAGTCCTGGCCTATTTCCCGGAGGCAGATAAGAGAAGAGTGGTCAGTCTTTCATTCCGCACCTTGTTTCCTCGAGGCTCAGTTTGAAGTTGATATCCTGAATTGAAATGAACTATGTGCTGATATTTTTTGGGCTGTGTTGACCATCCTTTCTCAGGCGTTCTTGTCCTCTGTGGTGCAGCTGTCACACCAAAATGTAATACACCCTCTCAGGATGGACTCCACAGCACAACTGCAAGACACCAGTGAGGGCAGTAGTGGCCATCAATGTGAGCTTTCAGCAGATGACCGAGAAAGTGAAGGTGCTATTGGGGGGCATGTTTTTTTAAAAGCTGCTGCATGTCAAGCTCTTCACTGAGGATGGTTGACCCCAAGGAATTCAAAGCCACTGAGTGTCTTCACAGAATTCTCACTGATGTAGATTGGTTATTAAGCTATATCCTGGTTACATTACATTACATTATACTTAGCTAATGCTCTTATCCAGAGCAACTTACAGTTATTTAGGTACAGGGTTTCAGTTACAGTCCCTGGAGCAATGTGGGGTTAGATGCCTTGCTCAAGGGCACTTCAGCCATGGATGAGGGCTCAAGAGACCAGTAGTTGTTTACTCCCCCACCTCCATTCTTCCTACTGGATTCGGACCTAGTTCCCTGAGCTCAGTAACTATCTCCTTAGTTTGACCAACATGGAAGAGCAAGATTGTTATCCTGGCTCCACTCTGCCAGCAGTCTAACATCTTCTGTGATGGCTGTCTCATCATTATGGGTAATCAGGCAGGCCTACGATGGTGGTGTTGTCAATTAACATTCTGATGGCTTTGAGGCTCTATTTGGCTACGCAGTCATGTGTAACGAAGAGCACAGCAGTGGGGGTAAGAGCATTGAGAAACACTAAGGTGCCTATGCTGTGGATCAAGATGGAGGAGGTGTTTATTTATTACGCATATTCTGAGGACTGTTAAAGACATCCAGAATCCAGTTGCAGGTGGGAGCTAAGTCCCAGCTCTAGTAGCTTTTAGGCTTCAAATTTGAATGGGATGACAGTGACAGTAGAAGTAAAAGTAAAAGTAAAAGAGACAAGTGTTTGCCAAGCTGTAGTCCACAAAAAGTAACCTGATATAGAAGGCTTTGTCTAGATAAGCCAGGGTAAAGTGGAGTGTGTGAGTGATATCATACACAGTGGATCTGTTATGGTAGTAGGCACACTATTAATATAACTCAAATTGCAGTTAAAGCAACACTAAAGCACTTTTAATCTTTGGTCGCCCTACAGGTTAGAAGCGGAAATGTCTTTCTTACATCTCATTCAAACAACAGATCGGAGTGACTTGCTTCTGCAAACTTGCATAGCGTGGTTATAGCCCATGGAGGGACACAAAGCGAATTCAGAAGTGCCGTTCAACCTGTTGTGAGTTGACGAACCACTGAAAAGATTTTGAAGCATTATTTTAAGGTTGAAAAAACTAATCAGTCTTGCTTGAAAAAGAAAAATGCATTGGACATGCCAACTGAAATCCAATGTATACTTTAGAAGCTTTTGTTTGTAATGACAGTTCAAGACACTCCCTGTAGGCTACAGTGTTCAGATGTAGTTGTGGCCCATTCGTCTAAACAGATTGTCGGAAATTCTTGAAGAATCCAGAGGGGCCTCCTGCAAACCCAGATGCTCAGTCCCTTCCATATACATTCAGTTGGATTAAGGTCAGTTGATTGAATGATCTATGAGAAATCTTACGAGGAGTTACTGTGTGTGGCTGGATGATGTGAAGTGTTCTTTCCACTCCTGCTTAAAGGCATTATACACAGATTGGCAAGTTTTGAAATGCATCTGTAAACGGTCCCATTGATGTTCTGCAAAAATCAGCATGTGAGTTGTGTTCAATATATTTTCCTGTTTCATTCCATTACACATATTGTTTTCATTTCTTTATGTGTGGATTTCTAAAGTCCACTAAAACTATAATTTGAATTGCATCATTGGACAGACCGTATGCTGAAGAAGACTGAAACAATGTACTGTGAAGACATTGATATTTCTGTTTCTGTTCTATTATTCTGTTTTTGTTGATCAAAGAACCATCACGAATCCTTTATATCATGCTTATTTCAGTGTTAACTAGATTATTTGGCAGTAGCTCTTTTCAATTTGGGTAATACCCAAATAAATTATGCAACCAACACATTTTGTTAAATAACCCAAGAGACCGATGGATTATCTCTCTCTCTTTCTCTTGCACCTCAATACTATGAAAGAATTATTAGCATTTAGCTAGGCGTATATAAATGCATGTGTAAAGTTGTGTTATAGGCCTACTATATAGTAGGCCTATGATTGATTTTAGCATGCATCCTGTTGATTCTTAACATTTAAGATTCAGCCTTTACTTTATCATAACCAAGATGAATATTTAAAAGTTTAGTGTTGCATTAACTATTTATGTTCATGAAGCAATTTATGAGCAAATTTTCTGCTGTGTATTTAAATTTTAAGTGATGATGTTGAACTTAATTTTAATAACTAAATCTGTTGGATTCTACTCTTCATTTTGGGCTCTTAAGGAAGAAACTCAAAGATCATCAGAGGAAAGATCCAGAACATTTTTCTGTTTTTGGTTTCCAGAACTTTAACTTGTTCCTTTGACGTGTCCAAAATGTGTCCCAACAGTGCTTATACAACAATCAGAATGTGCTATTTATATAAATATAATTTACTATTTTTTTAAAAATAGTGGGAGGGTTAGAGGGTTGCACTGAAGCATAATCAGAGATGTACTGTAACTACTCATACTGTAATTTTAGGTATTTGTGCCTTTAGGTTTGTAAGGAGATATTTACATAGTGAATAAAGTTAATGCTGCTGAATATGTTTACTGGGGACCTTTAGTGGGGCCAAACGCCATATGCCCTCATGTAGGTACAAAAGCTGCACTTTCCACACTTTAGTTGAGGGCCTGTGATCACAGTGCACTGCCTTTATTTCTTTGTTTGTTTGTTTATTTATTTATTTATTAACACGACTCTGGGGTTGGCCATATTATGAGTAACCTGTAAACTTCTGTAAACTATTGAGTGCTACTTTTAACAATTTCAGAACCATAAGAAGCAATACTAAGAATAGCCGCCGGATGTCAGCAAACACCACTGACCAACAGCAACAACTTTCCACCTATCTCACCCGTCAGGCTTCAGCCACGGAGGCCTTCAACACTGCTATCCGGGAGACTACCGTTTATGCGTAATCAAAGTAAAACCCTCGCCGATTGGCTTTGGCCTCGGCGCGGCCATCTTGTGTGTCCTCATATTGTACCCTTATAATAACCTGTATCTGACACTTGCTCGGTTTGGTCCTAGCATTTAATGACAAAGAGTGTGATTTAACAGTTTACTGAAAATAGTTTTCACCGGCAAAGAAAAAATGACTCAATATCCTTCGCAATGAATCCGACCGAATGGAGTCTGAGCCGTCCAATCAGAGAGCAAATAACTGATATGCAAATTGTATTTTATCATCATCACGTCAGCAGCGGTGGAACCGCTGAGGTCGCCAGCAGCGGTACAACTACGTGAAACTTCGTTGTTATAATTTTCTCTTAAATTATCGATTTGTGTCGGAGGGTTTTGCTTCACTCCGGTAAGTAGATCTTTTTAATGCTTCGGTCTGAATGAAATAAATGTTGAGCTCTTTCTTGCTGTGTGTTGAAACTCGTGTAGCTGTCATTCGGATGGAAGGACTGTGACGCTCAGCTGGCTCAGGGAATCCCTAGCTGTAAACTCAAAACTAAGAGATAAATTAATTGTTTGCCGAAATAGGAGTCACACAATAACCTAACCACACGGCAAATAGCTGGGTACAAAGCTTTCACACCCGCGAAGTGCTTTTCATCAACGTTATATGGTTCTGAACTAACAGCGACTGTGACTGTCAAGGCGTTAACGATGGCTGAGCTGGTTGGGTAGGAATGGAGCATCGCTTCGCTGTGAAGGTGTCGAGGAAAGAGTGGCACATTCACAGTTTGGTGTACGGTGTTCATTGTTGCTTCTACTCAGATAGAAACGTGGCGTTTGGGAAACTAGCTTGGTTTGTAACGTGTCTCTGACCAGAGGACTACCTGCTCCTGTGTAACTCTCCAACGTCACGACTCTACTCACTGACTGGAGCGAGGAAAGCCAGTTGTTGAGAGATACTAGTCGGTCTATAGAGAAACACGTGTACGATTCCCTAGCAGCCATTCGGTAACCGAACGGAGTGTGTCTTTTAAAACAAACTAAAATTACCTATTTTAACATTATATAAGGTTTCCTACTTGTTCGGCGCACGCTAAGTCAGTTCACATATTGAATGTACCTCTACACGATGACCGATATTTCAGCTGCGAATGGCAAGGCATTGTAGACCTGGTGGTGGGAGTCGCATCAGATGGCTTAGGATGCTGTGGAGGTTAGTGGTCATTTTGGACATCTGTCGACACACTCTTACAAACTGGACTATTTCTTTCAACCTGCAGTACAAAGCGAAGGAGAAATGAGGATTTTAGGACATATCTCGACGTGAGTTGTATTTGGTGTCATAAAAGCGTAGGAGTATTGCTGTTTAATTAGATGATTTGTTAGAACTTTGTCTCAAAGAACCAGTTATGGCCGGATGCCGACAACAACGTGGCTGCATTTGAACTGGCATTTGTTAACAACATCTTATTCAATGTAAGTTATTTAACTGAATCGTAATGTAGTTTTGTTGATGGCAACTCGAGAAAAAATGGGACCATATCAGTGAAGGGAACGCGTTGGCTGATGCATCAGGTCCTCTTACCGACCTTACCGAGGGCAAAGGAGGCCGGTGTTGACCCGTGCAAGCTGGTTAACCCGGTTAGCAAAATTAGCGAGTGTCGGTTGTCCTTTTCAAAGTAGTTTTGCAATAACATTTGTTGATTCATTGGCTTTACTGTTTCGCCCCGATATTTATTCATGCAGTTTTTCAAGATAAGCCACCAGAACACTTAAAATGTCGACGCCTTATTTATTTGTGTGGGCCAGCAGGGTTAGCAAGTGCGGGTTGGAGATACGCCACAGAGAAGCACAGTAGACACACGATAAACAAAGACGCGGCTTGCTACGGTGTGTGTGAGGGAGGAAGTCATTAAAACGAAAAGACCCAAACATACGCGTTTGGAATTTTTAACGCGGAAACTTGCAGCGAGGAGCGTTAACCTGTTGCTCTGTTGTTGCTTATTGATACCCGGCGTATACCTAATTCTCCAAGCGGCATTATCACGTTCCACCTGTATGAGGATGGACACTAGCTGGATGTAACTTGGCTAACTAGTTGTTATCTGCTAGGTGATTAGCAAGTTGTAGGACTGTTCTTTTATAATGGCCAGAGCGTGCCACATTGTGCTGTCTTCAATGTAATTTCTTGTCTTAAATCCAGTTTGGTACATTATTTTGCATTTTTAAAAACATGTTTGCTGTAGTGTAATTAGCTTCCAGTTCTCTCCGTATCATTTCCCTGTCTCTTTTAAATCCATGTAGTATCAATATGTTGTACTACTTTGGCAATAGCATTTCAACTTGTGTTGAAAGAGCCTCAACTACTTGTAAGCTAACACGTATTAGCCCAATTTCCATTTGTAATTTAGGGATTTATTCCTGACATCAACCCGCTTCTAAGCAGACACAGGTTACTTTTTAATGTAATTTAATTTATTTACTTTTTCGAGTCACCAACTCAACCTCTTAGCCTCCAACTTAGCTTCACAGCAGATGTTGTACAGTAGGTCTTACACTGTGGTAACACAAGTGTAATGGGCAAGACGTTTCCTTGTTTTTAGGGTATAGGGGCCCATAAACTGAAACGACAGGACGTTGACACATCCAGCTTGCTGTGTGTTGTCATGCCCGCATGGGATCTTCTATTTCAGGGGAGATATTCCAGTGGTTGGTATTGAGGAGGCCCCAGACATTTGGATTTGTTTAGAACAACTTAGGCTGTGAAACCCCTGGTTAAGTGAACAAGATTTCAGTCAGAACCTCTTTGCAAGTGCAAAGCAAATTCAGTGACATGTGTGTGTGTTAACGTGCACATGTGTAGACACACACACATTTGTGTACACGCACCCACGCGTTTGTGTAGGAGCATGCATGCAGGAGGGAGTGGGGGGAAGGAGAATTATACTTTGCCTCTCACCACCAGCAACTGTGGAATACTGCCAAGTGGCTTGGATGGGAATTCTCTTATCACGACCTGCCTTCATCTGTGGGCCAGTGTTGCTAAAGAATGCTGTTGGCTGCTGGAGCCACAGGTTCAATGACAGGAACAGATCCTTCGCCAAGACCCTGAAATCAGAATCATCCCCTCTGTCCTAATGTGGCATAGAAGTGCATTGAGGGTTGCTGAGAAGATAGCCTCTGGAGCTTATAGGGTAATGATAAAAGTAGCAGTATTTGCACAGTTGAAGTTTTCATGTTGATTGGATGACTGATGTATCTTGTCTGGTGCCTTTGGAAGAGATTCCCTCATTTGAATGTTTTTTTTTTTTTTTTTTGTTTTGTTTTTAGAATATTTTTCATCTGTGTGAATTCATATCCATACAGGTCAATGTGTGTCCAATTTTTCTCTTAAGTAGTTGGCCTACACATAGTTTTGCAACTTTTGTCAAGCCTACTGCTGTAGAGTAATGATACACGTGCTATAAAGTGCTATGATATGCCCAGCCTATTTAACTTTTTACTTTTAAAAAAAAGTCCATCTAACCTTATGGAGAGAACAAGGCAGTTGTGGTTAGGGAGTTTGTATCCCATACCAGTAAGGAAAACATGGGTGGGGGGGTGAATAACTAGCATTCTCCTGGACCGTCATCCATGGTTGAAGTGCCCTTGATGGAGGCATCTAACCCAACATTGCTCTAGGGGAACTGTTCCTGTACTTAATTCACTGTAATTCGCATAGGATAAGGGCTCCAGATAAACGCAATGAAATGTAATGTAACATCAGGCTTATGTGTAAGGAAATCCGTAGAATTAAGCAAGCTGGAAACACTGTTTTATAATGGTGGTTAGGAAGCTGCAGGCTTGTCTGCATGTGTTTGTGTGTGTGTTTGAAAGACACATGTCTGTTTAAAAGTGCTGAGTCAGGGGGTCATGACTGGCTCACTTTTTTTTTCTGTCACCCTCTGTTGTTGCGCACGTGGTCTGAACAGACAGGCTTCCTGACTAGTGGTGTTGCATCAGCTGCTTGGATGCTCTCTCTTATATACACACACACACACACACACACACACACAGGTTGCCAGACACAAAGATGGCATGGCGGTGTCTGTACTAGGATGGGCTGGGCAGCATTAGAGAAAGACGAGTGCTTTGATGTGAATGTGGCACACCTGTTCTTGGGCCTGGCTGACGCAGGGTAGCACTCAGCCTGTGCAGTTGTGGTTTACACAGCTTGATGAGGCAGTCTGCAACCAAATATGTGCTGAAAATGCATCTTGAATACCTACAACTTACAAACTCATAAAGATTGTTTTTCTGGTCATCTACAAATATTACAAACAGAAGGTGTGGGTGAAACAGGCATTAGTTCCTCAATTTCACACAATATAGCCTACTTAACCCGCAAAGAGTACTGTATGCCCAAATCAATTAAATTAAATAGTCGCTAATAATTTGTTTTAAAAGTTCTTGAAATCTTATGATTATGATAAAATGTGTCGTTGATTAAGGTTTCAAAACTTTTAAAGTGGTCAAATAAGCAAGTGTGGAAAGAGTTTGCACACTTACAATCCCTTTTTTTTGGTTTATTACATGGCACAAATGATGGTCATTGTCCATGGTCGAAACATAATTTGTGCCATGAAAAAAAGTGTGCAGACTCTTTCCTTACTGAATTACAGATCAAATTTGGTCCTGCAAAATATGCCAGTTGCCAGTTGTATGCCAGTATGCCAACTGTAACTATATTTCTCACACACACACTCTGCCCCCCCCCCCCCCCCCCCTCTCTCTCTTTAGGACTATTTTGTGATGGGCATACAGTGGTTCTGCAGCCTGTGAGATCTCCTCTTAGCAGCACATTGAAGCTAGGAGTCCAGTGTTAGGGGCTGGACTGGTGGGACAGCCGTTGGTCCCCTACGGCACGACAGATCCCCCCATCATGGACTTCTTTGACGACCCCAACCTGTTCGTGGGTGGCCTGGAGGGGCTGACGGACGATAGCTTTAACCCCGGACCCACCCTGGCGGATGAGCTCAACCTCGGCCCAGACTTCGAAGCGCCCATGCAGGTGGACCCGATGGCGGCAGGGAAGCACATGGGCATGATGCAGGCTCCAGCGCCCGCTTCTGCCCCTGCACCCACCGCCACCCAGCCAGGCCTGGCCTACGCGCAGCAGATGGGCCACTTTGACGCCATGAAGACCCAGGGCTCCATGGGCCAGCCATACCCTGGTGCTGAGGGCACCGGTGCAGGCTACATAGCCCAGCAGCCCCAGTTTCAAGGTACGTCCATGGGCCAGGTGTCTCAGGCCAATGGACTCTTCCCTAACAGCAGCAGCAGCCCCATGTGGGGGAACCATGACCAAAACAGGAACGCATACCATCCACTAGCCCAGCAGCAGCATCAACAACAGCAGCAGCAGCAACAACAACAACGTCAGCATCCTTGTCAACAGCCACAGCAGCAACCCCACGGCCACCATCAGCTCATGAACCAGCATCAGTCTCCTCTTCCTCACCAGCAGCAGGTGAACCCGCAGGCCATGCACCAGCATGGCAAGCTCTTCCAGGAGCGCCACAACTTCGGCCCTTACTACCAGGGCAACATGGCGCAGAACCAACACCAGCAACAGCAGCAGCAACAACAGGGCCGCCACGGCCCAATGAACCCAGGAGGCAGCCCCTACCACTGTGGCGTGGTACCCAGTGCCTCACCCCAGTCCAAGCCGTACATGGACGCCTCCATCTCCATGTCATCTGCGGTGCCTCCCCAGCAACAGCAGCAGCAGCATCAGCAGGGTGGGTACCCGGTACCCCAGCAGGTGCCGGCCTACCCCGGCATGAGCTCAGAGGAAGGCAACATTGCCTACTCCATGCAGATGTCTCCCATGAACCCCCACGGCATGGCCGCATGCTCGGTGAGCACGTCCGCAGGAGCAGGCTACCCTCCCTCCCATTACTCCTTCCAGCAGCAGCAGCAGCAGGTCGGCATGAGCGGGAACCAGCCTTTGTCCTCGGGAGCCGTGTCCATGACGACGACCTCCTCTGGCCGCGGAGCGCCTGGGCATCCAGTGCCTGACCTATCGGGTGGCAACTGCCCGTTCTCGTCCACGGCACCTGGACTGAGTCAGCCACAGCCTCACCCACAGCTTCAGCAGCAACAGCAGCATCATCCTCACCAACAACAGCAGCAGCAGCAACAACAACAAAGGCTTCAGGTCGCAGCCAGCCAGTCAGGGGAGCAGTGTCCCTTCTCCCGGCCCATGCAGCATACTAAGCCTGCATACGGCTCGTCTGACGTGTACCCCGACTCTGGTGCCCCCTTCTCAGGCACTGCAGAGGCCCAGTTCCCCCCTTCTCGGCAGCAGAGGACCTGCCAGTTGACCATGCCCCCACCCTCGACAAGCAGCTCGGGCACCACCAGCGGCAGCACTAACGGGGGATACCAGGCCATGGACAAGCACCTGCTGCACGAGTCCCAGGGGAGTGGAGGTGGTGGTGCCGGGGGCTTTGAGGGGCTGGAGGCTCCAGATCTCCTGGACGAGGACTTCCTGCCTCAGCTGGAGGCCGCCCTGAGCCAGCAAGAGGACTCCAACTGCTCGTGGACCAACGGCAGCCAGGGTGAAGGGGACAAGGACGAGCAGGAGGACCGGGGAGAGGAGTCGCTTTCCGCCCACTATGAGATGCAGGTAGGTAGGCCTCTGGGCCTGCGGTCAGTGTGTTATTATGTAGCTTATTTATATTTTTCATTTGTTCTTTTTTGTTTCTTGGGAAATGGCTGTAGCAGATCAGACTTGCGTTTCTGGCAAAGATCTAAAAATATAATGTGATGACGTTGGATTTCGCTAGAACTTTGTGTGTGTTGCAAGCTGCCGTCGTGTCACGTGGAGACTCACATTTGCGTTCATGTAGCCTCAGGACTGTAGAGTAAAAGAGTGGTGCTTTTGTGAAAAATCCAAGAGTTGTGGGTGGTGGTAGTAGTGATGTGGTTTTGCACCGTTTGTTATGCGTATCAGAAGTTGGGACAGTCTTTTTTATTTTTAAAAGCCGACATGCATGAGTCGCACCCCTTGCGTTTGTCCCTTATCTGCCGGAATAATTTACTCGCCGTGGTGGTCACCAACTATCTGGCATGCGGCCGCCCGCGCTAATCTCTCGGGCTTAGCTCTGCGGCGCTGCGGCTGCTGTGTCAGAGGTCTGTGCTCCTCGTGGCGGAAAAACTCGCCCGCGACATTAGCGTTTCCACGGAGCACTTGAGTATTTTGAGGGGTGGTGGCAGATAGCGGTGTAGTAACGTTTAACGGTTCCTGTCCAAAACCCCCACCACCCACGCGAAGCAGGCCATGGGGGACCTGCGAAGGAACACCCATCGTGGGCCAACTGAGGAGGGTTAGGATGGGGTGGAGCAGGCAGTGGCAGTGGGAGGGTGTGGGGGAGGGGCTCCATTAAACGCTAATGATTCAGCCTTTCCTGGCCCTGCTCAGGCTGCAGGTACCGGCTGATTAGGAGTGGCAGCAGTGTCTGCAGGACTTAACCGTAAGCGTACTTAAGGCTATAACAAGATGTGGGTCAGGCCGGGGAGGGAGGAGAGACTGAGCTCCTTGTGACTGAGTCGCCTGCACTGTGGGGGTGGCTGCTGTCCTGTGTGTGTGTGTGTGTGTGTGTTTGTGTGTGTGCTACTGTAATGGGTATGGCTGGTGTGTGTTTGCGTTCCTGTGTGTGTGGCCTTGCATGTGGGGCAGTGTTCCTGACTTGTGTTTGTTTGTCCCTCAGAGTATTGCTGTGTGTGTGTGTGTGTGTGTGTGTGTGTGTGTGTGTGTGTGTGTGTGTGTGGGAGATAAAGATAAAGATAGTGACAGAGGCTAAGTGAGAGGAGGAGACGGTATAATAAGGGCCAGTAGGGGTCTGCTCTGAAGTGGACTCGGGCCTGTCTCCTCCTCCAGCACTGCAGACCCGGCGGTAAGCCTCCCACTTAGCCACAGGGAAGCGGTTCAGCCTGCAGCACTAAATGAAGCAGAAACACACACGCACACACCCACTACACACACACATACTACACACACTCTCTCACACAGACTTAGTGCACACACAGAGATAAACATGCACAAAGACGCACAGCGCTCAGACATGCACACAGACTGCATAGAACCACACATTTCGTTATAAACACACACACACACACACACACACACACACACACACACACTGCAGGCCTGGCACTGACACTGATAATCAGCAGCCCTCAGACTGGCTGTTCAGAGCCGGCCAGCCCTGCTATAACGCCGCTGGGCCTCATGAGTGTGGAGTGATTTGTGTGCGTTTGTCCTCTGAATCGGATCATGGCTTTCTCACCACGCTCTCCATTTCGTCGTAAAGAACAAAACGTAAAGGCAGCCAGAATGGAGGCACACTCACACTTGTTTTTCTCCCTAGTCCTCAGTATCCACCTGCTCCTGGCTTTGGTGTGGTGGGGTTGGGGGGTGCGATGGGATGGTGTAGGAGGGGGGGGGGGGGGGGGGGGGATTTTGATCCCTTTCCACAGACCCTTAGTTAAAATGAAAATGTGGCACCAGTGGCTGGCTTTATGCCATCAGCACCCCCACCCACTAACCCACCCCACCCAGCCCAGCCCATCCCAACCCAACCCAACCAACCAACCCCACCAAAACCCCCAACCGCCCCCTACCCCCGCCCCCGCCCTTCACCCCCGTCTGTGTCAGCACCCAGAGCACAGTACTAGCAGCAGCAGCAGCAGCGGTGGCAGTGGCATAGACATAGATGCTGAAGGGCAGACTGGGCCATTCATGTGCAGTGGGCTGTGGAAAGCCAGCAGATGCACTGTGTGCCAATCACCATGGCTGGCAGAGGGCTTTGTGTGTCCTCTGCCGCTCGCTGCAGCTCCCCGCACTAATGGAGGATTTAGCGTCTCCAACAAAAGGGGCTGGAATCTCAGCCCCCCTGCAGCCCTCTGCCCCCACCATCCACCCGACCCATACCCCTCCCTCACCCCCCATAAAGATTCCACACGGCACAGGCTGCTTTCTAATGGCATCGATTTCTAGCGTGGGCCTTGCCTTTGTGGAGCGGCCCCCGTGGCCTAGTGTGGAGAAAAGTGGCTGGACAAAAAGAAATATGCGCGTGTCAGAATAGGGATAAAAAAGTACATTTCCCTGTTTATTAGCACACAGAATAGAATTCAACAGGTTTGTTTGATAACAACAAACCTTGACCGTATGTCAATGACTAGCATTTTAAGTGCAGTGGAGTTTTAGACATTTTAGAAGTAGTTTATCAGCTACTTTTCGTACATCAGACAAGGGAATATTTAGTTTGCATATATAGGCACATCTCAATTATTGTTAATTTCTAAGACTAAAATGAAAACTAAAAAAAGGTGATGAAATGAATGTGCTGGTTTTATTAGTCAAGTTGGAGTATAAATAATAACCTCATAAATAAACAAACGCATGTTTAATACTGATCACAAGTTCACTGATCATTAATTTTTCTCTCTTTCATAGTAGCCATGTAGATGCTAGGGCTACATGAGCTTTCCTACTCGTTTTAATCTCTTTCAGAACTTGATATTTGCCCAGTATGGATATAAATACCAGCCTGTATAATGGGTGTGCCATAACACCATAACTATCTGGTTCATCTCCAGTGTCGGTCCCCAAAATCAACATTAGCTACCAAACCAAAACTGCTGGCTAAAGTTAACTTGCCTCAATGTGCTAATGGTTAGCCTTGGAATTTTACTGAATACTGCTCACAGCAAATTAATACCCAAAATATCCATTTTAGAAAATTTGAATGTATTGCATCAGACCAATGAGAATAACATATTTAAATGCAGGAGTGTGAGACTTGTGAAGGGTAGGTTCATGTTTGTGCCCTCAGTACCTGGGTAGGCCTTCTTTTGCATTTCACATTGCACTGAAATAAACCTTTTCACTACATGCTAATTCATTGAGATGCGCCAGTAGTAAGTGAAACTTAAGCTAAACTGGTGTCCTGCCATAACATGGTGGCTCAGTGGTGGAAGAGCCAGCATGCTTGGAAATATCTGCCTGAAGTGGCACTGTAGCATCATTTAGCCCATTAGCATTCACCGGCAGAATAGAAAGGCAATTAAAATGCACCGTCAGGATTCTGTGAGCAAATTCCTGAGGTTTGATACTGAATGGTTCATTTAGGGCTTGCACTGATTGGCTTTTGGTGCTTATTTTGGGGTGATAAGCTAATCTTCATAAGCTTACTGTCATGCTCTGGTTGGTCACGTTTTAGTCTTGCTTGTCAGTCATTGTCATTATTTTCTTATTGCTGCGCTTTAGTCCTAGTGGGTGAACACTGGCAGGCATGTTGATTGAGTGGCCAGAGCATTTAGTCATGGTACAGTGTGTGTGCATGTAGCATTAGGGTGCTTCGAAAAGCATGATTCATGGGCATTTTTTTGATGCGGCTCTTTTTACAAAAAGTTAGCCAATTATATTTTTTCAGTAGCCTTTCTTTGGCCACATGACTAATTAAAAAAGATACAAATATGGAAATCTAAATTTAACAATCAATAAATGTCAGGTCATAGTTTTCCTTAAAGTTCTTCAGTTTTGTGTAACTGCCTTGTCTATTAGCTGGTGGATACACATTTGGTAATTTAAATCTAAGCTGATATTAATGTCTAGCTGAAGTCCAATCAGCATCTGAATGACTTGGAAGTTGTTGGTGTACCTCATTCGGAATTGTACGCAGTGTGTACGGAGAAAAGTACATCAGTGCATTCATGATGGCTGTTGGCAAGACACAAAAGTTGAAAGTGTATAAGTTTATTTGGCTTATACCACATTATTTAACACAACAGCAAATGTTTACCAGCTCTAACATTTAAATATAATGTAGGGTAACCATATACAATAAACCTGTAGTTTGTGCCTCATAATTAAGGCACCATCCATAATGGAGTTAGTTAAATTGCCCTTTTTAAGTACAGCATATCTGTGATGAGTGTGTACATTAATATTTTTTGCTTCAGAATGAATTGACTCCTGTGTTACAAGCAATCGTAGGCTAGCTTGTGGTTGTCTATGTTAAATGATAACTTGTACAGTTGATACATAGGAAAACAAAACGTATACCCTTTCAGTACTCTTTGAATGAGAAGGAGGCACCTGGATAGTGGAATGGGTCTTTCTTGAAGACGCCACAGCCTAATGCCTGGAGGCACCATCGGTTGTCTTGTCAGCTGCCCAATAATGGCAGTGGCAGTAGCACAGCATGTTGATAGACAGGACATGAGCTACCGGTGGCCTGTATAGATGCTATAAATGGTATGCAATATAAATTCGGCCAGTGATGGAGATTTTGATGATACCGGCCTATTGTGGTGGGTTGTGGTGTCAAATGTGTGAAAACATTGCTTTTCTGCTTTCTATGTTCTATGTTTGACAGTTACAGCTTTGCTGTCAAACATAGATTACAAAACATACATTTTCTTTAATTAAGGATCCTGACTTTTTGGAAATATCTTAACAATTTACAAAAAACCTTGCTATGGGCTATGGACATATGTTACCCATTCAGAAAGGGTTTGTATTGCAGTCTATATGTATGCAGTGTATATACTGTCTACCATATATGGTTGAATTATATATCAGGATGAGTGTTTGGCCATATTGCCCAGCCCCAACACCTGCCTGCAGCAGTTCTTAGCCCGTGTATGGTGGTGGTGATGGAAAGGTAGCTGTCCCAGCCCCATTCCTCACATGCACACCCCAGTGCCCAGTGACATGCTTAGCCAGAGCGCTGTTGACTGATGGCTGTCTGATGATTCCCTGGAGATGAGGCTTGGCCGTGTGACTTCATTTGTAATGCCGAGTGCCATTCCTGCATGAATAAGCCCAAGCAGGTGAATGGGCCGCTATGGACAGTTAAAAACCAGCTTTCGACAGCTTGACAGTGTTATGTGATCATAAAGTGAATTAGTTGAGGTGGGATTTTACTAAAAAAGACCCACACATATATTCCACAGTTATTTAGTTGAGTTAGAAGTGCTCATTTTGTTTTTAGTAGACATGTCTTCAAATTCTTTCTCCATCAAGAAATGATATTGTCCCTTATGGCTCCGAATCTTTGTAGTAAGTAAAAGAGGGGCTCTTTAACAGCTCTGTGGTTAGTGTGCATTCGGACCTCTCGGAGGAACTGAGAGAGAGAAAGAGGGAGAGAGAGAGAGAGAGAGTTGGGGGGGAGAGAAATAAACTCTCAGTGGATTTCCTGCCACTGGTGATTCCTACCTCTGTGCTAATAAGTATCATTTTGTCGCTGACAGACAGCGCTAGGCCTAGCTAGTCATTATCGAGTTATCGTACATTTGGGTGTGATATTGGAGGAGCCATCAGTGGGGCTCAGTGCTCACTACAGTGCAGTGTCATTATCCCATCCACTGACACACACACACACACACACACACACACACCCGCTCACACATCACCATTAACTCGCACCAGCCATTCATAGAAAGGGAGACATAGACACACACACACACACACACACACACACTGTCTCTGTGTCTGTGTTTGTTTGTGTGTGTGTGTCTGTCTGTCCCAGTGGAATAGGGGTTTTGTGTAATCCAGTGTCGCAATGGCATACTGGTGTGAGCCCACGAGCTAGGGCCAGTGGCACGCATCATGGGGTTGTGCTTGGCAGTGACCTATGCAAGAGGAAAGAGAGCAAGTGACCCCACCACCACCCCCCGACCACCACACACACACACACACCCCTGCCTTTGCACCACCACCACCCCTCCACCCCCAACCAACAGTGGGCCATTGTTCCTGGCAGTGTGGCCACTAGATGGTCAGCAACATGGAGGCTGCAAAAGCATCGCCACTCCCAGTAAACACTCACTCTCTGTCTCTCCCCCTTTCTCCTTTTCACGCTCTCATTCAGACAAACAGAAATGCGTAAAAGCACACACACATGCGCACATACACGGACACTCCATACACATACTCTCTTTATGTCTCGAGCGTAAACACACAGAAATGCAGAAAAACACACATGCTTTCATGGACAGGCACACAAACATGTATGCTCATGCTCAACCTCGTTTTCTCTCCCTGCCTCACTCACTCACTCACACATGCACCACACACACACACACACACACACACACGCACACACACACACATACACACACCCCCAAACACACACACACACGCACACACACCACCCTCAGTCACTCACTCTCTCGTGCTCTCTTTCTCGCTCTCACTCTCTCTCTCTCTCGACGCCCACAGCTCTGAGCCCCCCACAGAGCCTGTGATGAATGGGCTGCTCTCCTGTCTCCCTCCCCCTCTCCTCCCCCTCTCCTCCCCCCTCTCCTCCCCCCAGGCTGCTGAGCGCTCTGCTCTGCTCTGCTCTCCTCTCCTCTCCTCTCCTCTCCATGTTTCCCACTCAGGCTTCTAAAACACACTCCGGGGAGAGAGAGAGAGAGAGATGCCCCCACCCCCACCTTACACTCACCCAGGCACACACACACACACTCAGGCACACAAGTGCACACACACAAACACTCAGGCACACAAGCACACACACACACACACACGCACACATATTCAGGCACACAAGCGCACACACACACACACACACACACACACGCACACATTCAGGCACACAAGCGCACACACACACACATACACACACACCCCTCCTCTCCCCTTCCACTCCGCCAGTGTAAAAGCTTCCTGTGGCAGCCACCACAGCACACGCCATGAGGAGGAGGAGGAGGGGGAGGAGGAGGATGAAGAGGAGGAGGAGGAGGAGGAGGAGGTGTGGAGGCGGTGGAGGTGGTGTGGTGGGAGCCTTATAGTCTCTCACTGATCCTGAGCCTGCGCCCTGCACATCCCCCCACTTCTCCACACTTGCCTAAGCTGATCACTGGCCATCCACAAATTCACCTGTGGACTCACTGGAGATAATTTGCTTTCCAGTTGGCCATCTCTAAAAGGTTTCAGGAATGGAAAGAAGGTGTATTTTATATGTGTGTGTGTGTTTCTGGTGGGTCCTGCAGTGAGGCTGGCCCTGAGAGCCGTGGGTCGTAGCAGGTGCATACTCAAGCGTGTCACTTTTTTTTCTTTCTTTCTTTCTTCCCCTCTCTTCATTCCCCTGTTGCTGGAAATATACGTTACTGTGCTTAGTAATTTCTTGCCCTCTGTAGTAACATGAGATTTCACAAGTGTGGCAGCAACAGCAGTAGGCTCCTAGTGTGTGTGTGTGTTTGTGTGTATGTGTGTGTGTGTGAGAGGGAGGGAGGGAGGGAGGGAGGGAGAGGGAGATGCAGGTGCCTCCTTTCTGCTTCAGTGGCTCAGATCTACTTTTTGCTCCCTCCCCCGCTCACATCTGTGTGCGCGCGAGAGAGTGCTCTATGTGTGAGTGTGTGAGTGTGTGTGTGTGTGTGTGCGTGTGTGCTTAGTGTGTGTGTGTGTGTGTGTGTGCGTGTGTGCTTAGTGTCTGTGTGTGTGTCTGTGTGTGTGCGTGTGTGCTTAGTGTCTGTGTGTGTGTGTGTGTGTGCGTGTGTGCTTAGTGTCTGTGTGTGTGTGTGTGTGTCTGCGTCTAACTGTGTGAGAGTGTGTGTGTGTGTGTGTGTGTGCCGGGCCCCTGCTGAATCGCTGGCTTTGTTGTTTCCTGACCTTCCCTCAGAGAGGTTTATATAACTCCCTCAGCCAGGCGGAGCCTCCAGTGGCCCTGACACATGACACCCTGTCACTCAAACTCCAGCCTCCACCCTTTCCCCTAAACCCCTAATCCCACCCACAACGTACACACACACACTCACACACACTCCTGGCTGTGGGAACCCTTTCGACTCTGAGCAAAAGTGTGTGTGTGTGTGTGTGTGTGTGTCAAGTACAAGTGTGATCTACGAGAGGCAGCCACCAGTCAACCTACCATCCAACCAACCGGCTCTGTCAGTCTCGAGCACTCCCTCAGGCAGATGGCTCCTGAGCCTGCCAGTGTGTGTGCCTCGCATGCCTGTGTCTGTCTGTCTGTCTGTGTCTGCCTGTCTGTCTGTCTGCCTTCCTGCCTGCTTCCCTGTCTGTCTGCCAGTCTCTGTCTGTCAATAGGGCTACGCAGAGTAAAGGAGGTGGATCCCAGCAGGGGGTCAAAGGTGAACAGGAAGTGCTATGTTTTTCTTTTTTTTTTTCTCTCTCTCACTCTCCCTCTCCCTCTGTGAAGCAGGCGGTCCCTGCTTGTGTGTGTGAGGGAGAGAGAGAGGGAGAGAGAGAGGGAGAGATAGAGGGGGATGGGGAGGAGGAGGAGGAGGGGGGGGGTTGAGCGGAAGGGGAGGTAGGAGGCCCAGCGGTAGAGGGAGGGGCCAGGCTCCACTTGGATTTGGACTGCGAGGAGCATGTGGGAATGCCGCCAGGCCCAACTGCACAGTAGGTCGGAATCAAAAGCCTTTTCTCTTTTTTTTTCACCCTCTCTCTTTCTCTCTCTCCTTCTCTCTCTTTATCTTTCACTCCTACCCCCAGTCTTTCCTCTCTCCCACTATCTGGGGTTTTTGCGTGGGGATGGAAAACTGTTGGCGTTTGGCTGAGGTTGGTCTGACCGAGCAGGAGTATGTCTGTCAGTGTGTCGGTGTGCGTGTCTGTCTGTGTCTGTGTGTGTGTGTTTGGGGTTGGAGAGGGGGGAGGGGAGGAGAGGGGTGTCGAGGGGGGTGCATGTGTAACTGGAATGGGAGGCTTTTTCAGTATTGCCCCAATGTGGCCTCCCCCGACAGCCCCCCACCACCCCCTAGGCTACTCTTTCAATGCTCTTACACACACACACACACACACACACACACACGGCTCTTCCCAGTCTGTCTGCACCAGCTCTCCTGTGTCTTCCTTTATGGGCAAGGGGAAAATTACAGGCAGCGTTCCGCTCAGCTGGGATCGAGACGGGGGAAAAGAGGAAGGAAGTTTGTGTGACTAAGCGTGTCGCAAGGTTGTTTCGTCGCTGTTTTGTGTTTTACGTTGCCGTGCGGCCGATCATGATCTTTGTTCCGAAGTCGTTTGTGTTGTATATGTTCTCAAGGACAAGTGTGTGTCTGCGTGTGTGTATATGAGTGTGTGTGTGTGTGTGTATTCCTCTTTTTTGTGTTTTCTCCTTCCGTTCGTGTGCGGCTGCTTGGGTCTGCGGGCATGACCGTTGGCCCTTTACTTTGTTTGGTTGTTTGTTTGTTTGTGTCCTTAACCCCTGCCCCAGCACCACCACCTCCTCCCCCCCCCCACCTGCCTGTGGAGGACAGACTGGCCGAGTGGGTTTCTCAGGTGACGCTGCGGGAGTCGCAGAGTGAGCACGCCTGTTGCCATGGCTCTGTGTCGAGTGCCACCACCGCGGCAGTCGCTGGCCTGGGGTTTGTTTACAGAAAGGGGAAAAAAAAATGTCCTGCTTCACCTCCACCAACACCCACCCCTACCCCTCTTCACCGCCCCTGCGGAGCAAGGAGAGGGGGAGAAGAGAGGAGAGGAGAGAGGGAGAGAAGAGAGGGAATGGCGTTCTGGCGGCCACGCGGGGGGATAAAGTTCACCGTCTGCCACGCAGCAGCCGTAATTAAAACCCTCTGCAGATCAACTAAATGTCGCTTCCAGTAGTTTCCGTTCGCCCCGGCCACGTTAATGTTTTACTCTGTCTCTCTCTCGCTCGCCCTCTCTTCTTCTCTCCTCTCTTTCGCCTGTTTTCTTCTGTTGTTGCAAACGCAAAATGGAGGCCCACGCTAGCTGCTAATAGGACTCATGCTAGCTATGAGCTATGGAAACTCACATAGGCTCCTTTAATTCAATCAGGTCGGAATTTGGAGTCATATGATTTTTGTTTCCCCCCCTCCCCTCCTTTTCCCCCTTTTCACACACACACACACACACACACACACACACACACACACACACACTCACTCACTCACTCATTCCCTCCCCCTTATACAGTGTTGCCATTATATTATCTTGATCTTGGGAGTGTTGGGCCAAGCCCTGCGTGAGCAGTGGTCTGATGGCAGTCCCAGTCACTGGCCTCTCCTTTTGCCTTCCCTCTCCTCTCCTCCTCTCCTATCCTATCTTCTCCTCTCATCTTCTTTCTCCTCTCCTCCCCCTCTCCTGTCTTTATGTCTTAAGCGGGGCAGCCGCTGTCTCCCCTGCAGCTGACTGCGGTCCAGGCCCTCTCTGTTTACCCTGTCATTAGCATCTCACACACGGCTCTGTGGAAGGGCCATTGTGAGGAGTGCTGGGGGAAGTGTGTGTGTGTGTGTGTGTGTGTCTGTGTGTGTTTGTGTGCATGCATGCATGTGTGTGTGTGTGTGTCTGTCTGTGTTTGCTTTATGTGCCTTTGTGTGTGTGTGTGTGTGGGTGTGTAGTGTCATTTTTTTTCTCTGTTTGTGTCTGTCTCTGCCTCTGTCTCTGGCTGTGGTGTGGGTATGTGCTTGTGTGTTTGCGTGCATGTGTGTGTGTGTCTGTGTGTGTGTGCAATTTTTGCACCCGACACACACTCTCGCTCTGGTGTGGAGCAGTAGAGGTCAGCCGCGGGGTCAGCCGCTCTGCCTAGCCAATGGGCTATGGTCCAGGAAGTGGGGGAGACGCCTGGAAGAAAGAAGTGTGTGACTCTGGCTCTCTCTAATGCCATGTGTACGTGTCTGTGTGTGTGTGTGTGTGTGTGTGTGTGTGTGGGTGTGTGTGGGTGTGTCTTGTTAAGAGCACCAGGTTAGGCTGTGTCTGTTACATGGGAGGTTGGACCTAATGGGAGGCAGTAGACCTGAGTCTTTTCCTGGGCCCTTGTGATTGCCTGGGGAAGATTATGTGTACATGCACAACAAGTGCACACCACACATCCACTTCCTGCTCAGCTCAGTGTCCTGTTCTTGAGTGTGCAGCAACACACTTTGACCACATTGCGGTTTACTTCAAAGTGGCACCCCAACCCCCCCCTCCACTAACTCCCCCCCCTTCGATTCAGGACCTGAAACTATGCATGCAGATGCGTCTGTGGTGTGGAAGCACCACGAGTTACGAACCACCGTGCGCCTATTTTAGGAGGGAGGTGTTGCTAATTCATCCCCCCCCCCCCATGCATCTATTGTGACTGCGCTTCCGTTAACAGATACCTTGTAGATCTGTGTGTGTGTCTGTGTGTGTGTGTGTGTGTGTGTGTGTGTGTCTGTGTGTGTGTGTGTTTTGGGGACAGGAAAGGATGAGAAAGCCAGAAAGAGTAGCTGAGCGAGACTGTGTGTGTGTGTGTGTGTGTGTGTGTGGTATAGCTGAACCATCACTTCCACTATCTGATGGCTTCATGCCCTGAAGAGCTAATCCTACCTGTCTCTTGTCTCTTGACAGAGAGGAAGTGAAAATTAGAGCAGGAGGAAAAAAAAACATAAAACACCCTCACCCACCCACCAACCCTTTGTATCTCTCTCTGTCTCTGTCTCTCTCTCTCCATCTCTCCATCTCTCTCTTTCTCTGACTTCAAGTAACTTCATGCCTAAGGGCTAAGATGAGTTTTGCATTCGGTTGTGTGCCTGTGTTCCTGTCTACAGGAGTGTGTGTGTGTGTGTGCGCGCGCGCACACGGTTTTGTTGCCTGCTAGTGTGTTTGTCTGTGTCTGTCTGGCTTGCTCCTGTACTGCTGAATCTGTCTGCCTTGATTTTCCCCCCCACCCCTCTCTTTTTCCTTTCTCTCTTCCTATCTCTCTCTCTTTCTCTTTCTCTCTCCATCTTCTTCTCTCTGACCTAAATAATGAACGAACGGTAAAGGTCTGGAAGTGAGCTCCCTGCTGTGCCCTTCTCCCCCCACCCCCGCCATGTTCCTCCCCCACCCTCACTCAGACGCCCTCTGATGTGCTGTGGGCTTCAGCTCTGACCTCAGCCAGCACACACACACACACACACACACACACACGGAGAGACACAGACAGAAAGTGTGTGTCTCTCTCTCTCTCTCTCTCTCTCTCTCTCTCTGTCTCTCTACACACGTCTGCCTCTTGCTCAATTGTGGTTTCTTTATCTCTTCCTCTCACCCCCTCTGTATTGCTCCGTTTGCTCTGTTTGCTCTCTTTCTCTTGTGCTCACTCTATCCCTCTCTTCAGTGACTCTTCAGTGTGTCTTTGTTTCTTTCGTCATGCTTTCCACATGCTCTTCTCTTCCCCCTTCACATGCTGTGTGTGTGTGTAAGAGACAGAGACACACAAATGTTCCAGAAGAGTAGTCATGTTTAGGCAAATTAGTTTTTTTTTTTGTCCATTGAATAAATGGCAGTTGGAATAGAAGGGGTTTTCCTGTGTGCTAACTTAAGAGATCGTGAGGTATTGGCCCGAGTGACAAAATATGTAAGTCTTGGATCCGGAAGTGTGGTGTGGTGCCTCCTAGTATCTGTCTTCTGGGTATGGTGTGTGTGTGTTTGTGTGTGTGCGCGTGCGGGTGTGGTGTGGTAATGGTGTGTGGTGGTGGTGTGGGGGAGGTGGGGGGTGGTAATGATGTTTTGTCCTTCTGGTGGTGTGTGATCAGGGGCCCAGGCTGCAAGCTGGCCATTCTTCAGACTGCTGGTTAAGATAAATTATGTTTGTGTGTGTGTGTGTGTGTGTGTGTCTGTCTGTCTGAGTGTGTGTGTCAGCGATAGAGATTCTCCAGGCAGCTCATCACTTCCCTTCACTCCTGTCCTACACGTTGCCTCTCTGCCTGGCTGCACGGCGCGGTGTCTCTCCCCCCATCCATCCATCTTTTTATCTCCCATTTCCTCCCCATCCGTCTCCATTTCCGCTCGTCCTCCCGCCACGCTGCCATCCGTACCGCAGTGCCATCTGTAAACCTGGCACCCTGCACCCCCCCCTACCCCTCCACAGACACACACCCCCACCCCACCCCCAACTGAAGCGTCCTCAGCTCTCCCAGACCAAGCATCCTCCTCAGGACTCCAGACCTCCAGGCCTGGGTGTCTCGTAGCGGCTCTCCCCCGTAGACATGGCTCAGACATGGCTGTGACACGCTCACACTGACCCTGCCCCACACCCCCCTGACCCTAGCCCTGAGCCCTGGCTTCCTCTGCCCACGCACGTGCTTACGCAACGCCGCTAAACTTAGCTTAACTTTACTTAGCCTAAGCAGGGCAGCCCAGCGCTCCTTATTGCTGCTTCCGTCTCTCTGTCTCTCTCTCTGTGTCTCTGTCTCTCTCTCTCTGTCTCTGTCTCTCTGTCTCTGTTTCTCTGTCTCTCACTGTCTCTCTCTCTCTCTCTCTCTCTCTCTCTCTCTCTCTGTCTCTGTCTGTCTCTCTCTCTCTCTCTCTGGCCAGCTCCCCAGTGACCTCAGGTGTGCCGGCAGAGGAAGAGCGGTGTGTGTGTGTGTGTGTGTGTGTGGCTCAGCGCCACTATTCTCCTCTCCTCCGGCTCCTGCTGTTCCGTTTCCGCTCTTCTCCTCCGTTTTTTTTTTACCCTCTCCTCTCTGCTAGTTTCCTCTCTGCTCTTCTTCCATCTCTGCCCTTCTCCTTTCCATTCTTCTTCTTATCCTCTCTTCTCCAGTCTTCTTTTCTTGTCTTTTTTTATTCTCTCCTCTCTGCTCTTTTCCTCTGCTCTTCTCGCCTGTCTGCTCTTCTCCTCTCCGCTCTTCTTTTCTGTTTTTTTTTCTTCTCCTCTCCTCTCTGCTCTTCTCCTGCTCTCTTCTCTCCTCTCCTCTTCTGGCCCTTCCCCTTCTGCCCAGTCGCATCCTGAGGCCCGAGGTGGCTGAGAGGCTCTTGGATCGCCGCAGGCTGACCTTCCCCTCCCCCATTTCACTCCCCTCTGTCTCTCTCTTCTCTCTCCCTCCTCCCCTCCCCTCTCGCTCTCTCACTCTCTCTCCCCCTCCCCCTCCCTAACCCCTTCCTTGCCTGTGTGTGTGTGTGTGTGTGTGGTGGCCGGCGGTGAGGCGAGGGGGGGAATGCCAAGCCAATTTGTCTGCGGGGTTAGCCATGCCGCACGCCCCATGCTCATCGCCCAGCCCACCAGCGCGCTCTCTCCTCCCTCTTCGCCGGGGAGGAAGGAAGGAAGGAAGAGGCTGTGCAGCGCTAGCGTGAAGCGCTAATTAAATAAAGGCTGGCAATTAGCTGCTCATCCAGCACTTGGGAGCTAATACACTCCTCTTAGGTGGAAAAAGTAGCTTAAGTGGAAGACCTTTCCTCCTCCTCCTCCTCCTCCTCTTACTCCTCCTACTCCTCCTCCCTATTTTTCCTCTTTCACTCTTCATCTCCACCTCCTTCGCTTGCACCTCTTGCAGTGTGTGTGTGTGTGTGTGTGTGTTGTCAGGAAGGATGGAGAACCCCCCTGAGTGTTGGCAATATTTCCCTCAATATTATCATCAAGCGGCGGTGTGTAAGACCACGTGGCGGTGGCGTGCAGAATTAGCGTAGCACTGTGTGTGTAAGCGGCGTGGCCCTGGATGGAAATCTTTA
The DNA here is from genome assembly GCA_030347295.1 of Setipinna tenuifilis. Taxonomy (NCBI): domain Eukaryota; kingdom Metazoa; phylum Chordata; class Actinopteri; order Clupeiformes; family Engraulidae; genus Setipinna; species Setipinna tenuifilis. The sequence goes on along the minus strand of CM059280.1, from coordinate 20,485,050 downwards.
TAGCTAATGCCTATAAATATCCCAGGCTTGAGGCCCACATACAGGCCCATTTTGGAAGTGTGCTAGGTCTCTTAAGTGAGAGAGTTATAGAGAGAAAAAGAGCCTTTCGCTCGCGTGAGATTGCTATTAACGTTTACATTAACATCTCACCAGTAAGAAAAAAAAAAAAAAAAGAGTGGTTGAAGTTTGACAAATGAATTCATGCCCTGGTAGAATATTATGCGGTGAGAAAATGTGTTGTGTAAGCCAGGGCGCAAGGCATGTGTTTATATTGACAGAACTGCGTACACAGTTGACAGTATCACAACCCCGCCGTCGCTGAGTTTCCGGTCTAACAGCAATGCCGCTTCTTTACTAAAATAATGTATTTTTTTTATAGCCAGGATGCAGCTGTCTGTGCCAGGTCATGTGAACACACTAGTGCTCTGGTGCGCTGCTAAAACCGTCTGTGATTTTTGTGAGCTTTCTTCATCGCTCTTCATACCTCAGCCATGAATCACACGGACCTGCTGCTGGTCTTACTGACTAAAATATATATTTTTTTGTTTTAGTTTTATGAGGAACAAGATTTTTAACTTGTCACCCTTATTTAAGGAGATTATTTTACCTGCGAACTTGAGCTCTATGTATGGCTTAATATATAGATAATGCTTAATACAAATTGTGTAAACCTATGAAATGCTCAATATTACATTGTTTTGATCAATAGATAAAAAAGATCTTTATCCAGTATTGCATACTGCAAATCTGTCTTCTCATAAATACTTTTATGTTTTTTTTTTTCAATTTTGCTGTAAGCAGGTGATTTTAGAAAATATGTTTTGATTTCAGCAACAAGCTTTTCTGAAATCATGGCATCAGCTGGTAGACAGCTTGAAGACTGTAAAAGAACATTATTATTTTGACAAGGCAGTTGACAGATAAGCACCGGCTTAATTATGCCCAAATGAAATTCTAATTTACAGGTGGATGGAAAACCCATTTTCCATTTTGAGCAGGTGTGGAGAGGACACGTGGGCGTTCTTCACTTCACCACAGTCACAGTGTTTCTCCACTGTTCTCAGATCAGATGGGGAATATTGGTCATGCTGTCATGCAACCCACAAGCATTCCTCGTAGACAGGCAAAGCAGGCAAGCTAACCATTAAAATCTCCAGCATTTCTTGAACAGCAGCACACGCGTGTAACATTAGGAGATTAGGATTATTGTATATTAGGAAAACTATTAAATCGTATTCTAACCCAGGGACATCCTATCTATAATACTGAACTATACCCCACTGTCAGTCATTTTCAACACCACTGCAATTTCGGAAGTCATGGCAGCAAATCTGTGTCTGTAACTGACAAAAAAAAGCGAAGACTTGTATGTATATGAATTATGAAATACGATCTGATTTCCTGTGTTAATGTTTGTGTGTATGTGTGAGGGGGGGAGTGTGAGAGAGTGCCTGAGTGAGCGCCTATGGTGGCTCTGGCAGTTTGACCCAAGGCTAGAAGCATTCTGTGTTCACGATGTTCACAGCTCCATATGTTCACAACTTACTATAGGAAGCATGAACTCAGTCATGCCTGTTACATCAAACTCACAGGGAAACAGTTTTCAGTTAGGTACCTGTTTTTGGAAATATTTAACTATGTAGTTGTCTGCAAATGTCATCTCAGCCCAGCCGATAAATGTAGTGTTTATACAATGTAGTATTTCAGCTCCACTTAAACTTCCTCTGACAGAAGAAGTCCTCTTCAGTTTTTTTCCTCTCCCAGTCATCTGAGTGGAGTGGCACGTTTACCGTTTGAAAACGACACCACCACACCATAGCTTTTGTTTTGCATATCAACATCCTTTGCCAAGATGACTTGGCCAGACGCGGTCGGATCTGGTCGAAATTATGGAGTGGATTGCGGCGATGCAGCGACATGACGTCTGCCCCGTAGCGTATCCTGGCCCGGCTCTCCCTCTAAAATCCTTTTCACAGTCTGACGATCGCCACTCGGGAACGGCTACTGTGAGGACCTCTGGCTCCGAGCTGCATTGGAGCGCTGTCGAAAATTTTCCCTGGGAACGTTCCCAACCGTACTGAAGTCAACTCCCTTGTGGTTGTGTTTTTCTTTTTTTTTTTCTTTTTTTATGAGACGTAGATCGTCACAATATAAAATATGGCTGGCCATGAGTGAACCGTGCTGTTGCTTGATTTACCTCACAGGCACCCTGCAGGGGCCCTAACCCCTCGTTCTTGGCCGTTTGCCCCCCTGACGACTAGCCCAGCTGTATTCAGGTGTCTGCGCACTCCAGAGAAGAACAACATTGACCTGGAGATTTCCCTTGGAAATTTGCTGCTCATTCTAGAGATAGGGACGGCACTAGATGTTTGTGTGACTAATTGTGTAATTTGTTTCTGGGTTTGTGTGTGTTTGTGCATGTATGTGTGAGTGTGTGTGTACACGTGTGAGTTTGTTTGTGTGTTGTTGAAGTGCACCTTGCAGTAGTTATAAGGATCATTACTGCCTGATGCTCTATTTAATGGGTTCAGGAAGTATTGCTGCGCATCACGTCCCCTTTCATTTATCAGCACCCCCACCCCTCTTTCTCCTCATCTCCTGCTCATCTCTCTCCCTCCCAGACCCCCCCTCTCATTCTCTCCTTCCCTCTCTCTCTCTTTTTCTCTCCCTCCCTCCCTCCCTCCCTCTCTCCAGCGCTGCTGTAAATTGGCCAGGCGTCTCGACTCTAATTAGGGCCCCCCAACCCATCCCTTCCCATCCCCGTCCCCACCCTCTCCCCTTCCCATCCCACCCCTCTCTCCATGCCCCCACTCCCTGACAGTGTAATCTATATTCTATTAACCAGGACACCGGTGTTGGGGCTGTGGCTACGGTGGGCCAAGGTGAGTATGTGTTTGTGGCGCTAACAGCCGAGTGCTGGAGCCAGTGCGAGTGCGAGGCGAGGAGGCCGACCCTATTATTAGCGGCACAGAATGTGACACACTTTAGCTGGGCTGCTGCCTTTCATTAGGAGGGACTGGCACTCCGCGCCCATGAATCAGCGCGCGATGGCATTATAGTGAGGGTGGGTGGGGGGGTTTGGAAGGGTTTTTTTGGGGGGTGTGGGTGGGGATTTCGGGGTGGGAAATCTGGTGCCCAGGGGTTAATGGGTGTGTGTGTGTGTGGGTGGAGGGATTCCCTGGTTCAGGTCATGGCTAGAGGCACTCCGAGGCAGCTAAGGCTAACACATTCTGCTGGGGGGGCCACTGCAAACGGGCCTGATTTGGTTATTTGTATATGTGTTTGGTGTTAGGCAGGTAAACACAAACCAAATTCCACCGCAAAAAAAGAGTGAAATTCTGCTTGATTCTGTAAGTTATGTACAAATGCACAACCTTTTTCTACTATAAAGTTGCTAACCTTTAGGTTTATTAGACTCTGGTATTAGACTCTGACTGGTGGTTGATGTGGCCACCTGTGATGAGTAGCCTTTATGCCTGGCCATGTTTTGAGTGATGGGAACCAGATTGCCACCCTTGTCTTCCAGGTGGCCAACGAGGACCCCAGGCATGAATAGAGTAGACAGAGCAACGCCACGCGCCAGAACAAAAGATAGGGAGTGCCCTGTCAGTGTAATCCTACCAGCCTTGTATCAGACATCAAACAAGTGTGTGTGTGTGTGTGTGTGTGTGTGTGTGTGTGTGTGTGCGCGCACATGCTGTGGTCTTTTGATTTAGACTGAACTTGGCCCCCCCCCCCCCCCCCCGATACCCCCCTTCCCCTGTCTTTTGTGTGTTTCCTGTGTTGAGGTACGCAGTGTTCTCCACACACACACACACACACACACACACACACACTTCAACAACAACAGCAGCCGCCGCAGCAGCACTTTTCAATAATAAGCACGGTGGAGCAGCTGCAGTATGAATCAGGATGCGGTGACGAGCTGTCGGGTATGGATGGCTTCTCCCGCTCTGAGGAGAATAGCTGCGCTCTCATTGGATGCCGGGGTAAACACAGCGCAGGGATTGGCTCCTGGTTTGAAGCAGCGGGCTGCGATTGGCCGTAGGAGCCGAGCAGTTGGCCCTGTTGGGTTTGGCTCTGGTGTGAATCAGAGCTGTGAAGTGAGTTGGCTGTGAAGGTTCAGCAGGCGTTGGGTTCACTGGACCGGATAGTTCATTGCCTATGCTATCTAGTGGGAGGTGTGCGTGTCTGTGTGTGTGTGTGTCTGTGTGTGTGTCTGTGTGTGTCCGCCCTCTCTGGAAGATGTGTGAGGGATAGTTGGTGAGTGAGTGGGCTTTTAGTTTGAACATTTGTTGTAGGAGTTGAGTGTGAATTGATTGAAATGAGAACTTTGTGTGCGTGCGTGAGTGAGTTTTATTTGTTTGTAGTTTTAAGTAGTTGTGTGTGTGTGTGTGTGTCAACAAGTAATGTGCACATGGGATTATAATGTGAGTGCACATGGGAGTGTGTGTGTGTGTGTGTGTGTGTGTGTGTGTGTGTGTGTGTGTGTGTGGGAAGGACAGAAAGACTTGCATGCAAGGTGTGTGGCTGCTTGGGAAGAAGTGTGTGTCACTATGTGTGTGTGTAGGATGTGGGTTGAGTTTGTTTGAGCTCTAGTTTCAGTATGTGGTAAAGTGTGTGTGTGTGTGTGTGTGTGTGTGTGTGTTTTCCCCCTCAGGCAGTCTGTCTCTTAGGTGTTATCTCCCATCCTTCTTAGAATACACACACACACACACACACACACACACAGCAGTGGAGACCACCCCCTCTTAGAAGCAGCCTCATTGGTGAGGTAATAGCTCAACGGTGTGACATCACCAAGACTTAACACCTTGTGCTCTGGATCAACCAACCCCCCCCCCCCTGCTCTCACATCCCTCCTCACAACCCTTCATCCACTTTCTATCTTCCCCTCTATCAAGCGCTCTCTCTCTGTTTTTTCCTCTTTCCATCCTTTTTTTCTGCCTACCTCTTTTTTTTCTTTTTCATAGCTTATTGCCTATCACCCCCCCCTTCTCTCTCTCTCTCTCTCTCTCTCTCTCTCTCTCTCTCTCTCTCTTCCTCCCTCCTCCTCCCCTGCTTCTCTGTCTTTCTGTGTATTTCATTTTTTTTCCTGTTTTAAATTTCTCTGCCTCTTTAGCTTTTCTTGTCCTTCATTTTCTCTCTGCCTCTCTCCCTCTGTGTCTCTCTCCCTCTCCCTCGCTCCCTCCCTCTTTCTCTCTCTCTCTCTCCCTCGCTCCCTGCCTGTGCTAGGGAGGCCACTCCCCTCAGCAGGGCTCAGCTCAGCTCTGGGTATTTGCATAATATTAACCGTTGGGTTGCCACGGCGCCGGGGCTCGGCGCGCCATGTGACCACTCCTGCATGTGCCTGTTGGCTGCACATGTTTTTCCTCCTCCCTCTCCCCTCCCTCTGGCTGCACAAACAGCCCAATAGACAATCATGCACCAGCACACACACACACACACACACACACACACACACACACACACACACACACTCTCACTCTGAGAGGCTCATACATGTATAATACAGAGGCTCACACATGCATGTAAGAAAGGAATAGAATTGAAGCGTAGTGTTTGTACACATTAGAACACACACATACACACAGACTCCGACACGCACACATACACACACACACACACACACACACACACACACACACACACACAAGATGAACACATCTCTTCTGCTCCTGTTGCTCAAGTGAGCTGAGCCAGGCTAGAGCGAGATCTGCTGTGCGATGGCAAAGAGCGTCTGCCATTAACACGCACGCACACACACACACACGTAAACAGACACACACACAAACACACTCATGCACGCCCGCACGCACTCCTCACCTGCGTCAGGTCAGCGCTCTCTGTACTGGCCAGATTACAAGACCAGCTATTTCAGGCACAGAGCCCCGTATGTTTGTGTGTGTGTGTTTGTGTGTGTGTGTGCGCTTTGAAGGGCAGGGTTTATGTCAGTGCTCTGATGACTTTTCCTAACATCCCCCCCCCCTCTGTTGCTCTCTTTCCCTTGATCTCTCTCTCTCTTGCTCTACCTTTCTTTCTTGCGCTCACTCTCACTGTCTCTCTCTCTCTCTCTCTCTGTCACCCCCACCCTCCTCCCTATTTCCTTCTCTCTTTCCTACACTCTCCCCCTTAGTGTTGTGCGATCACAATGTGAAATCGTCTATCTCTCAAACAAATGATAATAGAAACGTGCCTATTCTCTGAGTTTAAAAACAAAAAAAAACAAAAACAAAAACCAGATGGGCCAACAAATGGTGGCTGATGGCTCGTCCACTAACAGCAGTGCCCCATTCATGCCGTCCGAACCCTTTGTGCTGATGCGGACGACACGGCCATCCATCCAGCCTTCCAGCCATCCAGGAGGCTTGCGCTGATGCTAAGGTGCTAATGGGGATGCTAGAGGTGCTTCTGCTGCTGCTGCTGCTGTTGTTGATGTGGGGTGTGTGTGTGTGTGTGTGTGTGTGTGTGTGTGCTCTGCTGGGGGCACAGCTGGGGCGCGTGCTGGGGCTCCCGCTAGCCTGACTGACTGACTGCGTTCACATGGTGAGATTGGTTTGGTTTGGGATTGGTTCACAACGGGTGGTCTGTCCCCCAAGTCCCTGTTCACATGCAGTTTGTCTAAGCGGATTCGGCGAGAGTTCCGGCCCTTTCCGCTACGCTAGGCGGGGGCGCTGTAGTCAACTTCTATCTTTCTATTATTATCTTTTAATACAAGGAACGTCTCTTCCACGCATAACTCTTGAACCACTCATCCGTTTGATCTCAAATTTGGACGGCGTCATCATAATATTACCATTGTGTGCAGTACCGAGTTTCGTGTTGTTTGGGCAAAAAATGCCAAAGATATCGGTCAAAACGTGCCGACCCAGCCATGACGACCCAGGCTGATAAGATTTACAATGCTAGCTGCTACAATGTTGGACATAACGCGACTAACGACACATAACTAAAATAATGGACATAACACGAGTAAACATTTGCCCACAACAAAGCTGCTACGTAGGTAAGATGTATCTTATCGTATACGCAACAGCAGACTACAGCACTGCACACATATGCCTACAGTGCATACAGACCACGCTTAGAGGAGACTGAACTTTTCACCTCTCATTCCGGTTATTACTCATAGCAAAACAGTGGCTAAAGAAAATCTTACAAGTCAGTCAGTGCAAATGTATTTACATAGCCTTCTCCTTTCACCTGATATTATTACCCACTTAAACAATAAGGTGGTCTAAACAAAAACGTAATACTCTGGCACATCTTCTATGGGCTCTGCACTGTTCCTACTAAATAAAGACAATAAACAAACTTTCTGGCGGCATACGAACATGGTGTTCCAGGAGTTTGACGCATTCGCGTACGTGTTGTGCATTCTGCTGTGTTAGAAAGTCTGTATGAAGGAACAAACTGCGTTTTTTATTTCGTTGATACATGCGCAATACATGAAAACCAATCCGATCCCGTTCACATGGCAGTCGAAGTGGTTTCGAAAGAGCCCCGGCCTGGAGTCGCAGGGGGATTAGGAAAACCAATTCCAATCCAAACCAATCTCCGTTCACATGAAGCTGGTTCGATCCCAAACCACTTCCAAGTGGTTTCGACTTGTCCATGTGAACGCACTCACTGACTGACTGATGGCGACCCTGAATGGAGCCTCCGCAGGGGAGGTGGCAGAGCCATCAAGGCCCCCAGTGCCACTTTGTGCTGTTTGTGTGCTTCCCTGGGCGCACACACACACACACGTGCGCCCGTGCGCGGACAAATACAGAACACGTACACAACACACGCACGCATACAGAACGCACTCACACACACACACACACACACTCTCTCTGTCACTCACTTACTGACACACACACACACCTACAAACACACATACAGGAATACACACATACACACACACTCTCTCTTTTATATACACACACACACACACACACACCTCTACACGGATACGCACTAACACAGTCCAAACTCCAAGGCCCATTTTAGCACGACAGCTATCATTCACAGGGCTTAGCAGCAACTTGAACAAACAACACAAATCATGATACAGACAAACACACACACGCACACACACACCTATGTCATCATGGCGTAGTGTGACAGAACACTGGCTTCCTAAAGTGTTGTTCAGGTGCTTGCTCTGAGACCTGCTCATTATCCAACCCCTGCCCCACCACACACACACACACACACACACACATATACACATACACAGACACACACATGCATAGACACACACACTGACACTGTAGAAGGCCAGGCCGGATCTTTTACCCTTTTGTGTGTGTTTTGGCTGATCCCAGTGTGTTTCTGCCTGTGTGTGGGTTGATGGAGGTGTGTGTTTATTTGGTTAAATGCGTGTGTGTTCTTGTGTATTTTGTGTTTGTGCATGTTTGTATGTGTGGGTGAGTGCGTGCGTGAGTGTGTGGGTGTGTGTGTGTGTGCATGTTTGTGTGTGTGTGTGTGTATGTGTGTGTTGGTGTGTGTCATTGGGGCAGGGAGGGCTCTTCAGCTGTGTGTGTGTTTTGGCTGATACAGTGGAATCTGGCCCAGGCTGTGCTGCCTTGTGTTCCTGCTGGTGGGCTCAGGGCCATGTGTGCAAAGACTGGGGGTGGGGGGGGGGGGCACACAAGAGACCTGGGAGGAGGTTGGGGTTGGGGCGGAGGAGGTGAGGGTAGGAGGAGGAGTTCGGGGGTGGGGGGGGGGTGGGTGAGGGTGAGGGTAGGAGGAGAAGGTGGTAGGTGGGGGCAGCAGAGGTGGTGTCACTGTGCCCAGTGTTGTGTGGCACTAAAGATGGCCCCTTATCACCCACCCTCCAAGCCACACACACACACACACACACACACACACACACACGCACACACACACAGCCCTACAGTCTGTGGTGCAGCACATTATTGTTTATAATCATCTCCCCATAAGGCCTACATGTTTCAGTGTCCTTTTAAAGGTTGTCTTGTGTCACATTGTGGTTTCTTAGTAATTCTGCCTCACGTACACATATGATTTGTCATAATTCATGAAATGTGTGTCAGACAGCTGAGCGTAGCAAAGGGGGAAAGTTTTGTTTGACCTAAACCAAAGGTTCCTCGTGACTGTGTGTGTGTGTGTGTGTGTGTGTGTGTGTGTGTCACTCTGTGTGTGTGAAGTGTTCGCACAGTGGTGTGGAAAGCATCCTGTGGTAAGTTTTACCTGGCAATCTGGCTGGGTGACAGTCAGTCTGGTTGGGAGGAAATGGCCGTGAAATGCGTGCGGGTTTCTGGTGTACTTTCGGTGGAAAGGCCCCTGAGCAGTTTCTCTCTGGCTTTGTAGATTGGCGTTTTCTATTTGTGTGTGTAAACTGTGTGTGTGGTGTGTGTGTGTGGTGTGTGTGTGGTGTGTGTGTGGGTGTTTGGTGTATCCCTTGAAGCATGTGCCAGTGGGTGCACATGTCCCTTGCGTCACATTCCGACTGGACGGGAGGCCCCCTTTCAACCATGCACACACACACACACACACACACACACACACACACACACACACTCACACACACACACACACACCCGACACCTCCCCCTGACACCTCTCTCCTCATGTGTTCCCCTTGGCGTGTGCAGCTTCCTGGAAACACGCTCTGGCAACTTTCACACTCCCATCCAGTGTGTCAGAGGGGGAGACGGCCGGCACTCTTCCTCCCCTTGTGCTCTCTCTCTCTCTCTCTCTTACTCTCACTCTTCCTCTCTCTTACTCTCACTCTTCCTCTCTCTTTCTCTCTATCTCTCTTTCTCTCTATCTCTGTCTCTCTCTCTGTCTCTCACTTGTTCTCTTTCTCTCCCTCTCTCTCTCTCGCTCACTGCCCCCCGTCTCCTCCTCTCTTTTTTTGCCCCCCCCCCCCTTATCCCTTACTGTCATCCCTTTCTTCTGTCTCTATCCCTCATTCTCTCCTGCTCCTTCATCCTCTCCCTGTCCCCCTCTGCCCCCCCCTTTGCCCTTTCTCTCTCTATTCCTCTCCCTCTTCCTCGCTCTGTGTTTTTTTTTTTCTTCTCCTTCCTCTTCTTCCGTCTTTGCCTTTCTCTTTCTCTCTCTTGCTCGCTCACTCACTCACTCACCCGCCGCCCGCCCGTCCCCCCCTCCTGTGTCCTGTCCCTCGCCCTACCAACCCCCCACTACTCCCACCCACTCCACCCCCTCCCCTCCCCTCCCCCCTCTCAGCTCGGCTCAGCTCAGCTCTCTCTCCTGTCTCAGCTCTCGGTCTCCCCCTATGGTCCTCTCCTCGGAGCTGATGCCTGGGGGAGGAAGTGCTGGTGCTTCTGGTGCTGGTGCTGGTGTTTTGTGGTGATGATGTCCTCACCGGATACAGGAGTCCCCCCCACCCCCCCTTGTCTGCCCTGCCAGCACAGTCATCAGCCTATTCCTGCTTTTCAATTCAATAAGCTTTACTGGCATGGCCAGGCGAATAGAAACTGTGTTAAAACAAAAGCACGTGCGCATACACACACACACGCACAACACACACACACACACACACACACGCTTTTTCCTCTCTCTTTTTTTTGGGCTGTCTCTGCTTGTGTACCCCATGTGTCATTAAGGCTCCCTTCCTTGTATTGTGTGTTATTACCACAGAGAGAGTCAGGGTACAGGAGAGGATTGGTATGGGGGAAAAAACACAGGAGTCAGGAAATCATTTCTTTTATTGTATCTTTTATTTTATTTTTTTATATTTTGTTTGAAAAACACCAAAAATGCAGCAAAGAAGACGAGAGGCTGAGCGCGACATTTGCAAATAAAATGTGCACGAGCCTCCCAAGAAATCCAGAACATGTGGGGTTAAGTTGTGAAAGTTAATGTAATAACTGCTAGCACCATCTGCTGGCCTAGTTCCTCACAAAGAGAGAGAGAGCGAGTATGGGCGAGCGAGCACGGGCAAGAACTGGAGAGAGAGAGTGAGAGAGGGAGCGAGCGAGCGAGTGAGTGAGCGAGCAAGAGAGGGAGAGAGAGAGAGAGAGAAAAAAAACGAGTCCGGATTTTAACGACATCTCTAATATTCATGCTGATGCATTTTGCTGCTTTGTGCTTTCATTTTCCACCACTACGCCTGAGCCCGAGCCTCGCTCCTCAAGCCCAGCACCGCACGCGCCCCAGCCAGGCACGCGGGAGGGGACGCAGGGAGAAGGCGGAAGAGAAAAACAAGTGGAAAAGAAAGGGAAAACACAGGCAAAGAACCGAAAAAAAGAGTAAGACGACGACGGCAACAAAAGCTGTTTTCTTTTTTTTTTCTAGTTTTTTTTTCCTTCCTTCTGCCCCCTTCTTCTCCTTTCCTCTACACTGAAGAGAGGAGTAGAGTAGCCCTTACCTTTTTCAATCCGGGGATGTGAGAAAGCGGACGAAGTGGGGGCAAAAGAGAGAGGAGAAGAAGAAGAAGAAGAAGAGGAGAGCGAAGGAGAGAGAGACTCACATATACACCAACAGAGTGGAAAAAAAAAGAACACGCGCACGACAGAGGAAGAGGGCTCAAAGAGACGGCGGGAGCGATTTGCTGTAGCGGACAAACGGCAAAGGAGAGAGAGAGAGGGAGAGGGGTAGAGAGAGAGAGAGGAGGGATAGAGGGAGAGAGGGATTGAGGGAAGGAGAATCAATGAGAAGGGAGGAGAGTGGTGGCTGAGCGAGTCTGTGCCTGTTTGCCCCGTGAGAGAGCAAAGAGAAACGACAGAGAGTGTGAGCGCACGTGAGAGAGCGAGCGAGGGAGGGAGGGAGAGAGAGAGAGAGTGTGTGTGAGCGAGAGAGAGAGAGAAGTGGCAGCATGTGCCGAGCTTCCTGGACGGGCCGTGCCACGCACCTCGGATCTCCAGCCTCCCAGTGAAGCGAGCGAGTGAGCGAAAGGGAAGGCGCCGCCGCTCCTGCCTCTCCTCTCCTCTCGTCAGCCTCCCTGCCCCTGCCCCCCCCCCAAGCCCTCCCAATGCTCCCGCTCGGGGGGAGGAGGAGGTGAAGAAGAACCGCCACCACCGCCACTGCTGCCGCCACCACCACCAGCCGCTAACCGCCGCGCTCTGTGGAGAGAGAGAGAGAGGGGGACAGAGAAGAGAGAGCGAGCGAGGGAGGGAGAGAGTGAGCAAGCAAGCGAGGGAGGGAGGGAGGGAGGGAGGGAGGGTCGG
>CM059280.1:20455407-20467907 GCA_030347295.1 Setipinna tenuifilis | reverse complement strand
GTGGTGGACGGTGCTCCTCGCTCACCATCATGATAAATGATTTTTATAAGATCTGTGCCGCGGAAATGGCTGGAACACATCATGGATTTTTCTTACACACACACACACACACACACACACACACACACACACACACACACACACACACACACAGGCGCGCACACACACACACACGAGCACACACACCTGCAGCACATTACACTCCCACTTGCACAGAAGGAGTGGGGGTGGGTGGGTAGTGGTGTGTGTGTGTGTGTGTGTGTGTGCATGCATGTGTGCATGTGTGTGCGCGTGTACGTGCGTATGCGCATCTGTGTGTAAGATATGAGGCTTTGGTGTTTGAAGATGCGCAGGGATGGAGAGTAGTGTAGAGAGCAGACCCTTGCCTGTGCGTTGAGCACGCCCCGTATGCAGCAGGAGAGCTGGAGGCGGATACAGGTGGTACAGCCTGTGAAGCCAAATTGATCCACCAGTGATCCATATTAGTTTGCTCCAAGAGGCCCAGTTTCAGCAACAGGGGAAATTTGAAGCTATGTTTTGTGTATATTTATACGCAAGGCCGGAATTTGACCTGTTTTATTTTATTTTTTAATATATGTATATGTATTTTATTTAAAGAAATGCAACAATTATGTGTGCAACAGTTGCGCTGCCATTTAGTCGAGGCAGGCACAAGGCTTCTCCTCTGCTACTGTCATGTAGAAACTATAACTGGAGCTCATGTTTTGAAAATGAAAGGAATGCAGGCTGCCTGGCTGGCAGTGTAAACTAGGCTAGAAAAACTATAGTTCACACAGTCAGCCAGGAGCTAGGCTACTGGATTAGCTATCGAACTGACCCAAATACTTCAGCAATAAATGAAAAACAAACAATGCTGCCTATTCAGGCGATCCAGCAAGCCTGTCAGGCAGGGTAAGGGGAACCAGCATTCTCCCATCAGTGCAGTTACAGGTAGAACAGCCTCCCCCACCCCCACCCCCACCCCACTCCACAACCCTGCGGAATGAGACTCAATTTTAGTCTCTTGACAAGCTCTTGACAATTACCCTTATTCCATCTGTCACTCGTCTGCTGTTGTGCTCGACAGCGTTGTCAAGAGTTATGGAAGCGCTTGCTCAAGTGGTCCACAATCCACATCTCGCAGGCCGCATATGGTCGCTCTAAAAATCAATTCGTGACGCAGCAACCAACACTAATACAGGCTTAAGGAAGACCTGTGTCGCAAAACCAGCCACTAATGCTTGAATGAAAAGAGCACATTAATGAGTAGGCTATATATAGTATATCAGTTGCTAGGTCTTTTTTACCAGAGGCCTTTAGTTTGCCCTCCTGATCCCTTTGCTCTATGTGGGTGTTCAGGGTAGACGCTTTGGGCTGCCTGGCCCTGGGTCACGGTGCTGGGTTGATTGGTAGGCCACCAGAGCTGCTGGCTAACACTAATGCTACTAAAGCACTCCTGATGACTTTCTGTGTTGGAGCTGTGACCCAGGGCTAAGACCGTTATCTGGGACTGAGTGCGCTGCTTCACACCGATCTGTTTTGTGTGTGTGTGTGTGTGTGTGTGTATGTTTTAGTCTGTGTGTGTGTGTTTGTGTTTTAGTCTGTGTGTATGTGTGTGTTGATAGTCATCCAGCTCATGTTCCATCTGGGCAGGCTCTGTACAGGAGGCTGGGAATCCTTCCTTCCATCCTGTGTGTGTGTGTGAGTGTGTGTGTGTGTCAGTCAGTGTGAGTGATACTGTTCCCTTTCCTCCCATGGTTCCTGTCTGAGAGATTGTGATGCTGAAATGAAGAATTTCTGTGTGATGGCGAACGAGAAAGTAGAGACGTGTGTGTGTGTGTGTGTATGTGCGTGTGTGTGTGTGCGCGCGCAGCAGCAGCAGTGTTCATGTTGCTCAGGGGAGGTTTCATGGCATAGCAGGAACCCAAGTGTGTGCACCGCCCAGCTTTTCTCTCATGAAATATTAATGCGGTCCTCTTTCCCTGTGCATGCTCCCTGCTGCAGCACCGCTAACCTCCTGAAAGACTCATTACCTCACCCTCAGCCTCGGTGTGTGTGTGTATGTGTGTATGTGTGTGTGTATGTGCGTGCGTGCTTGTGCACTTGTCTGCGTATGTGTCTGTTTCTGTTTGTGTTTCTGCCTGGGTGCTTGTTCATGTCTTGTGAGTGTGCACAGACAGGCACGCATGCATGTGCACACACACATATATTTGCATGAGACGTGCGCACACACACACACACACACGCCCCGCACTTGAACTGTACCTATCCACAGGTGTAAGGTCTCTGGGGCATCCTGTGGCCCTCAGGGGACACGTCTCTGACAGGAGTGGGAGTGAGAGAGAGAGGGTGTGTGGGTGTGTGTGTGTGTGTGTGTTGGTGTGTGTGTGTGTGTGTGTGTTTGAGTGACGGTGTTTGTGTGAGAGACGGGGTGATTATCCTGACCCAGAGGCCCTGAGAGAGGGCAAGGCAGCAAAGGGCCCAGAGCGTGGGGCCACAATGAGATGGGCCAGAGGGCAGACTGCAGCCAGACCAGGGGGCCAGGGCAGTGGGCAGAGGCCAGGGGGCCACGGCAGACACAGAGAGAGGGGCAGAGAAGATGGAAGACAGAATGAAAGAAAGAGTGAGTGAGTGAGAGCGAACACATTAGCTAAGGCATTAGGAGAAATGCATTATTTATCAGCAAAGGGAAATCCCCCAGATGTGTGTGTGTGTGTGTGTGTGTGTGTATGTGTGTGTTGTGTGTGTGTGTTTTGTGTGTGTGCAGGAGTGAACTTTAACACATTTAGGGGGTTTTAGGTTAAAGTGAGTGGAATTTCAGTAGACTCAGAGTGTGGAGTACTGTGGGTGAAAATGGAACAGATGAAACTTAAGGAAGATTTGACATAGATACACAGAGTCTTCTGTGAGGTTATGTGTGTGTGTGTGTGTGTGTGTGTGTGTGTGTGTGTGTGTGTGTGTGTGTGTGTTGGGACAGGCGTCTCCCCCCTTTGCATACCTGCTGAATTACGGTCTAATCAGAGGAAAGACGCTCCACAGTTAGTCAGTCAGCCCCCCCCCGTCCACCCCACCCCACACACGCCGCCCTCAGCCCTGCACCTCTCCCTCTCTCTCTCGACGTGTTTCGCATTCTTCCCCTCTCGCATTCCAGCTCTGCATGCTCCGCGTATCAGGCTGCTGAATAAGCACATGAGCCATATTAAGCAGATGCTGTTTTTTTTTTTTTTTTTTTTTTTCCTTTCTTTTTTTTGCTGCTGCTTTGCTTTTGTTTTAAGCTATGGTGTGAAATGCTCGCTAAGCCTGAGCGCCACATTGTTGGGGAGAAAACCGAAGCACTAAACTATGAAATGTCAGGCCTTTGGGGGGGCTGCATCGCAGTGCATCGCAACGCACACAACACACACCGCCGCCATCAACGCCACTAGCTCCAGCGCCTTTGTTTGCCCATAAACACAGCTGTTAGCCTAGCCGCCGCCACCTCCACCCGCCGCAGCTATTAAACATGGCCCAAACAGTCATTGTTTCCATGCGGAAAATGGCGTCCTGTTTTTTTTTTTTTTTCTAAAACAAGAGAACGTAGTAGTAATAGCAGCAGGAAGTCTTTAAAGGTTGGCTAGCACAGACCACAAACAGGGATAGCAATCCCCCTGAATCAAACAGTGAGCCTTAGATTCGTTGTCTGATTTTAAATCAGGCCTGTAGTGTCGATTGTGAACAGACCACGTAGCAACAATGTGCCAAACTCCAAGCTACTTTAGCCATTTAGATGTACTACTACCAGCCATTTAGATGAGCTAAATTACTGTTTATCCAAATCATCTCTCCCATAGCCTTAATGGTGATGTGTACACTGTATAAGTCTGGAGGTTGGAGATATGAATAGCAAGGGGGACCAGAGGTAAGAGTGTGGCAGGGAGGCTGATGATGGGGGTGGGGGTGGAAGGGTAGGTGGGGTGGGGGATGACGTGTCGGGTCCCGCTGTCAGTCAGGATGAGGGTTTTATCACTTACTGTGACCTTAGCCGTGCTCATCACCTATAGCGCTGCCGGTAATCCTCCGCGTGGGTTTCCCCACTGACATGCCCACTGAGGGGAGAAATGGCTCACACTTCTGCCCAGGCAAGAGTGAGTGAGAGTGGGCCTGATATGTGTGTGTGGTGGTTGGGTTGTAGGCGCGCCCCACAACAAAACTTGAGCATGTACACACACACACACACACACACACACACAGCACACCACATCAGGCAAGCTCCCATCTCATATTACATCTAGGCGATCTGCACTCTGTTAAAGATACCATCTCGGCCTAAATAATGCGTATTGGGTTTAGTATTGCCCGAGCATGCCCCACGTTCATTCATCACAGATGTATTCCTTTGTCATCCCCCCCCCCCCATCCCACCCCCCACCCTTTCCCCCTCCTGACTTCCATCTTAGCCCCCCCACCCGGCTCATATTAATACTCCCCAGCAGCCCTAGGTGCACGGCTCATTACAGCACGTTGTCAAGCAGGCAAGTCTCGAGCTGTCCCCGGCATTTGATAGAGCCAGAGTGGTCGGCTGCAGTCAACGCAGAGAGAGAGAGACAGAGAGAGAGAGGGAGAGAGCAGCCCTTGGCTTTGCCAGCTGGAGCGCGGAGCCTCGACTGCATTACACACACACACACACACACACACACACACACACACACACACACACACACACACACACACACACACACATATGGGGGAGTCGCCTCACAGACGTCGTGTCCTTTTTAACGCCCTCCTTTTTTTGCCCTCCCCTCCTGTCACACTCGCCTCTCAGCCAAAACGTCCTCACGTGCAGCGATGTACATCTGAGGCCTTTTTTTTTGTACCACTTGTGCTACAGTATTGTGTGTCAGCACTTAGTTATAAAAAAAATAATATAAAAAAATAATATAAAAAAAAAACAATGTCTTAATTATTATTATTTGTGTTTTTTCAGTGGCTGTCAAAATGTTAAGGGATCATGGATTTTCTGAGGAGAAAATCTTGTTAACATTCCAGCTTTGTCACACACACACACACAAGCTTCACACACACACAAGCTTTCTTTTTTATTTCCCACAAGGCGACGACAGAGAGTGTGAGCCGGAAAGTGTGTAGGCTTTGTAAATATTAATTGGTCATGATTCCCTAATTGCCACAGCCCCGAAGGCAAAGTTAATGAACTAGAACTTGTGGCAGGAACCACCTTGAGAAGCAGACAGAAGATGACCAATGAAAAAGCTTGTGTGTGTGTGTGGTGTATGTGTGTGAAAGAGAGAGAAAGGGAGAGGAAGACTGTGTGTGCGCGAGACACTGTGTGTGTGTGTGTGTGTGTGTGTGTGTGTGTGTGTGTACTGTACTGTACACACATTTATGTATGTGTGTGAGAGAGAATGTGTTTGTGTGTGTAAAACGCTCATGTGCAAGAGAGAGACTGTGTGTGTGTGTGTGTTTATGTGTGTGATGTAAAGATTGGAATCACTGGCTCAACAAAGGGAGATCCTGGGCCTTGTTTGCACAGTACATTGATGTGAAGCGCTAATTAAATCTCAATGGGTGGTGATCATCATGTTTACAGATCCTCCCTATTAATCTGTGTTTACATGAACGCTGCTATATGGACAGAGCTACGGACAATTAGGCGGCACACATTCTCACACACACACACACACACACACACACACACACACACACACACACACACACACACACACACACACACACACACACACACACACACAGATGCAACAAGCTGTCTTTGATCATTGCCCCACCCCCCTATTCCTCCTCTCCCCACCCTGATGCTCAGTCTTATGGTGAAGCCATGTTTACTGTGGGTGAATGTAGAGAGTACTGGTCCATGTTGTGCTGTGTGGATGAGAATTGAAGGGGTGGGTGGGCACAGCCTCATGTCAAGACTCTAGGTCAGCAATTGGCAGCCTGGTCTCACAAACCTCCATCCAATACCACACATTCCAAATCACCTGGAACTACCTGTGCAGTTAAAGGTGACAGAGAGTCCACCCGCATTTAAGAACGTACAAAAAGGTGTTTTGAACATCCCTGTTTCATAGAAACTCCTCTTTTAGAAATGTCCACCAGAAAATGTGCCAATCTAAACAGCGGATACGTATGTGGTACTGGATGTCGTCTTCTGCAACCAGGTTGCCCATTGCTCCCCCAGGCCGAGCAACTGGCATAGCAGAACGGACTAGAGCTCTACTGCTGTGAATGACGTGCAGTTAAGATGGGGACAGACAAGGGCCCTGCGTTAATAAAATAGCCCTAGACACAGCAACTCTAGACAACTGCTGATGCACCCTGTGACAAGAGTCCCCTGTCAGTGACTCCTTTTTTTCCTTTTTTTTTTTTGTTGCCTTCTGCCTGCACGAACACTAATTTTTATTGTACGCTAATAAATTGCACCAGGGCGACTAGCGTTTATAAAGTGCCGTTGTCTCCAAGCAACGCAGGCTTGCTGTGAGGCAGGAAGCAGGGGATCCAGCTGGACGGCCATTACTTCAAAATAAACCGACTCGCACTCGCAATAAATAATTGTTTTTTTTTTTTTTTTTTTTTACTCCCCTGGCCAGTGGTGGTAATGTTGTGTGTTATTGCTTCAGTTATGAAGTGTGGTGCGTATGAATCAAACTTTTAATTACGTATATGCCTTGGTGCCTCTCGGTCCTTTTAAAACAAATGCTGTGTCTAGATGTAAATGTCAGAGAACAAATTGTTCTGGGTATTCATCATAAGAGTGCAATACTGGAGTTATCTTAACCTTACACAACACACACACACTGAAATTCACTTTGAGATTGAATTGCACTTGAATGAAACCTTTCGTTGTGAAAGCAAATTCCTTCATCGCACTTAATCAGACATTTGGAAAGTAGATGCTGATTATTAGAGGGGGATTTAGAAATGCCTGTGGGGGGACCAGGCTATGGAGTTAGTATTCAGTCAGTGGGAATGAAGCTCTTGCTTTTAATTTGGGCAGTATCTGCTTTAATGATGCCCAACTCATCTCACTCCCACTTTCACTTTTATTTCTTACCTTTTTTTCCCCCTAACCTCCCTTTCTCTCTGCTTTTCTTTCGTTGTTGTGTCTGTGGACGTGTGTGGTCCTTTTAGTGTGGTGTGCGCATGTGTGTGCTTGTGTGTGTGTGTGTGTGTGTGTGTGTGTGTGTGTGTGTTCACTGTACTGAAGCGTACCCTGGGTGGCCTTATAAAAGGCTGCGATCTGCACGTGAGGGCCTGCGCGGGTGTGCTTGCGCATGTCTGAGCAGGCGCCCTGCGCCTCGTGAGGAGGAAGCTGTGGCCGTGTCCTTGACCTGTCGTAACCCCAGCGCCACACACACACACACAAAAAAGCAGGGATTCCTTTTGACCGTGGCACAGACAGTCAGCACCACAGCTACACTGTCCTTACTGGTGTCGCCTGCTCTGGTTGACGCCACGACTCGACTAGCCCCAAAAATGCTTTGGGCAAAGCTCAGCTTCATCTAAGGGCAGACCTCAGGGCCCTTGCATAATAGGAGTTTGATGGCCCTCAGCTAATGGCAGGTTGAGAGTTTCATTGGTGACCGAAAGGGTGTGTCTTGTTTAGGTAAAACTAGATTCTCTGTCTCCTTGATTGTAGTCTTTGGTTTCTCTAGAAACGGGTCATGGTAATGAGGTTTGTTTACATTATTGGCATACACCTATCTACTATATGTGCTTAAAATATACATATCACTTTTTTTTTACTGTCAACTTACCGGTTGGCAATGAACAGAATTATCCCATTGCTACTTGTCAGTTTATAAAATAATGTGTATTGTTAGTGGTGAAAAGAAGTATTTTGTTTATTTTATTTTATGTAATTATTTGTGAAGATAGAAGTGGTCTTGTATGTTTGGTAGCCTGTGAATTGGTTATTGTAAAGTGAAGTGTTGGCATTTGTGCAGCCATCCTTCTTCCACTCTGCTGCCCCATCACCTTGGCTTTCATGGCAGAGCGGGTCCGTCTAGCGATCTGGGCCGCGGCCCATGTCACCTGTGTAACACACACCGCCTCACACCACCCGTGCCTGTGCTCAACGCGCCCTGTAGTCGCAGGGCGGAGGGAAGAAGGGCGAAGGGAGGGTGCAGGGAGGGTGAGGCCGCGACCGGTTTTCCATTGCAGGACCCCGGGGCACTTCCTGGCACAGCACAGGTTTCAGAGAACCACCCTTTAAATCAACCAGTTTTCCCTTTTCTCTTTTACAGTGTTAGTTGTGGAGCTATGCATGACATCATTTCTATCTGTAATGGTGTGGTTAGTACTTGAGCACAAACAAATGAATGTTAACAACATCTAAAAAAATCTCTGGTTTATCCATCCAGTGTTGGTATTGCCACAGAAAATGTCAACACCACCTTAAGGTTGAGTTGACAGTTGAATTTTGCTGTAAAGTTGCCTACACCCAATTAATTAGCTTTAAAGCCGTTTGTAATGACCTGATAAAGGCAGCAACAACACTGATTTATTTAAACCTGTAGTTCTGATGACATCTTGCTACTGTTCTTTCAGTGTCTATAAGCTCAGCTAGCTAATTATGGTTTTGTTTTGCTATATTTGACACATTAGTTGCTTAATAAAAATAGTCTTGATGGTCTTGAAAACGGCACTTCCCTTCTACTCTCATCATGTTAAAACATGGATAGATCAGGCATCACTTCTGCCCCCCCAATCAATTTTTGAGCCCACTTTTCAGTACCTTCCCCACACAAGGTGTGTATTTCTGACCAGCCTTAGTTGAGGGCCTCCTGTGTGATGAGGACGTGTGGCCAAAGATGCAGGCCTCCATCAGGTTCCTGTGGTAGAGAGCATCCCAATCTAATAGCCAGCACTGGTGGAGCAGCTCAGCTCCTGTGGAGGAGGGAGGAGGTGGCAGTTGGAGAGGGTGGTGGAGGGGGGAGGAGGTGGCAGACGCAGAGGAGGAGGGGCAGGTAGAGGAGGCAGAGGGGGTGAGGTGGAGGTAGGGGAGGGGAGGGGAGGTGAGGGTGGCGTCAGCAGTCATCATCTCCCAGCAGCCTGTGAAAATGGAATCAAGTGTCACATGTTTCCACTGTCTGTCTCCTACACACACACACATACATACATACACACACACTTTCAGTCTCTCACGCACACATACATACATATATACATACACACATTTATACACACACTTATACGCACACACACTCTTTCAGTCTCTCACGCACGCATACATACTCCTGACCTGTAAGTGTGTGAATATTTATGTGTGCCTTATGAAGAAATCAGAGGTGTGATATTGTTACACCAAGCGTCCCACACCCAACTGTGTGGTTGTTTTTCTCCCTCTCTCTTTCTCTCTCTTGCGCTATATTTTACTCTCTCTCATTACCTCCCTTTCTCTCTTTGTCTCTCTCTTTCTCTCGCACGCACACACACACACACACACACACACACACAGTCACTAGTCTGTTTGGCACCGGAGGGTTGCTGCCCCATCGTTTCGCAGCTGCTGCTTCCAGGCTTTGCATGTCATTCACAGGAAGTGATGTCAGCCACCACCCACACCACCACTAGCTCCCCCCCCTCCTCTCCTGCCATGTGGTGTGTTGCCAGGCAACGGGCTAAGTCACATTGTGGTGCAGATTAGCAAAGTGTAATTTTATCTGGAGCGGGCGGATGAGAAGGAGAAAGAGGTGGAGGACACGGTAGTGTGCCCTCTGTGTGTGTGTGTGTGTGTGTGTGTGTGTGTGAGAGAGAGAGAGTGTGTGTGTGTGTGTGTGTGAGAGAGAGAGAGAGATTGTGTGTGTGTGAGAGAGAGTGTGTGTGTGTGTGTGTGTGTGCCCTCTGTGTGAGTGTGTATGTCCATAACAGATGGGCTTCTGTGTGAATCACAAGCCACGTACTCCTGCAAAGAATTATAGGCAAAATGCATCATAAATGCATTACCAATGAACATTGTTTCCGTACGTGTGTGTGTGTGCGTGTGCTTGTGCATAATACGTAAGGGAGAGATTGAATGACAAGCAGATATGTGCTGGCTGCATCTGCGTCAGTGTTTGGTAGTTGTCCAGCATTTATGACGTCTAGAGAAGGTAATGTATTTTCCCCTGCGCGTGGAGCTTATGTACAGTGCTGCTGTGGTGGTGGTGGTGTTGCTGGTGTTTACATGTTGTTGTTGTTTACCTGTATGCTTGTGGAGGGTTGCCTGACAGCTAACCTGACCTGGCCACAGCCTATAACAAGCAACCCCTCTCCTCTCCTCCTCTCCTCTTCTCCTCTCCTCTCCCCTTCTCCTCTCCTCTCCTCCTCCTCTCCCCTTCTCCTCTCCTCTCCCCATCCTTCTCTGGGCTGCCGTCACTGCCCCAGTGCCCAGCCATACATATACCGCGCGTCTCATCGGCGCTGTCTGCTCCATCTAGAAGGCAAAGTAGAACAAGGGTCAGCCACTCTGTCTCTCTCCCTCTCCCTGGTGGATATATGGTTGTGTGTGCACGTGTGCGCGCCTCTCTCTGTCTCTGTCTCTTTTTCTCGTGTGTGTGTGTGTGTGTGTATGTATGTCTTTCTTTCTCTGTCTCTCTCTCACTATCCCTTGTGGATATATGGTTGTGTGTGCGCGTGTGCGCCTCTCTCTCTGTCTCTGTCTCTTTTTCTGTGTGTGTGTGTGTGTCTGTCTGTGTGTGTGTGTGTCTCTCTCTCTCTCTCTCTGTCTCTCTCTCACTCTCCCCTGTGGATATATGGTTGTGTGTGTATGCTGCCTTCTCTCTCTCTCTCTCTCTCTCTCTCTCTCTCTCTCTCTCTCTCTCTCTCTCTCTCTCTCTCTCTCTCTCTCTGTCACCCCCCTTCCACCCACCTCCCCTTTTCTCTTCTCCCTTGCGTCATCTCTGCCCCTGTCTCTCTTCTCCTCCTTCTCTGGCTCCCCCTGTCCACCCCTCTCCTCTCCTCCACTTCCTGCCCTCCCTCTATCCATCCCTCCATCCATCCCTCCGTCTCCCTCAGTGGTGATGGCCGGAGGCAGCGTGCTGCTGTGTCACCTCAGCTCCGTCTGATGAGGTACCACTCAGTCCCAGCACGCCATGCCTGCCCATGCCACTGTGTCTACACGTGTGTGTGTGTGTGTGTGTGTGTGTGTGTTTGTGTAGGGGAGACACGTAGTAATTGTTTCAGTGCTCAAATGTGTGTGTGTGTGTGTGTGTGTGTGTGAGAGAGAGAGAGAGAGAGAGAGCTGTGGCAAAGGGAGTGATTATGGCACACAGTGCTGTTTGTGTTGTGGCTGTGCTTGCGTGTCAGCGCTGTGTGTGTGTGTGTTTGTAGTGTACACCAGACAGCACGAGCTAGTGAGCCTCTGGCTTGGAGAAAGATGAGAAGGAAACGGGGGGAGGAGAAGAAGGGAGGGAGAGAGAGACGGAGAGGGAAGAGGAAAGAAAGAATATAGCTGACAGTGTGAATCACAATACTCCTTCCCTTCTTTCTTTCATTCGCACGCACGCACACACACACACACACACACACACACACACACAGAGCTGGAGTGATTGAGTCGAGAAAAAAGACAGGATTCTTCCCCTGGAGCTGCTGTGTTGTCTGTGTACGTGTTCGACCTACGCAGCCCCAGATCAGACATCTACCCAGACCTGCAGTGTACCTGTGCACTGTGTAAAAACACACACACACCACTACAGACGCACACAGACACACCACTACAGACACACACACAGACAGACAGACACAGCACTTCATTTTCACGCTGTCTTCACTGGGGGAAAATGACCATAGGGACTGAACATGTTTTTTATCATGTGTTCACACTCACACACCACAAACCACACTGACATTCCTCCATACAGACATCATTAGGGTTCCACACTCATCGCTGTACTAGTCTTTCCCACTCACTGTATGAGGCTTCAACTGAGAGTTACTCCCTTTCTGGCAAGCTCTTGTCCTCCGCCTGTCTCTGATGGACACACACACACACACACACACACACACACACACACACACACACACACACACACACACACACACGGTGCAAACTATGCCATTTTGTGTGATTGCATCAGCTAAATAAGACGCACAGCCCAACACAGGTAGTTTTGTGTGAGTTGATGGTTTCCTGAGACATGCACAGGCCTGACCTTTAAATAGACACACACACACACACACTGTACACAAAAAACGCACACATTCACGAAGCAGTGTGTAGTGTCTAGACTGGGGTCACAGGAAGCTTGGGAGAAGCACTAGTTCCCTTTCTCAATGGTGTGTTTTGAGAAGCGGGACCGACCAGCGGGCCCCGCCCAGCGTTGCGTAAAGCTTCCTCCTCTACAAGCCAGCCCCGGCACACTGAAACATGAATAACCCCGGCAGTTATTTTGAACACGCCCTACTGTTGCTGGAGAAGATATCCCAGCCCCACCCCCACCCCATGCTCACCAACTGTCTGAATTGGGCACACAGATTTCAGAGGTGTTTCCCCGGCTAATCCT
>CM059280.1:20382907-20450407 GCA_030347295.1 Setipinna tenuifilis | reverse complement strand
TCAGATATAATTATCCTCATTAAATGGCACCCAGACTTAATTAAAATGGTCTGGTGATGACTCATTTAGGTTGATATTTTCTGCCTCCATGCTGGGACCGAGGCCGCAGTGCTCGCAAGCCCTGAGCGGTGTCACCTATAGAGGGAAACACTCCAGTCCTTCGTCCCACTGACACAGCCAGGTCAAATGCACCAGCTGTGGGACAATCACCACACGCAGGGCTCAACTATCTTCAGTATGGTGCCTCAAATCAGCTATGGGACAGTAGGCTACATTTAAACATTTGGTAGTAGATGGTAATAGTTACTTTGGAGGATTGTAATGATTTCACTCATGGAATAACTGTGTGCTTTAAGCCCTGCACACGGAATAGTACCCTAATGTTTAGTCTAGTGGGATCCTCTGTGCTGTAGCTGTAGAGTGGCTATCCTAATAATAAATGTCCCCCCTCCATCAACCATCCCCCTGCGTTTCTGAAGGGTGGTCCCACTATGGTGGTTTGGCTTATTAGTATTGATGGGGAAGCAGATGCCGGATGTTTGAAACAGACATTCTCTCTCCGCATTGAGGCTAATGATAATGAGCTCGTCTGGACCATCATTAGTTAGCACATCATGGCACATCACGTGCTGCACTGACTAGGGCCTCTGAGCACGCTTGGTAATGGGTAAATGGGCTGCATGTATATAATGCTTTTATATAATAATAATAATAATAATAATAATAATAATAATAAATTTAAGTTATAAAGCACCTTACATTTGAACATTTGAATACTCAGTACCCGAAGCACCTTGCAGAGAGATACCTCACATCGACCCATCCACACACACACACACTCATACACTGATGTTGAAGGCTGCTGTGTAAGGTAGTACATGCTGGCACGGTTTTAATGTTTTTAAATGACGCAAGTCGAGCACTGTGTGGTTAGTGCATGTAGACACAGCACAGAGGTGCGTATGTGCAAACAACCGCAGTGTTTCTGTGCAGTGGTGTGGTGGTGGAGTGTTGCTGCATGAGTGGGGTCTATAGGTTTCCCTTCCCTTTAACTGCGCTTCTTCCCTTACTTTGACTCACGTCCTCAAACACACTTTTTTCTTTGTAAGATGGAGGGCTATCGGCACGTGTTTCTATTAATATTATCACGGCTGTCTGTCTTTGCTGGAAGGTGCGCGATAATGAGACCCTAATGGTGAAAACACCTTTGTTAATTATCTGGTGATTGGCGGAATCATGTCAGTGCTTGCAGTGACAAGTTAATTAAATCCATTCCACACCCAATAATTATTGGCTAATAGGTCAGCGACATCATGGCAGCCTGCTGGTCAGTCAGGAAATTGGAGTGGTGCAATGGTAATCTAGAGAGGTGCCTGACCAGCCTTCTTCAGTTCTAGCTCTGAATGATGGCAATTTGAATGATGAGGGAATAGTATTACTCTTTCACATGCTCAAGGTTTTTACCTCTCTCTTTTTATGTTTGTGTGTCTGTCTGTCTGTGTGTGTCTGTCTCTGTGTGTGTGTTTGTATTTGTCTGTTTGTGTGTGTGTGTGTGTGTTTGTGTGTGTGTGTGCGTGCGCATGTGTCTGTTTGTGTGTGTGTGTGTGTATCTGTTTGTGTGCGTGTGTCTGTTTGGGTGTGTGTCTGTGTGTGTGCCTGTGTGTTGCAGAAGCGGAGGTCAAACCGCCAGATAAAGCGGAAGAAGTATGCGGAGGATGGCGAAGCGCGCGTGTCGGATGACGACATGAAAGTGGTCAAGGCCAAGAAGGCCAACACTGCAGCACGCAAGGAGCCCGCCGCGCAGCTGTTTGTGGTAATGACCACTCCCCCACTGTATCTCTGGAAACAGCATACACAGTACACTCACCAAATACACATGACAAAAAATACACATCTACTTTACATACACACACATTATGTACTGTATAGCACCAAATGCAGATTACACTAAAATGTGAAGAATAATATATAAATGTATAAGCAGAATGTTCTAGTTTAGGTTTCCTTCATGAGTGCCTTGTTTTTTTGATGTCGGTGAAAGTGACTTGATCAGCATGACTTTTTGTCGTTGTCTGTTCTCTCATCTACAAAACACTTCCCCGGACTCTGCCATGCCTTCCCTCCCCTAGATGGTAATCATTTACACATCTATTGGCCTTCAATTTTTAGTTCTCATTTCCCTTTTCAGTTTCAAATGAACTTTGTTCTCTTTGTGTTTGACGTGTCTCTTAACTCCACTTCTGCCCTCCCCGCCTTAGTTGTGTTGCTGCAGTGTTTGAATGTGTTTGGTAGATTCAGAGACTATTTTTTGGTTCAAAATAAGAGCTCTGGTGGTGCTGAGAGCGTGTGGTCATCACTAAACGCCCCATGTTTTGCCCCCAGGAGAACCCCAGTGAGGAGGAGGGCGCTGTGGTGGACAAAATCATGTCCTCACGCATTGCCAAGAAGGAGGTACCTGCTCATTTATACCCCTTTTCATTGATGTTGCTGTTATCTGTCTCTCATGTTCGAGGCATTAAAAGTGTATCAAACAGTGTATCAAACAGTAAGGTATATCGTACTGTATCATATATGTTGTGTCTGCAGTATCACCATAATTTTTAAACTTTTGATCATTTCATTCTTGACTTACTTCCTCTCTCTCCTTATCTCTCTCTCTCTTTATCTATCTCTCTTTATCTCTCTCTCTCTCTCTCTCTGTCTCTCTCTCTCTCTGTTTGTTTTCACTTCCTCTCCTTCAACAGGTCTCTCCCGGTGTGCTGGTTGAAGTGGAGGAGTTCTTTGTCAAGTACAAAAACTAGTAAGCGGCCATCTTTGTTCTCTCTCTCTCTCCCCCCATCTAAGCTTAATTATTCCCACGAGGCGCCGCGCAGTCAGTCCCTCTGCAGTCTGCCGCTACCAGTTACACCATCAGCGACGCGCATCGCAGCGCAGTCACACGCCTCAGAGAGCTGCACATCTGAGGGAGGATGTGAGGACTGAAAGTGTCTGACTGAAAAGCTTTTTCTGCGCTACTGGTGCTGCTGCTGCTGTGTTAGCTTAGTCCATTAGCGGCCCATATTAGAGCAGCGCTTTGAAGAGCGCGGCAAGGTGCTCTCTCTGTGGACGCTACATAAAGCGCCGCGCTTTGATGGCTGAATGCTGATCATTATACGTCCTCTCTCTCGCTTTGTGTCTTGTCACTTATATATATATATATATATATACACACACACACACACACACACACACACACACACACACACACAGGCGCGCACACGCTTTGCCTCTTTTCTTCATACACAATCGCACACATGCATTACCCACAACACACTAAAGTTCTTTTTCTTCCCATCTCAATTACAAACGTGTACACAGACACACACACTCACACACACACACTCTCTTATGCCTGTACTTTCTTTTCTCTCCCCCAGCTCTTATCTCCATTGTGAGTGGGCCACGGAGCAGCAGCTGGAGAAGGATAAGAGGATCCAGCAGAAAATCAAGCGCTTCAAGATAAAGCAGGCACAACGAGCACACTTCTTCGCAGACGTAAGCCACACACATGGCTCTGTGTGTCTCACATACACACACAGACGCACACAAGCACACAGGTGCACACACACACACACAGACATGCACAAACACACGCACACACACACAAGTGCACTGACGCAGATGCACACATATGCACGCGCACACATATGCACATGAGCACGCACACACATGCACACACACACGCACGCACACACACACGCACGCACACACACACACACGCACACACACACACACGCACACACACACACCCTTACTCTGTACCCAGATTGTCTTGCACCCTCCGTCACCTCCCACTAATATGAGCTATTGCGTCTGGCGTGGCTGGCAGATGGAGGAGGAGCCCTTCAACCCAGACTACGTGGAGGTGGATCGGGTGCTGGAGGTGTCCTATTGCGAAGACAAGGACACTGGCGAGGTAGGCTCCTTCCCCAGCTAGGACAACACTCAATTCCCCTTCCATTTGAGCACGTCTCTCCCCGGATACACTCTCATTTCTCTTCTCTGCTACCTAATAGGTGTGTGTGTGTGTGTGTGTGTGTGTGTGTGTGTGTGTGTGTGTGTGTGTGTGTGTGTGTGTGTGTGTGTGTGTGTGTGTGTGTGTGTGTGTGTGTGTGTGTGTCCACTCATTTGTGTGTGTGGACTAAGGGCATACTCTTTTAAATTAAGAAAGATGTGTGTTTTGTCCAGACTCTCTTTGCTTGTTGAAGGGTAAGGGTGTGCGTGTGGGTGTGGAGGAAAAAAAAAACAGAATAAACGTTCCTTGGCTTGTTTTATTTCATGAATGCAGTGTTTCTGCACATAGTCTACTCTGTTTCCCTTTCATTGTTCGTGTGTGTGTGTGTGTGTGTGGGGGTTTCCCTGATGTGTGTGTGTGTGTGTGTGTGTGCGCGTGTGTGTACATTCACTAGCACTCAGTTTGACAGCTCTGTACAACAAGTGCTCTGCGTGCTTATGTGTGTGTTTATTGGGGGTGTTATCCCAGGCAAATTGTGAGTGTGATTAATTGTGTGCAACTTGTGACTGGTTGTGTGTGTGTGTGTGTGTGTGTGTAGCCGGTGGTGTACTACTTGGTGAAGTGGTGCTCGCTGCCGTATGAGGACAGCACGTGGGAGCTGAAGGAGGACGTGGACCAGACCAAGATAGAGGAGTTTGAGCAGCTGCAGGCAGCCAAGCCAGACTCACGCAGGATGGTAGGACTTCCTCCCGCTCTCTCTCTCTCAAACACACACACACACACACACACACACACTTAAACACACGCACTACGACATTATCTCAAGTTCAAGATGGTAGTCATTGTGGTTGTCAGACTGTATACATTCATGCATAATGACAACTCCCCTCATTTACAGACCACACGCATACACACACATGTCTACGTGCACGCATGCACACAGACTAGATGCATTTTGCAATATGTGGAGATATTTTCAACATCATGCTCAGACATTTAACAGCCATACATAAATAACAGTACAAATACTGTATCTTATGTGTCTCTCTCTCTCTCCCTCTCTCACGCTCTCCCTTTTTCTGTCTTTCTCTCTCTCTCTCCCTTTCTCCCCTTATCTTGCTCCCCTCCCCCTGTCTCTGTCTCTATGTGTATCTCTCCCTCTCCCCCTCTGGCTCTCCTTTTGTCTTGTCCTATTTTGCCTCTCCTGCGTCTCCGCTGGTCTCAGGAGCGGCCGCCAGCCAGCCTGTGGAAGAAGCGCGAGCACTCGAGGGAGTACCGCAACGGCAACAGCCTCAGGGACTACCAGCTGGAGGGGGTCAACTGGCTGCTCTTCAACTGGTACAACAGGTCAGTGAGGCCCGACTGGGCCCAGCCAGACCGCCGCTCTCTGTCCCTAACCCCACCACCACCCCTACCACCACCCCCCACCACCCACCCTCCCCAGCCTTCACCCCAGGAGTTAGCACTCCGTCGGGGGCCTCTGTTTATCCCCAACAGGGAGCTCCAGCACCAGTGCCAGACAATGGCTCTGTTCCAGCACTCTTGGGCTTTTTTTTTTTTCCCCCTGCCACATTAGTTGCCAGCAGTATCTCTCTCTCTCTCTCTCTCTCTCTCTCTCTCTCTCTCTCTCTCTCTCTCTCTCTGTCTCTCTCTCTCTCTCCCCTTCTCTTTCTCCCTCCCTCTACTCTGTCTCTCTCTCTCTCTCGGTCTCTCTCGCCCTCTCTCCATCTCTCTCTCTCTCAATCTCTCTCGCAATCTCTCTCATTCCCCCTCCCGCTCTCTCAATCTCTCTCAGTTTCTCTCAATCTCTCTCGCTGTCTCTCTTTCACTCTCTATCGCTGTCTCTTTCACTCTCTCTCTCTCAGCCTCTCTCCATCTCTCTCTCCATCTCTCTCTGTCTCTCTGTCTGTCTCTGTCTCTCTCTCTCTCTCTATCTCTCTCTCTCTCTATCTGGCATCCATCTTTGCCGTGTGTAGGGATGCAGGGAGTGTGGATGACCCTGAGGCTCAGGGGCTTTGCTGGACAATCACTGATCTGATTGCCATCGCTTGGTTTGGTAGTGATGGCTGCTCTAGTTAGGACAGAAGGGTGTGGCATTCTGGGAAGTGTGTGTGTGTACGTGTGTGTGTGTACGTGTGTGTGTGTGTATGTGTGTGTGCGTGTGTGGTTTTGGTTTGCTTATTATGGGATATTTTGCTGGTGGTGTTTTGCATAGTGTTAGAGGACAAGGTGTGCATGTGTGTGTTTGAGCATGTCACTGTAATGTAGGTGTGTTATTGTGTGTGTGTGTGTGTTTTATCTGTTTTGCTTCTGTGCGTTTGAGTGTATTTGCATGTGTCACTGCAGCCTGTGAGAGGCCCTTCTTACAGGCGGGTGCGAATAAGCGGTAGAGAGAGAGAGAGAGAGGGAGATGGAGAGAGTGAGAGATAGATAGAGAGAGAGAGAGAGAGCGAGAGAGAGAGAGAGGTGCATGGTTTTCTGCGCTAGATTGCTAACTAGTGCAGAAGAGAAGCCAGTGAAGCGTTGAGCTGACGGCGTGTCTGTGCCCAGCCACATGTCTGAGACACACACACACACACACACACACACAGCTTCTGCCAGACAGGCGTGCAAACATCCCCACTGATGTGCATGGGAGCACACACACTCACATTTCACCTCTGACATGCACACACACACACACATTCACAGACACACACAAGTGTAGATACTAACACATAAATACACACATACACAAACATGAATGTATGCACACATGGGCCCCCATACACAAACATGGATTGGCCACACACAAACACACACACGAAAATTGGCACATTTGCCTGTTGTGCTGGTGCAGACTGCAGTGGTGTAGTTGTGGTGTTGTGTCTGGGCGACCTCTACACCTACCTCAGGGGTCTTAACACCATAGATTCTGCAGCTCCAATAAAACCACACCAAACACCATTCTGCGTCCCCCCTCTATCCACCCTACTGCCTGCATCCAGCATTCCAAAACAACAGCATTTTCAAGCCCCGTTTTTTTGGGGACGGGGGGGGGCAGGGGGGACAGGGGGACTCATCCAGTGTGACCCCCAGTGTGTTCGTAGCACCTCCCAGGAGTCTGGACTCCTCGTGTGAGACCAGCTGCCATGTTTACTAATGAGGCGGCACTTTGGGCTTTGACTGGCAGCACCGTTTCAGAGGCATCACCGCAGGTCGTGTGTGTGTGTGTGTGTGTGTGTATGCACGCACGCACGCACGCACACTTGTGTATATACACGGTCAGTTTCTTCCGGCAAAGGGTGTGTGTGTGTTTGTGTGAAATGCAAAGCACCTTTGCCGCACCAGGCTTGGCGCTGAGCCAAGCAGGCCAGCGGGCTGAGCAGTGGAGTGGGAATATCAGCGCTTGGCAATTAACGTCAAGACTTTTTAAATAAAAGCCCCCCTTCTGCAGAAAAGTGGGCCGGGGGTCTGCCTGAAACGGTCCAAAAAAAAAAAATCGGAGGGGGGAACTAGTCCCAGTAACAGCCTGTACCACCGCTGAGTGTTTCTTCCGAGGAAGGGTTGTCTTTTTGGTTCAAGCTGATCGCAGAGCTCATTTGCTGAGCTTCTGACAGACTGAGTTAGTGTGTAGTTGCCATGGGTTATTAATGTGCAAAGGGTAAAGCCAAATTTATGCTCATTTCGTGATAACCCTTCTCCTACTCCAAGAGCCCCTTGCGTTGTTGCAACCCCCCCCCCTCCCCAACAGAGAGGCCCTTGAGTCCTTGCGTGTGCCTTTCCAATTTTGTAACCATCCAACTCCAAGAGTTTCAGGCTGTCAGATTTCACAAGCTTGTGATCCACTGTTGTCCCCTAGCTACGGATTCTCGCTTCACTGGTGTCCTTCACATATCCCGCAACAACAACTTTTGCAAATGGAATATGGGTTAAATTGTGGTATAATTAACCTACAATGTAGGCTAGGTGTTATGCAGTTGTTTCTATAATTTGCCATAGAACTGCAGGCTATTTTTAACATTGCTATCTTTTAATATCCAACCCCCCTAAATAGCAACACACACATCGTGAAAATCAACATATAACGTGTTTAAAGTGAATCATTGCACAGTTGCCTTCTCTCCCTGCTGCTCAAGCTGGGATGTGCACACGTTCCCTGCAACAACACTGTGTCCAACCTTTCGGAAAACTCGAATGCATAAGGAGCTCCTACAGTCTGACCGTGTGGTGACACAATGACTGAGCAGGAGAAGCCGAATGAGCCTTTTGAACAGTTGTGCAGGAAGTGAGCATTGCTACAGATAAACTACGAAGAAGGGTAAAAGAGGAAGTTGCTTGTGTAAGCTAGTGTAGGAAGGCGCAGTCTATGTCACTGATCAGAATCTTAACACATCCCTGGACCATGCAGTGGTTATGTAGAGATACAATCAGAGACATTTGTATTAGAAATCGTATTGCTTTATTGCCCTGACTGTAGCAAGGGTTCAGGTACAAGCGCCGCTGTCAGTGCTGTTGTAGAATTGTTGCATGCTTCCAATTTGGATAGAGGACAGAGATGAAATGTGTGTGTGTGTGTGAGTGTGTGTGTGTGTGTGTGTGTGTGTGTGTGTGTGTGTGTGTGTGTTTCCCTGCCTGTGTACAGTTTGTGTGTGTGTGTGTGTTTAGGTGCACGCTCACTTGTGTATATATGTGTGTGTGCAGGCGGAACTGCATCCTGGCTGATGAAATGGGCCTGGGCAAGACCATCCAGTCCATCACATTCCTGGAGGAGATCCAGCGCGTGGGCATCCGCGGCCCGTTCCTCATCATCGCGCCCCTCTCCACCATCGCCAACTGGGAGCGCGAGTTCCGCACGTGGACCCACCTCAACGTGATCGTCTACCACGGCAGCGTGGTCAGCCGGCAGATGCTGCAGCAGTACGAGATGTACTTCAGGGACGCTCAGGTATACCACCACCTCCTTCTTCTGGTCCATCTGAGTTTGGTCCATCTGTCTGTGTCTGTATTTCTGTCACTCTCTCCTGCTGTTTGTCTCTCTTTGTCTGACTTTGTGTGTTCATTGGTTTGTGAGTTTTAAGTTTTACGTTGAGTCAGTGCTGGATTTTGTCCAGCTTTTTGCCTCTTTTTTTGTCTGTCTGTGTCTGCTTCTCTGTTTGCCTGTGTGTGTGTGTCTCTCTCTCCCTCCCTTTCTCTTCCTCTCTCTCTCTCTCTGTTGGTTCAGGATTTTGCCAGCCCAAATGTTGCATTTGGGATTTGATGTACTCTTGTTTGAGTACAGTCAGGGGTTTTCTCGGTGTGTGTGTGCCTGAGTGTACTTTTTAGACACAGGATCAGACACGGGGTCTAGGGAGTCACTGAGAGAGAGGGACCAGCCATTAGTCTCCATCTCATCAGGTCCTGGGCTTAGCATTTCTTCTTCCTGGAATACCTGCTAGATCTCCCCAACAACAAACTGACAAAAACAGCAGCCTAGAACCAGCACCTGGTTTGTGGTGGCGGGAATGAGGTATCTGTTTGATACTCCGCCTCAGTGCGATCACAGGGTACAAGCTCAGTGCCATCACTATGTACAAGAGTTAGTCAGCTGACATGGGGTTAAGGGCATAGCACATTCCAGATGCTGTCAGGCTGTGCCAGGGTTTTCATTTTACTCATTTTTTCTCTCTGTGCATATTTCAGTGTACATCAGTCAGTGCATGCCTGGGGACGAGATTCTGCTCGTGCTGAATTGTAGATGATGCATTCCTGGCAAATTTTAACTAGCAGTTTATGCCATTCATTGATTAAATGAACATCACATTCGTAGGCGTGCAGACAGACTGATATCTGCATGAGGCTAGTAGTTCTTGCAAAGGAAACCTTGTGTCTGTGGTTGAAGTGTACTTTTTGGAGGAAAAACAAGACAGATAGCAGGGGAACATCAGAAGAGAGGAAAGGATGTTGGGGGAACAGCTAAGTGCAAACACACACACACACACACACACACACACACACACACAGATAAGATTGTTAGTGGTGGCGCATGTCAGAGGCTGGCCTCAGGCACAGCCGGTGTGTTGACGGACTGAGCCGGTGGCTGTCTGTGATTCGGGCTGACAGACAGAGAGCCCTGCTTCCATTGCACGCGCTCACAGACACACACTCGCAATGACATCACGTCCCATGAGGCTTGTCTCTGACTGCTTAGATCATCCCACTATCTTCCAGAGAACAGAGGGAGACTGGAGGGGAAGGAGAGAGGGAATGGAAGCACATACACAGACAGAGACAAATGGAGACAGACTGTGTGTGTGTGTGTGTGCGCGTGTGTGTCTGAGTGTGTGCAGGGAAGATGAATAAATATACAAGGAAAGTTCACACGGTGAACTTGTTTTAAGGTGATTCTTGGCTGACACCTGCTCTGTGACATTGGCCTTTTCTGTAACATGTATGTTTATATATTTAGAATTACATCCACTAACCTACTGTCAGGACGTAGCCAAGCAAAGTATTGTCTTCTCTCAGAGCAAAGACCTCAGAGGTAGCTTTGATTCCAAACGACGGCAAGTAGTGAGACCAGCTTTTTCTATGACCGCACACAGTTAAAGTATTGAATCTGGCGTGCACTCAAAGGCTTAGGGTCGCTTTCACTCAGCGGCCACAGGCACTCAGCGGGGCTGTTGACATCATCGCTGCTTCCTGTTAGAGGATGACGTGTCCGACCTGACTCTTCAATCACTGATTCACTGTTTTTTTTTCTCTCTTATCTGTGTCTCTCTTGCACTCCCTCTCTCTCTCTCTCTCTATCTCCCTCTCTCTCTCTCTTGCACTCTCTCCCTCTCTCTCTCTCTCTCTCTCTCTCTCTCTCCCCCTCTCTCTCCCTCTTTCTCTGAACTCCTCCAGGGCCGACCGATCCGGGGGGCATACAAGTTCCAGGCGGTCATCACCACTTTCGAGATGATCCTGGGAGGCTGCCCAGAGCTGAACGCCATCGAGTGGCGATGCGTCATCATCGACGAAGCACACCGCCTCAAGAACAAGAACTGTAAACTGCTGGAGGGCTTCAAGCTCATGAATCTGGTAAGAAAGAAAGGCCTCCTGTTTGTGATGGCAGTATTTTTGTGTCCTTTGACACTCTGAATAATGTAAGACCATTTCCTAGCGCTTGGCCTGTCTGTTATTTCTCTTATGGATGGTAGTGATTTGTTGAAACCTGTAGCCAATTTCACAGTTGTGTCGTAAGTAAAATGTAAAATAAAAAACGCATTATGTGAATAGCTGTAGGGTTGAAATCTGACGCCATACGTGCAACATGTACATACTTGCTTACACATACCTTCACACGAGCATCTTGGCACATGTAAACTATCCGTTCAGAGATATGCTATGCTACCGTTATAAAGGTATGGAGTGTATGCCAAAGAAATGACACACACGTTGCTAGCTCGGGGCACGAGCAATGCTGGTGTGCACTTGTAAACAGCATTGGTGGCAGGTGTAGCAAAGCATGAAGGCATTGAACGCTGGGCTGACCCTGACCCTGGGCTGCGTGGCTGGTGTTTGCAGGAACACAAGGTCCTCCTGACGGGCACGCCGCTGCAGAACACGGTGGAGGAGCTCTTCAGCCTGCTGCACTTCCTGGAGCCCCAGCGCTTCCCCTCCGAGAGCACCTTCATGCAGGAGTTCGGCGACCTCAAGACCGAGGAGCAGGTACGCACCCTTCAGGAAGTGTGTGTGTGTGCGTGTGTGCGCGCCCACGACTAAGCTTGCGTGCATGCAGGCAAGCAAGCTTGCATGGATGTGTGTGTGTGTGTGTG
The DNA here is from genome assembly GCA_030347295.1 of Setipinna tenuifilis. NCBI lineage: Eukaryota > Metazoa > Chordata > Actinopteri > Clupeiformes > Engraulidae > Setipinna > Setipinna tenuifilis. The sequence goes on along the minus strand of CM059280.1, from coordinate 20,438,635 downwards.
TGTGTGCGCGTTGGCAGCTGTTGAATAAGGAAGTGGTAGGTTGATGGTCTTAGACTGCTCAGATGTGTTGCAAAATTGGGTCAGTGTGTTTCGCTGGTACATTTTGGTTTTGCATTCACTGGAAGGCGTTCTGCTCGACTGAGCTATTTTAATCTCAGAATTTTGATAAGTTAATTTCCGCTAACGCTTGATTACCCTGATGTCTTTATAATGTTGATGATCCTTTTTAGTGTTTTTAAAGTTGGTCTGTGTCTTAATTTTTTTAATCTGTGCGTGTGTGTGTGCGTGTGTGCGTGTGTGTGTGTGCACGTCTCCACCCTCAGGTCCAGAAGCTTCAGGGCATCCTCAAGCCCATGATGCTCAGGCGACTGAAGGAGGACGTGGAGAAGAAGCTGGCTCCCAAGGAGGAGACCATCATCGAGGTGGAGCTGACCAACATCCAGAAGAAGTACTACCGCGCCATCCTGGAAAAGAACTTTTCCTTCCTGTCCAAGGGCGCTGGCCAGTCCAACCTTCCCAACCTGGTCAACACCATGATGGAGCTTAGAAAGTGCTGCAACCACCCCTACCTCATTAAAGGTAACATGATAAACGGGTCATTACATGGATCTAGGGAAAGGTTTTTATTGGCTTCATGGATAAATTATACACTTTTGCAATGGTTAAATACAGGTGCCTACTGGCATTGGACTATATGGTACATAACATCATTTTTAAGTAGTTCAGAACTCAAAAGTGAGAATATAGGTCAGAGTAAGCACTCGGTCATCTAAAAAAGGCATGAACAAATGAATCAAAAGGGTTGTTGATCATTGTTGCTAATCGTTTCTAATCCTTAAGATCAGTAATTGGCAGTAAGTCTGGCTGAAGATGACTCAGTCAAGAGTGCAGCTGATGAAAGAACTTCTTTCTTTTTCTCTTTCCCTTTTCATTTCCTTGTTCTTTCTCTTCCGCTCTCTCTCTTTCTCTCTCTCCCCCTCTCTCTCTCTCTCTGTGTCTCTGTCTTGTTCCATCCCTAAAAGGGGCCGAGGAGAAGATCCTGGAGGACTTCCGCGAAGTCTACAACCCAGCCGCTGTGGACTTCCACCTGCAGGCCATGGTCCAGTCAGCGGGCAAACTGGTCCTCATCGACAAGCTACTGCCCAAGATGAAGGCGGGTGGCCACAAGGTCCTCATCTTCTCTCAGATGGTGCGCTGCCTGGACATCCTGGAGGACTACCTCATCCAGAGAAGGTGAGTCATCGGATATCTGAGGACAACCACGGGTGTCTTGAAAGATAATACAGTCAGAGTGGTTGAGTGCGGAATCTGCTTGAGACACAATTGCCATATGTGAGAGGTAATTGTGTGCCTGCTAGACCCAACGTTGCTAGCTCCAATGTAAATAGGTGCATGTTTTATCACTGAATATGAAGTTCCTGTTTGTTGTCTGCTAGTGTCTGGTCCTTTTAAGTAGGGTGTGATGGGAATCCATTTGCATTCAAAAATGTGTCAGACTTGCAAAAAAACAATCAGACCTCAGTCCTAGCTGTAGAGATTTCCCGCTCTAAACTCATGTTTATATTTATTTGTCTCCTTCTCGTCCCGTTGTTGATTTTCTGAGCACCTAGTCATGTCCTCCACCTCCCCATATCTCATCTGAGTTTCACTACCCACTGTAATGTTGCTTCTTGGGCACAAACGTCGACCTTGTTCTGTAAGAGAGGAAGAGTAGAATAGAGCGCAGCCTATAGCGGGGCTTTGCTGTGTTTACCAGGTGGCGTGTTGGCAGGGCCCGGGCAGGGTTCAGCAGCAGGGCACAGACCCCCTGGGGATTCCCTCATCAGACAGCCAGAGCCAGGGGCCGCTGGAACTGGGTCACTGTGGACGATGGAGGAGGGGAGGGAGGCCCAGAGGGGAGATGGAGGAGGGTTTGGTGGTAGTTGTGGGTGGATTGCGGAATGGGAATTGGGGGGTCCGTGTGTGTGTGTGTGTAGGCCAAGACCTGTGGAGCTAGCGAAAAGGCTTTCCCTGAAAATAAAATGAGCTGAATCACTTTTTTGCTGTGGGTGAGGGCAAACGGAGAAGAGTAGAGAAAAAGCGCATAAAAGAGTGAGAAAGAGAGGAATATGAAAATGTATGGAAGTATTCTGGAAGTATTCAGGTGTATTTCATATACATTTATGGAAATGTAGGCTTTTTGGCAGTGTGCTGTGTACTTATCATGGCTAACGCATGCACCGTGAAATTGAAACTGAAATTGACATGGGAAAGTGCCTAGATAATGGGTTGTGGATAGAGAAGGGTAGTTGGACTGCACATCCTCTGCCGGTGTCAAAGCGAGTGGAACTGAACCGACTGCAGTTTCTTTCAGTCTCTTCTCCTTTAGAAAATACAGCTTCAGCATCTTGAGTCTTACAGAAAGATGCAGTGACATTCCTAACTTGCTGATCCTCACTGTTAGGTTTAGCTGGTATTGATCTGTGCTTTCATGTGTTTCGTCTGTGTGTGTGTATGTGTGTGCGCGTGTGTGTGTGTGTATCAGATACCTCTACGAGCGGATAGACGGCAGGGTTCGGGGGAACCTGCGGCAGGCGGCGATTGACCGCTTCAGCAAGCCGGATTCGGACCGCTTTGTGTTTCTGCTGTGTACGCGTGCCGGAGGCCTGGGCATTAACCTGACGGCAGCCGACACCTGCATCATCTTCGACTCGGACTGGAACCCGCAGAATGACCTGCAGGTGAGAAGCTGGACAGAAGCTGCACTGTAATCACAGGTGTTTCTTGCACAATGAAGAACACATAGCACTTCTTGTGTGGTGTGACAATTAGAACCACTGATCACACAAGGTGACATAAGCTCACAACCTAAGTAAAGAAAGAGCAGTATTCAGTTTGGGTGTGAGCTTCTAGGAAGTGCACAAGCATTTGTATATAGGGGAAGACTCACTGAGTATTCAAAGAGTAAAGGACTTCTACTAAATCCTGCCCCATACGTCCTAGTACCCAGTCACTGATGTACTATTCATGTGTGATGTGTTTTTATCCTGTCCAGGCCCAGGCTCGTTGCCACAGGATTGGTCAGAACAAGGCGGTGAAGGTGTACCGCCTGATCACGCGCAACTCATACGAGAGGGAGATGTTTGACAGGGCCAGCCTCAAGCTGGGATTGGACAAGGCCGTTCTCCAGAGCATGAGTGGCCGGGAGAACAGCCTGGGCGGCGGGGTAAGGCTCTAGCACCTGTCAATCATCCACTGTTATCTCTCAATGACTCTGTGTGTGTGTGTTTCTTTTCCTTTTTTAGGTTATTTCGATATCACTTGACAGACACCACTTCTATCCTCAAGGCATTAATCTGTATGCAAAAAGAAGTGTTTTAGTATCCTTGCTTTGTACGAGTAGCATTAATTTTAAACCGGTCTGAAGTGTGTGGTATTTCTCGCAGTAGTTAGAAGCTTGATTAGCCTCTGATGGTTTATTCATGTAAAGTGATTTAGTAATCCCTCTACGGTAGGCTAGTCAGTCAGCCTCTTTCTGAAGAACAGGAACTACACAAAGGCACACAACTTGAGGCATTCCATTTATGAAGCATAAAAATACAAGAGCTGGAAAATCACAGCTTTAAAGAATAATTGTCCTGCCATGAGTCAGTTCAGCCTGTGGATTTGAAACGGGTTACTTTAGCAATTAGCTCCTCTGCTTGAAGAGTTGTGCTAATAAGAATAATTAACTAATTTTGTCCTAATCATCTGACCTCCTTAAACACATGGGATGGACTTTCTAAAGCTGGGTTTTCCACCTCTTAAAAAACACTTTTCGAAGACGGATATACTTTTTTAATGTGTGCAGCGCTCTCCCATCTAATGTAGCCACCACTATTGATTTATAGTAAAAGCTATGCCATTGTGGAACACTTTCATTGTTCGTCCAGTGTATCCTTAGCCTCATACAGAGGGTCTGCCTGCCCTGTATTGAGAAATCTTTTGTGACATGGGTAATTAGCCTGGCTATAAGTCTGTGCGCTACATTTAAATTGTAATGCGTAGGCAAAGTTGATGTTGTCACACTCCCTCTGTCCCCTGATTGGTCCGGTAAGGATATGACCGGAGTCAACTATGCCAATGGAAGCAAATCCAGACTGCCACTGTAGGGAGATAATCAAGCAGAAGTGCATAGGCAGACTTATAGCCAGACTAGTGTATCCTGCCCCATTAGCACAGACTCTATGCTGTCTATGCTGACCCCTTGACGTTGGCGCTTTTGTGTGTGTGTGTGTCCCCAGCAGCAGGTGCAGCAGCAGCTGTCCAAGAAGGAGATCGAGGACCTGCTGCGGCGCGGCGCCTACGGGGCCATCATGGACGAGTCGGACGAGGGGGCCAAGTTCTGCGAGGAGGACATCGACCAGATCCTCCAGCGCAGGACCAAGACCATCACCATCGAGTCCGAGGGACGAGGGTCGACCTTCGCCAAGGTAGGCCGTCCGGTGACTAGACACCACAGTCATGACTGCGCCACATTGTTGACAGAGCAGCTCCCTTGTTGGTTCAGCTGTTGCTGGTTATCCACTTTGTTCAGGCAGTAGTGAGTATGGATGGCCAAACTACTCTAGTAAGTGTGAATGTGATGGTGGTTCGTGAATGTGATGCGTGCCAGGAAACAAATATTTGTTTAAATGTCCCAAGCTCTTTACCAGTTACAACACAGACATGAGGAGAGCGCTCGATCAAAGCACCATTATAGAGAGAAGCAGATGTTGTGCATTAGTGTCATGCAAAATGCGGAGTATCCCGTTATTGGTGACAGAGTAAGTGTAGGAATTGATTGGTTCCGCTGTTGGTGTTGCTGTCACACACTATTGTGTATGTCCTAAATACTTGTATGTGCATCAACGCACTGTGTATAAGTGCCAAAAAAACAAATAGTTGTTTAATGACCCAGGTGAGCTTTTTTACAACTTACTCAACAGTGGCAAGAAGAGAACTGAGAGTGACAGGGAATGCAGCGGGTCAAGGCCCAGTTTGCAGGGAAACAGATGTTGCGCATTAGTCTAATGCAGAAAGTGCAGTAGCCTGTCGCTGTCCGCTCAGCTTGTCTGCGAGCAAGCAAACTCAAACTCCCTCCGTCTGAGGGAGGTGGTTCTTGGCTGCGGAGCCGTCCACTGCGGCCCAGACCGCATGCTGATCAAGTCTGAAGGCTTACGAGCGAGACTCTGACTGTGCATGGATCCAGCCTTCACAATACGCGCTGCTGCCAGGAGCAGGGTAGCGTAGCTCACTAAATGACTATAGCAGACTTGAATCGTTGGGTCGGTTATGTGATGTGATATGACTGCTTGTCAGTATTGGTATTTGGTACTGCTAGTTGTATACTGTCAGTGTTGGCAATTGGCATTTATTTACCAGTGTTACTGCTTTCAGTAATATTAGTGTATTCGATGTGACTGGTCTGCGTGGAGTGTTAGAACCAGGCCGATGAGCAGTGAACTTTTCAAGACTCCTCAGCACTTTCCTAGACTGTCTTTTACGCAGATACTCTCTGTTATAGTTCCTGTTTTTTTGGCTGTTCTGATCTCCCTGACCCATAAATGACCACAATGAGTGCACATCCGCACGTTGCTCACCTCTCTCTCTCTCTCTCTCTCTCTCTCTCTCTCTCTCTCTCTCTCTCTCTCTCTGTCTCTCTCTCTGTCTGTCTCTCTCTCTCTCTGTATCTCTCTCTCTCTCTCTCTCTCTCTCTCTGTATCTCTCTCTCCCTCTCGGTATCTCTCTCTCTCGGTATCTCTCTCTCTCTCTCGGTATCTCTCTCTCTCTCTCTCGGTATCTCTCTCTGTATCTCTCTCTCTCGGTATCTCTCTCTCTTTGTATCTCTCTCTCTCCTTCTCCCTCTGCAGGCTAGTTTTGTAGCATCAGGGAACCGCACAGACATCTCACTGGACGACCCAAACTTCTGGGCCAAGTGGGCACAGAGGGCAGAGATCGACCTGGACACTGTCAATGGCAGAGTAAGTACCAGCAGCCCTGCCCCCTCATGGGTTACAGTATAAGGGGTGGGCCTTGGGGCACACTCTCTTTAATGCAGCTCATATATGTCTATGTATGAATCCATGTATTCATTTAGCTTATGCTTGAGGTATGTATGAATTAGAAACCAGATTTCTATTGAGGTAAAAAAAATAATAAAAAAAGTATTATTCCAAATGTTTAATTCTACTAAATTCCATTCAGAATTCCTTAATAAAAATGCCATTAACATTCCTTAATAAAGGTGCGATTAACATTCAAAACGGTCATATTGTGCTGATGACGTATTTCGGGCGTGTGGATGTGACCTTGATGTGGTGTGCGCCAACAGAACAGCCTGGTGATCGACACGCCGCGCGTGAGGAAGCAGACGCGGCCCTTCAGCGCCACCAAGGACGAGCTGGCCGAGCTGTCGGAGGGCGAGAGCGACGGCGAGGACAAGCCCAAGCTGCGCCGGCCCTACGACCGCCTCAACTGCTACGGCCGCACCGAGTGCTTTCGCGTGGAGAAAAACCTGCTGGTGTACGGGTAAGTGTGTATGGGTGAATGTGTGTGTGTGTGGCCAGCACGGGGTCCCGCAGTGCGCGATGCAAATGTGTCTCCCTCGCACAAGGCTACGATATTGCTGATGAAGAAATTTATCGAGCTTTGCAACCTAAAGACCTTCAACACCTAGAGACCCTTGGAATCGTTTATACCGCAGACACGATTGACTCTTCCTATATATACTTATTTGGATATATATTTTCCGGCCAGCTCAGGGTGCCTGATGCAGTGCCAGATGCAAGCGCACTGTGACAACACAAGGCCACAATATGGCTCATGAAGAAAATCTATGGAACCTCACAACAGCCCTATGCGCCCTATCAGCTGTTTATATTGTATAGACATGCATGGCTCCTCTTATATCCATATTTGGATATAATCCTCAAACAATACTAAATAATCCAGATAGTGGAAGCCTTCAGGAAATTGTGTTGTGCTGGATTATAGCCCAAATATGCATGTATATACAGTAATCCCTCGTTTATCGCGGGGGTTACGTTCCGAAAATGACCCGCGATAAGTGAAATCCGCGAAATAGAAAACTTTATTTTTTTTTAATATTAGCAACTATTACATGTATACAAATACAGTGACTCACGTGTAGGCCGTTTCACTGCTCTTCAGGTCCAGGCCGTTTCGTCGACATTATGGGTTTAGGAGACGTTCGAAATTACAAGATAATTTGGCCAACTTAATGTAAATTAACCAAGCTGTTTTATGTACGTACACATAACTGCACGAGACGACGAAATGATAGCACATTTCGTAGCATGTTTTTAGCGAATCAGAATGCAGAACACAATGCACCAAAAAAAAAGCATTTTGAAAATCCGCGAAATAGCGAATCCGCGATAAGTGAAAAGGCGAAGTGGCGAGGGATCACTGTATACATACTTGTACATATATACGTGTGTGTGTGTGTGTATGTAAGTGTGTGTGTGTGTGTATTATATATATTTATATATAGATAGATATATATAGATATAGATAAATAGATATGTGACAGCAACACTGAAGGTCTTGTTGACTCTTGTCCGTGTGTCTGTGTTTGTGTGTGTGTGTGTGTGTGTGTGTGTGTGTGTGTGTGTGTGTGTGCGCGCGTCCGTGTGTGTGTCCGTGCGCTGCGGTGGCTAGCTGGGGGCGCTGGAAGGACATCCTGCTGCACGGGCGCTTCAAGCGTCCGCTGACGGAGCGGGACGTGGAGATGATCTGCCGCGCCCTGCTGGCCTACTGCCTGGTGCACTACCGTGGAGACGACAAGATCAAGGGCTTCATGTGGGACCTGATCGCGCCCACCGAGGACGGACGCACCAAAGAGCTCAAGAACCACCTGGGTAAATATACACACATACGCATACGTATACACCACACACACACACTCACATACACACACACATTTATGCATGGCAAATTCTTACATTCACACACACACACACATTTATGCATGGGAAATTCTTACACACACACACAGACACACACACACACACACACAGACTAGGTTTTGTGTCAGAACAGGTGCGTGTCAATGAGACTGGAGTATTCAATTATGCCTGTGCACTTGCCCTGACATTCGCACTCACTACGACCCAATATTATACACCCACTCACACAGACTTAAACACACACACAAAGGCATACGCCTACACACACTCACACACACACACACACACACACACACACACACACTGTCAGCGTGCCCATACAGCCCCACCCCTGAGCACACACCCACAGCAGAGGCTCCACAAATCCCCCGTGGGCTTGAGGAATGGGAGCTGGCTGGGGCTCAGCTCAATAAAAAATGCATGATTTGCAGCTGCAGATTAGCCCGGCTCCCAGTAGCACCGGCCCAGTCCCACTGGCTGCACCCACCTCCAGAGAGGGGGTTGGGGTGGTGGGGGAGAGGGGAAAAAAAACACAGATTTCCTCATCGATCCAGCAGAGAGGGAGAGAGCGAGAGGACCACCGCAGTGCTGCATTCTGCTGACATTTCCTTATGAAAACGCTCCCCCTCGCAAACGCCATACGTCTTCCCCCTGCTGAGGGGGAGAGAGCGAGAGAGAGTGTGTGTGTGTGTGTGTGTGTGTGTGTGTGTGCTCAGGCAACTGAGTGGTAGTTCTGTTTGTGTATGTGGGAGTGAAAGATGGGAGGTTTAGAGGATTGATGACTTTTCCCTCTCTCCTCTTTTTCTTATCCTCCCTCTTGTTTTCTCTTTCGCTCATCTCTCTCTCTCTTCCTCCCTCTCTCTCTCTCTCTGCAGGCCTCTCCACACCAGTGCCGCGGGGCAGGAAGGGGAAGAAGATGAAGACCCAGTCGACGGGCTTCGACATCCAGAAGGCCGAGTGGATCCGCAAGCACAACCCCGAGCACATGCTGCAGGACGACGGCTACAAGAAGCACCTCAAGCACCACTGCAACAAGTGAGTGGCTCCTCATGTCCTCTCCTCTTCCTCCCCATCCCTCACTCTCTCCTCCCCTCTCGCTGGTGTTAAGGACCTAAGCCCTGCCTTTTAGAAATGACCATCGCTTTTGCAGCTGCCACTGAAGCCGGTCATGAGAGGCTCTCTGCTATATACTGCCCTACAAAGGCAAAACACTTTAACTTACCAGAGGGAAAATCTGACAAGTGAAAGAAAAAAGACTTTAGAAATGTTGTGCTAGCATGGGTTTTCAGCTTAATGGCAAAGGTGACATATTTTTACCAAAACCTTTGACTCAGGATATTTGGCTACATGATAAAGCTGATGTTTATTGTTCCAAAAATGACCAACCCATTTTTGCCCAAAATTGAAGTTAAGGTCTTTTGCCTGCCTGCACGGAAGAATAGGTCATGAGATGCAGTATGTGCACACTTCATGTGTATGATGTTCTGTAGATTATCTAACATTTTCTCGATTATTAACATTTCTGTGGAAGCTCTTTATTATTCATAGTGTGGTTAAGGTGATGTGCTGTGAATAATTACAAAGACTGAAGTTTGTTCTGGCAAACCATCTAAAGACAAACTAATGGAGTAAAGTGTTGCTGTGAGAAAGAGAGAAGGTGTGTGTGTGTGTGTGTGTGTGTGTGTCTGTGTGTGTGTGTGTCTATGAAGGCTGTGATTGTACCCAATGATTCAGTCTGGTAAATGTCTCCTTTAGAGCCATAACTGGAGCCTGTGAGATGCAGTTGGTTTGATTTGATTAGATGGAATGGTGAGATGGTTCAGCAGGCGGCGAGCAGCATCTCTGAGAAGCCTGCCAGTGGGGAATATTTTCCGTTTTGCCCTCAGCTAGAATCGCTTGGCTCTCTACGCTGGAGGTGGAAATAGTTAATGGAGTGGCTAATGAAGTTTGTTGTGTTGGAGCCACGGTGGGTTCCAGCAAACTCAAAATGACCTCAACGCCAGCTGCAAGTGCTATTATAGTGTAGTTATTTTAGAATCAGAAGGCCATATTCATCACTTGTGGAGGATTTTCTTTTTCTTTTTTTTCCATTTGAAGAGAAATTTCGTATGTTTATATATCGTTTAAATGAACACTAAGACCGAAGTGTAGCACAAGCGACAGGTGTGTGGTTTGTTGTCGAAGCGCTGAAGCGCAAAACAAAACACACGTGTGACGTGAGTGTGTGTGATCGACAGCCACAGCTTTCACACCACTTCCCAGCTGTCTCTGGCGGGCTCCCTAATTGCTGATGGCTCTAGCGGGGTGATGTGACACGGCGTGACACATAAGCTGTTCAGTAAAACCAGAGCCGTACAGAGGAACACACTGGAAGGAGCACACACACACTCACACACACTCACTCACACACTCGCACCCTTTAAGGCTCTCGGTGAAGGTGAGAGCGCTGTGCCGATACGCTCACACACACTTCACACACTGTTCCATCGCCACAGAAAAGTATATGGCAGCCGACACACAAACACACACACGGCAGTGACAGATCCCTCCCTCCCCCCCGTACACACACACACACACACACACACACACACACACACACACACACACACACTCGTACACCACACAGCAGCCCTACGTCACACACACCACTGGAGCCTGACTACAGAGCTGCCGTTAACACTTGAGCTTGGTGTGGGCCTCTCTACGCAGTCTATCAGAGCGGTCATCGATTCTCTGAGAGACACTGGGATAGGATGAGGTCAACAGCTAATATTACATGCCAAGGTTCTTGCTTACTATCCATATACAGCGTTTATGTTTGGACATTTGGGTGTTTTTTCCTGTTTAGTTTAGGGATATGGAGCAGTACCATAGGATATCAGTGTGGGCATTATGACCAGTATTTGAAGTGAGACATTTTTTATAAAATAAAATTCTAGTAAAATCAGGTAAAAAATTCTCCGTCATAGTGTATTATGCCACCTTTACAAACCACCACCACTGCTGCTGCTTCCACGTCTTCGTCTCAACAGGTACATTTTATAAGCACCTCCTCCACCACCGGCGCCATGTTTGTTGTTGTCAGAAATGTGTGACTCTGGGCTGCCCTCTAGTGGGTGTTTTGAGTAACACCCATGCCAGAATAAAGGACACATGGACGTGTGCAGGCAGCAATGGCTTCAGTGTGTGAAATGAAAGATTTTTATTCCCATATGTAAAGTGGAGCAACAGTGAGTCTTCAGTTTTACACACATTTGTTGGTTAAAAAAAAAAAAAGATTGGTTAAAGTTAGCTCAGTTGTGTCAGTGTTTGTCTCCAGCTAGACTGTGCAACAGATAGCAGCCATCTACAGTCTCCACCCTGTTGGTCTCATCAGTGAACGGCAGTCAGTCGGCACCAGATCAGAGGTCACTTGCATTAGGGCCTCACCTTTTAAGTGTCACTCTGTGTTTGCCATGGGGGTAGGCCTCTGTAAAAAACCAGGGAGTGTAACGGTGACATTAAGCACAGTTTGGATATGAGTATAAGGGTGTGTGTGTGTGTGTGTGTGTGTGTGTGTGTGTGTGTGTGTGTGTGTGTGTGTGTGTGTGTGTGTGTGTGTGTGTGTGTGTGTGTGTGTGTGTGTGTGTGTGTGTGTGTGTGTGTGTGTGTGTGTGTGTGTGTGTGTGTGTGTGTGTGTGTGTGTGTGTGTGTGTGTGTGTGTGTGTGTACGAAAAAAATAGGGACAAATGACTGTGTGTGTGTGAAAAAAATAGGGACAAATGACTGTGTGTGTGTGTGTTAATGTGAATGGAAGAATGAGTGAGGAAAAGTAAATGGCAAGAGACGAGGAGAGGGAGGGAGAGTGAGAGAGTGGGGGCAGGAGAGGGGAGGGGGTGGTGGGTAGTTTTTGGCAGAGAACCCAGCGCTGCTCTGCTCTGCGCTCTGCTGTGCTGCTGCTGCTGCTGCCCACACACAGAAAGTTCCCCTTTGTTCCAGGAGCGGCGCCGCTGAACCCGAGGATGGTTCGATCCGTGACACGGCCTCGGCCACCCGGGGACACGCCGGCCCATTCTGCTGACGTCGGCGCTTTCCCCCTCGCACCGCTCCAGGGCTGGAATGCCACCAATGCAGGGGCAGAGAGAGCAAAGAGGGGGAGGGGGGGAGGGGATGGAGGGAGGGAGGGAGGGAGTAGAGGGAGGGAGGGAGGGCTAGAGAGTGAAAGTTTGAGAGGGACGATAAGAGACATGCCCTCATGTCACTCAGCCCAGGCCTAGACAAATAAGTGAAGGCAGACAGCATAGACTTAAGAGTGAGTGACAGCCAGTACATATTGTGTGTGTGTGTGTGTGTGTGTGTGTGGGTCTAACAGAGAGGGATGACAGACAGACCAAGAGAGAGAAAGAGTGTGTGAGTGTATGTATGTGTGTATGTGAGTATGAGAGGGAGAGGGATGACCGACAAACTGAGAAAGAGAGAAAGAGTGTGAGAGTGTATGTGTGTGTTTCTGTCTGTGAGTGAGTGTGTTCAAGCTCTGTGTAAGGTGGAAGAGACACAAAAGGGAAAGAAAGACTGGGGAGAAAGGACAGCAGTACAGAACAGCAGTAGACAGTAGGTTAAAGGGAAAGACAGAGAGAGCGACAAAGAGAGAAAGTGGGAGACATCTTTTTTCTTCCCTGTGCTATGATAGGCCCTTCAGTAGCGTCTGCAGTCCCCGTGTCTGCCTTGGCAGTAACAGGCATGTAATTAAAGACAGCAAGGCCCATGTGCGCCTCCCCTCAGGCTGTGTGTGTGTGTGAGTGGGACTGTGATGCAGGTGCTAGTGTGGAGATGAGTGCATGGACTGTGTGGATTAGTCAGTCAGTGAGTGAGTGTGTGTGTGTGTGTGTGTGTGTGTGTATGTGTGTATTTGATGAATGATGAAGCCCTGCGCCTTGCTGACAGGCACAGGAAAAGGCAGCAGCTGCTAGAAGCAAGTATGGCAGCGTTCTGTGTGTGTGTGTGAGAGAGAGAGAGAGTGTGCGTGTGTCTGTGTGGGAGGGTGCGGGGGTGGGCTGAGCACCCCCATGCTTCTGGATCTTTTCAGTGTGGGTTGTCTCACCCCCACAAACGCCAACACCACACCACAGTCATGCTCTCTCTCCCTCTCTGTCTCTCTTTCTCTCACACACACACACACAAGCCTGTCTTACTCCCACCATGACCAACACCACACACTCGTGCCCTCTCTCTCCCCCTCTCTCTCCCCCTCTTTCTCCCCCTCTTTCTCCCTCTCTCCCTCCCCCTCTCCCTTTCTGTCTCTCTCTCTTTTACACACACACACACACACACACACACACACACAGAGGCCAGTGTGTGTCCTGTGTGTGTCATGCCTCAGTGGAGTCCTAATGGCGGCCCGTGTGCCATGACTCAGACCAAATCCCTCCTGAGGGCCGCTAGTGCGCGTCATGCTCTGGCCACCCGCGAGATGGGCCAGCGAGATAGCCACACGTCTCACACACCACTGACCACTGACCTTAGCCTGCTGTCCTGCTCTCCTGCTCCTCACCCTGACTGACTAGTCACGCACAGCATAGGTGCCTGGACACCTGCTCATGGCCGACATCTTTACCTTTTTAAATGGACATAAACTACTGTGACTGTGCTTGTGTGACGAAGTACATGTTTGCTGTTCTTTCACTCTGTGTGTGTGTGTGTGTGTGTGTGTGTGTGTGTGTGTGTGTGTGTGTGTGTGTGTGTGTGTGTGTGTGTGTGTGTGTGTGTGTGTGTGTGTGTGTTAAAAGTGAAGAGTCATTCTGCCCACTCAGCATTTAATGTTGCCGCTGAGCAGCTTTGTTGTGACAGCCGGCCTTTTTGTGTGTGTGCCTGTGAGTGTGTGTTTGTGTGTGTGCCTGTGAGTGTGTGTGTGTGTGTGTGTTTGTGACTGGCTTTGTCCTAACCAGTGGGCGCTCTCCACAGGGAGTTCTATGTGTGTGTGTGTGTGTGTGTGTTGGCCTGGCCTAATCCAACTCTCTCTTTTGCTCTCTCTCTTTCTCTCTCTCCCTCTCTCTCTCTCCCCCCCTCTCTGTCTGTGTGTAGGGTGCTGTTACGGGTCAGAATGCTCTATTACCTGAAACAGGAGGTGATCGGCTCACAGACGCAGAAAGTGCTGGACGGTGTGGACGCCAGGTAAGCTCTCACATACATACACCCACCCACACACACACATACCCATGTGAACACACACACACGTGCACACACACATCCTTAAGACCCTCTTAAGACCCTTTTCCAAAGCTCAACGCAGACGGGAGATTAGACATGTGGTCAGTGTTGACAAGTCCCATTGGAGGATTTCATGCTTATGTTGTTGGTGTCAAGCTTCACCTACCTTCACCAATTACCCACTGAGCCGGACTAGTTTCACCTTGAGACCTTTGCTGTTTGAAATTATAATAAAAAAATAAGTGTTTTATATTTAGTTTCATTTCAGAGTTTCATATTAACTGACAGGTCAGAAGGGAAATGCTTCTTATAGATTATAGATCATTAATTGCATACATAAAATTCAGTCCTATGTTCAGGTGATTTTTAATTATTTTATTTTTCTTCAACAAATGTTTTTGCCATGAGATACAAATGCGTTGCCTATATCTGTCCTAATAAGGTGAGCAATGCTGTCTCAGCCTTGACAAAGTGAAAGCAGATCACTGCTCCTCCTGCTGTTCATTTGCAGAAGTGCAGTTGGTAAATACTGCTGCCAACAGAGGGAGCATGATGATGTGATGAGTGTTAGTCATATGGGAGTATTTGTGGACTGATTCACCCGGTTATGACTCACTGTTTGATTTTCTTTAGTATTGTGTTTAGCCCAGTCTGGGGAATGACCCTGTGTGTGTGTGTGTGTGTGTGTGTGTGTGTGTGTGTGTGTGTGTCTGTGTGTGTGTGCGCTCTCTCTCATCACAGTGAAATCCAGATCCGGGTTCCCGATCCGGATAACGCGGAGCTTCCCGCACTTTGGTGGGACCCAGATGCGGACAAGTGTCTGCTACTAGGAGTCTACAAGCACGGTAAGCCAGCATGGTGGAGACACACACACACACACAGACACACACACAGAGGCTCTGGCCTCAGAGAACAATGCCTCACCAGCAGCTACCAGCACTCATCTGGTTTACACTAACACGGATCAGATGAAAGGAAAACCTTGTGCATGGATGTTGTTTACTTGTTAGGCTTAAATGTCTAAATCTTTGATTTTTCACTGAGAGGAAAATGACAACAGATGTTGTTGTTTTCAAGAACAGAATATTTTCCATTTGCTTTTCTTGCACAGTAGCGCTATTGATTTTTTTTTTTTCCTTGAGATACACTTGAGTAATCTGCTCTGTTGCCAGTTGTGGGTACTACTTACGTTATCGAGAGCTCCCATCAACCATCCAAGCCCATTTCCAGTAACAATATTGTTTGGCATGTGTGAGAAAAACAGCAGCTTGCTTCAGTAAATACGGGGCTGGAATAACCCACCCGCCCAGCCTCCCTTCACTATAAAACGATTGGTGGAGGTGGCGGTGTTTGCCTAAGCTGGCCTCGGCTGACGCTGGTGTGCGCTGACCCACATGCAGGTTATGAGAAGTACAACACCATCCGCGCGGACGCGGCCCTGTGCTTCCTAGAGCGGGTGGGCCGGCCAGACGAGAAGGCCATCGCTGCCGAGCAGAGAGGCAACGACTTCATGGACGGGTAAGTCAACCCCAACCCCCCCGACACCCTCCTGATACACCGTTGCCAGGCCTTGTGCCTCTGTGTGGAGTAGTCTGTGTTAGCTTTGTTAAATCTATTTGAAGCTTAACACTTAAAACAATAACACAAGTAGATGGATAGTATGAACATAACTATAGTCCAACCAATTTCATAATAATTTGGTTTAACAAAATGCCCGTCAGCGGACCAAGAAGATTAATTGATATTAGAGTAAGAAATTCTGACTGGAAAACACCTTATATAACTAAAATAAGCATTGAGACGTTGGATGGAAACCCGGTTACGACTGTCAGTGTTGATGGTATGTCTCATATCAGCTGAGACATCCCACTAAGAGAAGAGTGTATTTGCCCCTCTTGGTTGTATTAGATGGAGATTATGCATAATTTAATGAAGTTGGTCACACACTTGCTGTGTTGTTTCAACGAGCATATTCACAATGCTAATATGTCTTCATCTTTTTAAACAGCATACCAAGTCAGCATAATGTATTTTTACTGTATAATTGTGTTGGGCAGTTGGTCCATGCAGAGTATAATTTACTGTGGAGAACAAGTATCAGTAAAATGTCCCGTTTTTACTGTTACATGTATGTGCATAGGATGGTGCTAGATAGGAAATGTAATTGAGGAAGGACAGTTACAAAACTTGATAGCAAGTATTTCATGGTGTAGTTTCACACCAGCTCCGTCATGTAGGACGTGTTGGATCATCTTTCTTTTGACAGTGGGTGTGTGAAAGGCAGTGTGACTGTCAGACTGTGTGTGTGTGTGTGTGTGTGTGTGTGTGTGTGTGTGTGTGTGTGTGTGTGTGTGTGTGTTGCATGTTGCATGTTGCATTTGCATCTCATCCGTCTGTGCCGTCACCTTGAGTGTCTCCTGATGGCTGGTCTCTATCTGTGTGTGTGTGTGTGTGTGTGTGCAGGGACGTGGACGACCCGGAGTACAAGCCTGCCCCGGCCTTGATGAAGGACGATATGGAGGTGAGGCCAGATAAGAGTCACACTCATGCAAACCACCCCCACGCACAAACACCCCTTTTTACACAAACACACACACGCACATGCAAACCCACCCCCATGCACAACCACCCATTCTTACACACACATGCAAACCACCCCCATGCACAAACACCCATTTTTACACAAACACGCACATGCAAACCACCCCCAAGCACAACCACCCATTTTTGCACACACATGCAAACCACCCCCATGCACAAACACCCATTTTTACACACACACACACACACACACACACACACACACACACACACACACACACACACACACACACACACACACACACACACACCCACACATATGCAGTCGGACCAACTTGGAGCTAATACATACTGGATGAGGACTCATCCTGCACGCTGCCCATTCTACGAAATGGGGCTTATCAGTATTGCATGCAAAGCCTGGCACACTTGCCCAGACGTAATCCCGGCTTAGTGGAGGCGAGAGCCCCGGATCTGTGTGAGAGGGGGGCGTAGGTATGGCAAGGTAGGGTGAAGCAATCTGAGAAGGGCTCCGGCGATGGAGGATGGTGGAGCCAGGTGGAGCTTGTGTTGATGCTGAGGTCAGCACGGTGAAGTGATCATTGCTCTCTCTCTGCCTTACAGGATGATGCCTCCTCACCTGGAGAGCTGGTCATCACAGACACTGGTGGAGGTAAGTCGCTGGTTGCGCCGGTCTTGTGCCATTTCTGTCTCATCACCTCTCTCTTCCACTTTATCCCTGCCTTTGTTAAGGAGTCAAAATTGTTTTCAAATGAATTGAGATTGAGTTAAACTGCTTAGCTATAAATACGCTTATGTGGGTAAGGTCTATTTAAGGGATAGGGTATCTGATATGTCTTTTCTAATTGATTGTTTTGTGTGTGTGTGTGTGTGCGTGCGCATTTGTGTGTGTGTGTGTGTGTGATTTTTGCCTGCATTTGCTTACCCTCAGAGGGTAACTCGGCCCCGGAGGGCGGGAGCACCGGAGCCTACTGGCCCTCCTCCTCGGCCCTGACCGCCCGCCTGCGTCGCCTCATCACGGCCTCGCAGCGCTTCACCAAGAGCCGGCAGATCCTGCACATCCACCAGAGCCAGCAGTCCGTCATGCCCACGCCGCTCTGCCCACTGCCCGCCACCCTCAACGACACCTTCAACCCCAAGATGGCCGCCAAAATCGAGAGACAACAGAGGTGGGTGTTTGATGGCTCTACGCAGAGTCCCCTGTGGATGATGTGGAAGAGTGTTGGGACAGGAGACCCTTGGAGTCTAGCTTACATACACATGGCACTTAAACGCTGAAAGCTACTACTACCTCCAAGCTTGGCTAAGTGATTAAGAGAAGTCTGGCCCTGGTTTTGGTGGCAGAAGCATGGGCAAAGATAGCCTGTTCCCCCTGTGTTGGTTGCTTTGGACTCACAATGAATACAAAAAAAAACTCCCCAAAAGCCTGGACTTGTATGCACCAACCAAACCATCACACACAATTCACAACCATCTGATTTATCCATCTGAGACAGTGTCCACCCACCACCCCTCAAGATTATTGGAAGATTGGCACACGCCATTTATTCACGCTGTAGGTGGCTGTTCAGCTCAATCTCTGAATGATTTAACATCAGTGGGGAAAAAATATAGCCGTACTGAGTCCTACTTGGCAGGTAAATGTAGGTCAGACGAGATTCTTCAATATACTGACAGCCATATTCCCTTTCTCACTCATGTAAGCACAGTGTGAGAGAGAAAAACTGAGTCATTTTTGTGCTGCGAGACCGATATCTGTATCTGCAGCTATCTGTATTTGCTAAGGAGCACAGTCATAGTGATGAGTGTTTGCAGTTAAGCTATTTCGGATAACCTCTGTGTCAACACACATCCTGGCAGGCTCTTAAAAAGGAATAAGATGTTTGTTTAAAAAGGTTAAGCCCCGTGAGAACTCCAGTCAAGGAAGCTGCAAAGTCTAATTTCCGCAGCCCGAATTAAATACTCAGTCAGCAGTAAACTAATGTCCTCCATGATGTTAAAACACAGCAGTGTTGTTATGTATTGTTATTATTTCTATTTTATACTATGGCCTAATTAGACTACAATGGGCTGCCATGCCACACCAGCACATTTGCTTCAAAAGATCTCTCCTCTGGGCAAAACAGAATCTATTCAACGTGGTACAGGTTGGAATTCATCACCACGGCGCCCAACCTTGCTCATCTCATGTGCTCCTCCCCACTAGTTACTGCTGCATTGCATTTTAGTCCTCAGCGTCTTTCCATAGTCACTGCCATATCCCCTCGTCAGTACATTTACGCGTATTGCCATCAGTAGCCTTGTAGCATGCAAATAAAAAGCATTTATATGTCCACGGTTTCTTGTTAACCCACCCAGTGCTGGACTAAACAGGCCAACACTGCTGCCTGCCTCGGCTTGGGCTCTGAGTACATCAGGCAGAAGCAGAAAGCCTACAGTTAGGTTTTTACTCTGAATTGTTAAGCTTCTTGCACACCTCTTTGGCAGGCAGGCAGGTACATTGGAAAAGACCCAAGGTCGCAAAACCTTAAGAAAGTATCTCCCACACTTACCATTTAGCAAGCAATTTATTTAGACAGTACAACGTTTCGGCCTTAGACCTGAATTTACTTAATTTACTTGACAGAAACGTACTTTTTAAGTAAATTGCTTGCGAAATAGTGTGCGGGATACTTTCTTTGTTTTTGACTTTGAATTGTTTTGGAAACCAACTAGTTGACTTTAAACACCATGGTTTCCTGAGTCAAAGTTAACATGCTGTTGCAGTAAAGAGTCAAGAATATTCTTTCCCATCACCGCACCATAGCCCACATAATCCTGTCAGGGAGAGGAGTAAGAGAAGCCTACCTGCCAGACCCAAGTGTTCATCTGAAACTCCCTTTTCCATGATGACAGAGCTCTCCTGCTCACCGCAGGGAGCGTCACAACGTCTGCTGAAACATTTAACATTTCAGCAAAGATTTAAGCTCCCCATTTTTCATTACACATCAGCACCTAGCTGACGCAGCCTTAAATTATTAAATCAAATATATGTCACATGTCACAGTCACACATGTTCTTATACTTCAGGCCAGGCCGTAATATATTTTCCAGAATGGGACACCTTCATTTTCGTTAGCTTGTGGGGAAACTACATCAGAAAAGCTTGGTCTGTATTATAGTCTGAAAAGCACAAACCCTTATAAGCAACAAAACTGTCAGTTGTGATATGACATGTGAATCTTGAAGCATGTCTAACAAGCCATAATCAAGTGTTAACCAGCTTAATTGCTTTGAAGCACAGGAGAAGCACTGTGTTGTATAACCTTTTATATCACTATGATCTATGGAAAAGAATTTAGCACTGCCTTTTGGTTGGCTTCAACCAAACCTGCCACCCATTAACTTAGGCCTGTCCCTCAGTCTGTCCTCCTGCAGACATAGACACAAAAGTAGATGCTTCAGAGAGCAGTAAAGGTGTGGTCAAACATAATGCAAGCATGGCTGTTCTTGCCTCATATTTTCATTTTCGCACCAGGGCCCATAAAACAATGCCTTCCCTGCGACATCTTGCAACTCTGCAGTCTGTCACAGTAAAATATAAGTCACGATGAACATAAGTTATAATCCTCTTTTATATGAGTCAAGCCTTTTGGGGGTGTACTTAAATGACTATTGTCCATGGGTCTCTCTCTCTTAACCGTCTGAATTTGTACTTGTCCAGGTGGACAAGACGAGAGGAGGCAGACTTCTACCGGGTGGTGTCCACTTTCGGCGTGGTGTTCGATCCGGACCTTGGCCGCTTCGACTGGACCAAGTTCCGGGCCATGGCACGGCTGCACAAGAAGACGGACGAGAGCCTGCAGAAGTACCTGTGCGCCTTCACCACCATGTGCCGCAGAGTATGCCGGCTACCGCCCAAAGAATCGGGTAAGGACCTCTTTCTCTCTCTGTCTCTCGCTTTCTTTCTCTATCTCTCCATCTTACTCACTCTCTTTCTCTCATTCACACACACACACTCACGCACTCTCTGATGCCCACTGTGGCGGGACTGAGGGATTAGACCATCATGATCAGAGCTAGCTTGGGCTGGGCTGGGTTGGGTTGGGTTCAGGAAAGGACACAGCACTTAGTTAGATCAAGACTTTGGCAGCTCTGTCTGGGATCAGTTTTCAGTGTGACTTCAAGAGAACTTTTTACATGTGACATATTGACATATCATCATCTATATACCGTCAGAATTCCTTTCTACAATTTAAAAAGCATAATATCACAATATTCTTGATGCAGCCCATATAGCACTAGAATAAGCAAGGAATGCAGGAAGACAGAATTCATTTTTGATGGTCAAAATCAAGTTTTATATTTTTGTTGTTTGCGTGGCTCTTTAAACTGTAAATAACCATATGGAAATAGTAACATTCACCATGGTCTTCTCGGCCACATCCATGTCAGCTTACGGTTTTGTTACCAAAAATACCTTGAAATGTAACCATGACAAAATATAATGACATGGCTATGTTTATATTGTTCTATATCATTTCCTATTTTGAGTGAGAATCATTTAAATAGTATTGTATGTACACCACATTCTATGCAAGCCTGTCCCTTTTTTGAGACACGAGGCTAGAGTCTAACTCTGTCTGACACTTTTTTCCTTATCATTGAGATAGCAGTCTCACTTTTTTAACTTTGAACCCTTTCTGTGTTTGTTTGTGCCAGACGCGGTGGACCCGTCCTTGTCCATCCAGCCGATCACGGAGGAGCGCGCCTCGCGCACGCTGTACCGCGTGGAGCTGCTGCGTCAGGTGCGAGAGCAGGTTCTGCGTCACCCGCAGCTGTACGAGCGTCTGGCGCTGTGCCAGCAGGGCCCGGACCTGCCCGTGTGGTGGGAGCCCGGCCTGCACGACCGTGACCTGCTCCTGGGCGCCGCCAAGCACGGCGTGTCCCGCACCGACTACCACATCCTGCGCGACCCCGAGCTCAGCTTCATGGCCGCCCAGCGCAACTACAGCCAGAACAAGGGCATGCCAGGGCAGCAGCAGGGCCAGTCGGCCGCCCACTCACACGCCCTGGCGCAGGTGCACTCGCGCACCCCCACGCCGCTGCTGCCCGCACACTACCAGGCGGCCGCCGCCGCTGCTGCCACCACCTCTGCTACCCCCACCGCCTCAACCTCGGCCTCGGCCTCTGCCTCTGCTGCCACGGCCACCACCTCCTCTGCTGCCCCGTCACCGCTTCCTGCCTTGGCGCCCCAGAGGGCCGAAGACGGCACGGCCACCGTCAAGGAGGAGCCGGAGATGGGCTCTGACGGCGGCGAGGAGGCCCGGTCAGCTGTGCCGGCAGAGAGGTTTGGAGGAGCGGGTCAACCACCCGCGGGCCCTCCGACTCCCAGCGCGGGTCCGGAACAGCCCGAGGAGGCGGACGTGAAGCCCGGCGCCGGGAAAGGCGGGGAGAGCCGCATGGTGGCAGCCCGTACCAAGCCGCTGACGCCCAACCCGGCCGGACGCAAGCAGAAGAAGGCCAAGAAGAGCCGGTCGGAGCGCAGCAAGGGTCAGCCCCGGCAGGCGTCGGGTTCGGAGTCCGACTCGGATGGCTCGTCCTCCAGCTCTTCGTCCCGCTCGTCCTCCTCTTCCTCCTCCTCCTCATCCTCTTCCTCACGCTCAGGCTCAAGCTCGTCGTCCTCCTCCTCCTCGTGCTCCTCAGGATCATCGTCTTCATCATCCTCATCCTCGTCTTCCTCAGAGGACAGCGGCAGCGACGCTGAGGACGGACAGAAAAACGGTGAGTCCAGACGGCGTTCTTGAAGGAGACGTTTTGTGTGAATCAGTTCATAGCCCTGTTGTTTAAGATCATGAAGTGCTGTCTCTAGGAAAAAGAATGAGAAACATTTTATACAACATCGACCAAATAGCAAACTGGTATCTAAATGGGACATAAGAAAATGAAACTAAAAGTCAATTTCTATGCCCCATTGAGTTATTGTTAGCTACGAGTTCATTATTCAGTCAATGTTGCATCAAATGTTCTTGTTTTTTTTCTCTTACCAACAGCGCTCTGTGACCTCGAACAACGAGGCTATCGATTGATTCACACTGCACCTTTAACTGCCAAGCATTTTCACTTGTTTTTTTTTTTCTCACTGTTTTCTGAAGTAATTCAGAAAAAACACCTTTTTATGTAAGTCATGTAATGACTTTAACCTGACTAAGTAGTATGTTTTGTAAAGATTTGTACTTCAAAATCACTGGCACTGAACCAGTCCTCTCAAGAGCGTGACGTAGTCAGTCCCTCCTCAATTTGGAACTGCTAAAAATGGGTTGGCTGACTGTCATAATGACAGCAACTAAGTGTTAAGAGCCTTTGTGTAAGGAGGGATGTGTGTAGGAGGTGTTAATCACTGGTTGTGTGTGTGTGTGTGTGTTGTAGCGTCAGCAGTGGCCAGTGTGAAGGGCTTTGACGAGGACAGTGTGGCGTCACACAGCACCACTCAGGACGAGACGCAGGAGAACAGCGTGACGGAGAACGGCCTGGCACACCCCCCACACCCCTTCCAGGGAGGGTACATGCTCGCCGCCTCCTACTGGCCAAAGGTAGGACACAGACACAAACACACACACGCACACATACATATACTGATGTACACATACACACACACATACAGGGCTTAATGATCTCAGGCATGGTGCCTGAAATCAGGTATGGGACAGTAGGGTACATTTGACATTTGCTAGTAGATAGTCTGTAACGTTTTTAACTTTAAGACTTTTTGATCATTCCAGAATTATAATTATTTCCCTCTTTCTGCCCTGCACATATGTTTACATACTTAATAGAACACACTTTTACAGGCACTAAAAAAATTATGTGCAGACAGAAATGCTCCTTCTTTTCCACACACATACTCTTATAAACACTTGTGGGTACTCAACAGAGTATTTACTGTGCACAAACTCTGCTTCTTGCAGGTAGTGTCTGTAAAGTTACCAGCTCAAGCATATTAGCTGGAAAACCGCTTACTGACTAATGTCAATCCCTCTCATTCTGTGGCTTTGTGTCTCATATTTATCCACATATGGTGTGGCCCAAAAATGTCACACTCATTTAGATTATTTAGCTCCTGTAAAGACATTTCCCCTCTGAGAGTCCCAACACACAGACACCAAAAATAGGAAACACTATTCCCTCACGCCAGGCGTATTCTCACTTTATTTTTATTTTTTATTTTCCCTCCCTCCTTATTTTCCGCCTTGGTGTCATCCGCAGGACCGTGTGATGATCAACCGCCTGGACAGCATCTGCCAAGCCGTGCTGAAGGGGAAGTGGCCGGGCACGCGGCGTCCCTACGAGCCCGGCTCAGCCGTTGCCTCCTTCTACACCACCAAGCTGCTCGACAACCACCAGGTGTCGTCGGGCACCCACGCGGCCGCCAGCCTCGCCACCGCCGAGGACCCCGCCGCCTCCCCACAAGGGTCAAAGGTGACCAAGCATGTTGCAGACAAGGAGTTCTCAGTCAAAGTCAATAACGTATGTTCATCTCAACCTCCCTACTCCATCCATCCTACCCTACCCCCACCCCATCCCATCCCAACCCAACCACCTTCTCCCCCAACCACCCCAGCCCCACCCCCACCCCCTCCGCCCGTCTCAGAACCAGCAAGCTGCCCGATGCTCTGTCCCAGCGCTTCGCCAAAACCTCTCTCCTCCCTCAGGACCTGGCTGCTAACTGCAGTGTTCAGCACTCCTCCTCCTCCTCCTCCTCCCTCCCTCCCTCCCCCTTTTTTTTGTTCTTTTCTTTTCTTTTTTCTTTTTTTTTTTTTTAAGTCTCACGAGCAAACGGCTGCTGACAGCACTGTAATTTATGAGTGCCTCTGCATCTCCTGGTTCCCTCCACCCGTTTACTGTAAACAGGCTCCTCAGGCCCATAAATCTGAGCCCAAGCGAGGACAGTCACACACACACACACACACACACATAGTCACAGCACAGCACACCACACCGCCTGGCCATGCCACGCCACAGCAGCCCAGCCTCAAGTCCCATAGTGAGGGGTTGCGTTACGCATGTAAACCCTCTCTCTCTTTCTCCCACTCTCTGTCTTTCTCTGTCCCTCTTTCTCTCTACCTTTCTTACTCTCTGTCCCTCCCTCTTGCTCTTTCTTTCTCTCTCACTCTCTGCTTTTTGTTTTTTTTTTCCTGTTTCTCCTCTCTCTAGCTTTCTGCCTCTCTTGGCCTTTTTTCCCCCTCTCTCTCTGTCTTTTTCAATCCCTCTCCCTGTTTCTCTTTTTATTTCTCTCTGTTTCTCTCGCTCTCTCTCTCTCCCCCTGCTTACTGCTAAATGTGCTCACTATGGGCTTTGCTAACAAAAGCTCTGCCAGCAACAGTGTTTTTTTTTTTTGTTGTTTTTTGTTTTCTCTAAGCAGCTGATTGCCTTTATAGTTGCTTGGTAAGCCCAAAAGGGCTGATGCCACGTGGCTCCCCATGAGGCTGTTAACTTCCTGTTGGCTACCCGCTCGGCGTTTACCCAGGCCCTCCCGCTTTGCTGAGTGGCTTCTGGGCGTGAAGCCCCTGCCGCTGCGGTTCAGGAAACCCCTCCTGTTAGAGTGCTAACCTCATAAAAGCAGCAGATTAGAGACCCACCCAGCTCACGCTGTGTCTCCCTTCTCTGTGTGTATTTGTGTGTGTGTGCGTGTGTGTGTGTTTGTATAAACCACAGCTTCTTTTCCTCATCAAGGCAGACAAACATTTAATTTGGTGCAGATTTGCAATATCACAGAGCTTTTACCCTCTGCATCAGACGGGTGATTTTAAGACCTCCCACATTCGTTACCCTCATTTGTCCTGTTGGCAGGGTGCTGCTCTCCTTTACTTTTTAAGAAGTGTAACATTGTGGAGTTGCTCTCCTGAAAGCCAAGTGCTTTTAGCACCTTAATTAAGAGGGGCAGTGTTGAAACGGGAGGCTAAATATAAAGTTGACAATGCAGGTCGCACCACCACGGCTACTTGTTGGGTGCTTGGCCCAGTTCTGCTTGATGTTGCTCCCCCCCCCCCGGGTCCTCATTGCTTTGGTTCCCCTCCCTACTTGTGTGTTCTATTTTTGCTCTCTTTCTGTTTGTGTACAGTACAGTACAGCGAGGCACAGAGCCTTATGGTGTGCCCCAGTGTCTAAAAGTGTGTGTGTGTGTGTGTGTGTGTGAGAGAGAGAGTGAGTGTGTGTGTGTGTGTGTGTGTATATAAATGTGTGTGTGTGTGTACACGTGTAATTGACTTGCTCTGTGCCCTGCAGCAGGAGGGTGGTCTGAAGCTGACCTTCCAGAAGGCGGGACCTCCCCTGAAGAGGCCGCTGGAGGGCGAGGAGGGGCCCCTGGCCCAGCAGCAGTACCTGGCGCGCCTTCACGAGCTCCAGAGCGCCTCGGACACCAGCCTCACCGACTTCACCAAACCCCCCAGTGCTGCCTACCCACACGGTACATGCACAACAGGGCACACGCCACCTACACTCCCCAATACTGCCGTACAAAGGCAGAGTGCAGTAACTACGTGAACATAGAAACATGAGAAAAATGCTTTTAATGGTGTCATACTGCCCGGTCAAACATATTGTTTTATTTAATAGTGGTGATGCTTTTAATCTCCTTTATTAATAGCAACAGGCAAGGGATTTAGTCACAAGACAGAGGCGATGTTATGAAGTCAGTTTCCAGTCTAAACTCAATTTGACAAAATATGTAGTACTGCCTGTACTGCCTTTTGGCTTTGTAGGGCAGAATGGGCCATACAAGTGTAGCTGATCTAGCCAAGGGTTAAAGACGGGCAAGAGAAGGTGCTAAACTGACCACCCAGGTGTCCACAGTGAATCTCTGTAGGCCAATGGAGTTGATTCATTGTCTTATTGGTTAGCACAGTTTCCTTAACTGCCAAGTCCGCAGTGTTTCATCAACTGCCAAGTCCGAGGGCAGGTGCAGTGTTGGTTTCACCAGCTGTATGGCTTGGGTTTTCAACCCATCCATTTGCATTTGGGCACATCAATGCAAACTTGGCCATTTAAAAAACACATGCTTGTGTGTATTTCCACACACTGCGGTGTAGAAACTCAACAAAGATGTCAATTGACATGGTCAAAATTTACATAAACACTGTTCTATGCAACAAAGCTATTGTTAGTTGAAAGAGCCTGATGGTCATGGATTTTCTTCTTAGCTGCCACTCGGTAGAATGCTGGATAATGGTGGTTCAGTCATTGACCACAAGGTGGCACCAAACACTCTGTTTTTGAATTCTCCCATAATGCTTCAGGATAGTGT
The DNA here is from genome assembly GCA_030347295.1 of Setipinna tenuifilis. Taxonomy (NCBI): domain Eukaryota; kingdom Metazoa; phylum Chordata; class Actinopteri; order Clupeiformes; family Engraulidae; genus Setipinna; species Setipinna tenuifilis. The sequence goes on along the minus strand of CM059280.1, from coordinate 20,411,677 downwards.
AATGTTGATGCCATGCTTTTGAGTGAATGTATCATTTACATTACAAATACATGATCCCCCTTCTATCGCGGTAGCTATAGAAGAAGATAAAGATTTTATTTTTTAATTTTTTTTTTTGCAGTTTAAGCCTTAAAAAATACCCCTCCCGCACACCATTATAAATTATAATATTGTTCTGACAAACTTGTCTTTAGCATGCATAGTGGTATAGCATGCATATAATAATGAAAAAAATGTGATCTAGTGTGACCGCGAAAGGTAATTTGTAATATAGTGGGGGATCACTGCATATCACATAAGAACATGAGATATCTGTGGGTGTGTGTGAAATTATCATGTACATTAGAGATGTGCGAGTGTGTGTATGCATTAGAGAGAGTGTAACAGTGTAACTCCTCTTGATCTCCTACCCCCTCCTCCACTTCAGCTCTGGCAGGGCAGATGAGGCTGAACGGTGTGCTGGACGGCCCCCCAGTGGTCAAGCGACGGCGCGGGAGGAGGAAGAATGTGGAGGGCATGGACCTGCTCTTCCTCAACAGGGGCCGAGCACCAGCGGCGCCTGAGCAACGGGTAGGAATCCCCCACCACCACAGTCTCCCCCACCACAATCTCTGTTCTCCATTAAATGTCTCCTCAGTGCCTCCCCCCAGCTCCTTGCCAACATTTCCTCTGAGCCCTCTGGCCTCTGTGCTTACTGTGTGTGTGTGTGTGTCCCCTCCCCTCCCCTCTCCATATGCTACTCCCTCCCCTTCCCCCCTCCCAGGTGCCCCCAGGCTGGGTTGGCGGTGCCCAGGCCGCTCCCCCGGCAGCCTCTGGCCAGCAGGCCTTTAATGCCCTGGCTCAGGGCTCTCAGGACGGGGAGACCCGGGTGTCGGTCATCAACCTGAAGGACGGGACGCGGCTGGCGGGAGAGGACGCGCCCAAGAGGAAAGACCTGGAGCAGTGGCTCAAAGAGCACCCAGGCTTCGTGGCAGACGTAGGGGCCTTCATCCCTGTGAGTCCCGCTCCCCTTCCTCCTCCTCCTTCCTCCTTCCTCCTTCTTTCCTGCCTTTCCTTTTCCTTTCTTCTCATGCCATCACAAACTATGTGACCAGCATCTCATGTGGGAAAAAAGTCGAATCTGTATTACTAAAATGTACTGTTGTAGTGTTGATTGACCGTATTTAGCACAGAATGCACATGTGTGAGGGATACGGTTTCTGTCCATAGGGGGTGAATAAGATGCAGTTCCAAGATGGTCGGCCCAAACAGAAGAGGCATCGCTGCCGAAACCCCAACAAGATCGATGTCAACAGCCTGACAGGAGAGGAAAGAGTGCAGATCATTAACCGAAGAAATGCACGCAAGGTAAAGCAGCCGACACCAACTAACCTTTGGAGTTTATTTTAGTGGGAGTATTTTTCATAGACCTCTGTGTTCTAGTTTATTTGTATGTTTCTGTGGTGTTTGCTGTTCCTGTGTGAACGTGTCGTCTGACTCCTTCTCTGTTCTGTGCTCAGATTGGCGGTGCCTTTGCCCCTCCCCTAAAGGACCTGTGCCGGTTCCTGCAGGAGAACCCAGAGTACGGGGTTCCACCCGAGTGGGCGGATGTGGTGAAGCAGTCGGTACGTATCCTGGCCCTGGGCCCTTCACTGCACTGTTAGAATGCCCTGATGGGAATACTGCAGAAGCCATCTGATGGCACACCTGCTTCCAAAACAATGCGTGTCTTTGTTTAAATGTATAAAAAATAGAATAAAAAGGGAAAAATGCCTTTCAGTCCCTGGAGGATGAGTACATAGTCTCGCTTCTTAAAATCACCTCGGGCCATCGGATGACCTAAATGAAAAGTTTTTTTTCCTCTTTCTCTCTCTTTTACACCACATTAGCATATTAAAAGTTAAACCATTTCTCCCTCTGCGTCCCAAGGGCTACCTGCCAGAGAGCATGTTCGACCGGATCCTGACCGGCCCCATCGTCCCGGAGGAGGTGAGCCGAAGGGGCCGGCGGCCCAAGAACGCCCTGGCCAAGGCGGCAGCGTCGGCGGGCGCCGGAACCAGCGCGGCTGCTGCAGCGGCGGCAGCCGCCAACGCCCTGGGCCTCAACCCCCTGCTGGCCAACGGGCTGCTGTCGGGCCTGGACCTGCCCAGCCTCCAGCTGCTCCAGCAGCACCTGCAGCAGAACCTCCAGAGCCTGCAGTCGCTGCAGCTGACCGCCGGCCTCATGGGCCTGCCCACCGACGCCACCAACCTGGCTGCCATGTTCCCCATGATGCTCTCGGGCATGGCGGGGCTGCCCAACCTGCTGGGCATGAGCAGCCTGCTGGGTAAGGCGCAGGACGGAGCGGGGATGGCATCGGCGGCAGCCGCGTCGTCCATGCCGGACGAGGGGACACGGAAGAGCAGCAAGAAGAAGAACTCTGCGGTGGACCCAGCCTCCTCGTCCCAGGCCACATCATCCGACACCAAAGCGGAAAGGACAGAGGCCGTCGCCTCGGAGAGCTCTGCCTCTTCCGGCACGGCCACCGCCACCACCTCCTCCTCGTCCTCTTCCTCCGCCAGCACCGCCCCCAGCACCTCCACCTCAGCCGCCTCCGGCTCCAGCCCACTAAGTGCTTCTGCCTCCAGCCACCCGCTCGCCCTTAACCCGCTCCTGCTCTCCAGTATGCTCTACCCAGGGATGCTCCTCACCCCAGGCCTTAACCTCCCCTCCGTGGCGCCCCTCGGCCAGAGCACGACAAACACTGACCCCACTGCTGCTGCTGCCGCCACAACCACCGCCACCACCGCCTCCGCCTCTTCCACCACATCCTCTGCCCCTGCCCCACCCACGCTGCCGCCCTCCGCACAGCCCACGCCGCTGCCCATTCCTCCCACCGCCCGGTCGGAAGACGGGGTTGAGGATGAGGAGCAGGACGAAGAGGAGGAGGAAGAGGAGGAGGAGGAGGCTGGCGAGCAGAAGGAGAACAGTGGTGCAGAGGGCTCGGGGAAGGCGGAGTCCTCTTCCTCAGAGTCGGAAAGCTCCTCCTCCTCATCTGACGATTCTGACTCGAGCGATGAGGACTGAGCCTTTATAAATATATATACATACACATATATATTTATATATCCCTTAGAAATGTACACATATATACACATATATTATGATTTACCCTGCACTTACATTGTGATTTTTTTTTCCTTTTGTAAATATGGAATCGAGAGAAAGTGTTGTGTAATAAAGACAGAAAGCCTGAGAGAACCAAGATTCGAGAAAACTGAAATTCAATTTCAGTGTTTGTTTAGGTACAATCTTGTTTTGAAAAGACATTTTGCATGTCGATCTTTAGTAGATTTATGGACTTTGTGAACTTGTATTACACGATGATGTACAATTGCAACGAGCAAGAAAAAAATCAACAAAAGGCATTATTGTTCTAATTCTGTTGGGATTTAATTTTATTAAAAAAAAAAGAGGAAATACATAATTGCTCCTACCGAGCTGTACTATTAATATATTTTGTGTGTGTGGGGAATGGTGGACTTGAGGAACTATTTTTTTGGTTTCATTTGTAAATACTTTTACAGGATCCTTGACACTTCTACTGCGCAGAACATACTTTGGAAAAAAAAAGTCAGCAATAACTCGGGCAGCTAATGAATGTCACTGAAGCTGTAGACTCTCCTTCAGCCCCTATCCCCCCGTCACCCACCACCACACCTCTGCCACACTCACTCACTCACTCTCTTTCTCTCTCTCTCTCTCTCTCTTTCTGTCTCTTGCCAACAGTCATTCGTCAGATGCTTTGCTCACTTTCTCTTCTCTCCTCCCCTCCCCTCCCCTCCCCTACCTCTCATCCTGTCCAAAACAGCAACAAAAAAAATGGAAACCCCATCTTCTCTTTTCATCGATAAAAATATCAAGTAGCCTTGGGAGCTGGCCTTGCTCTACACATTGATCACAGTCTCTTACATCCACATTCTTTCTCTCCCTCACTTACCCACCCACCCACACAGTTGCCACTTACTCATTCACGTATGTGTTCATAATCTTGATCCAGCACAGAGACAGTGAGGTCTCTCTCCACATCTCCTATCAGGTCTTTAAGTCTGCAGGCCTTGTTTTTTAGTTGCACAACTCAACACTGTTTCTTGCCCTTTGTCGTAAGAGTCGTGGGGCGAATGGCTTGTGGCGTTTGAGTGGCCAAGGGCAGCAAGAGGGGGGGGGGCTGAAGGTCAAACCCAGGGGACATAGTCTTAGATTACAGGGCGCTCAGACAAGTTCCTCATCCCTTCGAGGACCCTTCTCCCCCCCCCTTAACCCATTTCTCTGTGCTCAGTCGGCCCGTGTAGTTTATTTTTAGCGGGTGCATGCGTGTGTATGACTGTCTTCAGTGACTGGCTGAATATAAAGTATGGCGTGTCTTCTGTTACTTCATGAGGTGACCTTGTGAGCTTCCACCCTGTCCAGTCTGATGGTGTCATGGTGGTGTCTCTCTGTCCACAGTTCTTCCACAGTAGAAGCAGCATCTTTGGTTTTGTGATTAGTTTAGTGTGCACAGGTGTCAATCCCCTTTGCTTCAGAAAGTGGAGAAAACCCTGCCACCTATTCCTTAGGCCTGTGCACTTAACACAGGTTTCACTTATTCAGCTGATTTTACTTATTAGGTGATCTACCTGTCTGTTGTTTTTTGTGTGCTGGTTCAGAAAGTGGTTGGATCAAATATGTGGCGGGGTTTTTACTTTCTGAAACTGGCATAGACACCTCTGGTTGTGTGGTACATGTTCAGTGCATAGAGTCTCAAAAAACGTAAGGCATGATTGATGACAGAACTTGAAGCTCTGGGTTCACTTATGTATGTAGATCTGAGGAGCTTTAAGCAGGAGGCATTTGACCTTGAGAGAATTTATGAGTACTTTTAACCAGGTGTACCTGTAGGTTGCCAGTATGCAGTTATCAAAGCAGTTTCCTCTTAGCATAGAAAGGAAGTGTTTCTTCGATTTTTCTACATGTTTTGAGGGGGTGTTGTGGTTGACATTAAATGAACTTGTGTTGTTTGTTAGCATGCTGCTAACTGTAATGTGGAAGTAACTGGTCCTTTTCAAAAGGTCGAACCTGTGCTTAGCATCACGCCGATAGCCTCAGTACTGACCATATTAAACAAAGCCAGTTCCAGTCAGGTCGAAGTGAAGTTGAGACGCTGCCCCCTACTGTTGGTCAACCAGTTTGGTCAACTTATTTATACCGCAGTTCTCAACCAGGCTTTCATTTGATGTGCTTACGTTTAACCGTGGAAACTGTCTTTCTGGTGATGGCCTGGAAGATGGACACTGTTGTTGGCCTGGTGTGTTATTCACATGTGTTCGTCTTCCCTGTTTGCCCCCCCTGCACAATGTCCAATGTCCTGACCACCCATCCTCTTCTGAGCACTGCAGCAGATGGATATAGAAGTGCCCTTATGTCATACCTCAGAGTCGAAGGGGAGTACACATTGCTGAACACTGAAAAAAAAAAAGAAAGAATGAAATGGGAGGGGGGTTTGCTCTCGTTTCTCTCCTCTGGCCTCATTTTGTATTGTCATCCGTCACGTGACCTTTGTGGGGACATGCATATACACACTGGAAAATGCTACTCAGCCTTTGTGAGGACGTTTGTAGTATAACTATATATCACTGTTCAGAAACCGCACACACACTTTGTTGAGCTTTGGACTGTTAGGTGCACAGCGAAACATGGTACATGTGCTCCCGTGGGGAGAGCACACTAAATTTCCCGAGAGGGGTGGCACCACACAAAAAAAAAAAGTGTTCAAAATGTTTTTCGTTTTAGTTTTGTTTGCTGCTGTCGAGGCACCCTGTCCCACGTCCCCTCCCTCTTCTGGCTTCTCGTAAACAAGTCCGTTTTGTTTTCACGGTACCTTTTTATGAGTCTTTCAAACATTGACAGAAGTCAACCACTAAAGAAGCATGGCGTCTATGACCTTACTAAGGGGGGTGGGGGGGGGGTCATCATACTTCTAGCGTTATGTACAGACTCCTAAGTTTATGTATGTAAGGACTCCAAGAGTAAAAGGAAGACTTGGGTGTGGATTAAAATGGAGGTCTGAAACCCCCTGTGCATATAAAGGTACAAAGCTTTGGCTTTGCCCCCTCCACTAAACCGAACCCCCACCCCACCCCACCTGACCTGACCTGACCCGACCCAGTGCGCAGGCTTTGACATTCGTAAATCCAAGAAGCAGCCACCATGTCTGATTGGTTGTGTTTTTTTTTGTTTTGTTAGTTTGTTTGTTTGTTTGGTTTGCCATTTGTAGCTAGTGTCCAGTCATTGCTGCTTCCTCGTCTATACGTGATACCTTGAAAATGGTGTTTGTTTATTTGGTTCTGTCAGGTTTTCCCTCTGAGCCCCACTTTGGGAGAACAGTGAGTGTTCGGATCCCTGAGAAAAAAAGACTACTCGTCACAGAACATAATGGACAAAGTGATGAGTTCGACTGAAGGTTGAAAATACTTTTTATGTTGTTTTTTTATTATTATTATTTTATTAATATGATATTTCAGGTAGTATGTAATGTTAATGTCTCTCAATGACTCACACATTGCAAGTGCTGAACTGATAAGATGCAGACATTGTCCTGCAAGTTATGACAGGGAACTTACGACCAACACGCAGACATAAAGCGAGAAACTACACTACATAATGAAAGTTAATTCACTTTTCATTTATACTGAATAGACAACAGGATGACATAGACTTGCCTTTTTTATTTTCATTTCTTTTTTTTTTTGCTTTATGCTTACAGATATCCTTTAAAGTCATTTTTTCAAGTCTTCTTTTGCTTGTTTATGTTCTTGGACAGTTGCAATATTTGCAAATTGTGGTCTATGTAGTCAAATAATGCTTTATGTAGTGGAAGAAAAACGTCTTAAGAAGTCATTTGTAATTTATTGAATTACTTTCTATGAAGTTCTATAGAGGAAATTGAGGTTTAATTATTTTTATTAAACATACTCTGACTATCCATGACGCCTGTCTCTGCCATTAATTTATGTTTTCTATTGTTTTTGGTGGCTGCAGTGGAGTTCATCTGAATACTTGTCATATTTTCCAGTGCTCACTACAGTACACCTATATATCAGAAAGTCTATTCTTATGCGTATCCTCAAGTCTCAGAGAGCCTGTGTTTGTACAACTGTTGGGAGTAGTGACGAAATCCTAAATAGCTAATAATCAACTAATCATAGGTGTCAAAAGATATACATACAGACAAACTATCTGCCACCATATCATTCTAGACTTATCAGTGAAGTGAATTATAACCCGAGGTGAGGGCATGATTGGTCTTGAGTTGTACACAGAAGCACAAAGTGACACAGTAGCTCTCAACTACGTACATGACATCACAGGCCACTTGTGTCAACATGAGTCATGTCACATCATGTCCTGTCCTGAGACTCTCTGCATAACATCATGATGAGAACATGGAGATGTGTGTTTAACTCAGTTTGACAGACCTGGTGTGTGTGTTTATGGCCTGAGCACCAGAGGTGTGAAACCCTATTGCTTTTCGAAAGATTATTCTTCTCAGATTAGGTGTATGTAAACTTACCAGACATCCACACAGGTATACACACACATGAACACACACATACACACACACAGAGGCCCAAACACAAAGAAACAAACTAGTTCACATGATCATTTAAAAAACACATCACACACACACACACTGACAGTCTGTCATACACACAACAACAACAACATTCACAATTCCTGACTGACTGGTTTGAAACTTCCTGAAATATTTTACAATATGATAATGGTGACCTCCCTATGCCCAAAGTACCTGTCTGGCATGATGCCACCAACTGGCAAAAGAAGGATTTTTCTTTTCATTTCTGTGAAATATCATTCCTAGGTTGTTTAGCAGAATAATTTAGACTAGATGTACATTAACTCACCAGTGTCCCTACTTCACACATCTACAATGGTACATACACAAATACACACAAACACTGTCCCACTTTTTGGCTATTTGAGGTAGTCACCATTTTGTTGGGTGGCAAAATGCCATGGGTTGTGGGACCTGCCCCAGAGGTGCAAGGACCTGTCATCTCTGCTTGCAACTATATTTTTTCTATTTCTATTTTTTTTTTTTTCGTTGTCCTTTGTCCCTTTCTTAAGTGAAGCGCCAGGATCAGTGTCCCAGTGTGCCCAGGGCAGAACAAAGGTTCAGGGGAAGCACGACATGACACCTGGCCCCTCCACACAACCTCCTCTGAATGACCAAGGAAATATTTCCTCAGCACTCAACCTCACAGCAACCAATGTGGTGAATTATTAATCCTTTGAACAGTTTGTGTCCTCTACCATGACATTGCTTTCATCTTCCTCTCTCCCTCTCTCCCCACCCCCCTTTGTCGTTCTCTCTCTCTCTCTCTCTCTCTCTCTCTCTCTCTCTCTCTCTCTCTCTCTCTCCCCACCCCCCTCTGTCGTTCTCTCTCTCTCTCTCTCTCTCTCTCTCTCCATCTCCCCCCTCCCCCTCTCCTGTGTGTGTGTGTGTGTGTGTGTGTGTATGTGTGTGCGTGTGTGTTCATTTGTGTGTATCATAAGGTGTGGTGGATGGGAATCTGTTTTTGTTTGATGTAAAACTGTCCTGAAGGTCATTTTTATAGTCCTATGTGTCGTTGCTAGGCAATAGGCAGCTTATGTTGGTCTCCAGGGGTGCATCATTTTACACACTGTATGCTACCATGTCTGTCCATTCCACTGAATAGCAGTAGGTGACCTCATTTAATGGTGTCTATCAGGGGGAAAGAAATCAGAATAGAAATGTACAAAGGTACAGTACCACTAGTATAAATCACAAAAATCTAGGCTGTGAATCTGCCTGTAGTCATAAACACAGTGTTATCATTTATCGCCAAAATGACGGTGGTTCAGGGTTATCACCAGTACATGGCCCACTGGGATCTGCTGTAATGAGGTGTTCATCATTAGGTTGTCATTGAAGTCTGCCCACTGACTGAGTTCTATGTGTTCCTTTTGTTATATTGACAGGAAGAAAACATATGTCTAGTATGTGCAGGGACTGGGACTCCACTAGAAATTGTGGGGCCCATGAAAAAAAATCACTTTGGGCCCCTGAAGCCACCACCAACTATCACATTATAGTCCTCTCTGGGCCCCATGGGAAGCTCTGGGCCCCCTGAATGCTCTGGACACACTCCCCACTGCCCACCTAGTGGCGCCCCTACGAATGTGGAGACCACCTCAGAGAAGATGGCCTTGTGTTGCCACTTTCACAGGACTCCAGGTTGCCATGACTGTTAAGTGACTGACAAACAATGTCCTGACTTTCTTCTGTCGTTGTGCCTTGACACGCCACCGAGTTAAATCTCAACTCTTGTTGCCTGGCAAGCAAATCACAATAAGCACTCAAGAGCCACAGTGGACAAAGCCATGTAAACTGAAACCAAAGACTGGAAATCTCTCTCTCTAACCCACTCTCTCTTTCTCGTTCTGTCTTTCTCTTTCTCCCTCCCTCTCTCTCTCTCTCTCTCTCTCTCTCTCACACACACACACACACACACACATACAAACACAGGTGTGCACTGTGGGCCTAACAGGACGTCCCTGTTGGTTACCAAAGTAACCGAACAGCACCTGTTGCGCCAGCGAGCCGTCAGTGGAGGTATTAAGTCCACACTTAGCCTCGTTCCCTCTTTCATTTACATACCTGCAGCAGCACACACACGCTCCCCTCCCTGTCCCAGTGCCAGCACTGCTTTGCCAGGCAAGGAGAAGGAGAAGGAGAATAAGAAGAAGAGGAAGAAGAAGGACAACTGAGGAGGTGCTGTGCCAGAGGATGGGGTGCAACTCAAGCCGGGGGGTGCAGGTGGTGGACCCTGCCAAGGCGCCAGAGGAGAGGCCAAACTCAGCAAAGTCCAACAGCACGGAGCAGACCCCGGACGTGGAGACAGTGGTAGACGTGGACGCTGCCAAGCCGGGCGCAGGGGAGGACTCGAGTTGACCAGACATGGCCAGTCTGCTCTGGACCGTCTGGACTCTCTCAGGTCAGGAGAACACCACCTTTGTGACAGGGCCAGAACATTCAGGCCAAGCACACTATTCCAGATATGTGATACTATTTATAATAATCTGTTCTGCCTCTTCACGAAACAGTATTGCATTAAAAATACTGAAGGTGTTATACTGTAAGAATATAAAAACATGTGGGAAAAGATTATTTTTCTTCGTAAGTCATAAGTGTTTGTGTGTCATATATAGGAAATGCTCTGTGCTTTATGTAAACCCAGAGTTGTGGTTAAATAGTCTAAATGCTCACCCTCTGTAGTGATGTTTTTATATTGCGGACTACTAAAGTATTTCAGCATAAGGCTAAGCAGGTCATTTGTTTTTCTTCTGTCTTTGGGCGGTAGATGTTAATGCCTACACATTAACCGTGAGCATGTTCACTGTATTATATTTTGTTATATGTTGACTGTATCATTGTATTATTTACCCTGATTTCAGATTTGTTTGTGACAGTTTCTATGCAGGTTGCCCTGAGTGATGTAGCTGTGGCTGTGACACAATGGGAGAAACAAGAGTGACTAGTCATTTATTCCCCACTTCCGTCTCATGAGAATGAAGCAATTACCCCCCGTCAACACTGGACATTCAACCATCGGTTAAAAATTAGACATCCAGTAGGCCTGTGTGTATTATTTACTTAATATGTCACCATTAAAAGAATCATTTTGTAGAAATATCCTAAAATGCTGTCAGTGCTAGCCATACAATCTTGGGCCTTTTTTTCATTGCACTTACATGAGTAATGTATAGGTTTTATCTTCTTTTTATAAGAAATTAAATGCTGTTAATAAAACAGTTGGTATGACTCAAAACCCTTTAAGCATTAGCATTTCTGAAATTCATCTAGCAAGTCCTACACTGTACACTGCATTCATCTAACCTTGTGTGTTTACTTGAATTCTACTGGACTCCGACAGAACGTAAGGGTCACAGTCTCGGTCATAGTGTAGGCTACGTTTGAACATTGGCAGCCTCTTATAATACTGCTGTAAACACGACGAGCAATTGATGCTTTGATATACCACCAGGTGGCGCGCCAGTTGTGTAATGATTTTAGCAGCCACTGGGGGGCAAAAGCGTGCTTTGGACGTTTCAGGGGGGCGTTCCAGATCCGCTCCATTTGCTGGAAAACATTTAATCTGAAATATATGTTTTAAGTTTATTACCGCCGAGTGAATTGAGCTGGAAGGGAATAGCCATTTCACAAAGCCATATCACAATCACCCATCAGAGAGGCAGCGGGAAATTACATGAAAATATTACCATTATACAAATGGAAAGTGTGATTGAATAATGTGTTTCAGAAGATAAATGAAAAGCACTTTGTTGGAAAATGTAGTACTAAATAGCTTTTTAATTTCAGATGCGGGATAAAAGAACCACGATTTTTACCGGATTTTCTGCAATTGATTAGAAGACCCACACCTGCGGAAAAGAGGCCCTCTATCAGCTCATTATCAGTTAATTAATATGCACGTACAAATGCCAATTATCTTCGCTGTTGCATTTGGCTGAGACAAGGCATTGATGTTTTAATGACAGTGGGATTGATGACTTCCTCTGCAGTTTTGAAAGCCACGGAAGCACAATGATTGACATTGTCCTTAATTGTTGTCAAAGACAATTGAATTGAAAAATGTCATCAGATTGATAGCACTGTACTCAGTATGACTGAGCATGCGGGTTTGCTGAAGATTAACTTGACAGGCTATAGCACTCGACTCGGCGTCCTCCAGTAAGTGTTGTAGCTGGCTTATCTCATAGCTGAGCTCGTGCAAGAAAAAAGCGGTATTCAACAATGACATTATTTAATTGGGAAGTCAACCATGTAATCATAGCACAATCAAGACGACAGTCACTTTTGTGCTTTCTACACAGCCGTGTAGCTTAGTAATGACTTGAGGTACGCTACACATACAGTGTTTTAACATTATTCTAGCTCATGCGCATGCCTACAAAATCTTCGTCTCGCACCTCATGAATATAGCATTGCAATGATGCCATCTGAGATAGGCTATTTCAGTTTTATTATAGTTGTTTGACTGTGATATAATGGTGTGGCGAGGAGGTGCAGTATCACTAATTGATAGTCTCTAGCACCACATCTTGGGGTATAATGCAGACGAATGTTATGTGGGTTGTGAAAAATGATTATTTTAAATGTATGTTGCAGACATAAGGGCTAGTCACCAAAATATCACTGAATATATGTACCGGGGAATTGGCAAACACATGTTTCAAACAGCAGTACATTATTTCATCTACTTCCATAACTGCTGACCATAAAAGTAATTCCACCTTTACCCTCAGACCAACCTCTTTTGAAAGTATGATCAGGCACTGAAATGGAAGAATGTCTTTAATCTCAACTGGCCCTAAAGCACATCAGTAATCTCTCTGTAACCAGTGGAAATAGGACTTTGCATTATTCTACTGCTGTGTAATTGTTTTTGGGCAATGATTTATTGAAATTTTATCAGTAATTGTCAGTGGCCTTGGGTCATAACCTTTATAATGGGCTTTAGAGTGGTGGGATCATGACCACCCAATTGAGCATAAATAGGAATAGAAAAAAAGAAGCTCATTCGCTTGCATGCTCTCTCAAATGGGCCGCTTTATAAAAAATGATGGGTGGCAGAGAGGTCAACATTCATTCGCAGACAAACCTGATACGGTCGCCTGTTTTTTCGCTTCCTGTGCGGAATCTGTGGCCATCCATAACCGCAGTTATACTGTCATGTATTATCTGCTGTCGTTGGTCAAGGCTGAAACTCATCTCATTGTAATTCCTGTTTTATATTCATCTTATAAACAGAGCGAGAGAGAGACACAGAGAGAGAGAGAGAGAGAGAGAGAGAGAGAGAGAGACAGAGTGAGAGAGGGAAAGAGAGAGAGAGAGAGAAAGAGAAATATTGGCTGCCCCCCTTTGTTGAGTTTTGTATTTTATTCTGTCTATCGTTCATGGCTGATGGTACACGATGTGGCTCTGACTCACTCAAGTCCGCCCGGAACAGATAAACAAGTCTCGTGGCAGTGTCATGAATGTGCTCACATTGGCGGCATTATACCCATGGAATGCACACAAACTATAAAAGTCATGGGGGTCAGCTTCAAAATGGGCTTTCAGGAGTGAATCACACTGGGATAGTCTTTCGTCTTTCTCCCCCCCACCAACACCAAACCCACTCACCTCCTACCCCTCAACTTTTCTTCTTCTGTGTGTGTGTGTGTATGTGTGTGTGTCTGAGAGAGAGAGAGAGAGAGAGAGAGAGTTTGAAGAGGGCCTCCACCCTGCTTCTAGAAAAGATCGGCTTAGGAGGTCACAGTGGAAGAGGACAAAGAAAAGCACTGTACCAAACGCACAGTCTCTCATGCGTGCACACTCGCACACACACACACACACACACACACACACACAGGCACTCACACACACACAAAAAACGCAAACACACACACGAACACTAACACTTTAAGTGGGGGAGATTTATCAGCCTATTAGAGTCACTTTTCAGCGCACCTTTCCCTGAACAATGGCCAAGTTTATTTGCCCACTTTGTGCGCGGTGCTTTATTGTCTGGGCTGACTTTCACCGGCCGAGTAAATCCAGAAGCAAATCCTCCCTTTACGGGCGCCCCCTAAATGGCACTTTCACACAGATCTTTCTGAACATCAAAATTCACATTCGCTGTGTGGGTAGTTCAGACATGGCTGTAAGATTACTGGATTTAGCTGCAGATTTATTAGAATTGATGAAAAACAGGAGACATCGACCACGCTTAGTTTATACATCGTGTCCAACCAATACAACCGCTATGCCGTATCTCTCGAATTTTTATCTGCTCATATCTAGTCCTGATGATGTATTTAAATTCTCCAGTAAATGAGATTGTATTGATTTAACGTTCAAGGTTGAGTCAGTTAATGCTCTCATTTGATCTGATGGACATGCACTTCTGTGGAAAAGTGAGCCTGGGCTGTTTCATTTTCCTTCCTCTGTAGAAAGTATTTCTTCTTCTCAGGGTCTCGGTAGTTGAGAGCAGTGTTCCCCCAGCCTTGCCTGATATGTGGTTCAAGGTGAGATATTGTGAGCAGAGCAAGGCTGGCAGCTGCTGTGTAATTATTTGAAACCCGGAGAAGTAAAATACAAAAACCTGCAGTGGCAGGTGTACCTATTCATCTCACGGATTTGTTTTGCTTGTGCTGACTGTGAGAGAGAGAAAGAGAGAGCAGGGGAGGAAAAAGAGTGAGAGAGAGGGTGGGGGTGGGGGGTAAGAAAGGGGGGAGAGAAAAAGAGAGGGGGGAGAGAGTGTGTGTGAGAGAAAGAGAGCAATGGAGAGAGGGGGAAAGGCAGAGAGAGAAAGAGAGAGGGAGGGAGGGACTGACATAGGGAGGGGTGGTGCAGAGGGGGGGTGAGTTGGGGTGGGGTGGGGGGGAGAGGAGCCAGTCTTTTCAAAGCAAATGGAGAAAAATGGGAAAATGTATTCTAAATGTCATTCATTCAGCGGCGGTGTCGAGGTGACCTTAAAATATCATCTCCCCCCTTTTGTAAATGTGGACAAGTGGGCCTGGCAAAATACCACGTGTGATAAGGAAAGGCGGCCCATGTGAAACCCGCCGCAGTGGCTGCTGCTGCCATGAGAAGATGACTGGTGCAGAGCTCTACGCTGGCCCCCGTCAGGTCTGTGTGGTGGACGCACAGCACACATAGACCTGTATGTGTTTCCTGTCCTGTTCTCTTCTGTTCAACACGCCTTTGATTTGCATAGAACAGATGTAGGGAAACCATCCTTGTTGCTAGTGAACACACTCCTCCAAACTAGTATAAAAAGATGATTCCTGTACCTCGGGTTAGTGAGATGAAATATGTGCTGAGGGGCTTACAATAAATTCATGAACAGATATAATGCACATATCCGTATGTGATTGCTCGTGCAGTGAGTACAGACAAGGAGTCGTAGTTCCCTGTTATGTATAGCCTGGAAGTCATGGTAAACCTCCAGTATCACGTTTCAACAGAACAGGCAGCAGCAGGAGCATGGGTTATTAAAACTAAAAATACCCTCGCATGGTGTAATTTAAAGGGCTATGCTATGATTCATGGCTCTGTGTTGTATTCCTACCTTTTGCAATATGTGATGCATCCCCTTGGATAATCATGGAAACACTGTATGAAAGAGCATACGCTTTTCTGTTTAGGCGTGCTTGCTTGCTGCTGTGATGGATTCGCACAGGTGTTGCACATAATGTAGCATGTGGTTAGTCAGTGAGAAAATGAAATGAAATCACTGGAAATAAAACTGCCCCATTCTACAGTGCAAATCAATGGTAATCATGGAAATTGCTTGCTTTGAGCTATGCGTCTTCATACGCGCACGCGTTTTTCAGCAAACACTCTCAGCAGCAGCTCTCCACTGTTTTCTTTTCAGCTTGTTTTTGTCTGTGTGTGTGTGTGTGTTTTCATGTGCGCGAGCGTGCGTGCGTGTGTGTGCGTGTGTGTGGGAGTGCATGCGTGTGTGCATGCGTGTGTGTGTGCACGCTTGTGAGCCAGCGTGCATGTGTGTGTCTGTGTGTTTGTGTATGTACCTCTGTTTGCTTGTGTGTGTGTGTGTGTGTGTGTGTGTGCACATGTGTACATGTGTGCGTTAGTGTGTGTTTTTGTTTAAGGCTGCTTGTACGTTTTTTTTTTGTTTGTGCTATGCTTTTGTTAGAACACTGACAGTAACAAGAGCGAGTTTATTTACCGGGGGCCTGCGCCGAGTTTGACCTCATCACGGTGAAAATAATTAGTGCTGCTGAGGCGTACAGGAGCTGCATTCACAGCTGAGCAGGGAGCACAGAGCGCACTCTGTTCTGTGTCATTAGCCCGCTTCAATATTTATGCCCGAGCTGCAGGGAAAGAACAGTAATGGCGTAGGGGTACACACACACACACACACACACACACACACACATGCATACACGCACACATACACACACACACATATGCACGCATACACGCACGCATACACGCACGCATACACGCACACATACACACACGCACACACATATGCACGCATGCATGCACACATACACGTACACATACACGCACACACGCACACACATATGTATGCATGCATGCACGCACACATGCACACACACACACAAACACAAACACACATACGCACGCATACAAGCACACACACACACGTACGTGCACGCACACACACACCCACACAAAAGAGAATAAAGTGACTGCCTTTACAAAGCCTTCTAACTACAATTGCAATTCATGCGGCCAGGGTGGCTTGCTTCGTTTAGATCATCGCACATCAAGAGGCAACTTTCTGACATGCAGGAGAGTAACGACAGGAGACGACACGTCGGTTCCCCTCTGCAGCTAGACCGCATAAGGATTTGAGAATAGCGAGGAAATGCCATTAGAGTTCAATCATAAATATCACAGGCTGTCTCCCAGGGATCACATTATATAGAACCGGAGGAGAAAGCAGGAGCCAAAGCCAGGGCCGTCCTACCTGCTATTGGGTTTGTGGGTTTTTTACATTTTGACTGAGGTTACATTGTAGCCATTACCGCCAAATAGCCTGGATATTTTACTGCCACTTGTACAATATCAAATTGCAATGAAAGAAACAC
The DNA here is from genome assembly GCA_030347295.1 of Setipinna tenuifilis. Classification (NCBI taxonomy): domain Eukaryota; kingdom Metazoa; phylum Chordata; class Actinopteri; order Clupeiformes; family Engraulidae; genus Setipinna; species Setipinna tenuifilis. The sequence goes on along the minus strand of CM059280.1, from coordinate 20,394,988 downwards.
CATTAAAAAAGCAAAAAGGCATAAAGGGACTCTTCAAACTCCCCCGGCGAATGAAACACGACTTATCATTTCACTTCTCCCTCTCTCTCTCTCTCTCTCTCTCTCTCTCTCTCTCTCTCTCTCTCTCTCTTTCTCTCTCTCTCTTTCTTTCTCTGTAGATCCACAATAACACTGAAATCATTGAAATCATTTGTCTTGATAAATTTCCATCTCAGTGATGAGCGGGGGGAGAGAGGCAGGGAATCGGTGAAGGGGGGTCAGTGGGATCAGAGTGGTGGGTGGGTGGGTGGGGGGTGTCTGCTGGGGTGGTTTAAGAATGGGGGGGTAGGGGGCTGGGGGGGTGAAGGAGAGCGTTTGGGAGCGACAGGGATAATGAAAGGCACTGAACACTGGCACTGTGGCAAATGATGGTAGTGTGGCATGACAGCTTGTTATCAGCCCAACCACTGAGGAGCCTTAGACATCAAGACCATGAAAATCCGGCCTGGAGCTCTCATTGTGCGCCTCAGTCAATCACATGCAGGAGCAAGAGCTTTTTGCATTCGAGCTGCGCCTGTTTATTCAGCAAAACGCTTCTTAGACCCACACACTTACGCACCACTGTACTGTATTCGCAGCTGAAACCGAACACACGTCAGTCGCGTCAATCTCATGTCCACTCTCATTGTAATGTCTTTTAGTAAGTGTTCAATGTCCCTACCTGTTGTTTTCTAGGTTGTTTTATGACAACATACATACAGTGTCCTTGAGTAGCTTGAAAGATGTTTTAATGATTATTATTATTGTTATTGTTATTATTAATTTCTTAACATGTCCAAACCGGCGGATAACCAATGACTGGCAGTGGCTAAGAAATAAGTGTCTGATGTGTTTAGCATAAACTTAGTGACAAAAAGGGTTACAAGTGCAATTGGTTTGGTCACAGACTGGTGGTTTGGCAGGGATGCTTACAAATTAAAATTTGCACACATATGGCTCTCCAGAAACAAAGTGGAAACTCAGCGAGATGGTACATTTTGGCTGGATGAAGGCCAGGAAAGAAAATAACTTGACTGTTTCAGTTTGCAATCACCTGATGCTGGATTGCTGGTACAAACCACAACAAATTAATCTCCATGTCAAGATGGAATTGGCCATTTTATTGCACTGAACCATCAGCATAATAACAATTTAATATGATTAAAAAAATAGTTTGGCTTGACGAACCTTTAATGTAAAGTGTCAATGACTGCGTTCACATGGTGGGATTGGTTTGGTTTGGGATTGGTTCACAACGGGTGGTCTGTGCCCCAAGTCCCTGTTCACATGCAGTTCGTCTAAGCGGATTCGGCGAGAGTTCCGGCTCTTTCCGCTACGCTATGTGGGGGCGCTGTAGTCAACTTCTATCTTTCTATTATTATCTTTTAATACAAGGAACGTCTCTTCCACGCATAACTCGTGAACCATTCATCCGTTTGATCTCAAATTTGGACGGCGTCATCATAATGTTACCAGTGTGTGCAGTACCAAGTCGTGTTGTTTGGGCAAAAAATGCCAAAGATATCGGTCAAACCGTGCCGACCCAGCCATGACGACCCAGGCTGATAAGATTTACAATGCTAGCTGCTACAATGTTGGACATAACGCGACTAACGACACATAACTAAAATAATGGACATAACACGAGTAAACATTTGCCCACAACAAAGCTGCTACGTAGGTAAGATGTATCTTATCGTATACGCAACAGCAGACTACAGCACTGCACACATATGCCTACAATGCATACAGACGACACGTAGAGGAGACTGAACTTTTCACCTCTCATTCCGGTTATTCCACATAGCAAAACAGTGGCTAAAGAAAATCTTACAAGTCAGTCAGTGCAAATGTATTTACATAGCCTTCTCCTTTCACCTGATATTATTACCCACTTAAACAATAAGGTGGTCTAAACAAAAACGTAATACTCTGGCACATCTTCTATGGGCTCTGCACTGTTCCTACTAAATAAAGACAATAAACAAACTTTCTGGCGGCATACAAACATGGTGTTCCATGAGTTTGACGCATTCGCGTACGTGTTGTGCATTCTGCTGTGTTAGAAAGTCCGTATGAAGGAACAAACTGTGTTTTTTATTTCGTTGATACATGCGCAATAGCCTACCCAAAATCAATCTGATCTCCGTTCACATGGCAGTCGAAGTGGTTTCGAAACAGCTCAGGCCTGGAGTCGCAGGGGGATAAGGAAAACCAATTCCAATCCAAACCAATCTCCGTTCACATGAAGCTGGTACGATCCCAAACCACTTCCAAGTGGTTTCGACTTGTCCATGTGAACGCACTCAATGTTCAGGCCTTCTCAAAAGAAAAATCCAAAAAAAGAAAAAATCCTGCATTGCTTCTTCTCAAAAAGTCTTTAATAGAATGGGTTTACAGTATGTGTTGTGACACAGTCTTCATTAAGGCATCATGCTCAGGCTTTCTAAGAAGAAGCAGTGCAGTGTGACTTTGGATTTTACTTTTGGGAAAACCTGAACATTCATACTTTACATTAAAGGTTCAACCAGTCAAACCCATTTTTTTCTAAATTCATGAAGTAAGCCCTTGTTTGCAAAGAGCACTTGTATTTGATATGTAGCAGTTCAGTAGCACTCCTGGCATTTAGCGCTAAGCAATTTAATACATAATACAAATTTAATGAATATGTATTATATTCTAGCCTTGAATTTGTTTCTATGTGTCCTTCAACAATGTGCTCAATAACACCACCAGCCTCTGAAGAGGTAAATGTCACACGGTCCCTCTGCAGACACGTAGAGAGATATTTCCCTCAGAGATGCAACTTGTTATATTTTTTTTTCCTGCTCTGTTCTTAGTCGCCCCCTCAGATGATCTGACCTCCGTCAGTGGCACAGTCTTCCTGTTGCACAGATCTCTGGAGTGGGAGGCAGGGAGGGAGAATTGCCTCCAGCTCTCATAGTCATTTGCACCTAATTACACACCAATCATTAAAATGCTAATACATATGGCTAAAGGGCCAATTAAAGGGGTAATTAAAAAGGCTTTGTTCCACTGCTCTGCCCAGAACAAATACACGGACACCGGCATCCCTCTTTGGGCTTGAGGACTGTACTCCAGTCTGGAGTGGTCTGGAGTGAGTCTCTCCGAAGCGCAGCAGCAGCAGCCTTCCTCTCTTAGCACAAACACTGAGCAGATCTGACGCCATGAAAAATGCATAGCAATTTGACAGAGTGAAAAATGCATAACGACCACATTTCTGTTCCCCGTGCAGAATCCTAAAACTGAGAATGCTGTAGGCTTGCATTAGTGGAGCCGCATGGGCTCATAAAAGCATCTTTTTTTTCGGTGTGTGTGTGTGTGTGTGTGTGTGTGGGTGTGTGTGCTGCGCCAGTGTCGAATGACACCCGAAATATTTGCACTGGAAGTGCTGATGCTAAATCCAATCCTATCAGCATAAAAGTAAACTAATCAGGGCAGTCTGTAATGTAAATACTAATCTCCTGTGTTTATGCAACATCAGAGCTGCCAGTAGGAGCATATGGGGATTTGCAGTCTTGCGCGTGGGTGACTGTATGATATTATATACAAAAGGCCAAGTAGGGAAAAAAAGAGGGGTCTATGTTTATCCATTCCAAACTGCAGTGTTGATCCCGCCAGTACTAATGAAACTTAGCACAGATGGGAAGCTCTAAAATGAGTGGTGATGAATTCACTCCAGCTTGCCCGTTGCTGCTGGTCCATTTGCTTGCAGAGGGGCTGCTGAAGTGTCAGTGGTTTAATTTTATAGTGTGTAGTTCTCCCTGATTTCCCTCCGGAACCCGGGGCTGAGAGAGAATGCGAAACATCTGCTGCCACTCTCCACCAGAGATACATATAAAAACCATCATTTCTATTGACGGGGCTGGGGCTGAGGCTCGAAAGGAGAGAGAAAAAAAAAGCCAAGCACCACATTCAAATACCTGCCTACCTATTTCTGTAGTGTGTTGACTCCGGGGGATTGACAGTCCAAAAACCCATTAAATTGTCCAGTGTTGCTGACTTCAAATAAGAAGCCCCGGGCAACGCTGGATAAGGTGTACTCACACAGAAAGCAGAGAGCTATATCTAAGGACAGAACATCATAATCTGCCGATGCTGGAAATGCGATACAGGCCCAGCGAAAGTAGTGCTTCTGTTGCTGGGTCGTTGGAGAAGATATTTACTGCAGGATCACGTAAAAATATCAAATTCTAATTGGAAAAAATCCATTGTGGGCCTATTGCAAATGGAACATGGGGGTGGGGGTGGGGGAAAGAGCGTTTGATGGACCTCCAGCTGCTGTTGCTATTCATTCATTACCGTAGAAAAAAAACAATATAATGAATACCAATATCTTGAGGAAAAAAAAACACATTACTGAAAATGTCTTTCCTTGGAAGCAAAATTTGTGATTTATTTTGGAGCATAATGCATTTCCATTCTGCTGGCCCGAACTAAAGTCATTTGCTCCATCATGTCAGTTCTCATCTTTTACGAATGAGAGAGAGGGCCCGTGAGTCATTAGGGCCCAATGAGGCAGCAGACTGTGAAAGGCGGCGAGCACAAAAAAAAAAACACCGGCCCTTTTCAGCAAAAACACACACAGCACACCGACAGGATTCTGGGCTTTCTCAGCTGCCCCCCCCCACCCACCTTCACCCCCTCATGTTAGCCCCTCTACCCGTTCACACTCACAGACACACACACACATCGCTTTGTATTTGTCTGTCCATCCGTCAGTGCGCCCGTCTGTCTGTTTGTCTGTCTGTCTGTCAGGCTGTTTGCCTATGAACTGGAGGTCTGTCACTCACACTCACTTCCTGTTGATGCTGCCATTCTTGTAGCCTCTCCTTGGCATACTGCTAGGAATTAGAGTGTAATTTGGAGCGGATTTCCCTCTTTCCCCCACCCACCACCACCCCTACCTCTATCCCCACCCCACCCCCCACGCCCCCACTCCCTGCAAACCTCTATGGCAAGCCCAGGGATGTGTTTGCAAATGTCAGATTGGTCATGCCACAGATTGTGAGAGGAGAAAGGGGAAAACAAACAGGCAGCTGTTTCCAATTATGGTTTTACTAGGCGCTGATGGGCCAGTAATTAGAGGATTAGAGACGTGTAACTGCGCACAGCTTTGAGTCCTGCTTCAGGAGACCTTGTGGAGGGAAAATATGGCTCAGCCCACAGCCAAGGCACTTAAACAACAATGTTTTCACGTTTGGAGCATTTTCGCTGCTGGATGTCGCCACGGGTTACCGGCGGGGCGAGAGGGATTGCTGAGACATCTAAAGGCCTCTGTCCCCAGCTGTCTGACCTGGCCGCCTCAGTCCACTCTGACGACTTGGTGGTGGAAGTGTCTGCTTGTTCAGTTTTCCTGGGCCAATGTAATCCGTGGTCAAACTGCAGTTTGTGTGGTTTGGATTGCACTGCATTGCTCGCATCAAAAATAAAAATCAAAAATCAAAAATCTAACCTTTCTTGCAGCTAATGGATGTGTCAGCATATCAGATTTGCCTCTAAAGAGGGTCTTGGTCAAACCCACTAAAACCCCAAGAGTCAGACACCTATGATCATATGCTGATGGTCACAGGCTTTAGTGTTTGCAAGGTGTACGTAGTCCAATTGTCAGGTTTTCCCCCCAGTGTGATAAACGGGGGCCTTTTTTTTAACCAGGCTCGGGGAACAGAGTCCATTATAATCAGCGCTAACACTCCTAGCAGAAGTGTTCTCTCTCTCAACTGTCCTTTGAAAGGACTCGAGCTTTTCAGCCCCCTCTGGGCCCACATGTTAATGAGGTTCTGCTTGTCAGTTCTGCTGCTTGGGAGGTGTCTATTTTACTCCGCCGTACAAGTGGGCATATCCATAGGGCACTGCTAGTTTTATTTTTTTATTTTTTTATTTCCTTCGTCAGCTCCGTCGCTAATCCACCCTGTGACAGGGGGAGTTTAAAAGGGGGGAGCGAGCGAGCGAGGGAGCGACGTACGAGGGGACGGGTGTGAAAAGGCTGTGTGTGATGGTGGTGGTGGCGTTGTCCTCTTTACTCTAATTACTGTGACCCAGTTAGTGGCCCCTTTCATGTTCTGAGCTCCCTCCCTCCCTTCCTCCCTCTCACACACGAACGCGGCTCATCGCTGGTGTCACTGTTTCTAAAACCGGGGAGCGCGTGTGCGGGTGAGAAGGGGTGAGAGGGGGTGCTCTCGGACATGTCTGCAGGCCGCGGGGCCTCGTCAATGCCCCCCCCCCCCCCCATCATCCCCTATCCTCCAACCCCGTCGCACTGGGATCTATCCAGAGCTCTGCCATGTGCTGCCCAGTGCCTCAGCAAAGCCTAGCAACTGAGAGGAGCTACGCAGGAGAAGGAGCATATGCTGTGGCTGACAAACCATCAGGCTGGCTAAACATACTGTAGACACATACACACAGACATATAAACACACACACACACACACACACACAGTTACAGACATAAACACACACACACATGCACACACACACACACACTCACACACGCACTTGCACACATAAACACACACAAACACAGACATACACTTATACAAAGAAACACATACACACAGAAACCTCTAATGAAAGCTTAGATCAAAGTACACCAACAGACACACCCTCTTACCATACACATGCTCACACACAAACAGAGAGAGAGAGAGAGAGATCGAGAGAGAGAGAGAGAGACACACACACACACACATACACAAACACACACACTAAATCAAGACAGCTGTACGAAAACCAGAGAGACATGCTCCTAACAAACACAAATATCGAGTGTGCACACACACACAGCACACACATTCCCTCAGCCTCGCCGCACAGCAACCCCACCCACCCAATCCCACCAACGCCATGGCAACCAGCAGGATTCAATTCAGCATAATACGTATTAAATTTGATAGAGTCAAAGCCCTGGTCATGATCTAATTAAATGTAATGTGTTTATATTTGTGTTAGGCGCTGGTGATTGCAGTCTCGGTGGACTCTGCGCAGGGCTAATGTCAACACGAGGCAGCCAGTGTGTGTGTGTGTTGTGTGTGTGCATGTGTGTGTGTATGTTGTGTATGTGTGTGTTGGTGTTTTGGCTGCTCGGCGGCTCACAGCTAATTGGGGCTCCTGAGTTATTTCGCCATGACTGCTCTGGTTTCCATGAAAACAAGCAGACGTTTAGTACGACCATGAGTCATCTGCAAGCAACATTGGTGGAGTTCATTTTTCGTTCTTTTTCCCTTTTTTTTTTGGTCTGTTGATACCGCCTCATCTTTTAGCAGCAAGACCAGGAAAACTCTTGTTAACTAACTCCTCATCCTCAAGGAATTGCAGTCTAAGGAATTGTGTGTCAGGACAATTATCACCATCATCATGAGTTTGTGGATTGTGAAACGCTCTGAGTAAGATTTGGTGTAATAGTATAATGAATCGCATTGTAATGAGCTTGCTCTGACTCAGTGTCATCTGTGTCATTGCAGGCAGGCTGCCTCTGACATATCTTGTTAGTTTGTAAAGTTCGCTCCGCTTTCCGATGACATGTTGATAAAGCATCACAGACAGATGCACATTTAAGGCTTACTGTCATAATACAGCTCTTTTTTTTACACACAGTTTAAACCAGGGAGCCAAGCCAAGATAATGTTCCAGCGTCCACATATCCCACTGCGCATTTTCTCTCCCTCTCTCTCTCTCTCGCTCTTTTGCTCTCTCTCTCGTCTTTACTTTCTCTTCTTCCTCTTCTCTTCCTCTCTATGTATCCATCTGCCCTCACCCTTTCTGTTTTTCTGTTTCTGTATCTCTGTCTTTGTCTCTCCCTTTCTCTCTCCTTCCCTCTCTCTCTCTCTTCCTCTCTTTGTAATTCTTTCTCAGTCTCCCCCCTCTCTCTCCCTCCCTCCCTCTCTCTCCCTCCCTCCCTCTCTCTCTCTCTTTCTCTCTCTCTCTCTCTCTCTCTGTTCAAACATAAGCTCCTCACACCTCCACTGGCCTCTCTGTCTGCCTCATTATTTTGATCAATTGTAATACACCTCCCAAGTTTACAAGCTCATTATTACTCCAGGCTACATGTTTTATTTATTATTGGATGTCTAGTGCAAAGAGACCGACTCCTCTTCCCTGTCCCCAGAGCCTGATAACTGCACAAAAATACTCTTCAGCTTAGAGCTGGATTGGTTGGCAAAAAGCCGTAGTGTATCTCCAGTCTCCAGTCTCTGTGTCTGACAACTAAACAGTGATCAGGGGGAAAAGGAAAGGCATACAAACTTAATAAAAACTACTTTGCCATTTTTGTAATTATAGCAAAGAATCTCAGGATACATATTCGCAGCATTACCTTTCTGTTTTTTTATGGTAATGAAAAAAAATGTTACGGACAATCAAGAAATTGTACTTTTGGAAACCATGGCTGTGTTGTGACTCATTTACAGTTTAGTGGAAAGTCAAAAGCTCACCTGGAGTTGCTATCATCATATGTTGACATTATCAGCAAAACAGGTTATATTGGAATAATGTTATGGTGTGGCTATTTTTGCAAATGCCTAACTCCCATTCTGGATGAATGTACAGCTAGACAAGACCTATGGCCTCTCCTGGTCTGTCACAGTGTGGTATTAGATAGGGCTCAGCCCTCCATAAGTGAGGACAAATGAGCAAGGGGGAAGGTAATCTTTTAAATTCACAGCAGCACAGGCTATTCCAACAAGGGCACCTCTCTTACTGTATTCCCTATATATACGTGCCGTATACCGACAGTAAGCAGTTGCTTCCATTTGATATGTTTCCCCAGCGGCAGTGAGTAATGTTGCCATCACACCTAAACTATATGTAGCGGGATTGAGTTTTGGAGTATCCATTCATTCCGCTGTTCACATCAAAACATTTTGCTCAGCAGAATGAGCCTGCTGCTCTTTACACCAGGGTTCATCTCGATTTCAGCACGAAGACTCAGGGATGAAGGGAGGAGAAGAGAAGGAGAGGAGGAGGGAGAAGAGAAGAGGAGAAATTTTAGTGCACTCTGTTCTCTGTGATAATGAATGCTTTGTCAGGGAGAATCCATCAACGGTCACTGTGGGGGAAGGAAATGTCAGGAAAAGTTATGGTTTGTTGGCTTTTAACCCACGTGGCCCAGCCTTGCAAAGTAATTGAAGTACAGAAAATGTCATGTTGTTGTACTTCATCTATTTGTATAGCTGTCTAGCGGGATAAATAGAAATATCGCCATAGCAACACAAGTAAGGTGCCTTTTTAGCTAGTTGCTAAACCGCCTCGTACAAACCGTCAAACAGTGGCAAGAATTGTATATTTTGAGGTTACTTACAATTAACCCCTGGCTACATCTTGCGCCGTTTCCACTGAATTTAATCTCTGTGGTGGTTAAGTGGATGAACCGAATTGCACTGGATGCCTGCACAGACTGTGGTCATTGCATATTAATCTGTGGTTGAAACTTGGAAACACCATGCCAGGAACCCATTGATTTTTCTGAGGAATATTTATGTAGAACACTAAGTCCTGATGAGTGTCACGGAGCAATGAACCACCCATACGCTATTACTACGTATGTTTTTATATACATGAATGGCAGTGCGCAGTAAAGCAATGCTGTCACATCGTTCAATCTCCATCAGTGGTTTATTACTTCAACCGAACTTCTGTCCTTAGTGACTTTGGCAATTTAGGCAGAAGGCCTGTTGGAACATAGCTGTATTTGGCAGAGAAAAAAGTAGAAGAAGATTCTTAAATACTTGTCCAAAAGGAAGAGAGTGAGATAGCAAGGGGCATGCTCTACTGGGCCCTCGTGTAGCCTTGACTGTAATCGAAGGAGACACTTTGACACCAATCATCACAAGTAATACTGGTGTACCTGGTGTTTCTGGCGCAGACTTCTTCACTGACAATCAAAGCAGCCTTCCAAGCAAAACTACCTGGCAAGGGCCTCTTTCACTCCATTATTTGAGACTGTTTGTACTGCTAAATGGCTGGTGTTATGTCATGCGCTTAGGGGGCTTAAATTATTAGTGGTGATTGTAACAACCAATTATTTAAATGGTCATTCATTCCCATGTATGGGGAAGTGACTTTATTCTTATTAAAATCAAATCATAGGTTGTAAACCACAGTTTAATGCTTTATTAAACAAAATTAACACAAACCTTCAATCTTCATCAGTAAATTCTTCAGTATTTTTTAAAGTAACTACAGATGTATAGTGTTGATATGCTATGGGATCTGTAGGGATGTGGGGTGACAATATTTTAAGATAATGGTCTTTGTAACAACACTACGCTGTATATTGTTTTAGTAATGTAGTAATAATAATGTGCAAAATCTGGTTCCAGAGGCGAAACTCAGTAAACTCAACAGACATTTCTAAAGCTGTACTAGTCAAAGATGTGATTTATGGTACAGTCCCAATTTAAGTTTGAACTGTCTGGACCTGAGACCTTTAAATACAGCCTCTGCCTGATATTTTTACAGTATATAGGTTATGTTACAGTAGCACCATACTTTCAGACTTGTGTATAAAGATCAGGCATAGTAAAGAATGGGGTAAAAATGAACAGTTTTGTTTTACCCTGTAGCCAAGGGACTTTGAGGCAGAAATAGATCTAATGCATACAACACAAGAACCTATAGAAGCCATAGAGTGTTTGTTTACCTCAAACAGGCAACAAAATATGGGTTCCCAAGTGCTGTCATGGCTCAACATGTTAGTAATTTGAGCCAGCTTATGATAAGTTGCCCCATGTGTGTGGGACAAAATAATTGTTTTAGACTTCAAAGTTAAATTCCAAGCATAATACTTACTAAGTACACCATTCTGCTGTAATTACTGGTGTTTATACCACACACATTTGCTTTGTTTTGTCTCGAGTTCTTATTTGGGGTATTTTTAAAGTACCTTTGTCCTGGCACATAACCTAGGTCATCTCCCTGCTGCTATTTCAGGCAGCTGCCATTCAAAATGCAATTACTGTCCATGTCCGACTGTCCCCCTCGGCCTACTGTATCTGTTGGTAGTGCGATTTGACCCAGATTTTTATTCACCTCTCTCTGCTCTCTAAAGAGCGGCTACCACAGAGAGAAAAAAAACCCTTAGCAGACCTTGGCCATGACAGACACAGGGTTATTGAATCCAGTCATGGAAAACGCATTGTTCCTCTGGCGAGAGAACCTTCAGTAGCCCCCTGTCCAAGGTAAGCTACTGTTACTCCCATCTCTGCGCTGCACCAGCTTAGCTGCTGCCTCGGCTGCCTTATATCAACTGACTGATTAACCTTCTTGGCTGTTCAAGCATATAGCTCCCCGTGCCAGCCCTGGCGGCCTCCAGCCCCCACCCCCACCCCCCTCTCTCTGCCATGACGGTGAGGGACAGAAATAACTGTCAGTGGGAGACGGGGTAAGGGCAGAGAGATCCATGCCCCTCGCACTTCTCCCTCAGGCTCACATTCTCTGTGTGAATAATGGGGGAATGTGGGAACCTTTATTCCTACAGCTATCCAGCATTATCTTTGACTGCTCTTCCCCCCACTGTAAACTGAAGAATTCATAGGGTTCACAAGGGTCATGTGATATTTATTTGTCTACCAAGAGAGACAGAAGCTGAGGGAGTGAGAGAGAGAGGGTGAGAGAGAGAGAGAGAGAGGGAGAGAGAGAGTGAGAGAGATTGTAGCTTTAAATAAAATGGGGCAGAATATCGAGAATATGTACCTGATAAAAAATTGAAGATGGCGCTGGATAAGGGTGTCTGTGCGGCAGTGACCTGTCACCACGCGCACACGTCAGAGAGATCCACACGCTTGTCTGTTTGGATACAGATACGCTACACTGGAGGAGTGAACAGTGATTTTATTCAAGTGTCACAACCAAGGTGAAAGAAAGAGAGAGAAAAAAAAAAAAGAAAATCTGTAATCTTCGGTAATTGTTCCCAGGAATGACATTGATTTACAGCCATTCAAGCATTTAATGACACTAGCAGATGACAGTCTCTGTTGTGCTGCTTCTGTGCCTAAAAACAAAAAACCCTTTTAATAGTCCTCAGCACCTTTTGCTGTTATGAGAAAA
>CM059280.1:20295407-20380407 GCA_030347295.1 Setipinna tenuifilis | reverse complement strand
TTGTAGGTTTGAATCCCATTCTAGTAGGAGGAGTGGGGGAGTAAATCATCCGTGGCTGAAGTGCCCTTGAGCAAGGCATCTAACCCCACATCCCTCCAGGGACTGTAACTAAAACCCTGTACCTAAATAATTGTAAGTCACTCTGGATAAGAGCTTCAGCTAAGTGTAATGTGTAAAAGGAAGATGTCTCTGTTGTTTGCAGTGGCTGTTCTGGTGATTTGACATCCTGTGATTGTCTTGGTAAAGACCCCTAAGTGCACTCTGACTATCTAGGCAGGTAAAACTCCTAATGTCTAGTGAATGTGTCTCCTCTATCTATCTGTCTGTCTGTCTGTCTGTCTGTTATTAATAGATGTGTGTGTGTGTTCATATGTGTATGTTTGTTTTTGTGTATGTGCGTACGTGTGTGTTCATATGTGTATATTTGTGTGTGTGTATTCATATGTGAATGTTTGTTTTGTTTGTTTGTGTGTGTGTGTGTGTGTGTGTGTGTGTGTGTGTTGGTATTTTCTGACTGAAGTAGGCTCTCTACCTCTAATGGCTCCCCATCTACAGTATCTGTCTCTGTTCAGCTTGCTGGCTGTATTTTCTCCTCTAGTGTGTGTTTTTTTTGTCTTTCACCGTGGACTGTGTATTTTCTCTTGAGCCCATTTCCACGGTAAAAGGGGCCTTTTTATCTTTGCTTTTATCTGTGGGCTTTCTCTCCAGCTGAGCTCTTCTCCGCTGAATCAAACCCTTAATTGACCCATATCTGGCTGCTAAAAGCCTAATTAGGCAAAGTGTTTGTTGCATTCCTTGTAAACTTACATAATGCTTGGTGCAGCTGATATTACTGTCGGGTAAAAAAAAACATTACACACACACACACACACACACACACACACACACACACACACACATACACGTAGAAGAGAAGAAAGAAGAGAGAAGATTAAAAACATGAAGACAACAACCTCAGCTTTTAGCATTCTAACCATAGTGGGAGCTGAGCGCCAAATCCCCTTGATGTTTCCCTGTGTTGTTACCACTGGGTGATGGGACTCTGGGGAGAGGCTCTCAGATCCCCATAGGAAACCCAGCGGGAGCTCGCAAGACCCAGTGGAGAAGCGCTGGGCTCCGGCTTCAGGAAGGACATTGTCAGCCTGTGTTTAGATCTGAGAGCTCCAAGCTGGTTGCGCGTCCTTCAGTTGCTCTTTGCTGAATTCTGTTTGTGTGTGTGTGTGAGTGTGTGTGTGTGTGTGTGTGTTTGTGTGTGTGTGCGTATGTTTGTGCGTGTGTATGTGTGGGTGGGTGGTGTGTGTACATGCTTGTTTTGTGTGTGTGTAGAAAAAGGGAGAGAGAGTGTGTGGGTGTATGTATAAGTATGTGTTCGTGCATTCATGTGCCTGTATGTGGTCTTTTATGTGTATAATTAAATGTGCATATGTGCATGTATTTGTGCGTAACCGTACAGTACTCTAATGTGTATTTTTCTGTGTGCATGTTTACCCCTATCTAATCTCCCATATGCTTACTTCCCATACAGTACATTTCTCAATAACATTTGCCATTACATGTGTTTGTATGTGTGTGATTGCTTCTGTGCGGTTTCCCCTTCACATACTCAATAGCATGACTCTTCACCTTTTTTTCTGCCTTTATTGGTTGGTGAGACGCTGAAGGTCTTTGTGCAGAACAAACAACCCTGCTCCGGTTTCCCACACTCTGCACTGAGTCGCTCCGATCGCTGTTACCCTTTTATATTCTCCTCCAAGCTCTACGGCAGTCAGTCGGTCCTGCTTGCTTTATGACCGTTCTTCTTTTACAGCACGGCTCTCCATATTGTGTTCAAGGTGACATGACTGATGTTGAGATCATAGTGATGAGGTTCCTGCTTATGAGGAATTCATATGGCAAAGAGGGAAAGAGAGAAAGAGAGAGAGAGAGAGAGAGAGGGAGAGAGGGAGGGAGGGAAGGAGAGAGGGAGAGAGAAAATCAAGCTCCCCGATTCCACTCTATTCCTCTCTGCCATGTACCCTACGTGCCCAGAATGCGCAATGGCCACAGTGCTGGACATGGCCAGTAGGGGGCACTCACACGTTACGTGAGCAGGAGGGGGGAGGCGGGTTTGTTCCGCTTAGCTGGCACACAGACATGTTTGCAGTAATTTAGTTCCAGTGCCAATATATAAAGAGGAGTTCTGCTGTTAGCGGAATAGAGAAAGAGAGAAAATGAGAGAGGAAGGGAGAGAGAAAGAGAACAAGAGAGAGAAAGGGAGGGAGGGAGGGAGAGAGAGAGAGAGAAAGAGAGAGCGAGAGAGAAAGAGAGAGAGAAAAAAACATGCAGCAAAATGAATGTGAATTGCTCCTCTGCTCCCATTTCAACATCAAAGTAATCAAGGAAAACAAGCTTTTTTTAATGGGATAGCTGCAATTAGAGTATTACTGCATTGTCCAGCGCCTTTCTCCTGCTGCGGCTGCTGTTGCCGTGGAGAGCTCCATCTCTCCATTCTCACTATTTTGAGTTATCTGCCCTGTACAGAATCACTACATACAAATATTCCCTTCTCTTCTTCACTCTTCTGCTTTCTTCTCTTCTGTTTTCTTCTCTTCCTTTTTTCAACTCACCTCCCTCCTCTGCCTGTGACTGTCTGAAACAAAGGCCATAATTATGGCAATAAGTATACACTAGGCTATAGAGAGATCCACAACATAAGACACTGCCATCATGGCCGCCAGTGTTGCTGAATTGTTAGCTATTAGTGTGCTACCTGCTGGTGTGCTAGCTACGGGTGGATGCACGGATACAAGGACACAAGGATGTTTTATTGTCACACGCATAGACATACTGCGTAGAGTAAGGACATGCGGTGACATTGGTGATTGTTAGTCTGAAGTCTGGTGTGCTAGTTACTTAAGGGCTAGCTCCTGGAGGGCTAGTTGCTGGTGTGCTATGCTATATATGTGCCCCATGCTGTCCTCTTCCGTGTGGTGTCAAAACAATAGTAAACATTTGGCTGACACTGGAAAGTTTTTGGAGAGGGGCCAGCAAGCGAGCTGCTAGTTATTGAAGGCCTGTCGCTTGTTGTTTTTTATTAACAATGGCTTCAGCAGAACTGACCTAGCAGCTGTGCCATGCCCCTTCGCTTTATGTTTGATTGACAGGAGTGGTTGGAACAGTAAAGCCGCATATGCGTGTGTGTGTGTGTGTGTGTGCGTGTGTGTGTGTCTGTGTGTGTGTGTGTGTGCGCGTGTGTGTACATACTTCATCTGCTGCTCATATCAGGTACTGCTTGCCACTCTAAGTGAGTGCTAAGTGGAGATTGCTTTTAGCTCAGCAAATGGAGCACCTCAACCATTCTGTTTTTCCATCCATCTACCCCCTCCACTCTCTTTCTCTCTCTCTCTTTCTCTCCCCCTCTCTTTCTCTCTCTCTCTCTCTGACTCACTCTCTCTCGCTCACTCAATCTCTTTCTCTTCTCTTCCACTCTCCCCCTTTTCCCTCCCTGGTCAACCAATCTTTTTTATATTCACTTGTTCCCTTTCATATTTTCTTCCCTGTGAGATGGAGGTGACCGAGTGTGGGCTGGTATTACATCCACCATATTCACCTCTAAGTGAGAAAGCACAGGTACAGCATGTCCACAGAGCCTGACTGATTACATGGATTTTCTGTGGATCTGACAGCCCTCAAAAGACCAGGCTCCAAGTCGGTGCAATGCAAGTGCAGTGTGCAGTGCAAGGCATGCCACTCTGGCTATCGGAAACACGTTTTTAATGGCTGAGCTCGGCGGCCGTCGATCACCACAGGTGAAGACAGCTCTTTGTTGTACACACTCTGTTGTCACTAGACAAACGACAGAGATCCCACCGTGTGCGTTAGTGTAGTGTGTACGTGTCGGCCTTTGGTGTGACTGCTTCTTCAGGAACGGACTAAACAGCTGTCATTTCAGATCGATTTTCTCCCCACACCGCCCCACCCCCACACCCCCACACCTCTCTCCCCGTGTAACAAACACTCTTGAGAAAGTCTCTCAGGCTAAGAAGCGGTTCAGTTAATGAGCCTCCCTCCCTGAAGCCAGCGCTGGAGAGCCCCACCGTCAACCCAACCATCAACCCAGCACTGACCCAACAGAGCCAGACCCATATCACTGTACACAAAGCAACACCACCCCCCACCCCCTGCAATCCCAAACCCTTGATCATCACCATGAAGCACAGCACAGTGTACTTGCACCAGGGATCCAACACACTGAGGCATGATGTCTGTATTTAACCACATACACACGCAGAGAATGGTGATACCCTGTTGTGGTATTTCTGGTTTAGTACTTCTGACAGCATCTTTTGCAACCCAAAGTGTGTGTGTGTGTGTGTGTGTGTGTGTGTGTGTGTGTGTGTGTGTGTGTGTGTGTGTGTGTGTTTGTATGTGCATGCATATTCGTGTTTGTTTTGTGTGTGGTGTGTGCGTGATAGTGAGTAAGTGAGTGAGTGAGTGAGTGAGTTGTCTCATATGTCTCCTGTCAGTTGGAACACCTGGCTCTACGGCACCAGGAGCTATTTGGCCATTACACAGCACGGCTCCACACACACACGCACACACACACACATACACACACACACATCACATCACACATCTCCTCCAGTCATTTAGGGACGAGGGATAACAAGGGCCACAGTTTTAATTAACTCTGTTCCCTTAATTAGTTTTACAGCTCGGTATATTTAAAGTGGTGTATCATTCCACTGACATGAACTGCTTTATCAAGCCCGCAAACACCCAAACCGACACACCCAGGCTACTGGCCCTGTTTCTCTCCACTGTTTACAAATGGCTGCCGTGTTCCGTGGCTGACATTATGCTGTCTCATTAAGGAGGCTGTGGCTGTGTCTGTTGTTGCATACCTCCCATGCGCGATGTATAACAATGCCCTTGATTTAAAGGAAAGAATGGACAAGTCAAACCGCGGAGGACACTGGGCGTATTGTACGGGGGCCCCCGCATCTAAAATTATACCGGGCGCTCTTTTATCGCGCGTTGCGATCGGCCTTCTTTTCTCACTCCCAGAGCTGGGGAGACCTCATTAGCGCAGGTTACGGCAACCCACTAATGGCTTCTCTCAGCGCTAATAACGTCAGGTCACCTAATATTACACACGGCTTTGTGTGCCTCCTCCTGTTATTTGTCATGCATTATTAAGAGCGCCATATCCTGGAATCACACTCGCACAGCTGTGATAATGTTCCCAGGGCTCGGGGGTTGTGGCACAACACCCCCTCACATGTGGCAGCACCGGCGTTAGGCTTTTGGTTAACATTTTGCTTTAAACACGTTATCCACACAGCACACCATGAACATATTCATCAGAGGTCGTAAAGTATTCATCAAGCCTCATAATTGTTGACATACGTCTTTGAAACTTGCTATACATAATGCATAACTGCTTCATAAGTGTCGTTATGACGTATTACAATAGTTTAGCCCTAAAAGGAAAAGAATGATTCTTTTACCTTTTGTAAAATGGACCGATGACATGCTTGCCTTCTATCATATACTGTTTATTCACCAAAATTTGTTTTTAATGACTCTATACAAACTGTGAAAATTGCAGTATAGGGTGTATACTGTAACATCATAACACTTAAAAGTGAAGTGAGTTATATCAAAATATAAATAGTTATTGTGTTGCTATAATGCATTATAGGATTATATTGCTATAATGCATTATGAAAACATTATAAATATTTATAAATAGGTTTTATGCCTGTTCGGTGTCACTTTTTTTCCCTGTGAGACTGATGAATCTTTAAAATGTCTTAAATTTCACAGCTGTAAGATGAAACCTCATATATTTTGTTTAATCTCAACAATTTCCACACTTAATAAACATTATAAGTAGAGAGATTTCTGTCTAAAGTATAAGTCAGATAGTCTGGTGTCTTTGCCCTGTGTGGCTCACTACCTCTTTGTAGTATTCATAGTACTCACAAGCGTTTTAATGGTCAGTGGGTCACCAGCGTCCATTTCACTGTGACTGATGCAAACATAGTCTCGTTTATAAAATATTGGCCACTGGGCCACTGTGAAATATAACAATGCTGCTGACTATGTCACTTTTGCCAAAATCTCACAGATCTCCCATGAATTTATATCACTGAACTCTAGCCTGATAGGTCTTGTTTTATGAATCATATGGATTATATGTTTTCGTGAAGTGTTACCATGCTTTGCACACAGGGGACAGAAATGGGATTCAACTGTTGCCATAGACTCCTGCTTTAGCTCAGATGTCAGGCGTGCTGACATCTGTTTGGAGACTGTTGATGAGCAAGTTAAGTGTATGCTTATGTCACGTGTACAGTAAATGATAGTCTCTTTAACTCACACAGTCAACTCTGGTGAGTAAAGCTCTTAGGGAGAGTGTTTTTAAAAGGTCCTGAAAGGACTATAGGCAGAAAAGTGTAGAGCACACATGATGCAGTTCCAGGAAAGGGTGCATGAACAGGACCCCATTTAATCCTGGCTGCATAACAGTGGAATGTGGGGCACAATAGCGTAACCCGGGCAACAGAGTAGTGTCTTACACACACACACACACACATACACACACAAACACACATGCGCACTGTGGCCGCACTGTTTATTGAGTCCCATCATCTCTCAGCCATCAGCCTCGCTGAAATTTCAAGCACATTTTCTGTAATTTAGCTAAATTATTTCCATTGACCCATCACCAAGCAACAGTGCTGTTTATCACAGACCACCGCAGGTGTATAACTCATACATGATCGTTTTCCTGAGGGCCAACCGTCCCCCTGTCCGTGTCTGTGAGCGTGCTGTGCTTCCACCCCCCCGGCCGCATGCCTCGAACTCCCTTCCCTTTCCTTCCCTTCCCTTCCCTTTGCCCAACCCGCCGAATCTTGCCTCAGTCACTGCCAGCTTTGCATAGGCACGCAGGCCGGGCTGATGTGACTTTGCATAATTTGAATAATGCCATTCATGGAAATGTACAGGGCCGATGAAATTTTAATAGGGTTTGGGATAACACAACAGCACCTCATTTAGAATCACTCTCTCCTCTCTCTATCTGTCTCCCTCTATCCGTCTCTCGCTCTCTTTCTCTCTCTCCCTGTCCCTCTCTTTCTCTCTCTCCTTTTTCACTCTTCTGCTTAGCTCCCTGGGTTCTAGCTCACTGTGCTAACAACACTTATTACATTACCACATCAGCCGTGCTTTCTTTTTTTTCTTCTCAGAATAGACTTATAATTAAAGAGTGTCATATCTGTGTGAATGGCAAGAGAAAGAGAGGATGCAGAAGAAAATTACGAGTGCTGGGTTGGCCTGATCTCTCCTTTTCCCGGGCTCGGTGATCGAAGAGCAGAACAGAGGGCTGGTTTTCGGGGGTTGCGGGGGGTTGTGGGGGGTGGGGGTCTTTGAAATTGCTGTTTGTAAAAGCCAAAATCAATATTTCAGCAGTGAAAAGGAGAGTTGCTGGGTTGCATTTTTCATGTGATCTGAATGGTGAATAATTTATTCAGTCATAAAGGTATGATCTGCTGACTGCGAATGTGAGACATAGCGCTGAACCACCAGATTCTGCTTGTTCTGACATCGCCCCGCTCTGGTACAACACTTATCCACATATATATATATATATTTATATATATATATTTATATATATATATAAAAAAAGCCTGCTCACCATCGCCCGCTATACAGCAGGGGCAGCGGCCCCTTTGCTCTCTGTGGAATCTGTGTCTACATCTTTTGAAGGAATTTCAAACAAGCCTACAGTGCATACTGACCTTGAGCTACTCCTCTAATCTTTCTGACATTTGCTTGCTCCCATTTCGTTGCGGGGCTAAGTCCAAATGATAGCGTCCTCCCCGACAACCCCCTTACCTCATGCTGGGACTGTGTCATCAGTGACCACTCTGTGACCATTAGCGTAGTGTCAAATGTGCTGTAAAGCTGAAACAAGTCTTTAGCTGGATCCACTATCATATTTTCAGGCCTTCTGCCCCCCATTTTTATTCCCTACTATATCCAGTGTTGGATTGTGTTGTGGTAGTTTTGCCCTCCACTCCACCCCGATCCTTCCCACCCCGTGCCAGCCAGACCCCGGCCGATGGATCAGGGGTACAAAAGCCCTCACCCTCTGCGTTGCCAGTCCCTCCTTGGAGATTACAACACCAATTAGTCTGCTGTTTCCTGACATTCTCCCATCAAAGCTGAGAAGCGCTGGCTTTTATTTTTTGACATCAAAGACTATTATTCTTTCTTTTCTCCCTTCAAATCAACATCTACCCTGAGGATCTGTGAGCTGCTCACACTCTGCCTCTCTCTGTCTCTCTCTCTGTCTCTCTCTCTCTCTCTTTCTCTCTCTCTCTCTCTTTCTCTTTTATTCCTTTTTTCTCCACACCCCGAGTTGGCATCTTCTTTGACTGGGATCATAACAGAACTGGCAATGCAAGACAAAGACAACAAGGGGAAGAGCTACCGTTTGCACCCTAGAGATGTCAAATTGTTTATTGTCTTTCCTTTATCTCTCTCTCTCTCTTTTTCTTTTCTTTGGGTAGCGACTCTTATTATTCTGCCACAACATGTGAAGAGGCACAAATCTAAATCCAGCCTCAGCCCCCTTTTTCTTTGTATGGCAGAAATATGTTCTGCATCCCCTCTATACTGATGTATTGGGGAGTGCTGCTTTAAAAAATGTATGGTACGTGTGCATAATGTATAATGATGTTTTAAATATAAGACTTTTCCCCTTTGAGACAGAAAGTTGTATGACACTGGTTATCAAGTCTATTGATCTCATGTATTGTTTGAGCGAAAGTACCTGTGGAAAGGAAAGGGGAGGGGTAGGGAGTGAGAAAGAAAAGGGAGAGGAGAGGAGAGAAGCAGGACAGACAGGTGGGAGACATGAAGCTGACAAAACAGCAGTCTTGATGTGGAGAGACATCTTCCCGCAATCCTTCTGACAGAACACTGAGCAGTGCAAACACAGAGCCTCGGCCATCTTATGTGGATAATATATAGGAGGAAATTCCACAAATCGCTGCTGATGAAAGAGCAGCTTTTATTACAGCCAATTGAAGACCACTTAGCTCAGACAGATATTGCTGTTGTGAAATGCTGTTTTATGCAGCATGCACACAAATCGAAAACAAGCGTAGCTCTGATCGTTTAAGGCCATTCCTGCTAGGATCTAACATGTCAGGCTTCTTGGCTTGATCAGAAACCCCCCCCCATGGCATCTGTAGTGAGAGGAGTCACCCAACCTCGTCTTCGAACCCAGGTCTCTGGGGTAGCAAACATGCACTCTGACCGCTTCCCATACACTTCTCCCATCTAGTGTGCCCTACATTCTTATGCTTCACCCATCACTGGGGTCCCTCGCCCTGGGTCAACCTAACCAGGGGGCTCCTCATATGGCTCACACAGTAGCTGCGCCTCCCATGGCCTCCGACTTCTGACATCATCTGTAGCAAAGGGGGAGAGAAGTCCAACCCAGGTCTCTGGGGTACCAAACATGCACTTTGACCGTAACGCTAAAGAGCCAGGCTCGTTGGAATGGCAGTCAGAGCACATCCTTAACCCTAGTGATGGCACTCCATCACAACGTCTTTCCCCACAAGCTAGGAGTCCACCACCCATCAGCCCTGGCCTCCGCCCCCATGTCCTGGCTTGGCTATTTATTACCCTAACATGGCTCCTTAAAGGACTTTACACTGAAAAATTAGGAAGTGCAGTGCAGTGCTCAGTAGTTCTGGGGCCGTGTAGCTCCAGGATCAGGTCAATAAGCCATCCTTCATAGGCAGGCCTGGCTCACCGTCCAAGCCTCCTGAATGAGGCCTGGCTGGCCGGCTAATCAAAGAGGGGCCTGGGTGATGTGTGGAGGGACCATTGATCGACTTCTCCTGATAGACTCTCTTTGTGAGCTCCTGAGTCAGTCGGCTCTCTTTCTCTCTCTCTCTCTCTCTTTCTCTCTCTCTCTCCTTCTCTGCTGTGCCAGGACAAAGGGCCCTGAGGGAAGCCGTGGCCCAGGGTGCAGAATGTACAGATCTCCATGTACAGTTTGGATTTTGCCTTATTTATTTATTTCTTCTCCTCCTCCTTCTGTTTTCTCACCTTCAGAGTCCCTTGGTTGCTGTGGGAAGCTTTATATTTGATGTTTCTTATTTTTGGCCCACATTTATAAAACATTGTACTCGTACCTCCCCTCCCAAGCTGTTTGTTTCCCTGGGTGCACCATGCATGTCCATACCCTATGCATTTTCATATACCAGAACGTCCTATTTATACTGCACTGTGTACAGAGCTTGGAGCAGACAGTGTGGGTTCTCCTATCTATCAAAGTGCATCATGACTTTTTGGGGAGCTGTTGACCAAGGACCCTTGCCTGTAGCTTTCTATGTTCTATTCTAGCGTCCGAAGTGTGGTGTCTTTCACAGCGTGCTGCACATGTCATTAGCCTCCTTGTACAAAAGGGGGAAATCAGTACATGAGTGCATTAGCATTGAGTGCTTCAGGGCTAGGTCTGACTACACATTCACCAACACAGTGCTGCAATACAGACACCTAGGCTTATGCTTAGCTGTTAATCCCCATTAATGTTTGAAGGCATCAGTGGCAAGGGCTCAGTGCTAAAGCAGAAAGCAATTGAAGGCAATACAAGCTTGCACAAGCTTATCTTATTAAATATAGAAGCTTACTTCAAAGGGACACGCAGGAACCTTTTCCTAGTGTTTGAAGTCAGTTTTATTTAGCCTACTTTTAAAAGACAAATGAACTTGTGGCCTTGTTTTAGCAAGAGAAACTCTGTCAGGAATTGATCATTTATAAGAAATCAAACAGCGATTTTTGAATGTCTTTTCTGCAGTATTTTCAAACAATTTGATGAGGTTCCACAGCAGCAGAAAGAACATTCGGTTGTAGGTTCTGTGAGGGCATTCTGTCTGCCGCATCTTATATGCAATCCTTTGCACAATGCATTATGCATGCCCATACACTCAGAGCCCAAGAGAATTGACTATTGTAAATATAAATCCATCTAAAATTACAAACAATATATGGCAGCACAGCCGATTTCTGTTTAAAGTATATATCGTGACACTACAAGACACACATAATATCATGTGTAGCTCTCTCTCCTCTTCTCTGTGGTTGTGTCCAAACCTCTGTAAGCTACCAGATCTGCCTGCCGCTATTCTCTTCCCCCCTGTAATGCCATGCACTTTCTCTAATAAGCTTTTGATAAACTGCCTCTGTAGTGCGTAGTGATACTTTCTCTGTAGTGAGGGATTACTCACGAGTCTCTGCTGGTTACCTAAGTAGTGCCAGTAGACATGTTGTTGTAGGGCCTGTCAGTGAGACAATGCTTTGGCTTCTGTTACACATGCTGGGATGAAACAGAAATGCAGAGCCTGATTTCATAGGCTGTCAGAGCTTAAGGCAACACAGGATTTGGGAGGTGCTGTCAGTGTCTCATTTTTCTTTGTCTTAATTAGGTGGTGATGTCTTGCTCATCCTGGATTCCTAGATGAGTAAGGCATAATGTGTTTATAATAATGTCAGATGTTTATCAGCAGTTTTTTTTGTTTGTTTTGCTTTTTGGTAAAAGAGACATGTCAGACAACATAACTAATTCTAGAGGAGGGAGGCTCTCAATGTATACGATCACTCATACTTTGTGTTCTTAACCTCTCTATTACTTGTCATATCTTTCATTTTGTATGTGCTTGAAAAAAATACCATACATATTCACAAATGTAACCAATTTGTTTTCTTTTTTTGTTTCAAGGGTAAGGTGATTAATATATTTTCAGATCAAGGGCAACTGTTTCCATCTGTTCATCAGAAGAAAAAAACACAGCGAGTAAAATAAAGACACACAAAGACATGTACACACACACACAAACACACACACACACACACACACACACACACACACACACACACACACACACACACACACACAAACACAAACACACGCACGCACGCACGCACGCACGCACGCACGCACGCACGCACGCACGCACGCACGCACGCACGCACGCACGCACACACACACACACACACACACTATGAGGATAAAAATATCTGAAATTGCTGAAAAAAAGCCCTGAAATCCTCCCAAACTTCCAAGTGAAGGCCCATGGGATATCTTGTATGTTCTGGCAGGGTTAAGCCACAAGCTCTGTGCAGCGCGTGAGAGAATCCCCCCCTCTTGTTAAGGAAATGGAAGTGTCCGGGGTGCTTTTCACTAATGGCATGGGTCACTATTAGAACAGTGTATTGCACACTGACTGAATACGAATGGGATGCAGCACTGGCCCTTAAAGGGCCAAGCACACAGGAATTGGGAGGCAAACTGGGGTCCAATTAGTGGACTTCCCATTTAGCCAGCCATGAATTCATGTGAAATGTAGTCTAGAGAGCCACTGTATAGCGGGGGCCCGTACAAACACAAAAACACTCCTGAGCCTTCACTCGCTTCTCCTTTATGGATGCCAGCTGAAAAGGATTATTGTGATGCTAAGCATGAAGCCCAGTTCAAGCATGTTGGTGGGATGGAAGGGGTTCAACTAGTGATTTGGCTGACTGTATTGAGCTTTTGTTCCCATGCAGACTACAAGAAAATATGTGTGTGTGTGTGTGTGTGTGTGTGTGTGTGTGTGTGTGTGTGTGTGTGAGAGAGAGAGAGAGAGAGAGAGAGGGAGAGAAAATAAGGGAAAAGAAAATGACAGTATCCATGTGTGTACATCCGTGTGTATGTGTGCGCGTGTGTGTATGTGTATGTGTATGAGTTTATGTGTGTGTGTGTATTTTTTTTATCTTTAGTGAAATTCCCCAGGGACTGCCATGGATTTCATATGTCTCAAGCGTTTGAAAATGGCTGTCAAATTAACTTGGCTCATCCGCAGCAACAGTTGTGTTTTCTTAATAAGCAGATGGACAACGGCATCGAAAATCACGGCCATCATCGAGACTTCCACTAAACAGCGCAAGGGGCACAGCTGCGTCTTAATAGCGCGGTACCTCATTTCAACCCAAACACCTGGCCAGCAGGTGCCAAACCTGAAACAAAACTAATGAATGTCTCCTTTGTGGCAGGTTCCCCCTCGTCACAGCCACGCTCCCTCACATTGTCCTCTGCAGCGCTCTTTGGGGAGTGTTTGGGGGCCATTTGTGAAAGGGCACGCGGAAAGTTCTCCATGATGTACCTCAGCACCTTTCGCCCTCCTTTCCCACTAATAAATCAATTCATGAACCATTTAGCCAAAGCCATAATTACCAATTTGTTGGGGATTTAGAGATCATGTTGTGTATGTGTGCGGGTGTGTGTGTGTGGGTGGGTGTTGAGGTGGGGGAGTCGTGGAGAGGTTTCAATGACAACCTTGTAGTTCATAAAGAGCAATTAGCCTCATCTGACTCTGCTAATTGAGGAAGAAGATTGATGACAGAAAAGAGCGAGAGAGGGAGAGAGAGAGAGAAAAAAAAAGCAGTGCAAGATTATGCGGAGGGGTGGTGAGAGGGAGGGAAACTGCTAAAATGGCTGACCACAAGCTTGTTATCATCAGTGCTTGGTAAACACAGAACTAAGTGCCCTGCTGGGCTGGCTTTGGCGAATCGTTAAATGCGCTTTTAAATTCACAGATTTACTGTGCCACTCTTTGTTCAAGACAATAAAGCAGCACAAAGACTGTGTTTGTTGAGCTAATAATGATGCGCAGATTATGAAATATTTATGGGTGCCGCACAGCTCTCACTGCTGTCTAGAGTTCAAAGCAAATGCTCCCTTCATATTTATGGGATGGAGATTTGTGTCAAGGCTAGCAGTCCTTCATGCCTTCGCAGCATTAAACGTGATGAAGGCAACCACTCAATTAGCATGGTATAAAGTAAGGTGTGATGCATTATGGAAATGATTTTAGTTTAGTATAGTATAGTATAGTATAGTATAGTATAGTGTAGTATAGTGTAGTATATTTTAGTATAGTATTGTGCAACATAGCATAGCATTGTATATTATAGTATAATATAGTGTGGCTCAGTAAAGTATATTACAGTATGGTCTAGTAGTATCAATTTCCTGAGATTTTACTGTGGCTAAGCAAATGGTACTGGCCCACATGTGCAGATGGATACAGTGTTAGCATTAAAGGATGCACCTGGCTGCCTAGGATGATTTTAGTTCCTGTGGTATTTAAATGTTGCACCACTTATTAAGGCTGCCGAGCGTCAGGGAAAAAAACTCACACACACACACACACACACACACACACACACACACAGACTCACACACACACACACACACACACACAGCCGAAAAAACCAAAGCCTCCCCAGTAGCAGCAGGAAGGCTTACTGTGCCCATGAGGATTTGTCCAGAAACTAGTGTTTTTTCTCTGTGAGGAACAGTATTAGCAGGAAGTCATCAGACCATCAGACCAGACAATCCTCCAGTGTCCAACGTTTTTCTTCTTAAACCCAATGCAGTCACATGTCCTTAGGTCTTCTTAGAGGAAGAACAGCTCAGCTATGCTGCTCCATTGATGCTATATATCCTCTGTGTCAGGGGACGGTTCCCTTTACCAGACCGTTCTACTCTACAGAACCAATTGCAATCTGTCTGTCATTTCGCCCCAAACTATGTCAGCTAGAAGACTGTAGAGCATGAAAAACCCTTATAATGGTTGGATTTACCCCCGAACAAAATCCTCTTAAACTTTGTGGCTAACTTCTCCCTTACAATATACACACATACAACACATTTATCTACCCCACAGAGTGTTTCAATGCTGTACACACATTCTCCACCCTGTGTCACAAGAGTCAGATGGCATAAACAGCTCCGATGTTTAAAAATACACTGTCATACAACACTTATAATACAATACTGTCATATCTCTTACCTGCAAGATCTGTCACTGCTGTGTCAAAGCTCTAATCACTGTTTTTATCAAGTGGCAGCTTGTGACAGGCAACCCTGAAGGATACTAGTTTCATTTCTACCCCTCCTACTCAAACAGTATATGAGTTTTATATGAGTTTCTAATGGATTATGGCTTCCTCTCAGGGTCTCGGCAATGTCTACAGTGCACCATAGTGAATTAAACTACTCTCACAATACAATATCCAAGTGTACAGAATCTCATAATGTGTTGCGCTGTGGTGTATACATGGGTGCCGAAATGTAATTCTCTCTGAATGTCTACAGACATGAGTCATGCAGACTGGGCTATCGTGACAAGCACCGGGAGTCTTTTTCTATCAGGCAGTGCAGGCGAGGGGTACATCACAGGCTCCATCTTTCCCCCGTTACCGCTGACTGGAGGGCTTGTGGTGCAACATGCGATTTTGCCAAACGGATGTACCATAGGATTTGTCATGTGGCCCTACAGCTTACATCTGATAGTCATGGTGATGAACAAGCCACTTGTAATCATGTGGTATATATATACTGATATGAAGGGACCGCACAAGAGAATGGAAAAAAATACATAACCTTAACATCAATATAACAAAAAGGTGTATTTGCTTTCAGCGAAAGCATTTTTCTTTTTTCTGAGCAGCATGGAACAGGATGAACATGGCATACTTGTCCTAGTCGTGTACATCAGAGATGTTCCTCGTGCATTAAGGTAATGTGAAGAAATTCGTTTAACATTGTTTGTACACTCCTCATATGCTGTTGCCTTATTGCAGCTGAATCCAGTGGATCTCATAGCTCAGGAGTGCTGACAGGAATATTAAGTGTGGCAGCGCTGGCAATATGGAATATAAATGAGGTTATTTTACACTGCAGAGCTCTGCAAACCGACACAAAGACTTCTCTCTTTGTAATAAATCATTCTCACACAGACAGCCTTGTACTCTTAGGGCATTGTTTAATACTATCTGCAAAGGAAGGGGAAAAAGTAAATTGGTTTACATAGCAGAAAAGGTGCTGTGTTTGGAGTGGGTGATGTGATGATGAAAGATGGAATATATTTGACTTATCGATGATAATGAACTTGAGGATGGGAATATGTTGCATCTGGGCTGCCATGGGACCGGCGGAAAGGAAAAAAGGGAGTGGATTTCAGGAGAAATCCCAAGCAAGCAGTAAATGTAGCCGAGTAAGACTTTCTGAAATAGTATTCTTGTCCCTTCCCAACCTTTTCAATAAAACAACATAAAAATGCAATTTACATTCCGTCGGCTCTCTAGGCTGCTGCCATGGCAGCAAGGATATATATTTTGTCGGGGAAGCTGAAAGCTGAAAGATGAAGAGGCTTTTTTACCCTTCACTAACCTCCTATCTCTTTGGGCATCAGTACTGTGATTGCCTGCCTTTTGTGGCAATGCCCACTTCAGTCTCCTTTTGCCATACAGTGCATGGAGCTAAATACCTTGCATTTGTGCCGCCATGATCCTTCCGTGTGACCTATGCGGTAGCCGAGGAGTATAAATAAAAAAGGGAGGGGGAAAGATATCAAAAAACTCATTTTCTCAATATCTCAATGAATCACACGTGTGCCCTGTGCAGTTAAATGGGTTTTCTGTTTTGTCTGCACAGAGAGCGGATGACTCACAGCGTGTCACCCAGCCTAATCTGTTGGAGCAATTTTAAAGATGAAAACAATCTGCCAAATAATGTGTTTCTTCTGGAACTGTGACATAACTAATTGGAATTTTTTAAATCACTTTGTCAACATGAAAAGTGGAAACACCCTTTTGTTGTGGAGAGGATATGTGAATTTCATTTTTTAATCGTCAGTTTGATAGCACATTGTTCTTCTGTTAAATGACCAACACCTCCTCAGTATGGTACTAATACTCACCTGGGCTTTGAAGATAAAGGCAAATCAAGAGAAAAACAAAGGACCTGACAGATCTAGCATGTAAAAACAACACTTCAAATTGGCAAATGTTGCTGGCTTTGAGTGTTTACTTGATTAGTTCCGTCACAGTATTTGTGAAAGGTTGCCATTATCCACCATTGTGGAGAGAGACATTCACAGTATACTGAGGAGAGGTTGTTGAGGAAAAGAGAAATGTGAAACGAAATGAAGGCTCACATCTGGAGATCTTTACAGGCCCCATGCTATACCACCCAGTGCCATATCCTAGAAAGCAAGATCCAGATGTGCACATATGTGCAGTGGTAGAATTTGAAGTTAGAGGTACCTATGTAACCACATCATCCCAAACATGTCTGCCGTCACTGATATGTAATATATGCACTCTATCATGCACTTTAACACTTGTGACACACTTTAATGCTCAGTACATTTCAATAAGAATAAATAAATACCTCTGTCTTACTGTGCTGATCCGAACTGCTACATTAAACATTGACATTGAACTCTGCTGTATATACGTAGCCCTGTACTGAACAGTATCCTCTGTGAGTTCAGTTAGATACACTATTTGTTGTCTTTTTGTCAGTAAATTGGAAAGAAACTACCCGCCTATGGATGTAATGATTCATATATGAGGTCACATTTTCCTATATTCCCTGAAATGCCACAGAACAGACCTATGTTATGTGCACTGAAATACATTGCAGCTCACTGACTCTAACATTTCCTGTCTCCCCACAAAAGACTATCTTTGAACCCCTAGTATGACTTTTGTATGTAGCTACCGAGCCACACACACACACACACACACACACACACACACACACACACACACACACACACATCTCTTTGAACTTGTCTGTGCTTCTGATTGGTTAAAGGCCAAGGCTTAGTGAGAAAACCAAGGGGAAACATTTCTGTCATGCTGCCAATGTTGATCAATGAGACCGGCTCACAGAGTCCCTTGCAAACATCTCTCCACATTAAGAAATGCTTCTGTGCACCAAACAAAGACAGATGTAGCTTTAAATAGCATTCTCATCACAGCAACATGACTGCACTCCATGCTATCATCAAGGGCACTGTATTTTTCCAAGTCCATTAACAATCCGGAATGCCACATCTACATGCAATTAGGGCTCTAACATTTTTTTCCTCTATGCAATTAAAATGGAATCATGAAATGGTAAAATCTTTTGGTATTCATGAATGTGTGTAGGCTGTCAGAGCTGAGACAAATGCTATGCCAGCTTGATCATGCCATAAATGGTTTTCAATGCATAATAGAGACACTCATTTTAATAGGGTTTCACTCACCAAGAACATATGATGATCGTAAAGCTCCATGAAAAAGCTGCCTGTCACAAGCATGTTTTTTTTTTTGTAACCCCCCACCTCTCCCGAACATTCACCAACACTGAAATATTTAACAGAATAATAGAGGGGGTGGGGGCTGGGTTGGGGGTGGTGGAAATCCTTTAATACCTGAGAGATTATATTTGCAGCATTGTACATGTGGGAAATGAAAGTTGGTATTAAAAGTGCACTCTCAGTAGACCGGCAACCGATATCATTACCATTTTCACCACAGGGATCTGTGACTCACCCCTCCTGTGGCTCTCAGAGTCCAATCCCTCACCCCCTTACAGTACTGGGAACACACACACACACACACACACACACACACACACAAGACAGACCCACAGACCAACCACTGACCAGCCACTGACATGGCTGCTCACGACAGATCACGAGAGCAGGTACATAACAACATTATTGTGAAAGTAATTTTGTTTGTGTTGTTTTTAACCTATGTTCAAAACATTATCTGCTTTATTAGAACTATGGGCTACTTTAACACTTTCACTAGCTAAGACCTGCTTCATTTCACACATGTGTCCTTTCCTGTCCACCTTCAGCTCTTGCCCAGTGTTCCACTTGCTTAAGGTGTTTTATTTATATGTGAGTGTTTCACAGCTAGTGAGTTTTGTTATTGTTGTTGTTCTTGTAAATAATACATTGTAATCCTAGTGTGAGGAAAGGTGAATGTGTAATACAGTATATTCTCTGTTTTCTTATCGCCAAAGATAGTAGAAAAGGATATTTTAGGTTAAATTAGAGATGACACCAGATGTTTAGATGTCTCTTCTTATTTGCCTAAAACAGATAAATTTTGTCTTAAACAGAGGGATCATTCCGGTAAAACATGACAAATAGTGATATTTTGTTCAGTATTTTACTGCAGGACTGGCTGTAAGAGGATCGATATGAAAACGGGGCTATCTCTCATACCGAGCAAACCTTCAGTGCTATTCCAAGCTATATCTCTTGAAAAAGGAATAAAACCTTTAATTTAGTCTGCAGTAAAACCAAAGGGCTTAGTGAAACTGATTCTTTCCAGGACATTAATCATAAAAATTTAATGGATATCAAATATTTAATACAGTAGAATGTACAACTTGTATTACTATGGCTTTTTTCGAATCGATCATGTAGGGAAAATCCATAATTAAAATTATGCTAGCAGGGGTGAATCATTAAGATTTCTCTCCCCCCCTCCCCCTTCCCTTTAGAAAATGAAATATACACCCTGCCAGTGATGTATAGGCTATTAGAGTTAGGGATAAATTATTGCAGTTCTTATAAAAATGACTGCTTAATTATATTGGATATATAAAGCACATGCAATATAGCCTGTGCCACTGAGCACAAAATTTGCCTTTTAAAGTCTTAATAATTACAAAAACGTCTCGCCGTTGACCATGAGAAGCGTTTACATTTTAGACTGTAATGCACTCACTCAGCCCCATTTGTCCATATATGGAAACCACTTTAGGTAAAGGAATATTAGAATAAAAATGTGGGAAAAATTACAAATGTCAGCTCACTTACAGTCCTAATGTATTCATGTTTCAAACACTGCAGTCTTCCAACCTAAGCCCAAAAGTCTTTGGTTGTTTTTTTCAAAATGCACATAATATGCTGGGCCACTATAGTCCTTTACCTTGGACCGCACAGAGCAGTCTCCCTGCCAGTGAGAGCTTTTTTACATATGTATTGTATATATTTTACTGCTGTCATGGACAGCCGAGTGGGTAATCCACTGTAAGCATGTTTTCCAGCCTTCTGGTTGTGCAATAAAGGCCTCTGTGGTACCAGCGAAGGGTCAAATTGCTGGGACAAATTGCTGCATTTTGACAGCTGTAGCATGTCTTCTACCACCCTCAAGCAGTGGGGTGAGATAAAGTAAGATAAATACTGGGAATGCACATAAAAGCAGGTTCAATCACACTTTGTCTTTCTTGCTCGCCTTCCATCTTCTCTCCCTCTCTCTTATTCTCTCTCTTTCTTTCTTCCTTTCTTTCTCTCTCTCTCTTACTCTATCGCTGTCTCTCTCTCAAGCCCTCTCATTCCTTGTCTCCATCTCATTCTAAGAAATGCTCTCCCCCACCTGCTGCAATTGTTCCAGGATGTCATTGCTGTCATATAGGCTGACTTCAATAAGCCCAGCTCATGGCCACCCTGCGGACGCCCACCCATCTGTCCATCCTCTCCATGCCACACTTATCCATAAGATACGGATGAGAGGAAATCCTCTGTGCGTCTGGGCCGTGGTGGGCTCGGGAAACTGACCCATGCCCCCATCCCAGACCCCTGGGCATCCATGCCACTGCAGTGGCTGATCTCAACCAGCCTCCATCTCATAATGGGTCAGCTTAGCAGAGGATAAGCAGAGTAAATATACCTCTCTCAGAGACGAAGGCTATGATGTGGCCTACAGGCCTGGTGTGCCAGATGTACATATGTGTTTGTGTTTAGTTGATGTATGGTTGGAAATTCATGCCCTTGATCTGCATAAAGGTCAAACAATGGGTGCCACAGCTCAGCCTGTGAATGCAAACATATTTGTTCTTTCTCAGGATTACATATGAATAATTCTCCAGGGAACACATGGTAATTAAAAAATACAAAACAGTACAGCAAGACACTTCCACCACATCAACTGTACAACTAACTCTTGAATGATCAAAACACAATGCTACACAGATATTCTACCATCTGTCTCTCTAAAATGAAAGAATGAAAATATGTATATTTGAAAGGTTTTTGAAACCAGAAGCCTCTTTACATTCATCAAAACACTCAATTAAAATGCTTTCCAAGAGAATCTGTGCAGGCAAAACACTCAAGTTAAAAGGTTGCCTAATCTTTCTCAGAATCCTACTAGATAGAACATATAAATGCATTATTCAGAGGACTACATTAGAGTAGAGGAGGTCTACTCTTAACTTCAGAAGCATAAACATATCCACACTACCACGACACTTGTGCTCCAGGAGTAGTGTAGTGTTCTGTCCACATTACTAATCTTATTTAAGTGCTCCAGGGAATGTTCATGAAGAGTGTACTGTCTCACTTTAGCCTCTCCATCCAGTAATTCCCTTATACCAGAGATGAGCATGTTATTGTTGGATATATCAAATTGTCCACGAGTGATATATAGGATAAAAACAGTAATGACAGGAAACATGTTGTCTGGTGACCTACAAATGTCCTCCACACACCAGGCTCGGCAAAGTGTGGCACACTGCGTATCCGACACTCTATTAGTGAAAGACGGTGTGGCGATTACGATTTCGATCTATTTTTCTGGTGTACAAGCCATATTAACCCACTGCTGCTGTAACTACAAAAAAACACTGAAAGTTATCTAAATGGCTATTTGAGTTGGAAGATGGTTGGTTGATTGAAAACTACTGTTTCAATGATACTGTGTAGTAAATGGTGAATTGGTTATGGGCCAGTAATTGTTTGGAGTGGGAATGTCTAGATGATGCTTGAGATGCGGAATGGAACAGCAATGATACATTTGCCAATGTAAGTATGGGGATTATGTGGTTGGTAGGAAAAGCATCCCAAACAGGATCGGAAAAAGATTCTGTACTCAAGGTCAGTTTCTTTCTCTGTTGTGGGTAATTTCAAATGTGGAATTGTTTATAATTGAGAGCATATGTTCTGCTTGAATATATCAACTCCACCTCAGAAAAAAAAGATGCAAAGCCGTTGCACTTATTAATCGAGAACTTCAGGCACCAGCTGTGCAGAGAGTTAGCTCAGTTCTTGACTGTTGCAAATAGCTCAAGATTATTGTTTATATTTCCACTTTGATGTTAGAAGGCAAAGACATTCCTGCTTTGCATATATCTGCAGTATGTGCAAAGCATATCTGTATGGATTTAATAATGGATCTGAAGTCTGTATTTGCATTTTCCTCCTGTCTTTCTTTACTCTCTTTTTATGAGTTGAACAGTTGGATTTTCTCTCTGTGATACTTGCTGTTTCTTAGTAACTGCATTAAGTTTTACTAGACCAATGTCAACCATAATATTTACCAGATTTGAATTGAAGTTATTCAACAAATCATCTACAGTCTATAAATTGTCTCAAGGAAAGACAGCTGAAAAGGCCGTACTCATATGATCATTTCTGACTCTTTTTTTAAAGTCATAGTGCTGCTTTGAATGTGCAGGGACATGGACACATTAAATGACACATACAAATGGAAAACGTTGGCCCCTATGTGTGTGTGTGTGTTAGTGTAAGGGTTATCGAGTACCATATTTAGGCACTGTGTGGAAGTACTATCACTATGACTCAAGCTTACAAGATTGCTGAAACAACCAGAAACTGTCAACCTTTTCAAGCACCAAAGCACACAAGACCCCACACTCTCTCTCTCCGTGTGATGGGAACAGTGAAGGGAGCTTACTCCAGAAGTATCCCCTCATTTACCTACAAATGCCTTCACCCATATCTGTGGCTTTGTTGCCGCTTTGATCCCTCAGTGTTCTGCTAGCGGCCCGTGCACTTCAAACAGAGGCCTGGGAGTGAGGCAAGGCCCTTTCATATGCCCGGCTATTTTTGTCTCTTTGTGTGATTGATTTAATAAGAGAGATCAATACTTTTAAATAATGTATCATATCTCCCAACTCACTCCGTGTCCCAGTGGTTCAAGGAGCACAGCGTCAAAACTGCTTCTGCACTTGAAAGAGTGAAGGTATTCACAGTAATGAGAGTGGATGGATTCCTTCTGAACATGCAGCATACTGAACCTGAATAATTTATCGAGACTTTAAAGGTCTTATGTATGTGCATGACGAAATTATTAATCAGCTGCTTGCATGGACTGTGTCCTGGTGTTACCACAGTGGCCTTTTAGACAGCAAAGTCAGTGGGCCCAATACAAAGTTACAATAATGCTTCGGCGGAAAGAAAACAGTCAGTTGTGGTTTGAGGACCCGCTGGTAAGCTAAGCTACCTCAGTGATTATCTCTGTGTGTTTTATTAGCTGTGTTCAAGTGCTCCTACCTCCTCTGGGATTGGCATACTTCTCATTCAACATGGTGTAGGTGTGCTTCTCAAGGCTTAGCACAAAATAAAGTGAGATGCTGTTTTACAACTAGAAGCTTTTTTCTTTGGTAAGCAAATGTGTGGTCTATTGTGATTGAGAATCATAGGCTAATAGATACAAACTCATTCTTCAATCCTTTTAAATTGTAATGAAATGTTTTCTTTCTCTGACTTTTGTGTTTGCAGTTCAAAGTAAATCACTTTAATTAGCTTGCCACCACTACCATAGCTAGTGTATAATTATGATGTGTTTTACATTTCTTGCCACTGTTGAAATATACATTTAGTTTTTTTCTCCATCATTTGCTCAGACAAATGTACAGCAGTAAGTGTAAGAGTTCCACTGTTTAAATGACACACTTTGAACCTAAATGAATGTATGTTAACCCAAAAGACGTCAGTGCTAAAATGGCTGTGAAGACACTGTGAAGCTGTGAAGTGTTTTACTGCAAGGAGACTGTAATAGATTCCTTCAGATTACCCAAATTGTAAATACTCTCTTAATTCTAACCCTAAAGGTTGGAGTCAACCACACCAAGAATATGTTTTGATTTCTAGTTGTGAAAAATCACTTATTAAACCCTTTTTTTCTGTAGACATGGGTAATTATTTTTTATTGTTGACATTGTTTATTGTTGTCACATAAACCCCTGCCTTGCCTTTTATCATTCATCTCTCTATTCTTCTACAATTTCTTCCACCTTTTTTTCCCATGTGTTTTCTCTTTGTCCCTGAAAGTTCCTGCATATACAGTTACAAAAAGCTATCAGTGTCTCATTGTAATGGTCGTTATTGCTGTTTAAAAATGTACAAAAATACTTCTAAAATTTCATATATTTGGAAAAGACATCACAATTTCAATGATTGATGGTTTTAAATTTTCAACTTTGTAAGGTTCATCCCAGTACATGGCTCCCCTGGTGGTCGGGTGCCTTGGGCAATTGCCTAGCTTGCCCAAAGCTTCCCCCAGTCCTGGTCAGACCCGACATGTCCTTTGTATGACACAGAAGAGGCTGGTATTAGAGT
Organism: Setipinna tenuifilis; assembly: GCA_030347295.1. Taxonomy (NCBI): domain Eukaryota; kingdom Metazoa; phylum Chordata; class Actinopteri; order Clupeiformes; family Engraulidae; genus Setipinna; species Setipinna tenuifilis. The sequence goes on along the minus strand of CM059280.1, from coordinate 20,356,138 downwards.
TTGCAGAATTTGGACATGACCTCTCTATACATAATTAAAGCCTTCAGCCCTTTGCTAAGGTGTTTGAACATGGGGATCAAGAGGAATCGACTGCACCGAACAAGGCATCTTAAATGAAAAGCTGCTCAACAGAACTCAACCATGATCCAGAAAGAAGCGGTAGAGTTTTACCGACTCTCCAGACATCTCTGAATCATTTATGGCTGTTTATCCAACACTACTCCTCTGAACGTGTGTCGGCCGGCCGCACCATTTAGGAGACTTGCATCACCACCGCAAGATGTGGAGCAGTGCTCCCTCACCAAGAGTTAAAAGTTGGCCTTAACATTAATTATTCAAATGCTAAAAACAGACTGTCGAGAAATACTAATGGTATAACGTTGCACAAGGATAGCTGTAGAGAGTGTGAGTGATGCTTGTGCTTTTTTTTCTTGTGATGTGTCCTGTGATATCCTACATTAACTTATTAAACCTTTGACATACATTTCACAAGACATGTTCCTAGGTTTTAACACTGCACTGTTCCAGACAGGAAATGTTGTCTTGACTTCTCTCAATCCCAAATAAATGGTGTATTTTTGATAGTTCGCCAAAACAAGTATTTCAACTGAATTCTTCCTTGAGTGTGTAATGTGATATGGCATGTGGTGAGTCTGACTGCAGACTTTAATAGTGGGAGATGAGAGTTGAGATGACTGCAAAATAATGTCAACAGCAGGCCTCCTCCCTAAAAGGCTAATGTTTGGAGCTTATTAATATGTAGTTTATACAGTATGCTATAACAACTTATTTGGATCTGTAGTTTGGATTTGGATTTCAGCTATAAACACATAATTAAAGAGCAGACAAGAAGACAAAAGATATAAGAACAAAAAGAGGAAAAACAGAACAGAAGAGTTGACCTGTGTGGAAAGCTTTGCACCTGCAATCATTAGGTTAGTGCCTGGCAATCACCAGTGAGGAATAGTCATGTTTTTTTAGCTATGCTACCTAGTTTAGTAGTTAGATGTACAGTACTTCAGGCCTTCCTGTCAGGTAGCCTTTTATATAGTGATGAGATTAGCATGTCTCCTTGATTGTGCTAACTCTCAGATGCCTCTCCACAAACTCCAAAGACATGATTTCATTATAGCTCCAAATTATTAGACCCAGTAAAGGGCCAGTTACAGTCAAAATGGCAGGTAAGATCTTCTAATGACCAAAGAGAGGATGACCTTAGAGTCGACTGCAGCACCACTGGCAACCTTTGTGGCAAGATGAAATGTAATCCATGAGAATTAATGACATGCTGTATGTAGTCCAAAGAATTCAAAGTATAAGGAATTACAGTTTCCCTGCCTGAAACTCATGATGAAATAGACAGTGCAACTGCTAAGGATGTGGTCAAATTAGTCATCTCACAAATGGTAATCTTATCATGACCACAAAGGGACAATCCACCCCCGCTCAATGTCCACATGCCTGTCAGAAAGCAGAAATCTAGGTGTCAGAATACTGCTCAATCAATTATAGTATGTTTGTGGGGGAAGGCCACTGAAAACTGGCACAACGAATGGGTCAGAGAAATGTAATCATCATACAGAATAACAAGGTCTCCAGACCTGTCTAAATAAAAAATTCAGTTCATTTACATTAGGGTTCTAGGAGGATACTATAAACTGCTGTAGTTCTAGATGCTAGTTGTTCCGTCTGTGGTTCGGTTCAGCTGGGTTTCAGTTGATGTTTAGGTTGTTCAGATCAACACAGCTGAATCTGAAGTATGTTCTACATGCTTTGTAACTGGCTTACTGAAAGACCGGCATATTCATAAACTGATGCACCCAGAGCATTCGGATTGTGCATGCAGATTATTACGCTGAATTTTGTCATCTAGCAAAAAATGAATATTCACCAGTTGGCCTCCTCGAGTCTTTACCGATGTCCAAACCTCCACCAGCTAAGTTGGATTAAACTAAACAGAAGATTCCCAACTGACGCTTTCACCGGTTTACATGGTGTGCTCATCAGAAGACTCCAAAGGGATTCTGCTATCTGCGGGGAAGCTCACTCGCAGTTGGGCAAGCTGTGGAGATTGCGCCATAAAACAAAAGTAACGCCCAATAAAACAAGGGTGCAACTGGCATTTATAGCATAAAGCTGAAGGATTACTATGAAAGTGTACGGTAAACATGTTGTTATTTCGACAATCTAATTCCAGCGGCAACCTTGTGGCTTTGCCATCGCTGGAGTTTAGTAGCTGGGGCCATATATTAATATCAGATAGGTTGGTGGGATGAAACACTATTCAATAAAAGAGAATTATATGTTAAAAATCCATGAATGTGTGCCCTTATGGTGTAATTGAAGAGCAGTGCGAAGAAAAATATGTTGAATTTGTTTGAACTTGTGTGTGTCTGCCATTGGCAGGGTTTGCACACCCGAGAAGTGTGTCTGCATTTGTTTGTATGTGTGTGTGTGTGTGTGTGTGTGTGTGTGTGTGTAATGGTTCTCCACCAGTGGAGTCATCTGTCTTCATTGAGCTCCTGACTTGATGAGGCAACCTGAAAGGTAATTAAGTTTGAAATGTTGCATTGGTTGCACAGCTGAAGCTTTGAGAGAATAACAAGCTACAAGAACAAAAAATGGGGGGGGAAACCTGCAGTCTCTAAGTTATGGCCTGTCATCTCACATTCCCCGTGCCCTGTGGTTTTCTCTGTCATGTGGTCCTACTTCACATTCTATTTGATCCATGAATAGTCTAAAAGGATTAAGACTTGCAGTGGTCTCATATCGTATCGTCCGACAAACAACGTCAGGAGATAGCTAACATCTTCAAAATCATATTGTGCAAATCTGTAAAAATGTGTACACTCCAATAATGTACATTTGCAATGAGCATAAAGAAAAGCGTGTTATTCCTATAACACAAAAAAATAATCTTTTAGAACTGAAGAAGCCCTTCAAGCATTCCGTATGCACAGTTTGTGCAAAGCACTCCAAACAGGCAGAAGGATAGACAGATTACTTCAACCAGCAGCTGTTGTTGTTCAGGCTGTGCAGTCAGAAGTGATTTTATTCCTCTTGATGGAACTAGGTTACTGGCTATGTCTGCAGATCATGGCAACAAGCCCCATACCCCCATTATTGTTTATGTTATGATCAGAGAATGTGGTGTGAAGACCTGCATTCGACCATATGTCAGTATTGCCCTAATGTGCAAAATCAGGTGCTTAACAAAATTGTGTGGTAAGATTTCACTGACATGTTGGATAACGTGCTAAAGGCTAAAGACAAAACGCTGCTGTCCTGTTGAAGGATATGGTCCCAAACAGATACAACCATGGTGGTTTTTGTTATCTGTTTAATATAGTTCTTATGCAGCACCTTGGCTAAAGGATGCAGTTGGATTCTAGTAGTGTTACACAATATGCACATATGTAATGCCCCATACATCAACACTTGAGCTCGACAGTTTTATCTGCTCAGACTATATGTACATTTTCAAGCAGTTGTTAGAACCTATTCAAAATGACTATATCTGTTATGCTAACTGAAAGTCGGTTGTGGTTACAGGAATGTAACAGAGTGGTGTTCTCAATTTGTGGCAGCCAATATACGAGAGCCCCTCCCAGAGCAGGGCAACATTACTGAGTGTATTCCACATCAGCGAACACTGTTCACAACAAACAAGTAATTGCAACTAAATGACCCGTGTCACCCTTGAGCAGGAGACATATTTTCCTTTGCATAATTCAAATAGATATGAATTATTTAACACAAGCAAACAACAGCAATGAATTCCCCGCTACAATTTTCGTTAGCAGGTTATTACAGGTAGCCCTTTCTCATTGGCTGTTGTTCTTTGAGCACATCTGCTGACATGTGTACGCACACAGACACACAGGTACACACACGAACACACACACGTACACACACAAACTTGTACGCACACATACACACACCACACACACACACACACACACACACAATATGGCTGATAATAATAGCTTTGCAAGAGAAAAAAAACAAGCCAGCATTCAACAATTTAATGTGGCCCTGTACATAAATAAATAAATTGTCCTCTAAACATATTCATGAACTTGCTCCCCTCTAACGATCTAACTAACATGGCTTGCTTTTAAAAGCTGACATTCGAAGGTGTTGTGGTTGAAATGGAATGGCAATGTGTTTGTGTGTTACATGAGTGATGTTGTATTAAAGCCGAGGCCTCAATCTATTCAAAGGCCTGTGCTGCCCTGTCGCTACAATTGAGTTAGTCCTGTGCGATCGGTGTCTATTCAAGAGCTGAGAAATTGAGTTTCAAGCCTGCAGCAGTACCAGTTTTGTGAAATGGGCAGAATAGTGAGAGAGAGGGGGAGAAAGAAAGGGCCTCTCTCTCTCTCACTCTCTCTCTCTCTCTCTCTCTCCACTTCTCTCTCGACCCCCCCCCCTCTCCCCCTCACACACACACACACACACGCACACACAATTTAGTGAGAGAAAATGAGTCAAGGTGTATCGCCATACTCTCGTGGACATGTTGCAAAGAGCAAAGTGGTGGCGTCCTTGAAGCTTAGATGGGTGAAACTCTGCAGGGATTAAAGGAAGGCCTTGAACTCCCCACAAGGAGACAATGATCTGGAAATGGTGGTAATTGTGTCATGAAAGCGTGCCTGTGTCCAAACGGTTACTCTGATACCTATCCTTTGACTCCTTGCTGATTATAGGATTCTGCCGTAATGATATTGCATTTCCCCATCTTGTCAAGGGCTGATGGTGGACAGAAAGTCACTTTATCCCACTTGCAATTGAATACCATGGGACAGAAAATTACACACCGCCCCGTGTTCGATTCTCATCAGCTCCTATCTATTGACGGCAATCACGATAGTATTTATCTGGTCATTTGCTGGGTTGACTTTGATTGAATTGTGAGGTTTTTTTTAGAAGATATGAGCGAGATATCATGTCTAGCATCACTGCTCATAGTGTTGTGTCCTGACTATTTTTAATTATGTGTGTGCTACATGTCTAGCTAGATTAACTGTGCACATTTCAAAAATGTCAGATGGTCCCCTCCACAGATCATGTGTAGAGCAACAAACACAATGCTAAAAGTTGTAAAAATAAGAAAAAACAGAAAGTGTCAGTTATGTGTGTATGTGTGTGTGTGTGTGTGTGAGAGAGAGAGAGAAAGAGAGAGAGTGTGTTCACAGCTGCGGTATAGGTTATTGAAATATTAAAGAAAGAGTTTCTTTGCTGCAAACCAACCCTTGTTTCAGAATTGGTTTTCTCACTAAAAAAGATGACAACCTGACAGTAAACAATGCCCCCCCCCCTCCCCCCCCAAAAAAACAAAACAAAACAAAAACAATTTGTTGTCATTATTTTCTGAAATTGCTGTCCATACATGGGCATATGGCAATGGCTGTTCCAAATGCTGTGTGCCAAGTCAGGTGTTTCGACTGATTGGTGTAATGACTCTGATGCTGGCAACTGGAGTGAGCACAATGCATGCCAATCACATCACCTCAGTTAAAAAGGCCCAATCATACAAACACACACTGAGAAGCACTGGACCTGCTGAACCCTATTAGATGCCAGCGTTAGCTGCTTGCGTTAATAATCTTGTGAGAATAATCACCAGCGTTTTAATGTTTTATGTTTTATGTATGTCAGCATCAGTATTTTCTGTACATTAATGAATGAAGACTATGGCTGGCATCGTGTGTGCTGGTACCTGTTGGCAGCCTTCCCACACACATTTAATTTGAACTGGCCTCCAAAAATATGAGAAACACACATGGATCAACCAGGGAAATAATTTCAGTAGAATTAGAGAAAAATGCACTGTTAAACCTCTAAAAACACAGAAATGAAGCAGTGTCTTGAATTTGTGGGATCACTCACATTTACATTTCTATAAAGAGCGGATATTTTACATTTTCTACCATCTTCAGGTGACTCAGAGTGCAGTGAACGCGAACAGTATATGTCAGCCGTGCATGCAATTGGGAAATCAAAGACTTTAAAAATAAACATATAGGTGATGTACAGCATGGGGCACGGTTTCACGCCAATAATTTATCCTCCTCTTGGCAAAGACTTTCACTCTGGTGTGCTTAAATCAGCGCTGGCTAGTATCAGGTTTTCAGGTCTAGGTGAGACAGATTGCTTTGTAAGAGGCGCAAGAGGATGCGTGGGCCACCCAGTGGGCAATGCACGGAGCCTCTGTGTCCGTTTTATATGGATGTCTCACGGCTGCACTGCTTCATTACTTTCCAGCCAGCTAGCTGCACCAGTAACTTGTTTGTACTTTATTTGCTTGTGTGGACTCGGGAGCAAAGCAGAGTTTGTACGTGCGTGTGTGTGTGTGTGTGTGTGTGTGTGTTTGCTTGTGTCTGTGTGTGTGCGTTTGTGTGTGTCCATGTGTGTGCACTTGCAGCTGTGTGTGCGTGTCAGTGTGTATGTGCTTTATTTATTGCCTGGCAGTTAAGGGATTTGTTTATGCAGTGTCTTTGATAGCCTATTTCCCCACGAGATATGCCTGAATTCAGCCCATGAGACAAAGCACTAACCTCCTACCTTCAGATGAGGGCGAAGGGAAAATAATTCCATATCTGCTGGAAGTTTATAGTAGTTGTTTTCCTCTGCTCTAGTTCTAACCCTTAGGGTATGGTGGAGAAGAGAACATAGATCATATTGCTGCGGAGAGAAATCGTGACATTTTCCTAATGGCCTTACAAGACACATAGACAGGAGTAGACATATCTAAACATGCCCAGACATAAACAAATGTATACCTATATGTGACACATGCAGAAATAAAGAGCATGTATATTTCTCTTTGTGTGTATGTCCTCAAACCAAAACACAATTTCATAAAACCCTAACCAAAGCCTGTGTGATACGTGCAAAAATATGGGTGAAAAAAAAAACATTTCTTTTGTTGTCCATGACATTTGCCAGATTGGCTGATTCTTAAGACGATCACAGGTTTCTTTGTTGGTGCTTTGTGGCTGTGCTGTTTCTGTCTCATGCAAATGCACTCTCAGCTGTGCTGACTCAGACTGGGCTTAAATTAAAGGGCAAGTCATTAGGAATGAGCTAGTTTGAACCAGCACTGCAAACTTTTGAGTCAAACACCTCGACTTCTTTTTAGACTGCCTGCCTGTATGTCTTTTTCTCAGTGTTTTTTTTTTTCTTTTTCGTCTTCTTCCTCTTTTCCTTCTGGTGCGCAGTGTGATTCTGTATGTAAATAATTTAGGAGGTGTGGTGGGTGGAGGTACTGTTCAAGGTTTTGTTATGGCTGACTGATGGGCTTCACAAAAGATGAAAAAAGCCTACTGTATCACTTTGTGGTGATATGTTTCACTGCTCTAACACAGAATTCATGAGTGGTTTTGTACCAGAGGGAGACCTTGTGTATCTGATTCAAGAATACATACCGAATTCTTGTAAGACACTCTTAGTACAGAATGTTTAGTTCTTTCTTATTCATTTCTCTAACTATACCTCTGTATTTGAATGAGTCAAAAGGTTATGTCTATCATTTCACTGAGTATTTGTTATTACTTGAAATATGCACATCTATGCAACACAACCCATAGCACAACAGTATAATAATAGCCATGTATTCCGACAGTGTGAGTATATACCATTTCTCTAGCAATTGGATTCTCAGAAAACGTAAATTTGTCTTGTAGTCAAAGCCTCTGGCACATATATGTTCAGCATGCAAACAGGTTTTTCTTGTACGTGTTTTTTTAGTTGCAGCTGCCTCTTTGTTTATTCTGCCTCCAGCCCTTTGTTTTCCCTGCAATATGAGAGTACTGTCCAAACACACACGCTTTCATTGTCTGATACAGTCACAATGTCCTCTACGACCTCTTCCACCATTAATTTAATTGATGAATTATTTGACAACCTGGTTTTATTTAACCCAGAGGTAGTTGTAAACCTGATATAAAAAGACAAGCCTGTTTGCATTTGTTCATTTAGGAGAACTTACTTATTTAGTTAGAAGCTCCCCCCTGCATGTCTCATGCTCTACGCTAAAGTGTGAATGCAAATCCATCTACCATAATACAAAATAAATCACGATGTTCCAGACTGACACACTGCAGAGATAACTTGGCTGTGGCTATGACACTGCTGTAGCCAAGCGCATAGTATTTATCTGTAAGCCTATGACCCAATCCATACCCTTGTTGTTTGCATACATATATGTAATGTAATCCCGCTTGTGTATAGCTTGTAGGTCCACATGATCTATATCTTTGCGTATAACTTCAGAGCCACTTATCTGCAGGATATCTTGGCTACAAGAGTTCAAGTTGCCTCTCTGTCAGTGCCTACAGAGACCCTATGGCTTTTATTGGCCACGCTAGTTCGCTACCCCACAAGGGAGCTCAACCCCCTCCTGAATTATTGATTGGCTTCACTGTTTTATCACAGCTGGACTGTGGGCAGTTGCAATGGCCACCTGGACTAGCTGACCCTGTGGTCCTGGCCCTGGAGGCGACAGTAGCGCTGGATGTGGCCGGTCTTGATGGGGGTCACGTACACATTTTGACTCTTCAATCTCTGTCCAGCATCATGTCATGTACAGTATGTCAACAACTGCTGACACCTCTCCGGGTCAAAAAAGCACAAAAAAAAAAAACATAAAAAAAAAAAAAACACTTCAGCTGACAGTGTGATGGGTGTCACCACATACTAGTGTTTGCAACTGGTAGTCCGGTATTGCTAATCTACTAACAATGGGGCTTTTGGGCTTAGCGCCTGGAAAATAGAATTAGCAACAGGAGCTTAGGCTCTATCTTAGCAAAGTAGTCACTTAAGGAATGGAGTATGGCCAAACAAGTGTGTTTGGGGATTGGAAATAGGTGTGTACAGACTTGAGTTTGGCTCATGTAAGTAGAAGATGAAAGGCTACAGAGAGAATCCCAAATCCATCATTTATAGACATTAGCACATAATGGAGTGTGTTATACTGCTGAGCCATAAAAAAGGAGGTCTTTGCAAATATTTCCTCTTTCCTTACATATTGCCCCTATAATAGTATATCTTCTCTTTTCTTGTTCCAAAAGCTTTACTTTTGCAGTGCCTCCCCTGACAAGCAGTGTGGTGTAAATAAAGGCAAAGAAAGCTCCACTCCATCTGGTCACAGTAATGCCTTATCCAGTCCTCTACCTTGGTCAGTGCCCACCAAAGATGCTGGGAATGCAAGCAGATAGCAGTGCCATGTCTCTAGACCATCAATGTGGGAAAAAAAAAGCTTCAATTAATTAAGTTTATGTTTGGCAGCTGCCAGACTCACATTAGCCAACAGATACTTTATATTAGCACAAGACACCATAACAACCGGTGACAAAATGGCTGCCTTACCAGAAGGCAAACACCACCAGAGACAGTGTTAGGTGGAACTAGTTTTGTATGTGTTTTTTACATTATTTCATGCATCTCCACCCTTGTTTCCTTCAATAACCGAAGCAGTAAAGCTCAATAGGTCTCATCCACCATGGCACATATGTTGTTTTTGTTTTGAGGATTTCTGTTAGGATGAATTCAATTATTGCTAATGTTTACCACTGATTACAATGCTTCTTTGTCATGATACAAATGCCGTTGTACTGTGGTCAGATACTTATCAGCAGCTAGGACTGTTGAACTGTCCCCACAACTGTAGGATTGTCAAGCTCCACATATCATAAACAATTAATGCGGTGTTGTGGGTTTATACAGTGCTTTCAACATTTCCTTGTCGTGTCAGTGTTTTGTTGTGTGTCACCGCACATATTAACAGGCAGACATGGGCAGAGTTCGGTATATAGCACTTGGTACTGCTGAGGAGAGAAATACAAATAGATGCACATTTTTTCTCAAAACAATGAGGTGTTGACAGCGCAGTGTTTGTCATGAAATGTGGCTGCAAAAAAATGTTGCCACATTAGTCAAACCAATTCCAAAATAAAGATATAGATTTAGTGTCACGATTGCACAAAATACTGAATAAAGACTGAATAAAGCTAGAATTAAGACTAGCCCACAAACCTTTCACTGTATATACAGTTCTGTGCACATAGTTGTGTGTATAGTCGCATAACCTTTATTGGTATATATGAATACAGTACATTTCATACATTCTGGCAAACAAAAACAACATACAGGACAGTAGCAGCTGAAATGCAATGTGAGTGTACAGACAATATAACTCCAACCTGTGCTGTAAAATGCCTCAGTGCATTTTTTACACAGTGTTTTTCTTTTTTTTTTTACGATTAAAACTGTGCAGTTTAATTAATTGGCGGTCTAAAAAGTACTACCAAAAACAACACACCCACTAATATAGCCATATGGATTTTTCCAAATCAAATTCTCCCGAGCTTTATTATGAGGATCTGGTGTTTTTTTAATTAGCACAGGGTGGATGTGTGTGATAGTGGAGGACGTGGCAGGGGGATTGGTTTGATTAGGATAATAAGTGTTCTAAATTACATTTTGGTGCAGTGTGTCCGACAGGTGTAGTGGCAAGATAGGGGAGGGGAAGGTTCTGTTGGCGAGTGCAGCTGTGTTTGCAGTCTTTGTGGGGAACAAAGGGCCCTGTCATATCCGCCATGATTGATGCCTCCACCAGAGAATAGTTAGGAGCATATTTACATGAATCCCTCACGGGGGGTGTATTGCCTACATGCAGCGCACGCACACACACACACACACGCACACACACAAACACATTTTCTCTCTCTCTCTCTCTCTCTCTCTCTCTCTCTCACACACACACACACACACTTATTCACACAAACACACACACAAATTTTCTCCCTCCCTCTCTCTCTCAAACACACAAGCACACACACACTCGCTCTCTTGCTCTCTCTCTCTTTCTCTCTCAAACACACACACACACACACACACACATACACACACACACACACACACAGAGCGCCATATTTATACAAACAACCCTCCCCTACTGCTTGTTATTAGCCCTTAGTTTCACAGGTCCACACTGGCAGACATTTTGGTAAAAACACAATCAAACCCATAATAACAATCTTTGCTATTCTCTATGAAATGCAGCAGACTATTCCACACAAACAGTGAGTCCCTCTGCTGTAAGACTTGCTGTCGACTTTCATCAGCATTTCCTTGAAATCCCTCACACCTTCGACCCTCTTTATTTACCTTGTCTTTATTGCATGTATGCATTTTTTACACATCCCAACAAGAGGAAGATAGGGTACACCAAATGTGTCCAGAAAACATCTACCAATGCATACAAAGGATCTTCAAGTTCATGCATGGCAAAATAGTGTTATCACACCATCATGCTGATTATGCATAGAGAGCCAGGTAAAACAAATAGGCTTTCCTGAGTATTCAGATGAGTATTTGGAATCACAGCAGGCTTTCCTGCACATATCAGGCGAACGGAGAGAAAAAAGAGAGGGGGAGAGAGAGGGGGAGAGAAAAGAGAGGGAGAGGCAGAGAAATGTTGAGAAGGCTAATGTACCTCGGTGCTGATTTGAAAACCAATGAGGGGAAAGGAGCTTCTCATAGGCTGAATGATGGGGTTGTGAATCTCATTTCACCTCAGCACCCCCCCCCCCCCCCCCCCATTCCTTCCCCCCATTCTCTAAGTACTACACCGACCCCCCCCCCCCCCCCCCCCCAATCACACACATACACATAGACACACACACACACACACACACACACACATCCGATCTATTCCTCATACATTTTAAATGGATGACAAATGAAAGAGGGAAAAATATTGCTGTCATGTTGACATGCAAAAATCAAGAATGCGTGCAAATGCACTGACAAAAAAAAAACCTGCTTGCACAAAGCAAACAATGGCAAATTCAAGTTCAACGCGCGAGTACAGTGTGCCTTTTGACTAGGCCTGGGTGAAAACACATTAACGAGATCTCAACTCCGATCTCTCCACCTCTTTTTAAACAGTGGTAAATCCTGACTATAAAGGGCCATTCATTCCGATTTAATGGTTGCCAACCCGCAGAGGAAATGTGATTCATACGGTATGGTGCACAGTTAAAACAGAACATTCCCTCTCTTCCTCGCTGAAACATGCTGGTCCAGGCTAGTTTCCCATGCCTATAATTAGATAGAGCATCTAAAAAAGCCCATGAGCCCAAGGTAAATCAAGGTCTCAATGCGCTCTGTACGAGGCAACAGCTTCCTGAAAGGGAGAGGATTATTAAAAACTACATGCGTCGCCTCAGCTCAAGCGAAAAAAAATGGTCTGAGAACACGCTTGTGAACCTATTACAAATAAAACGGCACAAAGGGTTTTGTAGTTTCTGTGAATGTGTCTTGTCTTTCAGTCAGTTCGTCTGATTGGACGGAAGAGCTGTCGGTCACGTTTTAAGCCCTCCCCACGGCAGGCAAAGATTTCCCCTGAGGGCAGAGCAGGATGTTAATCAATGCAACAACTGACGGACACATTATTTGGAGGGGAGCCGTGTGTGCACATCTGGTTCTGCCACAAAGACAAATATTGATGTGTGTGTGTGCGCTTACATGTAACTGTGCAAATCAGACTCCTACATTTCCTCTCCATGTTCACTAGTAAATGGTTTAAAACAAGGTGGGAACAATGGCAGCGACAACCACGTGAAGCCTAATACACATCTTATATAAAATACTAATTTTTAATTATCACACAGTGGTATACCTTTGTGTAAAAAGATGCTAAAAACAGTACTTGTAAAAATTACACAGGGTTATATTGTACCATACTATGACGTGCCATATCTCACTAACGGCTAACAGCTTGATGTGCAGGTTTAAAATGCACTCCACAGACAAAAGAAGAGAACCTTACGTGATGCATGTGTAGACACAGTTACGAGGCGGACGTTGAATTAGTAAGGAGCCGCGTCTCAGGAGATGAATTTGCTCTGTTTAAACAATGCTGTGGCTAAACGTGTGAGGTGGGCCAGGGCTGCGCTCATCAGGCGGTTAAGGGTGCAGTTTATGGAGAATAAAAATACTTTAATTGCTGCTTTCTCCCCGAGTTCAACCCCCCTCCGTCTCTGGAGTAATCAATATGCATTAAATCTCATCTCATTTTATGAATATTAGTCGAGCAGTGAAAGGAAAGGGCTGAGGAACAAAAAGACACCTAGCACACACACCCTTCACAATTGTTGTGATTCAAAGTGGGGGAAAAGAGAGAGAGAAACACACCAAGGTTTTTTAATTGGAACGTTATCATTATTTTGGCCCTCCTCAGTGCCAAGATGACTTATGCTTGACAGATAAATAGTGACTTCACGTGGGCTGATTAAAACGTAACAAGTTTCTCTGACATATTTTCTGTGAGTCATCACAAGCTTTAAAGTATCCTCCATAAATTAAACATCGCAGATGGTCGCGCAAATTTTCTTTCTTCTTTATGGGCATGAATACTGTATGAGCAGGTTTTTTTTGTACTCCAGGAGCATGGGGAGAAGGAAGAATGAATCTGTGATTAAAAGAAGAATAATGGAAATGTAATAGAAATTAAGTTTTAGACATTCATAATCTGCCTGTGCTGCTTTGTTCAAACACGAGTGCTGCGGGCTTCCATTTCCATTTTGAATAATGAGACAGTATGAGTGAAGTGTAGGGGCAGGAGGGGGCCGAGACAGAGGCACATGACCATCTGAGCCACCCCTTTGCACCGGTCCTTGTTTTGTTTCATATTAAATATTCATCTCATATTCCTGCTCGCCCGCCCGCCCGCCGCAATCAGAGCCCATTTCAGACGCGCCACGCCGGTGACATGGCGTTATCGCTGCCAAAGTGGCAACTGATTTTTGTTATTATCGCTATTATTTGAAAAACCTATTTGCTGCTGTCCACTTTGTGTGTGTGTGTGTGTGTGTGCGTGTGTGTGTGTGTGTGTGTGTGTGTGTGATAGGGATGGCACCTTGGCTTCAGATAACCCCAAAAAACATGAGCAATCTGTCCTTGCTCACATGTCGTGGCATGCTGCTCCTCCTGCTGCTCTCCCTGGTGTGTGTAATGTATGCGTTTGAGGTGTGTGTGTGTGTGTGTGTGTGTGTGTGTGTGTGTGTGTCTGTGTGCGTGCATGTGTGTGTAATGTATGCGTTTGAGGTAGGTGTGTGTGTGTATGTGTGTGTGTGTAGGTGTGTGTGTATGTGCATGTGTGTGTGTGTGTGTGTGTGTGTGCATGTGTGTGTATGTAATGTATGCATTTGAGGTGTGTGTGTGTTTGTATGTGTGTGTGTGTGTGTGTGTGTGTGTGTGTGTGTGTGTGTGTGTGTGTCTCCTGTTTCATTTGCATCCATCTGCCTTCATGTGTGAGACATCAGGCCTTTCATATGATCTCACACTGAGGTCTCTTGTTAGAGGTGGGGAGCTGATGTTCTCGGTGAGGGGGGATGGGCGGAGATACATTGATCTGATAATAACAATGGGGCGGAATAGGGGAACGCAAACCCCACTGTGGCGTTGTCATCTCCTCGCTACAGAGACACCTCTGGAAGATAGACAGTCAGACAGACAGACGACAGACAGACAGACAGACAGATAGACAGACACAGATTAGGGAGGAAGGGGAAAAAATAAAAGAAACAAAATAGAGTAGAATTTGGTAGGTAGAGGTAGTCTGCATGCAAGTCACTGAACACCTTTATTTTTCAATCTCTGACGACTGTCTTGATTTGTCAATGACTAAGTGATTGAAAAATCTAAATTAAAAACAGTGATTGATTCTCTGTGTTGGGATATTGGTCTTGTCATATTTTATATCGATAATACCAAAACAGGGTTACGATGAAGAGACAAGTCAAGCTTTCTTTGGCCTTGTGCCTTTTATTATAACACACTAGAAAGGAAAAAACTCAGACAGGGAAAGAAAAATGAAAGGCAGGTGTAACTCTAACATAACATAACAACAACACTGATGTTACACAGATACGCTAGCATGCACAGAACCAGCACACAGGCATTAACATAACACACTGATAAGAATGATAGCAGAAAACACAAAAGGGAGACACAGTCAACATTCCATCATGGAGTATTTACATGTTATACAACACAGAAAGCACACTTTATCACACTCACAGCATGCTAGGAACAGTCCCCTTGTGTGTAGAGAAGTCTCACTACTCCTTGCACACAACAAAATGAAATGATTCAGTTTGTAGCTGCAGTTTATTAATTTGGGGGAAAAAATTTAATGTTGACAATTAACGGCAGACAGACTGATTAAATACTATATCTTTAATTGAATCAGTATGTTCATGTTGTCATGATAAACAACAATAAATGGTTCCCACATTTGCATATGTTTGATTACACTGATTGACCCAGCACATTCACGCAAATTTTTTACCACTGTGCCACCACTTTCCAATAGGGAGGATAAAGTGAGATGGTAGGTATAGGAGGCTCCCCTTTTCTGTCTGTCTCTCTCTATCCCTCTCTCTTTCTCTGTCTTTCTTTCTCTCTCTATCTCTATCTCTCTCTATCTCGCTCACTTATTATCACACACACGCACACACACACACACACACATACACACACACACACTCATTCACACACACACACACACACACACACACACACACACACACACACACACACACACACACACACACACTCATTCACACACACAAACACACACCAAGTGTAATATGTACATGTATGTAATATGTTAGTAATGTGAAGCACAAACTCTATAATGTAGTCTGTTTTATGTGTACTGTATATACAGTCATCTTAGGAACTCCAGTTGGCAACAGTGTTTCACATGTTATAAGACGAGATGTGAAGTTAAGTAGATCCAGACTTTACTTCAGAGTTTACATTCACATTTTTAAGGAAATTGGTCATTTTTCAGGAGAGACGTTTTTACACTAGGCTAAAAACAAAGTAAAGACAAAGAAAAGAATGGTGCATGAGTAAAGCATTCTGGGTAAAGTTTTGTTTACAGCACAGGCTATTAAAGATGTTGATATAGTCTGTGTGTCTGTTGCTGCAGTTTTCAAACATTTCTTTGGGCATTTAGAGAAAATGAACAAAAGTTGTCAATAAAAAGTGATACACAAAACAAAAAGTAAACTCTTTACCCGTGCCTTAGTTTTATAATTCTTACCTCTTCGTGACAAGTTTTTTTTTGGTCATACATAACCAGATCTCTCACTGTCCCTATTATTTGCTTAGCAGAGTCTGTGCTATTAGCCAGAAGCATGTTAAGATATGACATTGACAAGCTGTGTTGCTAGCCATTTTTTTCAAAGTTTGACTAATTGTAATTGAATTAGCCTGCTAGCAATATTTTGACTAGGGCTCTGCTAAGAAAAGCTTTGTATAATGAATGTGAGAATGTTTCTGGAGGTTTTCCTTTACACGTGCAGCACCTGTAGAAAGAAATACATCCAAAACTAAAAATCCAAGATTCCAGGTTATGTCTGAAAGCAGATGTAGGGGTTAGGGAGGAAGGTGTAAGGGAAACTATCCGTAGGCTAGCTCAAACAAAGTAAAGTATGTAGTGGACAAAAAGCCCTCGCGTGAAGCTTAGCCTCTTAGCTCCCAGATGTTCAAAACTGGGAAAATTACAGCAACAAAATGAAAAAAGGTAACACTTCATTTGGATAGTCCAGTCTTCCCACAGAGACCTAACAGATGGTTTGCTAAAATTTAGTTTAATTTAGTTTATTGTTTACTGTCTTGTCACCTTAATTAAACCCAACCCCTAATCCTAACCCTCGCAAGACACAGTTACAAGAGATGGTTTATAAACTGTCTCAGCATCCATAGACAGTTTTACAGGACCATCAATTACATACAGTCTTCACAATGATCAGCCAAACAGCCTCGTGTTCTCACCATGCCAGAAGTTCTCTCTCAGCAGCCTTGCTACAGGGCCTTGTCTTAGCTATCCCAACTAACTAGCCTGAGGTAGCGAAGAAAACAGCAGGAATCTGTGGAGAAATTGCATTTGTATATGTGCACACTTTATCTTAATCGCATGACAACACACTTCAATAGTAAATCATTAGACAGAGTTGGCCTTTGCAGGCTGTATATTATTTCTGTGACTACGATAGTATTATATTCTCAGTTGGCCACTGTGACAACAGCTATTGTGTGTTCTAATTTCCAGCTGGCTTGGTGAATAGAAGCACCACAGATAACAACAAATGTTATTTAAACATTGAATTATGGACAGATTGGTTTGTTATTGGCATCATTAAAAGATACCAAAACACCAGCAGGCTGGCTAGTTGAACAAGCTGTGTATGAGGCTGGAATGAGGGTAGGTCTGGAGGTAGGTAATTTTTTTTTACACTTCCATCCCTCTGACATTCCTCTGTAGATCCACAATCAATCTCTGCCCTGACTGACAGCAACAAGATGGGATGCTGGTCCATCCACCACGGCAACAAATCGTCCACTGGGCGATGCAATACGCCGACACAGGTTGCCAGGTGATGTTGAAAAGAAGCTGGGTCACCTCACTGTCTGTTACATTTCAAAAGGGGGAGCCTTATTAGAGAAAGTTAAAGGGGAGTGTGGGCTATGCTGCACCTCTGAGAGACTGCAGAAGGAACATTAACTCCAGCAAAGCCCCAACGGAATAATGGGGACTGAGATTTGTCTGGTTTTCATTTCGCTTTAATGAGAAAATAAGTAATGTAAGGGGCTAATCTGTTCAGTTTCAGCAGTATTTATCGTGTACTCACATGCAGCATGTGGCTGGAACACAAGAGTGCGGTTCCAATTAGGTTTTTTTTAGCTCGTGACGTCCATTGTGGACGACGATAATTTGTCACAATATGCCTTTCAAGGCTCCTGTGTAATAATTCAGGCCAAAGAAATAGACACACATTGCTAGACTTCATAGGACATACACAATTACATTGCACATACAATATCATCATGAACTGTGTATGCACCTGTATCTTGTGTATTAAAAAGTACCCAGTTATGAAAATAATTCGCTCACCATCAGTTGGTTGCCTGTTTTTTGATGTCTGGCTATGATCTTGACCTGAAACACAAGTGATTAAATAAATACATGGACTATTTGGTTTTTGCAATAGTTGTTTTTTCACCATTGCAAATTTTTTAAAAAAAGAACACATAGGTAATTCAGTCCTAAACAGTGCAAATCAAAGGTCTCTGCCATTGTCTCTTTTCCAGCCCATGCATCATTAGAAAGGATCTTTAATCCCTGTGTACCTCTGAAAATGAGGCAAAATGAATCCATTTCATGCTTGTATAAGCAGTCTCATTAGTGCAATTAGGGGCCCTCGTCTGGCTAAAATAACCATTGGACTCTTTTTACAATAACACACTAAAATGCCACGCAAATATAAAGGCCACAGAGAAAGCGATAGAGAGAGAGAGGGAGAGGGACAGAGAGAGATGGAGCGAGAGATGGAAAGAGAGAGAGGGAGGAAGGGCTGAAAAGAGAGCAAGTACCGCAGTCTTGAGTGCAGCCCCACGGCTTTGATGCCACTGGCATGGTATGATACAAGTTGTGTTCCTTGGCACACAGACACCACTAGCTTTTATAAAAATTTCCCTCTCTGAAAATGTTTTGTTAATCACAACTTGCAAAAAAAAAGCCAACCGCATGTATTTACTTTGCCTCTGCCTTTGAAATACACTGAACTTTTGTGGGTTTTTCTTTGTTGTGTAAACACGACTAATACGTCAAGTTTGCTTGGATTAGAAAAGTGAATCATTGTCAGCACTTCAGTGCTCTGGGAATAGAGAGCAGGCTAGAGACCGGAGAGAGAGAGAGAGAAAGCGAAAGAGTGAGTTAGTGAGTGAGTGAGTAAGAGAGAAAAAAAGAGAGAAACAGAACGACAGAGTGAGAGATATAACAGATAGAGAGAAAGAAAGTGAGAGTAAGAGAGCGAGAGAGAGCGAGCGAGCGAGGCAGGCAGTGAGGGTGTCCATTTTAAAAAGAAAAACAAAAAAAAAAGAGCCAAGAAGAGAGAAGAGAGTGAGTACACTCGGTCAGCGAAGTACCGAGTGCACTGTATTAAATAACCTGCTCTCACTCTCCTTGGCTGCACTCCAGGTGTCTGAGGTATGTTCAGTGGCCCAGGCTGTTGCCAAGCAAACCTACTTTAACAAGACACAAGCTAAAACTTGGGAGCTGAAGCAGAGTATACTTTTACAGACCCTAATCACAGGGGGGGAGCATTACATATATTCCTTAGCTGTCATTTCTTACTTAAAGGGTCTGATTAGATAAACGTTTGTGACCTCTATGCAATTGCAATTAGGGTTTACCTAAGTGCATCCTGTGTGAGTGTGTGTACATGTGTGCACATGATACTCGCAGACATGACGCACTTATGTGTGTGATGGAGTCGTGCTGCTTGCGGGCAATATAGCCCTAATAATAGATATGACAAAACAGTAATGTTGTTTTAACAGATGTGTTATGTTCAGATAGCGGACCCTGGTTCTGTGTGGCATTATTTGGAGATGTGACTCCGAACCAACACGGGGTGCACAATGCGTAATCTCGGGAGATCGAGCGTCCCGTGATTGATAACCGAGGGCCGTGTGGATGTCGTCCATGGAAAAACATTCCTCCCTCCCTCCATCCCTCCCTCCCTTTAGTCCCCCATTTCCCCCAGCGAACACCCCACCCCCCACCCCCCACACTCTTTTTCAGCTACTTCCATTCCCTCATGGTTAATTGAACAGAATAGTTCAGTGGCACAATTAATTGTGATGTGCTGAGATGATGTATGGCTCTGACACAGCATTGTGTGCAAGAACAAGAGAGATTTATTCGCAGGCTGGCAGCAGACCACCCTCCTAACCCCCCCACCCCACCCCCCCTCGGCTAAATTAATACACTTTTTCAGATTCAAATTATGAAAGAAAATAGGGAGGAAATTGTGTCAGATACACACACACAGGGAATCAATGTTGGTCTGGTAGGGTAAATTGCAAATGTAAAACGGCATGAATGAATCACGCTAATGGTGCGGCCGACACTTGGGCTCAATATTGCGATTTCAAAACCCTCAAAAGATTGATTATATAACCTGCACTTTATTTACTCTGTGGAAAAAGGCTGGCAACGCTACTCGCACTGGCCCTGCAGTGTTAGTGTGGTGGAACAGCAGAGAGCCACTCTGGAGAAATAATAATCTAGAAAAAAACAGAACAAAAAAAAAAAGAAACAAAAACACAAGCACATTTGTAGAGCTAATGTGGAGTATCTGAAAATGGGGTGAGAAGAAAAGGAAAAGTGTGTGTGTGTGTGTGTGTGCGTGTGTGTGTGTGTGTGTGTGTGTGTGTGCATGTGCGTGTGCGTGAGTGTGAATAATATACCGCTTCTTTCGAAAAGCTCTCCGAAGACACAGCGCTCCTCTTTTGAGGTTGCTCAACAGTGGAACAGGTGTGAAGTGGAAGTGTTCGCCCAGAGAAAGGTCAGGCCCACTAACTTTTCACAAAGCCTGGATCTTGAATTAGCACATGTAATTTATGTTAACAGAAAGCTGATTGATGCTTGTCTGCAGTGTGCAATAATCATTATGATCACAAGCACACCTGGGGTGCCTGTATTGTGGAATGAGTGGGTAAAAGATAGAAGGAGAGACAGACAGAGCAGAAGAGAAAGAGAGAGATAGAGATAGAGAGAGAGAGAGAAAGAGAAAGAGAGAGAGGGAGGGATAAGCAGGTGTTGTTCGGGCGTTATTGAAACAGGCAAGATGCGATGCATTATCCCTGTATTGTCTGTGTAGGCGAATGGAACGTGTGCATGAATGGTGACACTCGTGAGAAACAGCTCTCCATAAACGTCGATTCAGTACCTGACACTTCAGTGTAAAACGCTTTCGATTTGAGGGTAACAGAAGGCATAACTAAGCAGTGCGTGATAAAATCCGAGCTCACAAGAAACACAAATGTGTTGATTGCTCAACACAGTAATGAAACACTTTCCCTCCGTTTTTTTTTCTCTGCATGGTCTCAAATTACTTTTCTCTCCCCGTGGATGTCACTCAATCCTTAACTGCGAGCAGCACCTTGCTCTGGGGTGTGCCTGCTCCATTTCGGGCCATTTCAGGACCTCTGCCAGTTTCGCTCATTGTTACACGAAAGAAACAAATCCCCTCTGTGCTGCAAAAGGAGGTGGACATGGAAATGATGATATTGCCCCCAACAAGCACGCACGTATACACAAACACACACATAATACGCACACGCTTGACACATTCACAGATGCACACACACACATTGACGCGAATACAGACACACGCATGGACACACAGACACAAAGACAAACACACGCACACACACACACACACACACACACACACACACACACACACACACATACATACACACACAAACACAAAAATATTCCCTCAATCCAAGCTTAACCTCAGTTGGCATGAAACTAGTTCTTCTGTTTAAAACCTCAACCACAACCCAACTTATGTTTTCCCTAATGAGGGGATGAGCAAATTCAATCTAGCAAGTAGGAGGAGTTCAAATATGGCCTCCACCCACACACATAAACACACACTTTCTCTCTCTCTCTCTCTCTCTCTCTCTCTCTCGCTCTCTCTCGCTCTCTCTCACACACACACACACACACACACCTCATGTCTAAATAATGTTTCACTGAAGTCTGTGGGGATTATGTCACTGTAATGCAACAGTAGTGAGTCGTTTATGAGAACAGTTAACCACAGTGTGCTGTGGGGATTTGCTCCTGAAGCAGTCCGTCCAAAACCCTTAGCCATGAGTAAACACACACGAAGTGCCTTTTAGAAACGAGTACCTGTCAGCACTTTTCACTCCTACAAAATTATACAGCACTACTGTTGATTGGAAAAAACACAGCAATTATTAGACATCTGTAAAATATTAATTGTAAAACAATACATCTAAGCCATGACGGTGGCCTTGTGTGGACATGTGTACTTGAGTTTGGAGGGAAAACATATCTCTCCTCAGTCACTGAGAGCAGGGAAAGGGTGCTGTGTGTTTGACTCCATCTGTTCTCAATGCATAAAACATCAGTCACAGGGTTGCATTCAATTCTCCCGTGTGCTACATGACAAGCATAATACAAACCCCAATTCGGCATTCATCCTCACCTTGGAAAATGCAACACTGAGATCCAGTCCTTGGCCCTAACAATAAAACTGCAGCAGCTTTTCAAAGCAGGTGGTGCAGTTGATTTGTAAAAAAAAGAAGAAGAGAAAATGGGGGGGGGGGGGGGGGGGCAGAGAAAAAAAAGATGTTTTGGAGTTCTGCTTTATTTTCTGGTGGTACTACATACTCCATGTGTGGTGGCCTGGGATGCGTCTGTGTCCTCTTAAAAAAAGACTGCAGACCATCTGTGCTGTCAGCAAGTCTTTATAAAAAATGACTAACTAAGCTGAGTTTCATCAACAAAGGTCAAAATTGCATGTGCAAGTGTGTTTTGGATTTTGCACAGCTGTACACTGAGGCCATTTTACTGTTCCACATCATCATGCTGTTTGTGTTTATATGTGTGTGTGCGTTTTGTTTATTAGTGCAGGTTGTCTATAACTGTGTATGGCAAACTGTTGGCTTAATTTACTGCTAATGTGCTGGTATTGGTGTTTAACCCTTAAAATATGTTATTACAGTAGTAATAATAATAATAATACATAGAATTTCTATAGCGCTTTTCAAAATACATACAGTACAAAGGACAGTACAGACACAAAGTATAGGGACATACATTACATACAGTACACAGTACAAACACACAGTATTGGTGTAAAAAATGAACAGAGGTAAGTTACATTTAAATAGTTCAAAAAAGGAAAGATAATTATATCAAGCAGCAATATAATGTTATGATGATGATGTTATGATATGCAATATTGCCTTTCCACAAAATTCCAGAGCCAAGTGATTACAGAAGAGGCATTTCCTGTCCTAATGGCCAGTCCTGTGTTTGGGTCTAGCTGTGTGTCTGTGTTTGTGGTGGCCACTTGTCTCCTCTTGTCACCTACACGCTGCTACCAGATCTGTACGCGATCTGATCGGAGTGCGTGATTATGAGGGGAACACGACGATCCTGCTTTGGAACAAAGCTCGGTGAAACCACAGACGAGATGGTGTCAGTAACACATCCTGCCAGTCTACCCATCCTCACACTCAACTGCCCCCCCCTCCCAAAGACACATACACACACACACACACACACACACACACACACACACACACACACACACACTTACCCCTTCCTCTACCTCCACCTCTACGTGCCTTGCAACCCTCGTAGCCCATCTCTGAGCTTAGTCACTTTTGTATTCGTTTGGAGCCATTTGTGTGTGTGTGTGTGTGTGTGTACAAATTTGTGTTTGTGTGTGTGTTTGTACATGCATGCATATACATATGCTTGTGTGTGTGTGCGTGTGTATGTGTGCCATATTTGTGTATGTATGTGTTTGCGTGCGGGTGCGTGTGTGTTGGCAGGTTCAGAGCAGACCACGGGCTCCATTTTGAACACAGTTTTACTGGAGATTAATGAGCTGATGCTTTGTGCAGCTCTTACTTATCCCCTGGCTGAGAGACCTCGAAGCCAATCACGCGCACAAAAGGCGCAGCAAAGGCGACAGCCTGCCTCCATTGAAGTGCTACTCATAGGCTGGACTTTCAATTTCCCTCTGCCAGAGATTACGGTAATTGTGAATCAAGCAGAATGATTAACTTTAACATGTTTTCACAAGGTTGTGAGGCATATCAATTAACACGCTGGATACACTGAATGGATGGCGGAGTTTAATTAGGTTCAATTGTACTCTTTGCTAGAGAAATGTCATTAGAGGGTTTTTTTTATACATATTGATGGATAATGTTTTTCTCCAAATGGGATGTGGGGATGGGCCAGCTCATTATTAATAAAAACACAAATGGCACTCTGATACTGCACAAATCATTGTGAATTTGAGTAGAAGCGTAAATCGATGCAGAGAACATGTTTCATTTTTTGTACTTGAGTCTGTTTTCCTCATCCCATTCACACTTTGTCCTTCATCTTGCAAGGAAAGAGAGGAAAAATATTTGATAATCATCTTATCTTAGCACCAGGCTGCTACCCTTTCATCAGTATTTTTGAAACCAGAGGAAATGACTTAACAGTGAAATGGTATTTCAGTCATGGATGGAAAGAAATAGTCGAGTGAATAGAGGGACAAAATATGAAAGGACCATAATAAAAGAGTGGGAAGAAGAAATGGATAACATGGGAAGAACACCACTAGTCTTATGCTCCATGGCTGACAAATCCAAGGCCGATGTTGAGTTTCATCTTTACCTACTACCCATTATAAGTCTAGCATCTCACACCTGTATTTTATTTACCTCAGGAGTTGGGACTCTAAACAAGGAAGGATGCCACAACTTAGGTGATCACAATCCAGTACACAAAACACTTTAATGGTTAACCAAACTGTGAGGATATCCACAAACAACTTCACGAACATGAGTGTTATATTGCTTTCTTACAACAGTTCCATCACCAACACAATTAGTTTATAGACACAAAATTCGTTTTTAAGGTTTTATTTAATTGTATTTCTGTTTGTTCCAGTTTTTGCTCCACAAAATAGTTCCAGTTGGAGTTAACAGCGTCTGTGGTTGCTATGCAACAAGTGTCTAGTGACATTTATTTTGGCATTTGGTACAGCCGCTGAGATTTGGTTGTTGTTCGCAGATTGAACTAGACCTAATAGTGGGTGTGTTGTTAAAGTCTGCATTGGTTATAAATTCACTCGATTTTTTTTTTTTTTTTCACTTTTCTTTCTCGCTTGTTTATGAACTAGATAAAATGGAATGTTGGTGTAAAGTTTTAACAGTTGCATTGTATTTTTGGCAGAGTGATTATTAATTGTGAAGAGTCACCCATGGTATACCGTGGGATATCCTCACTCCGTGATACGTAAAATGCATCTCATCCAATCGGAAATTGTATAACTGCTGATGAACAGCGTATCATTACAGCTTTCATTTACTACTCATGCATGCAGCCATCTTGGATTTTTGAGGTCGGTTATATTAAAATGTATTTGACTTTCCAAGAGTAACTTGTAACTCTGACTTCAGTGGGCATTACAGCTTTGAAATGGCAGCCTCCTAGTTCAATTAGATTGCACAATTATCAGCCCACTCCCTGCTGTGGCTGTTATTAGCACACCCCTAATGTTCCCCACATTCACACACTCACACACACACACTCACACACACTCACACACACACACACACACACACACATACACACACACACACACACATATACACACACACACACACACACACACCCAACCCAGTCCCAGTTACCCAGTTACAGTCATTTATCAAACACAGACATACATGCGCATACACGTCCATCTATCCCCACACAATCATGTCTGCTCACGTACACTTAGTATATGCACACACACACACACACACATATGCCTGCACGGGCATACAGTATGCACAGACACACACAAACAAAACCAAAACAGCTGGAGAGACATCGTCCTGTGGTCCCTCTGCTCTGGGCCTTGTTTTGAGACACAGTTCAGGAGGGGGGGGGGGCTTGTCGCCGTGGTGATGAGCACTGGGTGAGATACGGCTAAGGGGGGGGTGATGGGGGTGATGATAAGGTAATGATGCCATTGATTAGGGGCATAATTGGGAAGAGAGGAAGAAACAGGCGCTAATATAAACAGAGGCTGCGCTTGTAATTTCATGCATGGCAGAGATCAAAGAGTTGTCTTGCGTTAAAATGATTTAGATACAGTTGTCATTGGCAGCTGCTGGGTAATCATATTGCTGCAGTTGTCAGCTGACGGACCCTGATGAGCAGGCTCGGAGGCTGAAATCATTATTAGATCCCCATTGTGATAAATGTTATTTATTGCTGTCAAGCGACATTAATGTTTAATTCAACGGTGGAGAATGGGCGCCCGCGACACACACACTCTCTCCAGCCCTCACTATTCACGGTCAGTTAGGACAAAGAGGGTGGGGTGTGCCGCGTGTGTGTGTGAACACCATCCAGATGAACTGGAGAGAAAAGGGGGTGGGGTGGGGTGGGGAGGTTGGGGGTTGTTGGGGGTTGTGGGTGCCCCGAATAATGGCGTTCATTTGCATGTGCTTTAAAAGGGTAATGAAGTAATATGATGTTTATCTTTTCTGAAGAGTTTAATTTCTGCTGGCTCGCACCCAAAAGGCTGTGACACAATGCAGTATGGGACAGCGGGGTGGAGGGTGGTACTGTTGTGGGCATTTGTTACAGTAAAAAGGAGCAGATGCCAAGCTCTGAGCGCTGGTGAGAGGGTGGTGGTGGTGGTTGGGGGGCGTTGAGGGGCATGATGCCCATGTGAGAGGAATAGATGAGAGGAATGAGAAAAGGGGTGGGGGTGAGATGAGGAGGGGTTGGTGGGGTTGGTGTGGTTTGTGGGCAGGGCCTCATGTGCAATGGTTTATTCATTAGGCTGGCTAACCAGCATCAGGGCCTTGTTTGTTTGTTGACCCTGGATGTTGAGACAGTGTGAGACATTTCTATCTCCCCTAATCAATCGATCAAGGGCCCCTTTCCCCCCCATTATCCGCCGACTGGAATTGTTTCACTTCAAAAGGCAGCAAGATTCCAATTAGTTTTAAGAACTCTGTCTCTCCCTCCATCTGCTCCATATGAAACACATTCCCTCCTCGCTACAGTGTACATATATTCAACATTTTTGTGTATTCCACTTTTTTTTTTCCTCAAACAGATTTCTCTGAACCTTGGAGCGTTTTCTTTTATCTTCTGAGGCAGCGGAGAAGAGAAGACTTTTTTCTCATGCCCATGAGGAACATGTTCCTGAAATAAGAGGATGATGCAGAAGAGGTCAACTGCTAATCTGTTTTTCCCTAAGTAAAGCCCTCATTTATTATGTAACGCATTGCATTTGTATGCAGGCCACAGACCTCGGGTTGCAGAAACATTTTCAGAGAGATCCACTTATAAATACATCCATTTATTTTCACTTCTCCGGCTCTCCACCTCTTTTAGACCTAGTGGAAAAACACTAATGGCTAACCTTGAGGAATCCATATATTTCTCTGTGCTGCCATTTACACAAAGAAATGAGGGGATGAGAAGTATCAAAAAACATTAAATTAATATTGCCCCCCACCCGCCCCAACCCCCTCCCCCCACACTCTGTCTCTGTCCCAACCAACCATCAAATATTTGCTTTGGTAATGAACAGGATCCCTGACTTCATTCAGCTGAACAGAAACCTTACCCTTGGGCTCGGCAGGAATTTCAATTTGAAACCCTATCTGTGGTGTAATCGTATGAGAACGAAGGCTCTTAAAATAGTTTTCTCCTTCAAAGTGCTTTTCCAGTCCTATTTGGTGGACAGCGGTCTTTTAAAAAATCACAGCATTCCTCCCACCTCTCCAACCCCAACCCCCCTTTTTTATGTACTACCAGCTCTGCACTAAAATATGTAAAGAGCATCAAAGTTATTGTCCTCGTGGTGGTTTATAAAAACACCACTGTATTTATTTTTTCCCTCCCTCATATAGTAAATGTAATGATGTCGGGTGAAAAAAAGGCCGTCATTGTTGGTCCTCCTGCTAGCGCGAAAGGGGACATGGCTAATCATTATTCCAGATGATTATAATTGCGCGGAGGCAGTGGAGCGGCAGTTAAGCATCTCTTTAGCGATATGAGGGAGCACGTTGGTGCCTGAAGAGGGGTTGGCCACTACCCGAGCCCATTTCCCAACCGCCTCTCTCTCTCTCCGCACGATAAAGAGGGACGGGTGGGGGGCGGGTGGGGGGAGGGGGGTGGTGTGTGTGCACTGACATCATCTCGAGCAGCCTGGACTCATTTGTAACCAGGTTACCAGCTATCTTTCATCTGTAATTGAGAGCACGCAGCTTGAGTCAGAAGTGTATCAACAATATAAAATGTTGTTAGGCTTCCATCGGGCTGCCTCTGAAGGGAATTAATAGCTATCATCTGAGTGGGGAAAGAGACCTGAGCCCAAACTCAATGGGGTTTTAGTGACAGTGAGGGATGGACCTTGTGACTTTATTATTATTACTGAGTGTGTGTGTGTGCGTGTGTGTGTGTTGTGTGTGGGTGTATGTGTGTACGTGTGTTTGTAAGTAAGCAAGATAAAGACACATGTCTGATAACATTTATAACAACTTACCATATGTATACATAGTAAATATTTTTTTAATGTAGCCTTTTGTACAGTATGGTTTTCTCCAAAATAAACCAGTTACTAGTATCTGAAAAAAAGCATGCTTCAGCTAAAAAAATCGCATTAGTTAAACCCAATACACTGGACCCAATTTCTCTATGTACTCTCTATGTGCACATGTAATGTACCTGTCTGCAAATGCATGTGTGTGTGTGTGTGTGTATGTGCGTGTGTGTGTGTGTGTGTGTGTGTGTGCATGACGTGCATAATATGTGTGCCTGTGTTTGCTCGTATCTTCTCAGATTTCCCAGCGCAGCTTGTCACAACATCCTGACGCTGACCTTGGACAGCGATCGCCAGATGCACGCTCTGCTCTGCTCTGCTGGCATGCCAGAAAGTACATGCAGCAGATACATGATAGACACTCACTTCCTCTGCATGTCAGCTCATTTGCTCCCCTCCACACACACACCCACACACACACACGCACACACACACAGACCTCCGCCACCCCATCTCGCAACCTCCTGAAATGGATGTGCCAGCTGAGGGTTAGAACCGAGTCCCTGACATACATCTGATCCTGTCATAAGACCACCTGATTAAAACTCGAGTGTCAGGACTCTCCTGTCTGAAGCAGTGCAGACCTTTGGGCCGGCATGACGTCTCGCAACACAGTGTGAAGCATGCGGGTGATAATGCTCCCTGATGAAGACTGGTCATGTTTTATTAGGTTCAGTAGTAAAAGAGCCCCGTCAGATGCTCTCAAGTGTGTGTGTGAGTGTGTGTGTTAGTGTGTGTTTGTATGTGTGTGTGTGCGCGACACACTCTCTACGCCATATGCTTGCACTCAGTTGGGGGGCCAAGACAGAATTGAAATGACAATGAGTGTTCCATAAGCTCGTCCAAAAGATTCCAGCTTCCAAAACAGATTCTGGAGAGAGAGGAAATCATTTTCCGGGGGTATTTTCACAAGTTTATGAACATAAATGGTTTGCTTTTATGGTGCTCGGCTGCAACAGTGCTCAGCATAGTAAACAGAGACAGGCACAGGGGGATGATGGTGTGATGAAAGAGATACATATCCACACCAAACTATTTTGAAGCAGAGCCACACACTTTTCATCAGTAAAGAGCGAGGACTTGGAGTAAATAGACCAAAAATGCCCTTTCATGCGATGATATGGGCTCAGCTAATTCATTCACACAAACGAAAGCGAGAAAAAAAAAAGAAATGAGAATGGGAGAATGAAAGAGAGAGAAAGCAAAAAGGATCAAGGCCAGTAATGTTTTCCTTTTTGTGAACTGGCCAACATCCAGTGCCCGTGATCAAATGCAAAGTCATTTGCAGCTGGAGGAGTAGAGGGGGAACAGGAAAGGGGAGAAAAACATTCTGCTTCCCATTATTTGACAGCCGTATTGTAATAGTGAATTAAAATGTAAGTGATGTAGAAATTTGCAGGCATCGTGCGGAGGGAGCGTGCGTCTGTGTGCCCGAGGCACTAAGCAGTTCTGGTATAACGGGAATTTTTAGTCCTGCCTTGTTTGCCTGGAAGCTGAACAACTCCAGTGCTCTGCTTGTGTGTTCTCTAATTACAGTGAAGATTAGAGCAGGCAAATTAAACTGCTACCAGCCACTGTTTGTAATTGCTACAAGCAAATGTTTGTAATTATGAACAGATTGCTTTACTGTCGATAATTAAAACAACAACAGAACTTACTTAATGACTGTCTGGAGATGGCACTCTCAAATTGACAAACTAACCACAGAAAATGATTTTTCCCTTTTTGCTCTCTGTCTCTATTCTCTCCATTCCTCTCAATTGCTTTATACCCTCTTTTGACATCTTTTTTGTTTCTATGTATCTATGTATCTATGTTTCTATGTATCTATGTATGTTTCTATGTATCTATGTATCTATGTATCTATGTATCTATCTATCTATCTATCTATCTATCTATCTATCTATCTATCTATCTATCTATCTATCTGTATGTCTATTTGTCTGTCTGTCTGTCTGTTTGTCTTCTTTGCACAACTCTTGTGTGTTAGTGGTATTTTGCTGTGCATCCACACAGCAGATCAATATCTAAAGGGACATCCAGCCTCTTTGTCTTCATGCAGCAAACCCAATGGGAGCTCATGATGATGATGATGATGATGATGATGGTGATGATGAAGATGAGGAGGAGGAGGAGGAGGATGACGATTTTCTCGGCAACGACATGTAACATGTCCACATGCTTCTCCTTTTAGCGGCTCGGATCAGTCATTGTGCTGCAAGGAGGCACCACTGCATTAAGCCCACGATAAATTTAGCTCCCTTAGCATGCTCGCTAATCCACCAGCAGCTGCCTGATATTTAATAGTTGGCACATATGATACATGCTCCGAGACACCCAGCGCGCATAGTGAATGAAAGACTAAACCTAGGGGTTGTGCAAGCCTTTACTTCTGTGTCCCTCTAAAGCAAGCCCGCTCTCTCTCTCTCTCTCTCTCTCTCTCAGACTCAACATTGTTAGGGCTATTAAACCCATTTCCATCACAATCTCATGAGAGTGGCCGGAGCTTTTGTTGGTTGGTTGGAGGAAATCTGGAATATGCTCCCCGAGGGCAAATGGGCAATGATCCACAACAAAAGCAGAAGGAAAATCCTCTATCCTTGGCTAAATCTCATCATGCTAGCATGGGCTGATTGTATGCACAGTTCATATATCATGCATTGTATCTTCACGTCTTCACGGGATTGCTTTTCTAAGCATGGCTGCTCATTTGAAATTTAAGCCCACATTTCTGATGTGTTTGTGTTTGTTTGTGTGCAGATGCAGCTTTTGTTGAGTGTCTGATCACTCTAAGGACTGCTGGGCTGATAGAAAAGAACAAGAACAAGAACACAGAACTGCTAGATGCCCACGGCTCCGTCCTTGTGAACTAACTGTGAATATTGCTTCCTCCAGAGAGAGAGAGAGAGAGAGAGAGAGAGAGAGAGAGAGAGAGAGAGAGAGAGAGAGAGAGAATGGAGCTTTGCATAGAGGGTTATTTTCTTAAGGGGGAGGAGGTGGCATTTTGCATTCCACTGCTCACATTCATCTCTTAAATTCACAAACTCAAACAGAAATGTAAACAAACACACACACACACACACACACACACACACACACACACACACACACACACACACACACACACACACACACACACACACACACACATTCTTACACACTCACACAATTCAAGATGATACGGATCAATATGCATCTTCTTTCCATATAGCACTATTTGTTATCTTGGATGAAATGCAGCCAGCCTTGACACTGTGTGTAAAGCGGTTTTCTCTCTCTGCGTGGCGCGACTGAGAGTTGGGTGTGGCTGAGCTAACCTGAGCTGTAGCCGTAGCCACGACCCTCCCTCTTTCTTTCTCTCTCTTTCTCTCTCTTTCTCTCTCTCTCTCTCACCTCCTATCCTCTGATCGCATTCCAT
This sequence comes from Setipinna tenuifilis, assembly GCA_030347295.1. Taxonomy (NCBI): domain Eukaryota; kingdom Metazoa; phylum Chordata; class Actinopteri; order Clupeiformes; family Engraulidae; genus Setipinna; species Setipinna tenuifilis. Next base: position 20,324,473 of record CM059280.1, on the reverse strand, counting down.
TTCCTCCCGTATTCATTATCCTTATTCTCACCCTGCTGTCTGTTTGATTTTTATGTTCTAATAAGGCAGTCTTGATGCGATAACAGATGGCGCTTCATTTCGCACAAGCAGCCCTTAGCCGCCCAGAAGAGGGGAGAGAGAAAAAGAGAGAAAGAGAGAGAAAGAGGGGGGGAGGGAGAGAAAAAAAAAGAAAGAAAGGAGTCTGCCACGAGTTGTGATGTGTTTGATTTTATTAGAGATGAGATTTAACGCATACATGCTACATTACTACAACAGCACTCCCATCCCTCATCTGCGGCAGAAAATGAAACTGTGATGAAATGTAATATAGTCCCCCTCAGGCGAAACTGGAGGGACTGGGAATTGCAGCACAATAAATCTAATGAATATTACTGCGCTCAGCTCTCTCTCTCTCTTTCTCTCTCTTTCTTTTTCTCTCTCTCTCTCTCTATAGGCACACTATACACACACACACACACACACACACTCACACACACAGACAGTCATGGATACGGGCACACACACACAAACACACAAACAGACATTGTGTCCCCATCAGAAATAAATTTACATTTGTTGCAGTCGAGACCTGCTCTTGTTTCCATGAAATCTACTTATATTTAGCATCAGATTCATTTAAGATCTTCCTAATGGATTTCTGTGACATGGTTTGAACTTCAAAGCTAATGAAGCTGGTGGTTCATTCGGCCCCAGAATGTGTTCTAAAAGCATGACAATTCAGAAAACCAGGGACAACACGTATAATTCATTACCTAAATGATGTAGGAATAAATTGTTCTCTTTTCCCTCTGGTCAAGGTTGACAGACTCAAAAAAGGGATGCTATGCCCAGAATATGCTGTATCTGTTCCAAGCTTTGTTGTAGTGCCCCTCTTAAGATGAAGTACTAGGCTTTTAATGCTGGGATGGGAGCAGTAATTTCTGTTTGAAAAGAACACTCCTAGTCTCTACCCTGATTGAAGAGAGCAATGAGCATTGTCATTTTCTCCATTGATTTTGTGCATTAGGCTTTTAGTTGCCAACTGTTGCATGCGAACTATTACAGTATATAGCTGTTCAGTTAACATCAGTGAAATGCAGCCAAGTCTCCACAGTAACAATCTGAGTATTTGGACTAGACCACAGGCATACCTCAAGGTAAGAGATCCTTGCCAGATATTGTCGGTTCACTACTATTTAGCAGCAACTTGACATCGCGATATTGCTGTCAGTTTAAAGAAGACTTGCTCAACAATAGCCTAACTCAGCCATGTTGTTGACTATATTTTGTCTATTCAAGTGAAGCCACTGTTAAGTGAGTCCTCTTACTTTACAGTTTTTCTTAATCGCTTTGGTACATTTCTCAGATCAGAATTGAAATTCTCAAAAGTACTTGTTCAATCTTTACACCATTGTCACTTGTGCACATTAACAAAACATTTCTTATTTCCTTGAACAAGTTGCAAATGCTGTGATACATCCATGCAAATGATTATGTACAATTATCTGCTGTTTCCTACATATTCAATTGCTTATGTCATGTTGATAAAAATGTATTATAATGGGTCTCTGTTGAAAACTCTCAACCCACACAGGCATTAGTTCATCGCATAAGTCTTTACATGCAAAATGGTTGAAAAGGTTGTCATAATATGTCAACTATATTTCTGTGCATTTCCATAAGACTTTTTCTAAATGTGTCATGAATTGGTAAATTGCTCCAACGTGACTCTTAAGGGCACTGCATGTACAGCTTTGCATAAGGAGACTGTCCTATGTTAACATTTCTACTTTTGTTTTGTGCTATGCAGGGCTGTCTTTTCCTTTCTGTATCACAATGACATGATCTGGCAATGAATTAGTAATAGTGTAAATGTGAATCATGTCCTATTTCTTGCAATCAATTTCCCACATACCTTAAGGTGTAACTTACAATTTACAACAATTGGCAATTAAAACTTTAGTTTAGCCAATGACTGTTATATTGACAACATGACCAAGCAATTTGACCTGCCCATATGCAATGACACAAGGACTTGTCATTCTGGCACTGACATGTTCATTGACACATACTGTATATTTGCTTTGACAGATGAACTAAGGATTTTGAGCATGCGACTGGCCTTTACAGGTAATCTGTGGTGTTTTGCTATTTGTACGAGTTGTTTTTAGAAATACACTTACTGTTTTGCAAATGTCGAGGATGATTTGAGAAATGTACCAAAGCAACTGAGAAAAAGTACTGTAATCGGTTATCTGAACTTAATTTGAATGCCGGTCATGGTGTAGGAACAAAAATGATTTGAATGGTGATTTCGGGCATGGGTCACAGGAAATGCTAAATAAATGGGGTTAGTTATTAATCGTAGCCTCCAAGGGGGTGTTGGCTCTCAGCAGGATTCTGAGACATTTGATCTCCTTGCCCTATGATGGTCACCATGCAGGTATAGCTGGAAGAGGATGGCCTTGGCCTTGATTCTTTAGAGAATTTATCACCACACAGGGTTATAAGGATCACGCGCATTGGCTAATATTACATGCAAAAGCACATTGTGCAAAAGTAGTTGCAGCTACTTTCAGACTAGACAGCCTGCCCTTTGAATTGCAAACTGTGTCCAATGTTATTGTACTGTGGTAAGCAAAAAAGCTTTCATCCAGGATGGTTGCCATAGCACTGTTTTGTGACATTAAATAACCGAGTGGGTCTTTTTTTTCTCTCTGACAAACAAACAGCCAATAGGACATAGTTATTTGGTGTGCGGTTGTGTCCTCAGGTGAAGACAGAGGCCAGCTCAATGCATGAACTGTAGGCATATTTGTATAAACAATTCCATTCTGCCACCTCTCATTTAGCCCATTTAGCTCTGCATTCCAGAGGCCCCCATTTACACACAGCATGATCACCACAACATGGCTACTGTGGGCTCCATTGGCTAGGGGGGAAACCAACAGACTGGCAGTCAAAATTGAATGTTCAAAGCTCCTCTAAAATCTGTTGCCAGTCTTGCTTTCTCTCTGACATTTTCATCTGGCCATAGTTAAAGAAAACTGCAGTAAGTAACAGGCTATTATTGGTCAATATCAGCACAGTCTGTGACACTGGCTGTGAAAGTTTTACTTATTATTTAGCAAATTAGCAGGTAAGTCACCACAATATGTCTTTACATAGTAGTAGAGTAGTAGAGTAGAGTAGAAATTATTTTTCCCGAAGGAAATTAAGGATCTGGTTTTTAATACACATAAGAACAGGGCTGCCGTTAGTAAACAATAGCAGCATCAGTTGGCCAGCAATGGCCAGTTGTAATGTTGTTTTAGATTTACCCTTTGTTGAAATATGCACACCACAGAAAAGCTGAAATGATTGCACCCTAAACCACTAGACATCCCAGCTTGGTTGTAGCTAGATGGGGCACCAATGATAGTCTTCAAGGAATTATTATCTTTTTTGATTGCCTGTTCTGGAAAATGGATGATCCTCCCTAAATCATTAGTTGCCTTGGTATGTGATGAAAATGTACATCTATGTAGAATTTCCTGGCTTCAGATAAGAGTGTGCCCAAGGGCCCACTGTCAAATTGTTTGGCAATGGCTGAATTAGCCAATGACATTTCCTGCCAATTAGTTGATGATTATAATAATAAAAATAACAATAATAACAACTGCTGTTGTTTTTAGTAGTAGTAGTAGTAGTAGTAGTAGTAGTAGTAGTAGTAGTAGTAGTAAAAACAATATTACAGACACAGTGAACATAATACATTATCAGTTTTTCAGGCAGTATTCCTTTGAAAACGACCACAACAGCATAAAAAGAGGATATTCACTGACTGAGTTTAACACACTTCTGCTACAGCCACTACTACCAGTAGTATTACTGTCACAGCTACCACTACTACTATCAGTACCTCTGGGTGTGAGAGACAGTGTGTTCTCCTGTTATCCATGTGTGGAGCTCAAAATCAGAGCACCCAGAATGAAGTTCAGACAGAGAGCCAGAGAACAGGGGCTGCTACTGCTGCTGCTGCTAAAGTTACTATATTGCACTCAGGGTACTCAAAGAAATGGGGGTGAACTTAAGAATCAATCTGAGCACCACTCAGGTAGAGCTACAGACCACCATATCACTGCTTTACAAGATGGAGGCAGAGAATGCTGTTCAAAGCACAGAGCTGACAGCTGTAAAGTCCAGATTGGCAGCTAGTGAAACTGAAGTGGTAAATTTGAGGAAGGAGACTGCAGCACAGACAGCTGATCTGAAGTCAGTTGTTGAGAGAATGAAAGCCTCTGGGACTTACATGGACGTGACCACTATGAAGTTGGAGATGGATGACATGAAGATGGAAAATGCACAACATGAGGCAGAGCTGACAGCAAAGAAGACCAGACCGGAGCTATTGAGACTAAAATACTGAGCCTGGAGAATGACATTATAGTGGCCCCCAATGTGGCATTCTCAGCCGCTTTGATTAACTCAAGAAATGAAACCTCTGAAGGTACTGAACAGCCCTTAGTCTTCAGCAACGTTATCTCCAATTATGGACAGGCCTACAGCAGTACAACAGGCTTCTTCACAGCTCCAATCAGAGAAGTCTACTACTTCTCTGATTCACAGTTGCTGAACTGCTGAACAAACACCAAATCATAGTGCTGTTTATAAATGCATCTGTTTTCTTTATGGCCTTCCATGCATTTATAAAGTTCTTGTCATCTGTGTCCTTGTCTTTTTCCTCCAAACCAGCAATATACACAAAAGGGGTTTTCTCCTGCATTATTCCTAGCTGTGACTGTCACAGACTGACAGTGCCCAGCTACACCCTCATGATGACATAGTATGTGATCATGGATGTTATTGCGCATACAAGTTCACAATTCATGTAATTTCATCCATAGGGGGTGCTGCAGCTGACACATTTCACTTGTTCATTGACTCTTACAGGCACAGCAGCAGTGCACACAACACGCACACCAAACACACGCACGTGTGCCCGCATGTCGCACGCATGCACGCCTGACCACACAAACACACACACACACACACACACACACACACACACACACACTAGCACATGTGACACATGCACACACTAGCACGTACATCTTACGTAAATACATCATTACACTAATTCACAAATACATCATTACACCATTTCATAAAAACATTATCATACTATTTCACAAAACTCTTAATATTTACAGAAACTTGCATAAGTAGGATATAAAGAAGTCATGACTTGGTTTCAGAAGGATCTGTAGAAGTAGGGCATAGAAACCCATCAGGATGTGTGCTTTATTTTTTTGCATAAAATATGGCAAAATCATATGGTGGTCATACCATACTGCTATGCAGAATCTTTGGTACAGACTATTGAAACATTTTGAGAAGTTATGGACTATGACACTTAGAAGACAGTATGTTTTTGATGATAGCTATAGAACGCTATGAGTTGTTTTCTTCATTAGAGTACCAATGTCAAATTTGTGTGGACAAATGTGGACAGGGTAAAGTTAGGGTAAAGATCATTAAAATTACATAAACAGATATAAAAACCTTTCACTGATGTAATCTAATACGCTGCACATCAGTTCGACTGTAATATGGTGTATAACATATACAATCCCATAAAAAACCTGATCTCACATAAATGTCTATCCATGTTGATAATTGTGCTATTTAAACTGATGCAGTTCATGCATAACTTTGACTCCCAACAAGAGGTCATATTGACTGGTGAAACAGTGGAGAGTTGTAGTCCCATAATAATCTCCATGCTTCAGAGCACATGAATGGACCCCTCCATCCCTCTAGTCATTGTCATTGTAGTGGTAATCTAAATGACATCCCATCTGCTGTAGCAAGCTTGCAATAACTCTCTGCTATGCTTTGGTGTAATGAGGAACAACAGCACCCTATAGTTGGTGAATCCCCAAAATTACTTAATTTCTTTATCTCCATGGATCAGTTTTTGTTTTCCTTGGCACACTTTTTAGGTCTATAAGGCATACTCCATGGTGTTAAAAAGCACAACAAATCAGTTCCCAACAAAACAGACTGTCTCCATTGATGTTTTGTGTCGCAATCAAGATATTTTCCAGAATTCATATACATGCTTGTAAGTGAGTTTTATAATTAAAGGTTAAGAAGATATTCATTCACCTGCCTAAATTAAATTTGACACTTCTTTTCAGTTTAACATGCTGTGTTATTGTCTTCACAGATTGAACATCAAAAGGCATGCATTTTAAAACCTTTATTTTCTTTTCAGTTTACAATCAGTTTTAAACTCTTTGCCCAGCTGAACTCAGTTTTTATGACTATAATGTCATAACCTCCATCTGTGTCATGATGGGGTAGTATATTACTTGTGCCCTCAGTGGACTGTCGGCCATCTTGTTTGTATACACGCCATTTCAGTGATAATGTTTAACTCAGCCCATGTGACACGTCTATGCAGTTACAGATTTGTTGAGGTGTATGGCACAGTTCAAAATAAGAGTGACCTATACCTCCATGTGTTTTTGTGTCTGGTTGTCTCTTGTGGATTGTGTGGAAATGGCCAATGGTTAGAGAAACATGATTGCATTTGGTGTAGGGTGATAAAGATGTTAGGAGTTAGGACAGGGCTTCTGTACCTGCCATATTACACAGATGGCTTTAGGCATTTTTACCTATCTCATTGTCTCAAAAGCGTCTTTTACCTTTTACACAGACTTGACAGTCACAGTCGTAGTTATTATTATTATTATTATTATTATTATTATTATTGTGTGGCCCATTTACTCAGAGCAAAAAGATATCATGCTATCATGACATCATACATCAACTGTAATGTGACAGAGAGCTCAGATTTCAGGTTCTCATTTTATTTAATTTCAAATTGGCCTGGACATCTTGCCCTCCTTCTTCCAATAAATTAACCATCTCCACTCCACTTCTCCAGCAGCCCACACCCAGTGCACCTGAGCACCACCACCAGCCACCAGCCTGTTACTTATTAGGACCTCTAACATCTCAGAGGAAAGGAAGTGGTTGCAAAGGATGATTTTCAGCAAGCCTTATCTCAAAGCCTGCGCAGTAGCATTGTGACTTCCTCTGTGTGGTGGTAAGAGTCTGACTGAATTATCATCAGCAGTAAACGTTATGCCTACGTGGTTGAGTCCTCTCTCTGGCCCAGTAGCACTCTGATGCTGACGTGTGCTGAGATGTTTGCTTCAAACCTAATAGACCTTGCACTGAAGATCCTATCTTGAGTGGCTCGCATTTGGAAGAAAACTTCTGCGGCATTCAGTAAATGGAGGCATTATGTGTTCTCAAAGCGTGTTTCTGCTGCACTGCCATATAGATCGATATATATTCTTTTATGACTACATTCACTCTTACCACTTTTGCTGTTTGAAAATGTTCTCTGAGTGGATATACTTTTAAACAACGATTGGAATGTTAAAGAAAATAATCATATAGTGTTAGTGTTATACTATTTGTTGTCTATTACATATTGGTACATGTATATTCGTAAGAATCTTAAGTGCCACTACTTGAAAAGTACTATTCGTCTACATTATTGTAAAATATCTATTCATAGAGAATAAATGGCCTTGGTGATGTGGAAGCCTTTATGTATTCCACTCAGAGTACTGGTAGAGCTCTTTCTGGTCCAGAATGGCTCTTTGAACCAGGAACAAAGTTATGTTCAAGCACAGTCTTGAAAATAGCTTTTATACTCTGTGATAATCTCACATTATGATGTTTAATATGGGACTTTAAAACATTTTCCTCAGACGTAAGACTTTATGATTCAGATATCAACTGTAATACACCAAAGGGCTTAAGAAACATTGTTCTCATGTTGTCAGGGATAGTTTTCAATACTAAAACATTAGAACATTTATGGTCCACTCAAGAATCGTCTGCCTCAGTGACTCAGCCAAATCACATATGTAAAGTTAATAGACTGCATTACCGTCTAACTTGCAAAATTAAAACCTGCAAATATCAAAACATCTTATCACTATTTCTTGGCTTAAAACAGCTAATTCTGGGATTATCTCGATGATCTATACCCCTGTTTCAATATGCAATTAAATGTTATTTCCTATGCCAGACACAGCCAATTAGATCATTTTACAACATGTAACTGAAGAGACAGTACTTCACATCTTAAAACCGTTAAAGATATTCACTTTACTTTTAAGATGAATATAAATATATAAGCATTGTCTCATCCATTTAGCTCATCCATTTAATTCTTAATGCTGGATCAGTGTGACTCATTTTGTTTGTTTACATAACAAAAGCTATCACCAAAATAGCTATGTCCTCTTTTAGTGTAGCAGTATTTAGTTGCTTGTAGGTTTCTGAAAATGGTCTTTTAGGCTCACAAGACCCTTTTATACTATCCCTGAAGTCCTGTGATGCTGACTCGAGCTGTGACACAGAGGCACAAACCGCCCTTGATTTGTGTCCCTTTGTCCTTGTGATGTGCTCTGGCTCGCGCCTAGCTGGGCTGCTGCAGAACAGGATTGAGAGAATATCTTGGCACTGATAGGGAGATATTACTTTTCTGCTGGTGTTTAAATTGTCTCTCAAGTGGCCACAAGCTATTAAAGGTTCCCACACGGAGTCATCACTGACTGAACAAAAAAGGTTCTCTCACTTAGCAAATACCAAGCTCCACTGAACCGTGTAACATCCTGGATTTGTTTGATCATAGAACCTGATAGTCCATCTGATGGAGAGAATTTCTACACCACAACCAAATCAGAGGAGTATGTCTTACAGTAAATGGCTTGTTTGTATAGCGAGATAGTAGGTAGAAGAGGGAAATTGTCACTGTGATGCACACTACTCACACATAAACATGCAGGTGTGCTTGACACACACACACACAGAGACACACACACACACACACACACACACACACACACACACCGCCACACACACGCGCACACAGTTCCAGCTGAGGTTAATGGATACATCTCAGTTATTGTGTATTTTAGCAAACTGGATGCAAAATGCTGGGGAGTTATTAAACTGAAGAGGGGAGGGGGGTCAATTTCTGTCTATCATTGCACCATCAGCTTTGTGTTTATGCGCCTCTAGTACATGAGGATGATGGGCATGTTTTGTTTACGCCTCCTTTTGTCACCTCCACTTTGTTTTCCCCAGATAGCAGTCTAATTAGCTAGAGGGACAAACACAACAGCAGCTACCTGTCCTCCTGAAAAAATATGTCCAAATATGTCATTTATTGGGGTTCCCATACCAGGCACAAAACCCCAAAACACCTCAACATGTTCCAGGGTATGTGATGCACATTGTCATGGCAACATCTTTTCACAGATCCATTTTCATAGAAACATACTGTTCAATATCTGGTTGGTTTTAGAGGTCTAGTCTTTGATCACTGCACAAGGCCAGTGCCCAGGATGTTCAGAATTAGACCTTGGGACCACTTTTCGGTGACAAAAGCAGGGAGAAATCTATTTTCTGAATGTTATTGTGTTCGACGAAGAACAGGCAATTTAAAAGATCTTCTTTGGTGCCTGGCTGTATGCGATCTCTGGTGTACTTTAAAAGTGATCTTATTAATTCGCTAGCACATTGCCATTGAAGTAGACATCATTACATACAAGGTCTACCAGGTTTAAATCCACCGCAAAACACCCAGTCATGAAAACTAAATCTTCAAAGAGATTGCATTGGACATCCAGTACATCCATACTGTAAGCTAAAACTGACATCTACATCAATTTCACACACACACACAGGTTGTAATTTTCTAAAGTGTTCCATCTGATATTCCTGACCACATGAGTTGGCTTGTTTGATTATCGATCTGGATAATAAATGGGCATTAAAGACCTAGAAAAATTAACTGGCTTCCCAATCAATTATCTTTTCAGCAGTAAACTATAAAGGAATTGCTTGTTGGAGCTTAATGCCTTTTGTGACTTGATGAGATTCTGTCTGCACGCCAACTGAAATCAATATGGCCAAGGCAGATTTAACCTCTCTGTTGCTATGAGTGAGCTGAATATCTGTGATGAACCAGAGCACTTGTCTGAGGGCGGGCATAAATTGGACAGTGGAGCATCTTATGTGCAAATAGATGGATAGACCATTATGCCGTATAAAGGGGAAAATGATATCTTCTCTACGTATGGCTCAGGGGTACTTACAAGAGAGTCATAATTGAATTCACTAGTGGATGGTGTTGGTATCAATCAATGATGTTTGACTGGTGAATATACATACTCCTTTTATGGGCGAGTATATAAATCAAAATGTCTATTTGTCACATACCTACTCACTGTCAAATGATCTCATTAGCTCTAGGGTTCTCCTTAGGCTGGAGATGGGGATGGTTTTTAGGGTTCAGGTTACAGAGAAACTATTGAAACAACTCCTCATAAAGTAATTGAGTTCCTCTTAAGCCAGTGCATGACAAAAAAAAACAAAAATACAAATGTTTATTTCATAAGGTCATCTGTGGCAGAGCTATGGTAATGGCTATCTTTATAATCTTCAAAGCCTAGCAGCTGACACACTTGTCTGTGGAATTACTAGCTTTAATGTAAATGGCATTTAAACGTTAACATATGTTGCTTCATCTCTTATTTATCTCTTATGTTGCAAAAAAGATGTACATGTAATTAGTCATTATTGCAAATAATAGCGTTAAAATGGGTTTGTTCATTGATGATTAATGAAATAGTAGAAAACTATTATAATGTATATATTTATCTTTCTGTATCTCTTTTTGATTAGATGTACATGGAAACCTGAATCTTTCAAATGCATTTACTGCAAACAGATGTTTTGTTATCTGGTAATGTACTTACTGTATGTGGGCTATATTGGGCTAAAGAATATGGCCTATGCTGCACTCCTATGGGAGAAGCCATGCCATTAGGCTTCTTATGTTATCAGCAGCGACTCTCACAGCCACTGGTATTTGAAGAGGGTTGGAACTCTGCCATCCTCCAGAAAAGACTATCAGGCTTAGTGCCCTTCATCTATAATTATTACTTTGTGCTCTGTACTTTCTCTCATGCTACTATCTTAAGTTGCAATTAGCACTTTATACTGTCTTCTGTCCTCCTACTCTATCCGTGGTAGCGTTAGGATAGCACAATGTTGTACATTGTGTTATTAGGATTTTTTTGTTGCGATTTCAGAATGTCTCTTTATTAAAACTAGATGAGTTATTAGTTCTCTTATAGACATCCATAGCACCAGATTTTGGGGGTGGAAATAGAGTTACCAGGCAGACTTTGCAGAGAGTGACTCATTGAGGTAAATGCCCCTATTTAATTTTATTGTGAACACCACCATCATTTGTTCCTAACAGAGGAAAAAGTCAGGGACAGAAACAATACTGCAGAGTGCATGTCGTTTTCATGATGAGTCAGGCAGACTGGCTTTGGCTCTGTCTTCATGCCTGAGTTATATTTTGAAAGAGAAATCTTCCTGGCCCATGGTGAACTTCATATAGACATCCTCCTACTTCCTCATTGTAAAGCTGGAAATAAAAAAAAACCTCTCAGCATCTGGGAGCAATGCTGTAGGGTTACATTTTGTGACTTAATCCTGCCCCTCCACGGTCTTATGTAAACACACAAGACACAGGCATGTGTTTAGTACTGAAGTAAACGAGGGAATAGCTCTTTGCACGTGCTATTTTGCTTTTAAACATGTCTTGTTTTTCTTAGACTAAAATACAGTTGCCACCCAGAGACATATGACTAAGGGTACATGGAGTGTCAGTGTATCTCTCGTTTCGTTCCCCCACCCCTTACTCACCCACTTATGTAAACACAGAGAAACAGAGTGATGTTTACTGTTGCTGCTGCATCAACAACTTTGAAACTCATTACTCCCATAAATTCCCCCTTATTTTCAGATGTCTGTAAGCTTGTGGTTACACTTATCTCCATGGAGCCGTATAGCGCTGCAGGCCTCCGAGCTAGTCCCATCTGTCCCTGATGCTAACGCGCCCTGAAAACCTGTCAGTGTCACTGACAGCTGACCTGCTAATTAGCCCAAAAGTCTCAGTCTCCAGTTTGTCAATGGAAGTCAAACATGCCCAGAGTGCAGCACTAGGAACTAAATCGTCACTGAGGTTTCATAACATTCACTGAATACCAATGTCATGCATGGAAAAGAAATTGGTAGCACTCTACTTCAACTCTGTCAGCATAAGGCAACACAAACACGATCATAAAATATTTCTACTACCAGTATTTATAATACCTCATAATTACTTATATACAGTAATGACTTGACTCGTAAAGCATTTCGATACTATAGCATTGGCCCTGCAAGCTTGAAAAATGTGTAATAGGACTTATTTTACCACTGGGTTATGGCACTGACATCATGCACTTTACTTGCTCTGTGGACAGGTTTCCTTGTGAGTAGTTTTGTGGGGCGAACTATAATACTTTATGAGTCCAGTCATGTCTATTTATAAATAATTACAAAGATGTATTGCTTGGTGGTAACTAAGAGCTCTTGTTACAGCAACTTTTTTCACTATTGGTGTGTGTGTGTGTGTGTGTGTGTGTGTATGTGTGTGTGTGTGTGTATGTGTGTCTGTGTGTGTAATATGACTTAATATATAATCTGACCTCATGCATAATGAGAACAGTGCGAGCATGTCAATATACCTGCACAAGTAAGATTGCATCAATTAGATGACATCAACCCTGCCAAACAGCAGGTTCCCACATGATTAGTTGCTTTCCATCAAAACAAACAGAGATGCTATGCACGCAACGTCATCCCAACATCTGTTCTAGCATGAAATAATTTGTTTAATGAAATTTTCATGCACATGATCGCTTTCTCTTGTGATTCACGCTTCAGGCAATGGTGGTATGCCCCTTTTTTCTGTGAATGCATGCACTGATAGCTCAGATATTTTAGCCAATTGGAGCTCTCCTGTTAGCCGTCTGAAGATGCCTATAATAAAACCTCAAAACCTCTAGTGGTAACATTTCTTTCTAGTGACTATGGCAGTCAGAGAAGGTTCTGGAGTATAACTGTCCAGCGTCAGCTCATTACTGTGTTACTGATATCTTCCATCTTCCATCAAGACCAATCCGCTTAATCCAAGGAGAAGCTGTGTTCTCTCCAGATCTGAGAATGACCAGGTTCAGAATGTTCTGTGTCTGTATTGCTCTCTCTCTCTGTTCTCAAGCAGTCACAGTAAACTGTGAGGTATCCAAAGCTACTTAGAAGATCAGGCAGAAGTTGATATAAATGAGAGCAAAGTAAGATACATTTTCACAGGTCTGAGTAAAGAATAGGTGTGTTCAGTTCATAGCCTGATAAGATGATAGGTGTAGATAAGATTTAAGTCCTTGGTGAACTGAACTGCCCCGCTGTTGTATAGCTTTGACTAACAGAGCTCAATGCATATAGTAATTTCTTCGCCAACGCGTGTCATAGTTAGGGGAGAGATAAGGCCATTTTTAAGAGGTATGCTAGCAGATCGACTGTGCTCATCGATCTTGTCAGTGCTTAGTGCTTCATGTAATAAAACAATGGTTGAGAATGAAAAAAGTTAACACAACACTGTAATACTGAATTCAGAGGTTAGCAAATGGAAGCTGAAATAAAAATGCAGTAATCTTCCAATACTGCACCCCACTATGAATGACCTCTTCATCGACCTCTTAAAAATAAAAGACATGACAGAAAGGCTGTCTTTCAGAGGGGAGATAGAATTTTATAAAGATACTTTTATTATGTTGTTTAATGATGCTACTGTGTTATGGTTTTCAGAGGTTAAAATGCTATAAGATTTATGTTATTCTGGGGGTGTAATACCACATGGTAGACAGCTACCATGCTGTTGTATGATACATCAGTCTTTCAAGCCACAGTCATTGGACAATGAGGTAATAAAGATACAAGGCTGGGGTTATAATAGAGAAGTGATCAGACTATATGGGAACTGCTTTATGGCTATAAACCCATGGGCTAAACGGCACACTGACCCCACACTCAAACGGTGGAATAATATGCCTATATTTCTCAATGTGTCTGATTCTAGAATCGACTATTTGATTGGGATCAGAGTGGGAGAGAGAGGGTGTCTGTGTTGGAGATGGTGGTGGTGGTGGTTCAACAACAAACAAAAGTTTCTAAAAAGGCCATCTGATGTGCCAGTGTGGAAATCTGGTGAATGTTCTCTACTCTTGTTTGTGTTGTTTGTTTGTTTTTCTGGTTTGGCCTGCTTGCTGACTACATAGTTTTTTTTAAGGGCAAAATGGCACTTTGGGCAGCAGCTTCGCTTTGCTCTCCATCCTTTGTTTAGCTATCTTCATTGTGCTTCTCTGACCCAGTGGTGGACTAAAAAGCCCAGCATCCTACATCTCAGGTTAACGGCTCATTAGCTGTCATCCAGGCTCTTTGCCCAGGGGTGGGGCACCTGTCTAATGTCTCTTAAGCCATACCTCCCACACCCCAAGCCCTGCTTGAAGGGAGAGAAAAGGGGGGGGGGGGTGTGGGGGGGTGGAGAAAGAGAAGAGAGGGAAAGAGAAAGAAGTTAAACAAACTGAAGCTTTGCTGTTTCTCCCACACCCCTTCCTTGTGCTGAGGGGTTAAAGAGCATGGTGAGGTTCATTGATTGCTTTTCAAACAGTCCGCTTTTCCTTTTTTTCATACCTAAATTCTTACTTACGAGCCGCTTATTCCTTTATGATAATCCTTTCGAGCAGCTTGCTGAGAGGGAGACAGAGAGAAAGAGAGAGAGAGAATTAAAGCGTTTGAAGAGGCAGGGTTCTGAATATTAACCACAATTTTGTTTCTTCATCATCACCGTAAATTTTGCATGGGATGTATTGAAGCACAGACAGAACGTATGAGGAATATGTGATAGTTTATCACGTGTTCTCTGCATGTAAAAAGCATACATCAGAATTCGTGTGGCGTATGTTATTTTAATTTATTGCACCATGCAGATACATGACGCTCTTTCCCTACACAATATTTCATTCTCAGGCAGCCATCAAGGGCACAAAGCCGTGCTGAGCCTTGCTCTGCCTCTGTGGTGAGAGACATGCATTACTCACAGTGTCTTGTTAAACAACAGAAGTATGCAGAGGATTCATTAGGACAAGTTGTATAACAGATGTTGAATATAAAAGAGAATTTTTGATTGAATTGCTATCCCCCTCATGTGTTCTGAAACCCTGAATAAAAACCACTGGCTAAGGCGGCCGCCCATCAATTACCTTCCATTTCCATGGCTACATGCTTGTATATCATTATATAACCGTGCTGCTCTGTTTCATTTTTAATACACCAAAATAAAGTTCTCATTTATGCAGCCCTCCGGCTGCTGTGCTGAGTTACTCATTTCTCTGTTTTTGTTTGAATAGCTCTGAGCCACTGCTGTGAAAAGACTTTCTATGTCTCTCTCTCATTCTTTCTCTCTTTCTCTCTCTCTCTCTCTCTCACTCTCTCTCTCTCTTTCTGTCTCTTTTTCCCCCCTACTTTATTTTTCATCCATCATGATTTTTAATTTGAAAGATATCACTACAGAGCAAGTTTCCACAGAGTCAGATGAGAAGGGTAGTTGAAGTTTGACCTTGTGTCTGGCAATGGAGGACTTCTGGGCTGTGGTTTGGAATGGCATGGGCCGTGTTCGTTCGCCTTGGGAATGGATAACACAGAGTGCAAGGTTCACAAACACAAAGGGCTTTGATTTGATTGTTTAATATCAGTAAGGAGTTAGGCTGCAGTATGGTTGTGGGGGGAGGTCTTGTTTGGCAGATTATATGATTATGAGATGTTTGAGCACAACAGCTTGGCTCTGCTCATCGGAAGCCATCGTTGGATTATGTATGTCTCCATTCAATTATGACTCGTCAGAGGCTAAATCAAATGGAAACGCAACAAATTGGCATCAGCCCAGATTTATCAACTGTTCAATATCATATATTATTCTGGCTGATGTGAATCGATTGGGAGAGAGGTGCGTGGCCTGTGGGGAACAGTTCTGACAGGCGCCATGACAGGGCAGACTCTCCAAAAGATGGACGTTTGAGAACGATGTTGCGTTATGGTTGAGTGACCTACAGAGGTCGATGTGTAGTTCCCACAAGCGGTTACACTTTATTTTGCTGTCTGTTAATTCAATTAGGTACAATGTAACAAAGCGTGTAACGATATGTAACATTATGGACTGTACCGCAAGGGTAAGGGTAAGGGTTAGGGTTACGCATGTACAGTGTAAGTACAGATATAGATACATGTTGTAGATACACTAAAAAAGAAACCTTAAAATTAAGTGTTGACCCAACGAACGGTAGCTGTGAGGAAGACACAGGTTTCTGTGGACAGAGACACACATTTTTATAGAGAAATTTGAGGAAGGAGAATGTTACACTATGTTTAGATGGACAGTGATATTCTTACCCAAACCGGATTGAGACAATATTTTGACTACCAAAACACCACCATCTAAACAGCCATTTTTCATGATCTTTGCCTGGCTAAGGTCATATATGAAATAATCAGAATAACGTGGAGTATTCAGATCTTATTCACATTATGCTGAAATGCAAACACCATAATGTATAACATGTAAATAACTTTAACATGTAAATAACAGTAACATGTAAACACAAATTAAGCATTTTGCCACAAATTAAAAAGTTGCTATTTGTTTGATAATATAAAATCGGATTAATCTATGGTGTTCTCCTGTATTTCTTGGTATGCATTGTATAACCATGAAAATATTGAAGTAAGAAATAATATGTTGCAGAAATAGAAGCAAAATACATTAAAGTGTTTTGCAGTAGCATCATGTACTGTAGGTTCTGGGGCAAAATCAGATGTAGGTGCTTAGTGATAAGAAATATAATATGGCTGCCTGATTAGGCATTAATCTTACTGTGCTCTCAAGCATGTGAATGAGAATATGAGTGAAATATCCGATACGCTACTCTTGCAAACTCTGTAATCAAAATACTGTCTTAGATTAATAACATTTAGAATAAGATTCAAATAGATCAATATTTGGAGTACTAATGTCCGTGTAATCATATTCACTGCTCCAAGTATGTATCTGTGTATGTACACAGCAAAATTCTCAGTTAATTTCCCAGTGTTCAGCAAAATTGACAAGTTAAGAGTGTAAGATTAAGAGTTGAAATTACAGTGCAAAAGGTTGATTTAACTGTAAAGGTGTTAAATATGTAAGGGAGGAG
Source organism: Setipinna tenuifilis (assembly GCA_030347295.1). Classification (NCBI taxonomy): domain Eukaryota; kingdom Metazoa; phylum Chordata; class Actinopteri; order Clupeiformes; family Engraulidae; genus Setipinna; species Setipinna tenuifilis. The sequence goes on along the minus strand of CM059280.1, from coordinate 20,307,254 downwards.
TGTTAAATTAACATTACAAAGATTGGGACAAAATAAACACTGACATAGTGTGAAAACGGACTCATCTCAGAGTTGATGTAACACTAATCCTGTTGTGATGGATTTGACTGCTTTTTAAATGTTTACCGATATTCTTCATAATTTAGTGTACATGTGAATAAAAATGTATGTGTATATATGCATATGATTTCTGTTTGTTCCAGTGCAGATGTTGTTTATTCAACTCTACTGTGTAGCAATGTTACTACTGTGTTGCATGCTCCTGGATAGCATTGTGGTATATTGTAAGGACCCAGTCCTAATTTGGTCCTGCTTCAGTTCAAGTGGCTGCCATCAGGATTGTCTTAACCAATAGTATGTTCTTAATTAGTGGTAATGGGTTGTTACAGCTGTTTATGCTTTCTGTCTTTTGAGACATTCATGTTCACACAATGGTCATTGACTGGGCATTTCCTCAACAATACTTGTGGGATAACTTATTTTGTAAAGACTTAACACATTTTTTGTGTTCTTAACAAAACATCCTGTCCTTCCATCCATCTCTCTCGTTCATGCCTATTAGAACTCTTAAGTGATATACAGCTACCCTCCCACAGCATAAACGGGAAATCAAGTCCAAGGATATTTTTTCCAGTAAGCAGTTTTATGCTGTTTTTGATACTAAGACTTCAGCGAGGTAAAGTATAGCAAGGTATAAACTCTCCAGATGTAAGGCTGCGAGCCTCAAAAACGGGCCTCAGAGTTTGTATTCACCTAAAAGGCTCACAGACAGACATGCCTGTTGAGCTGTTTGACGTAAGCCCATCAAGGTGGACTAAGAAATCAGTTGCCAGGGCTCTGTAACAATCTGGGGGCCGTTTGAAGTTTTATTTGACAAACTGCACTTTCTCATAATGCTCAATATGGGACACATTTGGGTGCCTATAAAATGTACTGTATATAAAAGAATTCATGTGCTCGGAGATCATTAAAAGTAATTGATTTGGCCTGTTTGAAAAGAAAGGCTTTGGAGATCCAGCCCTTGTCAATCTCAGCCGCACTGCATTTGTTCCTCCACACATGCTTTTAATGGAACGCGGGCCTGATTGCTGCCAAATGGTAGAACCGGGGCCCGAGTGAATGTAAGTGAATAATGTAACATTTTGACTCTATAACTAAGGCTTGTCAGTTATGGTTAACTGTGTGACTACAACACATGCAAACAGTCCAGAGCTGACTCCCCAGCTCTCTTTCTATCCTCCTCTGTCTAATCTCTGCATCTTAAATAAAGCAGAAATCATTGAGTTGTGATCTCAAAAGAACTGCTTCTGAATTCTCTCTCTCTCTTTCTCTCTTTCTCTCTCTCTACCCCCTTTCTCCCCCTCTTAATCCACCGCTCTCTGAAAAGCTCTAAAGAAAATCACCACGGCTCCACTCTTTCGCCTCCTTTTCTTGGTTTTCTCTTTTGAAAATCATTTGTCATTTGTTGTGTGATTAGCGTATAAAAAAACAGTGCATTATGGGCATTAAACAGAAATAAGAAGCCAGTGAGTGATCTGGTTAGTGGTCAGAGAGACAGAGGGCTTGTCTCTCAGAATATGGGGAAGGGAGCAGTGGGAGAGAGAGATGGGGGAAGAGATAGATAGATAGATAGATAAAAAGAGAGAGAGAGACAGAGAGAGAGGGAGAAAGAGAGAGACCGAAAGAGAGAGAGAGAGACCCATCAGGCCACAGACAATGGGCCCCATCGCTGCTGATGCAGCTTGACATGTGAATGACATGGTGAATGGTTGCCATGGGAACAAATGTGTCGTATTTATGCATGCACTCCCCCCCCTCTCTTTCTCTCTCCCTCTCTTCCCCCCCACCCTCCCACCCCCCCTGTTCTCTGTTCAGTGGGGAGATTTGACTAATGATGGGGTGTCTAAACATTGTGCTGAACAGCACTGCACAGGGGGAGACCCCCTTTCGTGGGACTTACTGGACATTATACTCTTGGCCAGCAGTAATGCATCGGAGCGGTGCCGTTAACGCCTCTTCGCATGAAATTCAGAAGAATCAGCAGGTTAGAGGAGATGCTGTGGTCGGGGAAATATGATGATGTGGGGCCCCCCAACAATACATCTCACATCAACAACACTCCAAATACCAAGTGTGATCGCATTGCTTAAAAAGAGCTGCCCCACAAGCAGCACAAAGCCATGAATGCTCCTGCTATTTCGTGAAGCAATTTGAACATCCTAGTGAATGGTTTGGTTGATTTGATCTCTTCGCTAGATGTGAAATAAATGTATAGAATACATAAATGCATAGTACACAGTGGTGCTTTTTGAGCTTGTTGGAGCCAGTTTTTAAGCATATACACCTCACTCTAAGATAGTCACTGTATTTGAATACATGAATAAGTGTGCTGAGGTCTATTCAGTCTCAGTAAAGCCCTCTCCCCCCCATGCAGCCACTACTGACTGGAAGCTGAAGCAGCCCCGGGGCAGATTATGTGCTGTGTCGTACCCCCCCACAAAAACCTGCTGATGAGGGGGTAGAAACTCCAAGAATCTCTCTCTTTCTCTGTTTTTGCTTCTCCCTCTCTCTCTCTCTCTCTTTCACTGTCTGTCTCTGTCTGTCTTTCTTTCTGTGTAAATATATATATATGTGTGTGTATGAATTTGTGTGTGTGTGTGCATTTGAGTGTGTGTGTGCATGTAAGTGTGTGTACGTGTGTGTGTGCATGTGTGTGCATGTGAGTGTGTGTGTGTGTGTGTGTGTGTGTGTGTGTGTGTGTGTGTGTGTGCATTCATGCATTTGCATGTTAAGACAACAATAGATTTGCCAGCTCTGCATACATTTCTCTTTCTCTCTCTCTTTCTCTCTCTCTCTCTCTCTCTCTCTCTCTCTCTCTCTCTCTCTCTCTCTCTCTCTCTCACAAAGTCCAATTTCTTTTTTATTCTTGCTTGATAGACAGCAATTTTCCTTTGCTTGATTACACTATTCAAAATAATTGTCAGCTGTTATTGAGACTGAAGGAAAGATGCAAGATGTAGTATCTAAAAATAAACTATGATAAGATGTTTCCAGACGTGTTATACACATCTGTAGGCTATATCACTGGAAACTGACTGAGTGATGGCATTTTAGTGTTTCACCAGTATGACAATTAACTGTGAGCCATTTTTCAAATTCTGGAAATGGTTGCTAGACATGGAAATGTACAATGTACTATTTGTATTTAAACAAATACCAATCCAGTCATAATTTCTACTCTTAGCTAAATTTGACGTTTTTACTGTAACATTGTCACAAGAAGACTTATTTAAGCCTGCTTGTTTTTTGTTTAATTCGTATCTCCCAGAGAGAACAAGACTATTGTCCTCTCATTCATATGCCGCTTTGTATTGATTTATTTAGCTCTGTTGTGAGAAGGCTGCTGTATCATCATCATTATTATTGTTATTATTATCGTATTCTACAGCAATGGCTGTTGTTTACCTTACCACATACAGCAAAATGGAGACAGAAAGAGAGAGAGAGAGAGCCATAGAGAAAGAGAGAAAGACAGGAAAATGGGGAGAGGGGGGGAGAGAGAAAGAGAGAGAGAGAGAGAGAGAGAGAGAGAGAGAGAGAGAGAGAGAGAGAGAGAGAGAGCACGCCATTGAATGTCCCAAGCCATTAGAACAAGGGATATTTCTGGTTGACTGAACAATTCATTCTCAACATGTCACATTGAATTTCTTCCATTATAAAACACTGCTGCCTTCTCCACTCTTAAGGCAGATTGCCTGCACCTATTTCACTCAGTGAAATATTGCCTCTCTCTCTCGTATATCTTTTTTTTTATCTTAAAGTTACAAGGACTTTCAAAACATAAATTAGGTTGTTTGTGGGATTTCATACTTTTTTTGCTTCCACATGAAATTGGAAAATGCTGTTCATATGCCAAACATGTCCTTGATTTGCATAAACACAAATGACTTGATTAAGGCCCGATAGACAAACATGAGAGGAGAGGTAAAAGATACTGTGTGACATCATTTGTTTCAAGAGTTTTTTTCCCTGCCTTCTCAAGCACATTTCCACTTACAGAATGTTGTACAAAAGATAGGTAATGTATCTGTCTGTAACCAATACATACGATGTGCAGGGTTTCGCAGCTGGGTGCCATTTTGGGTAACCACCCTCCAAACACACACACAGACACACACACACACACACACACACACGCACGCACACACACACACACACGCACACGCACGCACACACACACACACACACACACACACACACACACACACATACACACACACACACACACACACACACACACACACACACACACACACACACATAACATGCACAAAACTGCAAAGAGGTGGATTGGGCCTCTTCCATCACCCGGTGGTATGATCTTCTTCTCTCGTCTCATCCCTGGTGCTGTGTGGTGGTTTGTACCACCACTTCACAGAGCACCATGCTAGGGAGCTCTCTCCCTCTCTCTCACCGGGCTCCGGCCTCAGACAGTTCTGACAGGCCGGGCTACACAGATTGATGTTGCCCAGATAGACACGGCAGAAAGAATGGCAATTATGTCAGGCCGGGAGAAACATGTGTCTGTGTGCGACTGGAGAAAGCTCCCTCTCTGTGTTGTTATCACTCCCAATAACCTAAACTGGGCTTGAGAGTAAATTGAGCATCTGCAGAAACAGAGAGAGAGAGAGAGAGAGAGCGAGAGAGAGAGAGAGAGAGAGAGCAAGAAGGAATGAGTTGGGGAGAGAAAGAATAACAGGGAGAGAAAGAGAGAGAGAGAATGGAGGAGAGCGTGAGTGATGTGAATGAAAGATTTTTTCTTGTTTGACTTTGTTTTTCTCGTTGCCTCTTTTCCCTTTCTTTTCCCCTCTGCTGAACCTTACACTATCACTGCAAAAGAACTTGAAGCCTGTTTTCCCAGGGAGAAAGGAGGGATTATGAATACACTGCAGAACAGGGAGAGCATGACTGTGCTGATTGAGTTTTACAGTTACACACCAGGCAGAAAAAAATCTCCAAGCATTTGGACACCATTTGCTAACATTCGAGAATAGCAACATACAAATACGTAGTTACATGCCGACCACAAAATGGGACTGTTGAGAAAATAAGAGGCTCGAGCTTTGCTTGTATGATTATTTTTGTGCAGAGAAATAGTAACTGGGACAGAGGAAAGATGATTTATGTTTAATGTGGTGGGAGCCCTTTTTTTTCTTCCTTTGAGGTGCAAGTATGCACACTATTGTGGCTTCTCTGCCAGCTTTGAGCCATATGCGAGCTGTACGGCACATCCATACTCACAAAAAGGGAAAAGTGGCAATTATCGCCCAATCCAGATTGCACGGCCCAGTGGTGGATTTAAGAATCTGGCTTCTGTCAGACTTAATATTCACATCATCTACTTTGGCCAACAATAGCAGTTGCGCCCAAGGAGGGTAATTGACTGATATGACCACTTTCTCAAATGCCAGCGGTTAAGACAACACGGGACCCGAACTCGGTAAACAATGGGGGAACAAGGCAATAAAAGAGCCGGGATCTGGTCATGGGCAGAGCGGAGTATATCTGTGCCTGTGTGTGCACTAGAGGAAATGGCCGTTGAAAGGGAGGGCCTGGCAGGATCTTGGCCCCGTGCCAGGCTGTTCCCCTTGTGTTTCTTTTCTCTCTGAGTTGGCCACTGTCCCTGGGCCAGCTCTCTCTCTCTCTCTCTCTCTCTCTCTCTCTCTCTCTCTCTCTCTCTCTATCTTTCTGTCTGTGCTTAACATGACACATGACCTATTGTGGCTCCACAGCCACATTCACACAAGAAAAAAGACATAGATAGAATGCTGACATTAGCAATGTTACAGTAATAACGCATAAGATAATGAGCCAAGCTGAATCATGACACATCACTTAGGTCTGCTCCTGATACAGCTTTACAGCTTGCTTGACTGGCTTCAACAAAACTACCAGAACAAGTTCAAGGTTTCATCTCAACTGGAGGCAAACACGGCACAGTGAAAAAATCTTTTATGTACAAACCACATTATCTCTGTTAGTGATTACAGAGCACAATGTGTTTCCAGAGTGATATGACTTGCAGTTTTGAATGGTGGATTTCTCTTTTCTCTCTCTATCTCTCTGTCTCTCTGTCTGTCTGTCTCTCTCTCTCTCTCTCTCTCTCTCTCTCTCTCTCTCTCTGTCTCTCTCTCTCTCTACCTACCCACCTAGTCCACTGTTTGTACATGGGGCTGTCAGAAAGGGCACATGAAACTAACCCTCAGCTGTCTCCCCCCCTGTCAGAGCTGGGGAATGGAAAAGTCGGACATAAGTGATAGCCAACCAGATTAGAGAAGTAATTAAATGCACTCCACAAATCAAGGCTCGACAATGTGTCCGTCAAGGTAGGACAGCTCTCACTTAATTTACAACTCCAAGAAATCGCTATTTCCCCCGCATCAACCCGCCCATATCAGCAAAGGACACATTTACATTCCTGGGAATATGGGGTAGCATTCAGTTTTACTGTCATGTTGACATTTGATTCGAAAGATGACGACCAAGGGGGCAACACAATTTTCAGGCCCTGGTTAATGTGTTTGAACTTCCCGCTGTCATAAAGGCCAGTCAAGATTTCATTGCAGATACTGTTAAGTAAAGAAGACACGAGGTTGGGGGGGCGCAATAGATTTATGTAGACAGTACAGAGTACATGTGAGATATCTTTGGTAACGCTTTATTTGGTCAGTCAATTTTTGATACTTAACACATAGTCACCAAATAATCTAAAATCTATCATGCCTGTCATCTTTCAACAACCATAACCTTAATCTTCAAGCATAACATGACTTTAAGTTTACCCTACCTTTTGCCCTATTCAAATCCTAAACCTAAGCTTAACACTAATCTTGACAGTGATCCCAAACTGGACATAAACCCATACTGTAATCTAACTGTAATGTAGCATACTCTTGTTTGCATGCCTTACTGCCTTAATATGATTTTAATCATGATTTGACCAACAGATGTGTGTGTGTATAATATTTAACTGGGGGCTTTGTCAAGTCAAGATGATTCTTAACAAAGCATCTTCATTTAATTATAGTCGGTTCACATAGGTTAACAAGAGAGCCACACCAAGATTGCCTGCCTCCGTTGTAGATAATCAACGTTAAAGTAAACATATCGCCATTTCCCTGTATTTATGACACATGTAAGCAGCTGGCCTGACCTCCTATTTCCTGTTCCCCCCGCTGTTTATGCTCACTTCCATTTTACAGTCACTCCTGTCTCATGTTCCATTTCCCATGTTATCAGATGATATTTCCATGACGCCGTGGGATCGGGACTGCTGCGGCTAGTCCAAAATACAGGAGCCACTGTGACAAGCGTATATAGTAGGTCTGAGAGGAAAGAGAGGAAGCTTTAAGTAGTCTGCAGTGGACAACAGTGAGCGACTATTTGACTCCTCCTCGCATATTCAAAGTAAAATCAGGGTGTAGCCCACCAACAGGATCACACCAAGTGAGTCTGCAAAGCCAATGAGGAGGATTTAGAAGTCAAGACAGCAGCAAAATCACAGTGTGCTCGTTTTCTCTCTGCTCTCAACACTGGACTGCATGTTTGCATGAAGGAGCTGCTTTAATATGCATGAGCTTCCACCAAAGAAAAGCACATAAACATCCGAATATGGCTCCTGACAGCCATTAGAGAGTGGCCTCATTGAATCAAACAGAATAATCACTCTTTGATGCCACAGGGTTATCTTTTTGGCCATTGCTACTGTAACGCTGCTATTAGTGGACGTAAGCATTGCTGGGTATTTTCTACAGGCCTCTGCAAAATTTCTCAGTTCGGTGAATCATTTTCCCCTTTTCTCCATGCATAAATCATACCCTCTGTATTAAATGAAGACGGTCTCCTCCTGCAATCTTCATGCACTGAAAGCTAAACTAGGTATTTCAACTATGTCTCAATTATGTCTCTGTCTTTCTTTCTTTCTCTGTCTCTGTCTCTGTCTCTTTCTTTCTTTCTCTCTCTCTAAGGTGTCAATATATATGGCTTTGCATAGTTCTGAGTTTTGAACATGGACTAGTAAATGTTTTAACACCAAAGCACAGCAGAAATGAAGATGTCTTGTATGGCATGAAAATATACATCCTTAAATTAGCATGACGCCTACCTGGAAAGGGTTAAAAAGTGCTATGTGTAGAAGCGGATGGTTATAGTGGGATGCATAAGTAATGAATGTCAGTGGTGTGCTTTGCGGTGAATTGACAGACAGTCTTAAATTAAAGTGCATGTTGAGAATGAGACAGATGTGGTTGAGGGCGAAAAAAAAAGTCCATTCAAAGTGTTGATGAGAAACCTAGTGCAAAAGAAAAGCATATTGTGACAATGTAATTGATTGCAAATTGAAATTCCGAATGATCTATTATGACAGACTATAAAAAAGAAATTGCAGAGTTGTGCTTGGAAAATTGGATATTGTTTTTTCTTTATTCAGCTTGCTCTATTACCATAACCACCATATTGTTATATTGTTGTGCATATCTTCTACTGTTTTTTCTGCCATTAGCAAGGCATCATCATCAACTTAATGCAAAACTGTGACTGTATAATGCAAAAGAGATTAACACAGTTTCGGAGCATATTAAACATCTGATCACTCATCAGCTAATTGAGCTGAAATATTTGGGGATTGTATGGATCCACTTAATTCATTTGCTGAATCTAGGCTTTGATGTCTGACAAGCGTGCCCACACAAAAGTTCAGAGACAAATTGTGTGTGACATGTTGTTTGGCAAATGTTGTTAATATCCATGAGTGTTATGCCTACCTTAGAGCCTGCATAAGCTCATGTTAAATGAATAATTAATTGTGCTTTTGCTCTGTGCTCCATGCCAAACATTTGACACAAGTGAGGGAGACATTTTTATTCACCAGGGTTCATCAACACACCATCAAGAAGTCTTTTTTCTAAAGACAAGCTCTGTCATCACAGACGAGAGACTGACATAAGTAGGTTGATTACATATACCAAAAAACATTTGATCATATATCTTTTTAATGTTAATCGTAGCCTGAGTCCTTTTCCCTCCTGATACATTCTACGAAATCTGATCCAGAGCTTTTACTTCGCACACATTGACTACATCATGGAGGACATCTTGAAAAATGAAATTATAAGGTGGAGGAACACACTGAAGCATGTAATGTAATTACTTCCTAAGTTTCGCAGAATGTCAATCACCGCCATATCGCTGCATCGTTTAATGGGATATTGAAATATCCTCTTCCAGAAAGATGCAATGACAGCCCAGGCTAATTAGTATGAATTATGAGGACTGAGATGACTAATGCTGTGGAGGACAGGTTTTAATTGAGAATAATAAAATGGAGTATCCTGTGAATTCATCGGAGCAATGCTAAGATTTTTCATAGGCCTGCTGACATTTTTGAAAGGTGATTCCTTTTTTATAACATTCATGCCATTTGGACCCTAAAAGACCTCGACTTTGTGACAGATGCATTATTATACAGTAATAGGTGCAGATATTGAAATACATATGTTGTGTATTTTTCCACACTGTTATTGTTACTGTTGTACAAAATTAAAACCAACGTTTGTTATAAACTAAAAATTTTCAGTAACTGAACAGCCACTCCTAAAAGCTGCCTTCTATAAGCACTGTAGACACAAATAAACACTAAATCTGAGTGCAAATACTCACAGAGAGCTTTTTCCCAACATAAACGTTTAAGCTGAAATTGAGGGCTGAACAGATGTTATGAGATGTTCAGCAGCGAAGATTCTGGCCAATTATACACAGTATCAAACCACTGCAGTGTAAAAGAGTGGGCATGTTCTTGTGTTTGTGTGTGTGTGTGTGTGTGTGTGAGAGAGAGAGAGAGATAGAGAGAGAGAAACAGAGATAGAAAAAGAGAAAGAGAAAGTGAAAGAGAGACAGAGAAAAATGAAAATGAAAGGGAGAAAGAAAAAAATCTGGTGGGGGGGGGGGGGCAAGAAGAGAGGGGGAGGAGAGAGAGGGGTAGAAAGAGAGAGGAAGAGAGAGAGAGAGTAGAGGAGGAGGAGAGGAGGGTTATGGCTTTAATCTTTAATCTTGCTCATCATTACTGAGTAGTGTAATAGAGGGAATGGGCCCCTAGGGCACAGCATAAATGCAAACACAAGACTGGAGCCGCCAAATATCCTGCAGGAAAAGGCCTAGGATATATACTCAAAGTAGCAAACACACACACACACACACACATACACACACACACACACACACACACACACACACACACACACATGCGCTCGTACACAAGTTTTCTTTTGAAAAACACATAATCTGCTTGGGGAAATGTTCATATTAGAGTGGGCCAAAGAGGATACCTACCCCAGATGATGAGCTCTGAATCATGTAGCCCCTTTCACTCCTTCAATCCCATGTGCTGTTAGTTACTGCTCCTTATTTCTTTCCTATTACAGTGATGAAACTCTACTTTTGAACAGCACAGAGACACATTCATCATTTTTTTCTGGGTTACGGATGTAATCAGTGTAGAGGAAAATAGCCTGCTGGTGTTCTCTGCTGAACAGAGAGTGGTGTAGGACCTAGAAATTAGTGGCTTTTAAATGACTTTGTCTCTGAGGAGATTGAGCTTTCTCTCGGCCGCTGAGTCAGGACTCTGGGATGCAACATTCTGCACTACTTAGTAGGTAGCCTAGTGATACTGTCAGACAGGCACTAATGCTTAAAAACTCACAAGAGGGGTATCATTAGATATTGTTTTGTTCTGCTTTTACTATGTGTTATGTCTTTTATTATGTCTTAATATGTTTTATTACGTGTGACATTCAAGTGGACAGCACAGAAAAAAATCATTGTGCAAGAAAACATGTTTTCTGGCTGTACATGTCACAATAAACTTGATTTTGAAACTTGAAACTTTTGTTTATGTCTGTTATGAAAAAAATATTGACTGTGCACTACACCAAAAGAGAAATAGTTCAGTAAAGAACATTATAAGTACTATTTGAACATTTGTTTTTAAGTTACTTAAACCCAATGACTGCATATATATCCAGCCCTGAATGAAGTTACTAAACTCGTAATTGAATCGTTTGTACAAGATCTGTTTGAGCAAAATATCTGTGGTTTACAATATATTTCCTCTAATTGCCTGTGTTACCAAATCTTGTTCAAATGGTTCATTTCGACTATTTTATCTCGGAGGCTATTGCCCAACAAATTTGCGGTTCATTAGCAGTCAGCTAATGAGTCTCATGATTGCCAGTGGTTGATTATGTAAAACTGATTCCTGGCCACAAAATAAAGTGGTTGGATTAGTTGTGCATCTATTCTGCATCTATGTTCTGCATTCAGACCATTTGTGGTCAAGGCATATAAGGAAGAGTGTCTAAGCCTATGGTATGCATTTGCATAGGATCCAAACCTTAAACAACAGCTGTAAATGCTGCTGATGGCTTCCAATTGCACACAATAAAGACTACAGCAGTAGAAATGCTTCAGCGGTAACATGATGGGGTCTGCCACTGAGGAAAGAAATCACCTCCTTCATTTGAATGGACCATAAATAAAGATTATTAGGTTAATTAATTATTCTGCATTTATTATTCTCTTATACCACCACGTAATTACTCTGTACGGATATAATTAAATTTGATCTGGAGCCAGTGGAGGATAATTTGTTTTCAGGTTACCAAATGGTGACAATGTTACTTGGCTGAGAGGAAATGACACATGGTAGCTAGACATAATTCATCTGGCTGCCTCACTGACACTGAACCAACAAAAGGAAATTAATTCAGCTCCCCAGCCACACGGGCAAACAAC
>CM059280.1:20272907-20292907 GCA_030347295.1 Setipinna tenuifilis | reverse complement strand
CCAATTTAAATGTTGTGTATTCAGAAAGAGGAAGTTTTCTATTCAGATGTAAATTCCACCTGCAGTAACTCTAGTAGCTTACCCAACCATATGATTGCTTATGCATCAGTACACACAATATCTTGGCTGTACAACAAGTATATCTATATCATATATCATATTTGATTTCTCACCTTAAGCTGGTGTCAACATGAAATAAAACAGTGACCTATTTTTATTTCTTGTTTCATTCTTAGTGTGATAGTGTGTTTTCACGCAGTAGGCAGTGTTCCCAGAAGAGCAATGTTGATCTAAAAGATGGTGACACGTTTTGTGATTAGATGCCAGTCCAGTTAAAATGGTAGAGGGTATCAAAGTCTGAAACCTCTGTATCACAGAACACTAGTGCTACATTAAGTGTCACAAATTGTGTATCTCCCAGAACGGGGAGTGGCGAGCGGTGCCCGGGGAGTGGTCCTAGTTCTCCGCATGTTTCCCTTGTTCATTATGCTTACAAACTGAGCGCGTCAAGAAGTGGTACGGAGCTGATTGTGAAGGTTACCTCAAGTCAGTTCGGTGCATAACGCCATTTGAAGGCATTTCGAAGGGACTAAAAACCTAGCGGGGCAACCACATTTTGCAGCGTCGGAGCTATACAGAGGGAATGGTATTGAATGAAACTGGTGTAACCGCAGGACAAACTTCTCCAAGTTTTAAAAACTTTAAAAAGCAAGATATGCATGGACCTGACTGGGCTGACGACAGTGTTATCACTATGGAAGTAGTTTGAATGAGTGTGCTTTTCAGGGAAAAGTGATTATTTTGTCGATTCGTAACAGTCACAGTGTGTTTTTCCATTTTGTTTTGTGGCACACCAGAAGGCAGGACTGTGGAGTCTCTTTTGCCGGTCGCGTGGCTTCTTTGTGTACAGCTGCTGTTTCAGTGTGCATGTTGAAACACCGTAGCCTGGAACAGAATTCCCAATCCTCGAGGAAAAGGTCTGACATCACACAACTGCTTTTAGTTTTCGAATTAGGAGCACTAACTAACGCCAGTGAAAGAGGATTACTTAAACTTCACACCTCGTCCCTTTCCCTTTCCCCGAGCTATCCCGCACCGTCCCGACTACAGCTTGCTCGCCTCTCTCCATTGCTTACTGCGCGTGGATTGTAAAGAGAGAAAACAAATTGAGCTCAGTTCATTGTACAGCTGCGCTCTTCACTGAAACATCATGGATGTACGCTTTTACCCGGCTGCCGGAGGGAATTCTATTCCTGGAGATCCAGCGAACCTGGATTTTTCCCACTGCTTGGGATACTACAACTACAATAAGGTAAGATAGAAGCTATATTTTCAGTTTGCACAGTGCACTGTGAGTATTTGGGGACTCAACGCATCTGCGCTGAAGTGAAGTTGTGTTGTATTCTGTACGATAAACCAACGTATTTAGCTTACTGATGCTAGGATAAGCTTTGCCATTAAACATGCTGACTACTTTGGTTTCTATCTTGTTTATTGGTATGGTGTACAATTCCGTTTTAGGGTGCGTAAATACCCGCTGACCTGGAGGCTCCGTTTGTAGGCTATTTTTCTGCCACAGAAACTTCATTGGCACTTCATTATGTCATTGTTACGATGTAAGACTTAGGTCTGAGGGACCATGATAAGATTGGTGGAAGTGTAAGAAATAGCTAATGCTGTCACTTGGCGTACTGTAACATGCTTAAATGCACTGTAACAAATGGGCAATAATTAGGGAGACAAGTAACTCTGGACTAGCGTGCGTTGTATCGAAGTAAAACCTCTAAGCAAAATTCTAATCCGGTTTCTAATGGAGAGGGGCGCATTTAAAACTTACTGCGTGATTGTTATGTATTTACCATGAGTGGTCATCAGATACAAACCTTACAGATCAAAAGGGTTCTTTTAACTGACAGACGCTTAAGATAGGCTAGTGTTTGAAATCGATAGTTTGAAAAGATGCAAAAGCAAAGACCTGTCAATAGGTGAGCTCATGTTACTAGACAATGGCAGAATTCTAAGGCATATGTGTCAGCTAAATAATGATGTTCTTCGCGCTTTGTTATCAGTTAATACCAACTTGTAAGATTTACGTACAGTTATTACAGTTTACAAGAGGCAGGTCGTAGGTGAATATTAGGCCCCGTTCAGGTCCTCCCTAAAGTTTAAAGATGAACAATAAGTAGTAACTTCGCCCAAGCAACTCGATACTCTGCGGGATTCGCTTGCACTTGTCGGGCAGCGCCACATGCCATTTCAATGTGAAATTGTATACTAATACATCAAAAACGAGAGTAAACATCAGTAAACTATGCATATGGTATTGCATCTTACTGATATTAAACCTACTTTGACTTGTAGGTAAGTATTTTAAGATGTCAAACTATGTCAAAAGGTGTTTGTTATCAGTGGCATACAAATGCTTATCAGTATATCCAGAAAAAAGGGCTGTACTTTATCTTGTATGCCAGTCTGGTTTGTATTATTCTTTGTTTTCATTTGTATTACTCGTGCCACTCGGAGGTTGGTGAAGGTTATTCAACAATGCTGAATATTGAAGTTCTAGATTTATTTGGCTTTGTAGAATAAGGTATTTTTAAAAACCGGTTGCTTAATAGTATTTATGTTACTGTGCATAAGCGTGCATATGCATGCAAGATTAAATTGGCTTATCATAGGTATCAGTTCTATTTAAAATTGCAGAGTCTTGATGTTATAATACAGCCTACTGTGTATACAAGACCTGATGTTAAGCATTTGTAAAGCCATGATTTCAGCCTACCTAAGTTATCTCAAATCTGCCCACAATGTGTCTTGGGAGAAATCTAAAGGCAGTGCAGGTTTCTTTCAGAGTATGTGTTGAGTTAGCGTATATAAATGGTGTTCTGTGTGGGGGTGGAAGAGGGTGGGGGAAGCTCAATCATAACAGACCTGAAACTGATCAAAAGGTCTTGTTGAGTCATCACATCATCAGCATACCTTCCAGAGACCACTACATTAATTACCCCAAACTGTCTAATCAATCTTATTGTCTCATAAGGGATTTGGGGATTTGAAAGGGATGAAGATAGGGAGCTAGTCAAACCATAGCAATTAGTCACTTACATTATATGGTCAGTTAGCATTGTCTTTGTGTGTGTGTGTGTGTGTGTGTGTGTGTGTGTGTGTGTGTGTGTGTGTGTGTGTGTGTGTGTGTGTGTTTGTGTGTGTGTGATTGTTAATACCTCTTTGCCACTGGGATGTCAACAGTTGTGCTGATCATTCTCAAAGTGTTGTATTCCGACAGCAGAATGAATGAACCTGAACAGTTTTTCAAAATATTTAACATTTTTTAAAAGAATGCCACCAAAATGAGCCTTTCAAGCTTAATGAGGTTTCTCGTCCAAGAATATCCACTGCAAATAAAAGTATGTGGATGTCAGCTCTGAAGTGCCTAGTTTTGTATAGGTTGTAACAGTCCTGGATTTACTCAGCGAAGAAATGTTAGTCTCGTTCGTTTTTATAACTTCTGAGCAAGCTGAGGTCACCACTTCTGATACATGAAAGCTAATTATAGCTCAGGTAAAAAAAACGTCTGGCTTCCTAGATAATTCTCATTGCAGGTTAAAACACAAAAAAGAGCAGCATTCAGGCGTTTTCCCACAGAAAACCCTTTCGTTCAGTGATTAGTTTGGTGTTCCTATTTAAAATGTGTGCAGTCCTACATTCTACCAGAACTCAATTTATCTGGGTAATGGCTGTGGTTTTTACTGGCTCTTGGGTTTATACACAGAACATGTGGTTGTAGTCAGTGAAATTTACAAGAGAATAGCTTCACTTCTGAGATACTTAAAGGAATACTTGCACATATTATGCTGGACATGGCATGAGCGTATTTTGCATGGCCTCTTTTGGATAAAATAATGTGTGTATTACATTACTTCTTAAAAGTGAGACATGACACATGCATTTTCCTAGAGCAGTTCACATAAGTATTAATAAAAGGTTTAGAAAGACTTTTCTTGTCGAACCAGGCGGCTCTTTCACACAAGCTTTCCCTAACAGCGACATTTATTTTCTTCAGTTTGAGGAACTCTTAAGTGCTGCACTGCTGAATCAGTCTAGGCAGGATTCAATCAAGCCAGTTGTCCAAGAGCTATTAAAGCCTCCATTAGTTTACCCCAGAGCACTTCCTTGTGTCTTTAGTTAGTGAACTACAGTGCACTCTTCTTGCTCATGAAGATGCTTTGCATGCGGGGCAGACGATTAAAAGGCATATTCATGAACACATCAATATTTTGATAACTCCTTTTTTCTTCTCATTATGAGCTTAATTAGCAGGTGGAATAAGTCACCTCTGATTTTCCACTCTTCAGTGTTTACCATGATTTAGTTACACAAGCATACATGATTGTCTTAGTGGTGTTCTCTCCATGACAACCTCTTTGGACTTTGTGTCAGGAAGTGTGCACCGCAAAAGGATTTATCATAGCAGATGGTGCCTGTAGAAATATGACAAATTGCCTCTGAAATTCTGCACAGTGCCTGCACTAATTTTCTCTGCTTTCACAAGATTAGAGCACACCATATAAATAAAAAGTAGGCAAAAAAAAAACATTAAAAATTTACTTGATGTCAACATGGAGCTATACCAATTGTTACACTAAAACAATCCAGCCCCCTCCTTTGTTGGGAGATTTGTGGATAGTGTAACATGCAAGGATGGAGCAGGCAGCTGTGGTTATCAAGGGATGTCAGAGGGCCCCCTGTAAACGCTCCCCTGGCAGAGACAAAAGCTTGATTGTGAGGACTTTGGATGGCTTTGTGTCACGCCTCAGCATGGAAAACAAAGCTAAAAGGAAATGCGGAGGAGACATCAGAGATGTTAAATTACAGCTTCTCTTCCACTGTAACCCCCCCCCCCCCCTGTCCCTAAGGCAAGACTCACAGCATACCCCCGTTTCCAAACCCCCAATTCCCCTCTTCTACCTAACCCCCCAGCTGTTGTGCGGGGCCTGCCTCGTCTTTCATGGTCTTCATTCCTTTTGTGAGATGAGGATTGAAAGGGTTAAAGTCTTCTCCAAACACTGAGCTGCATGTGCAATGCCGACAGTGTACGCAGCTGGTGCTATTTCATCACACACATTCTAAACATATCCAAACACAACTTTAAATGGAGGTACCTTGAGAACCTGCTTACTTAGTTATTTTCAAGGCTTGATTGATGTAACCAAAGCTCGTTGCTGAAGCATTTTTTTGTCCCCACTGTGAAAATGAATACCAGTTTTGTATGGTTTGAACCTTTTAAATCATTCCATATAAGTGGGTGGCTTTATCATATGTATTAAATGCGCATTCTCTTTGGAAAGTTGACAGCCTTTACAGACTTTCCTGCTTTTACAACCTTTCAGCCACATTTCATTAGACTCCTAGACAAGCTAAACTAAACAAAAACCTGATGTGTGTATATTGTGTTACCAAACATGTATTTTCACATTCATTATTGTGTTTTCCTCCCCTCATTCTTTGGCCACACCCTTAAGCTTCTGTTAACTCTTGTGAAGGAAGAGCTTCCTTGACAACCCTTGAACAACAACACTGATGTTGCCATGGGAGCTGTGCTCAGGCACTTGAGTGATAGTGTATATTTGCCTTTGTAATGGTGCAGATATTGGTGGCCCTGAAGCCAAGGAACAATAGGATACTTGCAGGACTGAAATGACATTTCAGGCTTTCATAAACAACAAGAGAGCGCACCAGATGTAGGGGCTGATTAATCATGAAATGGGTTCCTATTTTTGAGCTGACAGCACTCGTTGTTTTTTGAAAGCTAGGCCATTGTATTATGTTTTTCAGCCTTCATGTCATCAGCGCTATCGTGTTCCATAAAGATGAACAGATATAGAAATTGTTGACATCAAGACTTGTGGCCGTGACACCCGCAGTGGAGTCTGTTTTCACTGGATCTGCAGTACACACAGTTCACTAAGCTGACCTTCATATCAAATCACACTCTGATAAACGGAGCTATGATACTGTGGCCACCCACCACATCTGTGCAAAAGCACTGAAATAAAATCCAATGAAGTTGCTTCTGCCATTATTCGTATTGATCCACTTTTTTTTTTCTTTTCTTGCTTCTTGCTTTCTTTTTTTTGTCGTCCAGATCAACTTGTGTTCTAATGTGATTGTACCCCTCAGGACAAAGGACTCACTCTTCTCTGAAACAGCTGAAGCATAGCAGGCTTATTTTACTGACAGGCCATGAGAGATGTTATGCTGAACCAATCGGTAGATGATACTTAAAGAGGACATGAAACACTAGATGAAGTTTTCTTGGTTTGAAATATTGATTCTCACGCTATCAATCCAAATGGGTTGAATAATGACAGTGACACTGGTTTAGAAATAACAAGTCCTACAAAGTTACATTTTTGCAATATTGTAGCGCCATCTTGGGCTACAATAGAACGTTACATCACTGGATTGGTTGGCTTGGAAATTCTACAATACCCCCTGTGGTTGAAGATCACCAAGGCTATTTCGCATGTGGCAGTTGTATTAATAAATCTAAGAAAACAACACCCCACAGGGTAGCTGCCCGTTGGTATGTACTGTATGTGTAAATGATAGTTTTGAAACATTACCTGTAAATGGTGTTGGAAACACGAGTGCTTCTAATTATAGCTACACAAATGTAAAACTGCCCTAACCTTAAAAAAAATTATATGTCCCCTCGACTGTTAAGAAGCTGCGAGAGAGGCCCTCTGTGTAATCTTGATAATGCGGATCAGGGATGCTGGTGAATATGTAAATCTTTGGCTGACACAGGCCATTAGCTTGATCAGATCTCATAAAGAGCATGTTTAATCTCATGGTAAGCCATAAATTGACTAGGCATCTTTTCCCTCAGACAACATCCCAGAAACCTTTGCTTGAAGAGAATTCCGAGGTATGAAAATGTGTGTTTTTGATACATTCTGGGAAGACTCCTACAGTACAGAGCATGGTGCCAACACGTGTGACTGCAGTTTAGATAAGGGGACTGTAGCGCTGAAGAATTGGTGTCAGGCTCAGTGTCGTATTACAGCCATTTATCATGACACACCATCAGTTCTTTGGCCCACTATTTATTATACCACTCTAACACATCTGCGTGTGTTAGAGACAAGAGCATGAAAGACAAGATACATCCATCTGGAACAGCTGAAATAGTCCCCAATCTCCCTTTAAGAACATGTTGAACAAAAATAGAGTGACTTAAATAGACATGGATCAGCTTTATAGTTTCAACACATAAAGCGACAGATATAATGATCAGGAATATTATTTCAGGGGTAGCACTGCACTGCCTTTCTTTTCTCTAGAAGCTTAGTCGCTGTTAACATTTATGGCGCTTTTTGACTGCATAGCGCAAGCACTACTTTAGCCTACTCTTCTTTAGCCTACTTTACCTTCTTTGGGTACTGTTTTTTCTCCATTACAGTCGGTACCTCCTCAGTGTAAATAAGGTGGGTGGAGTGAAACTGCCATGAAATAATTTCTATGCAACATAAAAAATTGCATTCGGTATAGTAATAGCTTATGGAAAGGCAGTCTTGCACAAAAAAGTGTACATCTATGACTTAAATATTCCTATGTGCACAACATGCAATGATTACATGCAACACATTACACATGCAGTAGGTGTAGGTCCTCAAGTGTAGGCTACACATAAATAAGCCTTTGTATGACATGACCTTCAGCAATATTACAAATACTTATCAAAGAGATCTGAACATGCAATATAGTTCTTGCATACATTCATTTGTGTGGGAGTTGTTTATACTACAGGGTGTAATGATCAACACAACAGCATGTAAATCACCTCTAGGAATTAAAACGCATTTCCAGTCTATTTGGGAGTGTCATCTTGCATCAGGATGTTAGCTAACCCTTTAATTCTACTAAGCAATAAAACAGACAAAGGTAAGCTGTATTACTGTTCAATGTTGCATATGATGTCAGTGGTTCAGTCTTTCAACCATGGAATCAATCGTATACACTATATTAACTGAGTTAGCGAGCTAGCTATATCGGGGTGTTAATGTGGCTAAAATGTGCTAACAAGCTAGCACCGAACAACTTCAATTAAAGTTGTATAGTCTCAAGGAATAACTTGTATCTAAATTATTATATTTACTTATGCCAGTAAAGCTAGGAACTGATTTCATGCTAAAGCAGGGACTAAAACAGTCCCAAGCACCAGTGGCTGATGGAAAAGCAATCGGGGGTAAAGTTGAATGAAGTAGGGTATAGTAGGAATAAACCAGGCTGTTGGAAAAGGCTCAATAGGCCTACATTTGCCTTTAATACACAGACAATACAATTACATCTGAAACAGACGGCATGACATCATTACACCAACACTGAAACTTAGCCATAGCTATGATTTGCCAAACAACTGTTTTTTGTTAATGTCATTAAATATATTTGGATTCTTTTTGTCTGTGTGTCTCACACTTTTTCTCTTTCTCACACACAGACTCACACATACACACACACTATTCACACACACACACACACACACACACACACACACACACACACACACACACACACACACACACACACACACACCTATTTCTTATAGTTACACACCTGGTATAACAATCACATTATTACCATGTGTGCACATATTTTAAAACACACATTGAGTTAATTGGACTGCATGACAAAATGGTTACCTGAAATGGTTAGTAAGGCTTTTACCACAGTGGATTTTGGCAACTCTGCTACACTGGGCTCTGCTTTCATTAAAGTCTTAATGGCCTGAGAAAGTAGAATTTTATTGTTCTCAACAGGAAGTAACCTGAGATTTAAGAGCTTTCTTTAAGACAAAGCCATGATAATGGAATTCCTTCCTAGCCCCCGGGTTACAGCCCCAAATTTGCCCCAATCCTCACTCTAAATGAGGGGAGATTTTTCTCTTTTGAAACCTTAGAGCCAAAAGTCGTGATTGGCATAGTTCTTTTCCCACCTCAGTTATACTTACGACCCATACTGTTTACATGAACAGCTTCTTCTTCTTGCCCAGGCATTATTCACTGTTGTGGTATTCATGTGCAAATGGCTAGACCACTGACCTGAGTGCAAAATCAGTTCTCATTAGCCAGCCACATTCAGCAGGGAAATACTGAGGTCTTTGATATTACATGTCAGATGAAAGAGAATCATACTGCGGTGATTATTTCATTAGTTGTTTGTTAGACTGGCTGTAGCCCAGGCACACATTCCCATAATGCTTTGTGCCACCAGGTTGTCCTTTAGAGAGTGACAATGGCAGCAGGTGTGCAAATATTCATAAGGCTCACTGAGCAAAGAGCCCAGATAATGGGAGTAAATATAAGACTTATTTGAATGTTCAAATAGAGGGCATATTGAAATGAACCACAGCAGCAGCACCATACTGTTCCTCAATAACATTACTACTTAATGTTTTTATCACCTTGCTGTTGGTCGACTAGGAAATGGAGACTAGAAAAAGCTCATCATTTTAAAGGTGCTTGGCCATTTGTAAACAGCTCTTGTTTTATGGTCATCATTGCTCATTCAGCCCATCATAGAGATTTGCCGACCTAAAAGGTGGGCCGTTTCAGTGTTAGGGAAATCAGGCAACAATGTGTGTTTGCGTTTGGTTGGAAAGGTCATAGTCTAAAGATCGTATAAATTGCACTTACCCCCACTGCCAAAGACCATAATATTCTCTTTGGCAACAGTGCTGGTTAAAAAGATCTCCTAAGGCTGTGTCCCCAAGTATTACCAGTATTAACATCATTGCATTCAAAGTCATCTTCGCCTAATAAATAAAGTTTAATAGTCTTTACAAAAGCTAATATAAATGGGAAAAGCACCATCACAGTCTGCCAGATTTTAATTGGATCTTTTATAGAAGTGCATTAGGCTGATAAGACTGAAGCCCTTTGTTTTCCCCAGGATTGTAATTCGACATAATTTATGTTAAATTAAGTGGTAGATCTTTCTTACGGAGTCAGCTGCGGCTTCTGCTGCTCCCAGCTCCCCAACTTGTGGCTATAACGCTGTGTGATCAGAAGACACAAGCTTTATTCTACTTTGTATCAAGATGTTTAGACAGCTTTTCTACACTGTCCATTCGTTTGAACCACAAACATTGATCTCTGAGAGAGACTCAAGTTTGAAAGTTAGAATGAAACAGTTTTGCTGTGCCGGCTATGGTGGGATCAAATTCTCTAAACCAACTGTAGCAATGGGTGACTTGGCTAAATACATTGAAAAATAAGATATTAAAGAGGAGGAACTGGAAGACCGCAGCAATGCCTGATGGGTATCACAACCTTAAAATTGAATGTTCTCTGCATGTAGCACAGAATGATGTTTTTCATTCATCCTGTGGCAAAAATGTCCTGTGCTCAGAGTATATATTTTCAGCCAACTGCCAGTAATTTAGATTTGATAGCACATTGTTTTAGGGTACATTTATAGATTATTTTCATTTGTGAGCAGAAATACAGACAGCCATTCAAAAGGCATAAAACCAACAGAAGGAAAGAGAGTAAAAAAATATTACACAGCTCTTGTCTCTCGGTCTGTAGACATATGGTTTCTCTCATGCCGGCCTCGACTCTGATATTTATTTCATACGCACATTAAAACCGTGGAGTGGTTGCTTTGTAGACAGTTTCCAAAAATTGTCCAGTGATTGCTTCATTGCTGATGTGTTCTTTACTAGCCTCAAAAGTATCTTTAACAAAAAAAAAGTGAACCCACCCTCTCCCTCTGGATGTAATTGAATGTTACGTTTAGGATGTTCTAATAAAGGTTCAATTAGAGCCACATCGCAGCTGGCTTCCATCTGCTCTCTCTCTCTCTCAATGCTGTATTGATGTCGAGGGAGGAGACACAGAAAGTCACCCTGTGTTTGGCTCTACCCCCCTTTTATCCTGTCCTCTTTTTTAAGCCATTCAGGTGGGCTTTAGAGGTGGCTGCCCCCCAATTGTTTGCTAAAATGAAAAGTAATAAGAGAAGGCCAAGGTGTTGACTTGGCTGTGTTGGTGTTGTTCTTGTGCAGTCTAGTCGCAGAGTCTAAGCGAATGATCAGGCCCTCACTTTACCTCGACGAGTATTCTGAATACTTTGGCAAGATCTACAGTAAAAGGCAGGACCCTGGCTGTCCTGTGTCCCAAGTGTATTCTATTGTATGACAGCATGCTTTTGTGGCTGTAGAGCACTGCAGAATGAAGGATGGAGCTGCTTTTATAGGATATCCTGTGGAAGATTTCCTGTCAAAAGTGCTTTGATTTCCCTCACTGTGTAACTGATGTAAATTCACTGCCAATCGAAAGTGACCTCTTGCTCTCCTTGCCACCTATTTCCTTCTTCAGTATTCTCAAAAGACACAGCCTCCACGCTCTCATATCTAAATATATATCTTTTTTTTCTAGAAACCTCTTGCTCCTGAAGGAGAGGGGTAGAATGATTACATTGTATCAAAGACATTACAGGCAGTTGATTAAAGCATTACTTCAGAGTTATCCAAGGTTAACCGCCCATAATGAAAGACTGTGAAAATAATGATACGCTGCATGGTTTTATGAAAGCTTGTGGCCATTCAGCCAGGCTGCTCTGACCTTCACAAGTCACACGAGCTAATCGGAAAGAGCCCCCTTATCGCAGCCATGTTTTTCAGGAAGATTCCCCCTGCTCCCAACATAAGGTTAGGAGACTGCAAGGCACTGGATGCTGCAGTGTGTGTTGGCTTTCACAGGTGTTAGGGGACAGTGTGTGTACACAGACAACCTCTTGGCTTTTGGGTTAGGGGTGTAAAGTTTAAACCAGCCTTTGAAGTGTCGTACACGTTCTCTTTGTAGGAAGATCAGTCACTCCCATAGACTCTTTAGGAATTGGAAGTGTGCACCTTTGAACATGGAAATATTTATTTTAGTATGTTTTCCCCTGAATCGCTGAATCTTTCCCACCTCCCCCTCTCTCTCCCTCTGAAGAGAGGATATATCAGTCCTTGTGTTGCTGCCTTAATACTCCTCAGTCAGAGCCAAAGGTGAAAGCCCGCTCCATGTCAGACAAACATCTTCACCGTGCGTCGAGATATCTAGCTCCGTGCTGCAGAGGTCACCGCGTGGAGTAACGCTGTACACAGCAGTCCATCTGTAATCCTTGGACAGTAGCTTGGATCATGTGCTCTGCGTTAGTTCCAAGGCTCCTGCGGCTCAATGTGGGTATTGTTTCAGAGCCATTACGCGGCATGTCCACCCTAATAAACTACCGTCATGAACGCATTCATCCCCTCCTGTTTTCTTGGCCCCAGATGTTAAGGCACAGAGGGAGTGAAACAACACTGTTTATTCAGGCATTCGCCAAGGTCTAAATCTCTTCTCAAACAGCCCTGGCTACCCCAATTATAATAAAACGAAGCTTATCTTGATAGCAATACTTTCAATCTAAATAGAAAATAAGGTTAGCGTGTAGCTCAGAAACAGAGATGACATAGGTTTGTGTGTGTATGTGTGTGTGTTGGGGGGGGGGGTCTCTGATTCCTTATTCTTATAATTGCCTCAATGATGGCTCATCTCATAAATTTGAATAAAGCTTATTCATCTGTATACCCCAGAATGATGGGAGTCAATTAAGTTATTATCTGCACTTCATCTTCATGCATTTCTTTAGTCATGGAAGAAGTCAGCACAAATGAGGAGGAAATGGGGAGGAGGAAAGGCTAGCAGGTCTGTGCCCTTGCCAAAAACAGTGAGGAATAACCTTAGCTTAGCAGTAGCTTCGATACATTTCCTGTCCAGTTGAATTTTATGTGGCTGTCTCTACACAATATGTTGTTCATGGCAAATGGTAGGGAGTGGGTGTGGGCTATCGTTTCATAAATGAATGTCACATGTTCTCATTATATTCAAACGTTCTGGCTGTAGACATTGTGTATTGGGCACAGCCTTTCAGATTAATTTAGTGTGGAGGAATACACATCTAAGTTGCTTAGCTCCCCGCTTTGTAATTTGGTCAAATGTGTTTTATTTGTGGGATCATGACACAGGGCAATGGGAATCTAAAGTGTACATGATGTTTTGACTAATTCATTAGTCTGTACTTTCACAATAGTAGGATCCAGTTGGGTAGTCACAAAGGTTGAGAGCTAATTAGTGTTTTAAAAGCCAATCAGTTCCGTATGATTGCTGCTACTGCTTTTCCAACAGCATTCGCCTTTTCTTGTACGGGTAATTTCCCAACAGTGATGTAAAAAAAAATGTGATTTTTTTTTTCTATTTAACTGTACAGGAGATACCAACAGGATTGTTGCCTTCCCACTGTATGGGGATGTTGAGGGAGTTAATGAACAAATAAGAGCTATTGCTTCATCCATATTTTCAATATTAGACTCTGCAGAGCAGGCAAGCCTCAAGCAGCAACAACAAAGTAGTACATAAATCAAAGTGGCTTTCTTTGCCAAACTGCCCCCCTTGGGAGGTGCCTTAGTACTTAATTAAAATCTAAAAGGATCTTGTTTTAAGTGTTAGGTGACCATACTGCATAACAATGACAAATCGTGCCCCAAGCATTAGTTGTACATTTTGGAACATTAAAGGACCCTATCTTATTTCTTAAACTTAAATGAGATCTGAATGAAGGATTTTCCAAATTTCTGTAGTACACGGATACTCCTGTGGTTTTTTAGTGTATGCTACTACTGCTGTTGTTGGCAAAGAATCCACCCCCCAAAAGCCAGAATATTCATTTCAAAATTACCCGTGTGGGATTACATGGCATGTGGGGACTTTATGAGTCCATTTATGATGTTTATCTTTGTACAGTAAAGCTAATAGCACTAGTATTTTATTCCACTCATACATGTTAATGCAAACAGCCTGGATTAAAATAGGTTATAATGCGGTGATTATGCCAGAGACTAAAAGGAGAGTTCTGACTTAAATTGGGTCACTCCTGTTTGCTTCTAATTTCAGCACATTGGAAACTAGTTCATTGATTTCTGTCTCCTTATCCTCTGGACATAAGAATGATCTGTTTTGTCGTCTCTGGTGATGGAAGATCCCTGGAAGACAGGTCTGCCATTTTGAACTGTTGCTACTCATTTACTTGTGTGGACAGGGACATGGAGGAACATTAGCCCTTGTTTTTAACGCCCATTTCCAGAGGCTGCTGATAATGACTGATTCAATTAGACTGACACCAGTTGGACTCGAGCCCTTGCTGATGTGACTGACTGTTTACCCAAATAAGTAGACAGATTGATGGACAGTCATACACCATGTGCCCTGGGAAGATGCAGTCGCCATCCGTGGACCATCTGATCTGATGTGCCATCATGCACTTTTGCTTCTGACAGCTCCACGGTGAGCGTCCTGTGAGCAGCCGCCGCGTGGCCTCTAGTTTGCGGGCGATAATAAGTGATCATCTGAAATCATTGAGATTGAAATGCCTGCGAGCAGTGATGTTGTGGAACCCCCCTTTTTTCTTTTTCCTTTGCCACTGAACAATTAGCTCTTGTGTGAAGCTCATAAAAAAGAATAATACATTAAAGGAGACACTTGTAGTTATCAGCAGAAAAACGGCAGCAGAATAAAAGGCCGCTCAATTACCAAGTGCGGGAGAGCTGTCCAAGGGCAGCCCGCGCTGTAGTCAATCAGTCACACAGAATTGCAGGGCTGGATATCCAGACACTGCAGATTTAGGTAAAAGACATGATGATCACGCCGGGCGAACCTGCGTCGTTTCCATCTGCTCTTTTATATCAGGGCCAGCGGGAAACATGTCTCACAGCTCCCTTGATTAGAAAAATGCAAAACCTCACGAGCTGACAGCCAATCCTGCAAGCTAATTGGGTCGGCCTGCTCAGCAGCAGAGAATGAGGAGATTAATTCTTCCTATGTGTCTAGTAAATCTAGCACTCTATCTCACAATAAATTGGCTGATGGCAGAATGACAGGCGCTCCTCTTTGTTTTCCCTTCCGACTACTGGACTTAACTGGAATGTTCGCCTGCCATCAAGCACCCACTGTGTGGACCACAGGCTATCACTGTTTCCGTCTCAATGCCCTGACTCCATGGTCATGATTGCCTAGCCTAGCCTAGCTAGGTGGAGCTCACTGCTAGCTGGGGCAGCTTTGTGGAGATCTAGGCTAACAGTGCTGGAGAAGAGGCGTGGCTCGACGGAGATGTGGAGAAGCAGGTCAAACGTGAGCCTAATGAGGACGAATTGAGCCGAGTGGGGCTCACATGTGTGTCCAGGACTTAGGCTAGCGGGGTCTGGGCTGACGGATCTGGTCTGTCGCATTGTATTTACCGAGCGCAAAACTCGTTTATTTCTGGTGCAGAAAGTGGCTGTACATTTCTTGTTTGCCCTAAAATAGGGGTCACGGCTTGTGTATAGGATGTGTCGCTGACCTTGTTTCATGTTTCTGCCTCTTAAAAATGAGATAAAATTCTTTCCAGTAGACAAAATGTTTAGAGTTCAAGAGAATTTGCTGGATATGCATGAAATACATCTGTCTGCACATGCAAATATATCACAGCAAATATGTGGCATTGGGGATTGTAATGAGGACTAGATTGAGCATTCAGTCAGCACATATGGTCCATTGCTTTTCCCTTTAGAGGATATTGTCCCTCTGTCAAAGTCATTTTATTCCCACCATAGATAAACCTGACAGGAGTCCTATTTGAAGCCTAAAAACCATCTCACTGGGAGGAGTCGTTGAAGCCAGTTTTATTGCACCTAGGCAATTTAAGTGGGAAAAATCATGACTCTGGTTTTTCCGTTACATATCCATGCCCTGGCTTGTGGTTGTAATATGTATTTGAAAAACTGGCTTTATGACTTAATGTGATTGACACATACCTCAATGTAAAAAAAAATGGTGGCTGTGGAAAATGTACGCGTAGTATGTTGGTATCCTGCTGAAAATCCACAGTGGGAAGCTTTCCAAATGGTTGGAGCTTGTTTTTAACATTTTGCATCATGAAAAGAGAAGAAAGTTTTTAGTGGGGTAGGAAAAAACAGAGAAAAGTGCAATGCATTGGTCCCACAGCAGAGTTCTTTTTTCCTTGAAAAGAAGAAATCTTCAGAAACATGGACCAACTCCAGTAATTCTTAAGGGTTGTCATTTTTTTGCAGGTGCCTTTGATCTCTGAGCTGTCTGCCTGCATTGAAGGAATGGAATAATTTCCCTGCATATCTGAATAAATCCTTAGTATGCTTTTTGTTCACCAGCTTTCTAAATGTCACTATAATGATGGAAAATGAATGGCTCAGATTAGTTATTGTAATTATTCTTCGCCAGTATCTTAATCTGCCTCTTCATTTGAAATGTAAAATGTTTAAAATGACATTTCGAGGTGTAAATACAAGAAGAATACACTAGCACACCGGGTGTGGGATTGTTCTTGTCAGAAAAAGCACAACAACCTCAGGACGTGATGAAAAGAAGATGTAAGTGTATCTATTATCAAGCCCCCAAGGTTCTGTTGTTAGAGAGTGCCAGTCAAACTGATGAATGGTAGGTAATTTGTGAAAAAAAAACCCTCACTGCTAGAAATAGGTAATTGTCTCTAATGTTTAGGCAAGGGATCAGAAGCTGCCTGACGTTTAGCCATAGAACCACCTTTATAGCTGCCCTTCCATTTGTGCAGTGTAAAAAAAAGCACAATATTACACAAAGCACAATGTAAAGGATCGCTCAAGATGGGACTGTGTGTGTTTGTGCATACATGTGTGTATACTCATCTGTTTCCCTACCTAGCACACCACCACCAACCGTTATTACATTAAATAAGCAAGAAATAACACCGGTAAGGTGAAACGTAAAAAAAGGAGAGAGAAAAGAAAAAAAAATAAAGAAAACATCCTTATCCTTACATTTTCATAATTTAAGCTAATTTGCTCCACTCACACTGTTAATCTTTGTGCGACCTGTTGATCGTTACTTTCCAGACACATTTCTGGAGGGGCGCCCAACAGTATTTGCAGCAGGCCCCCTGTCAGAAGCGCCAAGCAACACAGCCACAAACTGGAATGTGGTACGGCTCCGGGAAGGGAGCCAAGATTTAAATTAGACAATAACCTCTGCTCCCTTCCCCTGCCTCCCCTCCTCCAGCTGTAGGCACATCCATTTGTTTAATACAGCCAGCCCTGCAGCGTGTAATAGACTGATATGTGAGTCACCACTCAGCAGTTTGTGTTCCTGAGATTTATAAAGACCGAACAACTGGTCAGGTTTGTACGAAGAGGAGCCTTTATTCAGAGAACATATATGGGGAGAAGACACATATCCTTTGTGTGAAGTAACCGCCCCTGCCAACCCCCCACCCCCCCTCCCCCCACCATATGTTGCATATCTGTCCACGGCATAAGCATATGGCATGTATATTTAATTTGAGGCTCATTTACGGGATGTGTGTTTATTTCACGACAAATGACTGCACAGACAATTATAGAGATTCCGCAGAGTACTGGCATGGTGGAAGTGGTCAGCACTGACAGATGCCATTTAGCAAATGCACATGGAAACCTGGAGCACAACTCAATGAGAGGCACGGAAAGAAGGACGCTTTAAAGGAGATAGCCGATTCAAAAAAGGGGGAAATTGTTAAAGAAAAAAAAAACAACATAACAAACACAATGCTTAATTAAATTTGCATTTAAAAGAATGCCAGAACATGCCAGGCATTGTAACGTTTAACTAAATTCCAGTGTGCTGTCTGGCTCAGTAAATGTTAAGGCATGTTTTTACTTCTCAACAACAAAACCATACAGTATAGTGGCACACAATGAAGTGTGAGTGCATGTGTGTGTGTGCATATGTGTGTGTGTATGTGTGTGTGTACGCGTGACAAAAAGGTGTGTATGTCCTCATGCACCCGTTCTCAGGATGCGGTGTCAGGGATTAGATGATTACATCCCGTGCTCTGACCTCTGCAGTGCCCTCTTTTTCTTATCCGCACACGTTCTCTCTGATGGGTGCATTAAGCAGTAATAATGTACTGGGAAAGAGAGAGAAAGAAGACGGAGTGTGCGTCTCGCCATCAGGCCTTGAAGAAGAAAAGAGAGGCTACATTCCCTGCCTCGCTTCGATGTGGTTTCAGTTTGCTCTTAAGTGTCCGAGCCTGATCGCGACTGTCAAACAAAGTGCATTAGCACAGCGTTTAACACCGAACGCAGGGCACAACTGGCTCCCTTCTGCAAAGCTTGACTTGCACGTCTTACTGAGCACAGTTCTCTCTATCTGGGCTGTGTTCTCCTTCCACTGGGAGTTTGCCCACCCCCACCTCAAACCCAAACTAGGATTTGTATACCTGACTAAAATGTACTCCCATGTCAAAACATTCCGTTGGTCCGAAGGGAGAAATAACCTACATGACCAAAAGAAAAATCTAGAACAACAACAGTGTCTGAAAATGCCTGGTATAGTGTCACGATGACTGTCCCGCTTGTCTGTGTACGTTTGTCTCATTCCGTTAAAACATCGGTCCATTTGCTGATGGGGTCATGAGGGGCCTTGTGCCCTGTAGTCGTTATGGGAACCCTGCCTCACAGCTCTGTAGCCCGCTCTCATGTCTAAGCCCCTTTGTGGCTGAGGTCCAATAGCTTTTCACCCAGCCAGATCAAAGATTGAAACTGCAATCAGTTCTGCACTCTCTTTTTAGGATTTGCTCAGAAGGGGCACAGCCCCCAACTCTTGCCTTCAGTAGGGGTTAGATGAAGAGCCAGGAGGTTTGTGCTTAAGGCTGCAATGGTTAGACAGGACATGGTGGGCACGTGTAAAGGCCAGTCCAATCAGGCAATGGTAACTGAGACTTTTCTTTGGTCTCATTTTTTTGGTGGTGGTGGTGGTTTTCTATCTAACCCGATGACATGGTCCCATCATGGTTCATAAAAGTGGTATTTGTTTGGTGTTCTCAAGACTTAAATCTAGTTTTATCATGGGCTTATGGAGACAGCTGGGTATTTAAAAAGCGCCTGACTCTTCTGCAGACTAAACCCTAGTCTCATTTCATACATATGTTTACAATTATAAGTGGTTAAAAGTGGTTTTTAGTATAAAACTAGGGTTCACAACAAGCATTGTTTGGTTGGAATTTTGATACAGCTGTAGCACTGTTTTTGGTTATTTTTTCAGCGAAATTTTGTTTGTTTATAGAACATTCCATTCGTTCCAGAAATAAACAAAGTCTAGTCCATGTTTTGCCAGGACATAACATCTGATTTAATTAATATAAGCAAGGAAATAAGGAAATTGAATTTCATCACTGGAATTGGTTTCAGAGTACATTCTCCAAACAATCTCCAGACTCTTTTCAACTATTCAGCAGTGCTCATTTGTTTAACTCCTAAAAGCTGGCGGACACAAAAGCGCCTTTGAAACACGGCCCTCTCTAGATGAGAACTTCAGGAAAGCAAAGACATCTTAAGTCATACACATTTTTTTGTTAAAACCAAATACAAATCGCCATGTGTTGAAATATGCTAAAAAAAATTATCTGAAGTCACGCACTGCTTTTTGCCATTAGGTAAAGCTCACTTTTCATGAAACACCTAAACATTCTCATATTTCACACAAACTCGCTCAAGTGTTTAACCCCCTCATATAAGCATGTTCTTTAAATCTTCTTTTAATCCAGCTCAGTCTATCGGCAAGCACAGACACCATAGACAAACAAACTGCCATATATACACTTTAGTCTTTTTGCTAAGCATTGTGTGCATAGGGGGAAGGGGACAGGTGTTCTTTCATCACCATGTTGATTTTTTTTTCTTTTTCTTTTTTTTTTTTAAAACTCCTCGCAAAGGGTTAAGCAACTCCTTCAGCCCGAGCCCTTGTGAAAGCAAACAGGGCCTCTGACAACAATGCACAATGCCTCAGCAGACTCAGTACGCACTCATCAATGCACACTGAATGAAACTGTCATCTGCTAGATTCAGGTTCTGAAGAGCATTCGCTAGCTTCTCTACTTGTTCTTTCTTT
>CM059280.1:20265282-20270282 GCA_030347295.1 Setipinna tenuifilis | reverse complement strand
GTCAGGGAGAAAAAGGCAGCCGCCAGATAAAAATCAGATACTGGGTGGGCGGGGGGCAGAGGAAGGAGAGAGAGAGAGAGCAAGAGAGGGGAGACATACAGGGAGGGAGGGAGGGACAGAGAGAGAAAAAGAGAGCAAGGAAGAAAGAGTTAGAAAGGGAGAGAAAGAGAAGAAGAGAGATATAGCAAGAAAAATAAAGACAGGGATAGACAAGGAAAGAGAGAGAGAAATAGAGACAGATAGAGAGAGGGAGGGACTGAGAGAAAAAGAGAGCAAGGTCAAAAGAGTTGCAAAGAGTGAGAGAAGTAAGGTACAGAGAGAGAGACTGAGACAGAGATAGAGAAGGGAAGAGAAGAGAGAGAAAGAAAGAGGGGGGCGGGGGGGAGAGGGCAGAGTTAGAGAGAGACAGACGGAGACAGAGATAGAGAAGGAGAGAGAGAGAGGTGGGAGAGGTAGAGGAAGGTGGGGTCATGAATGATGGAGGGGGCACCTTGTGGTTTGTGTATTGCTATGAAGGGAAGCACACAGGCGCATGGCCCCCTGCTACCCTGCTATTAGGCTTTATTGATGCCACAACATTCTTGGCACTTCCACACGCCGGGCCTTCAAACAAACGTCTCTCGTCTCTTTCACACACACACACATACACACACACACACACACACACACACACACACACACACACACATACACAGACACACACACATACACACAAACACGCACACAAACAAACAAATACACACACACACACAAAACACGGCTAACAGCCCAGTGTGCACCGCACCATTTTACTGCGAAAGTGCCAAAAGGGATTTCAGTGGCCCAGCCAAAAGGCTCAGCCTTCTGCTTTGAATTCTCACTTCATCCTGAGCATATGTGTCAACAGAGCAGAGAGGCAGAGAGGGAGACAGCCCTGACATCCACATGGAAAGACAACGTGTTGGCATGCAGGTATTTATTCATGTTTGTGTCTGGTGTTTCTCTCTCCCTCTCTCTCTCTCTCCATCTCTCTCTCTCTCTCTCTCTCTCTTTTAGACACACACACAAACACACACAAACACAAAGACACACACACACACACACACACAAAGACACACACACACACACGCACACAAAACAACTCAGGGGCTGGGCCAGGGCCAGACCTACCTCAATCCTCACCACCACCCCTAAAACCCAGTCTCCACAGACCAACCACACACACACACACACACACACACACACACACACACACACACACACACACACACACACACACACACACACACACACACACACACACACTTCAGTCACCCCTCAATCAACATTCCTGCTGCCTTACTACTAGGCAGCCCTGTAATACAGCAACCAATGACAGGGGCTCACAAACAGTAACAATCGCCAAATAACAGCGAGACCTGCAGTTTGTCCCCCAACTCACAAACACACACACACACACACACACTAACACACTAACACACACACACAAAGACATCCGTGTCCACACACAGACACACAAACACACAATTACACACACACACACACAAACACACCACACACACACACACACACACACACATGCACACAGAGTCTTTTTTCAATCATCCTAACACTTGGAGACTTTGTTCGCATTTCAATTTTTTTGATGAACGACCCGAAATTACAGGCGGGTCGGCCAAGAACACGAGTGCGGGGGGAAGAGGAATGTGCTAATTGGTTGTTGTCTGCCGTGATGGATGGCCGCCGTATTATTATTAGTTCGCGTTCTGGGCCTTTGCAGGAACCGCTCTCTCTCTCTCTCTCTCTCTCTCTCTCTCTCCCTCTCTCTCTCTCTTCTCTCTCTCTCGTCTGTCTGTCTCTCTGTCTCTCTCTCTCTCTCTGTCTGTGTGTGTGTGTGTGTGTCTCTCTCTCTGTCTCTTGGGGAGTCCTGCTCAGTGTCCGCCCGCCATAACCTAAACACTCTCGAGATTAAAGAACACCCTCGGCGGCGGTGTCTCTGTCCTAAACGGGTAAATGGAACGTTTCCACTACATTCGAGCTTTTTCTTTCTTTCAGTCAGCTAGACCTTCCTCTCCTGTCGTTCTCCATTTTTGTTTTTTTTCAATTGTTTTTGCGTTTTCTCCCCAATAATCTACCCCGTAGACAACTTGCTTAATTAGGAGGGTGAAAGGGCGAGAAAAAGAATGAACTTCAACATAAAAGCTTCCTGAGAGGCAGAGAGTGGAAAAAAACAAAGAAAACAAGAAAAGTAGCAAACTCTACACACAATGCCTGTCTGTCCGGCCTCACTCTCATTGTGAAGCTGTGGCAGTAACAGTCGCTACGGGGAGAGGGAGAGGGGAAAAAAATCCTTCATTTCCTTCTTCCTCCCTGAAAGTTTTTTTTTTTTCTGAGCCCTAGAGAGGGAACAATCCGGCGTGTTTCTTTGTGCCGCCCAAGGGCCTCTTCAGGCTCTCGGCTCGACGTGTGAGTTTTTTAAGAGATCGCGCCAGAGAGGAGAGGGGACGTGAGGTGTTCCAGCTGAGAGCTCAGGGCACTCTCAGAAAAGGGACGGAAGGATGGGGGGGGGTGGTGGTTGGGGGGGGGGTCATAATCCCCCTCTACTTCACTTGAAGGTGGTGAAGAACAAATGCAAAGCTTGGAAGCCCCCCCACCCCCACCCCTCCCCAACCCAACACTCCCCCATCCCCTCACTGCACTGCCCAGTGCCAGCCACTCAACCCAGAGAGCCATGACCCGCCCTCAGCACAAAGCTCAATGGATGGACACTCATCATGGATTTTCCACTCTACAGCCACACACACCAAACACAATAGTAGGACTGCTCCTTTCTGTTAACTTCTCCTGCACAAACCGGTAAGCTCTGTGAGGAAAACAGGTCTGGAAGTACATTGCTAGTGCACTGGGCCATTTTACACTTTACACTCTGCTTCCCTTAATTTATGTGCTCTACACTTCCCTTGTCACACCCATATTCCTACGTATCCTATTGCACTCTTCCAGATTCACATTTCCCACTGGACTCTTATATGATTTCGCTTTCTGTTCACCTCGACTCTGTTCACTACGCTTTTTCTTATTTATGTTTTTGGTCACACTTTATTTTATAGCTCCTGTCGCAGTGTGTGTACTACACTACAAATTATGAGCTACAATATGTAACATTATGTACTTACACTTTACTATACGGTAATATTTTAGGATTAGGGTTAGTGTTGGGTGTGTACACTGGAAGTACATAATGTAACACATTACTTGTTACATTCAGATGCTATAAAAGAAACTTTATAATGAAGTGTTATTTTGTATGTTTTGCTTTTATATGCACTTGTATGTACTCTTATATTTAGTACTTCTTAGTTATATCACAGTCCTGGGAGTAATTCGGGACATTGCATTTCACTCCGTGTTGTGCTTGTATAACTTTGTGTGTGTGAGAAATAAATTTATGAATCTTGGAAGTACACAAGCCCTGTCTGGCATGCTACCGGCGCATAAATCTTGAGGTAGGCTAAAGGGCTGTGTGTGCACGCACACAAGCACTCTAACGCCGCCCTCCATTCCCCTCATTTCCAGAGAGAGTGGCAGAACGGCCATATACAATTGCTTTAAACATACACTGCAAAATAAACTCCCTTTCGCGTCATAAAACGTTGGCCTACTTGCTCTGTTATTGAGCAACGATGGCTTGAAAAATGCTACTGTGTATGCACACAAATGACAGGATATGACCTCGCAATGATGGGGTAGGGAATTTTGAGAAATCATAGCCCATAAAATTCCCATGTGTATTTTTTTTCTATATTTGTGGGTTTTTTTGGTTTGTTTTGTTTTTTTTTTTGTATGTATATATATATTCTGATTTATCTCCCAGAAACGAGCTGTAAAGGGTCACAGCACAACAGACAGATGGCGAGGGCCTCTGCATACCCCCAGCGTCCCAGGATGCTTTTGGGGGGGTCCCAGCTCATTATTATTCCGCCATGAGTGAAAGGACAGGGCAGAGACCCTGCAGATCAGCTGACCCTAAAACACATCCATCTTACTCGCGACCCCTGCGTGTCAGCCTGACAGACCAATCCAGGGGCTGCTCCCGGTGACCCCTCCACTCCCCCCCGGGGTCAAAGGTCACTCCGGGTGTGCAGCTCAAGGCAAACACGGTGAGAGACAAGGCCAAGTGCTGGGGGCCTTTGATCATCATCTCTGGGGAGAGTTGCCCAGGGAAAGCTGTGCCGTTATTACCTAATTCGCCGGTGTGCCCACCCCCCCATCCCCAACCCTTAAGTCAATAAACCTCATTTCACAAATAAATTTCTGGACGCCTAAAATATGACTAGTAAAAGTTTATTACACCACAAATAACACACAAAAAAAAGGATTGACTTGAGCGACTTTTTAAGACGGACAGAATTCTTCGTGTTATTGAGTGTTAATGCTGTTTTTTTTTTTTCAGTGAGGCCGGTGCAGAAGTGTCACTTTCCGAGCGCGGCTGGAGGCTTGGCCAAGGCTAGTGGGTCTCGGAGCATCATTAAAGGCCTTTAGCACATAAACAAGCGCCTCTCCTCAACACTTGGGAACACCAAAAACAATTTTCCAGACA
The DNA here is from genome assembly GCA_030347295.1 of Setipinna tenuifilis. Lineage (NCBI taxonomy): Eukaryota > Metazoa > Chordata > Actinopteri > Clupeiformes > Engraulidae > Setipinna > Setipinna tenuifilis. The sequence continues at coordinate 20,265,703 of CM059280.1, read as the reverse complement.
TGATGTTTAATGTTCTGTGGAAACCAAGTTTGGGAGCGAGAGAGAGCGAAAGAGAGAGTGTGAGAGAGAAATAGAGAGAGAGAGGGGTGTGGGGGCTGTGGGGGGGTTGAAAAAAAAGAATTTCACTTTCAACAGGAGCCAAGGCCTTGAGACCGTCTTCAGGGCTCGGTGGAGTGGGCTTGCAAGGCCCCTGTGTGTTTTTAAGTTGTTAGGGCTCCTTCACAGAGAGTGATTTATTCCTGCCGAACACGCTGTGCCACATTACAGCACCCCGTCCGTCCGTCCACTGCAGCGGGAACAGCAGCTGCATTGCTGGACAGGCCTGCATGGCCTTTTGGGTGGCAGCGACAAAAAAAAAAAAAAAAGAAAGAAAACATGACGCCGACATACTCATGAATATAACTCTGACAGAATGACGGGA
>CM059280.1:20122782-20260282 GCA_030347295.1 Setipinna tenuifilis | reverse complement strand
TCAAAGTTAGCCATGCTTTTTTTAATGACCCATTTACAAAACTTTTACACCTGCAAAGATAATCACTTTACAATCCCCCTGAGGGACGCGGTGCAATCTGCCCAACCTGTCTGCCGGTAAACAAGCAGGCTTTTACAGGCCCTGTGCAGCGTCTGCAGCGAGCGAGGCCTAACGTTTATCAGATGTTAGCCTTCTTCGTGGACGAGATGTCAACAACACACACACACACACACAAAAGATCAGATTCAGCTGCGTACAACGTGCACACAGTTTGACGAGATGGAAAAAGGTACACGGGTTAAAAAAAGAGAGAGGCTGCATGGGGGGAAAAGTCTGGTGGGATTGATGGAGGTTTGACGTCGCCTGGATGGAAAGACTTACAGGCCGATTATAAACTCCAGGTGGACTCCTCTTCGGGGCTCGTTCACAGCCAAGCGATGAACCCACACGGGAAGCCGCAGCTCCCAAAGGACACAAAGGAGGGCTTGGGAAAGGCATGGAGACAGCCTGTCAACTCAGGCCCTGATTTACAGGTCGCCTACCCTGGCCAAGAGCAACAAATCATGGCGTTATAGGCCCTTTATTCGAAAGGCGGCTGAGGTTCGTCTCCAGAAAGAATAGAGTGGGGAGCCACAGGCTCAATGACCCCCCCCCACCACACCCACACACACACACACACACACACACACACACACACCGGCACACACACACACACACTTTATGCCTGAGCAGCCTGTGGGGTTAACGCTGCAATCAGATCTGTCTCCCTGCGCACGGGAAATCACAGAGCTTTGCGGCAATCTCACGGGTTCACCCAGAAGGCAGTCCTTGTGAGCTGCATGAGTGAGCCGTGTGGGATAGCATCCAGATAGTGGCTGGTGGTTGGTTTGTATGCTGGGTGGTTGGTTGGACGGTCGGTCGGTCGGTCGGTTGGTGGGTCTGTCGGTCGGGCGGGCAATTGCTTGGTGGGTGTTGGCTGAATGGATCCAGACACACAGGGCCAATTAGTCTGAGAATTCTGGGAAGTAGGCCGTTTTTTTTTTCAACGTGCGGAATCAGACGTCGATCAGCGAGGGCGCAGCCGACACACACCGGGTGGTCGTCCCAGACGAGACGCTTAGTGAAGAGATTTGCCCAGAGGGTGTGTGGAAGTGACAGCCACTTAAGCCCTTCTCTAGTAAAAACACGGCGAGAGATAGACTGCCAAAAGGGTGTCCTCTGAATGACTTCAACACTCAAAGTCAGGTTAACCCTTTACTGTGCAAGAAAGAGTCCATCGGTGCTTCAAAACAACATTTGGCTTTCACACCGGAGGAGCTAAACACCAACAAACAAAACTAAAGGGGAAGGTTGTAGCCATTTACCCAATACCTACTTCACTGGAGTTCAGCATGCCTTTAACAGTACGCGAGTGTAACGTCTCCAAAACACACACACAGGCACATGGTCCAGTGTTTAGACGTGTTTCGACCTTTTCAGATGTGCCAGACTAGCTGAGCAGCCAGCAGGAGGAATAATTACAATAATAATAACAATATTAAAAGACGTTCCATCAACATAACACCATTCTGGGCATACTGGAGGGTTTGGGTCTGACATGGGTATGAGTAAAAACCCCACAGCTGGGTATGTAAGCCAGAGGGCTGGAGTGAGTCGAGACGCCGCTGTCAGTGTATCAGGCGCCCTCTTTCAAATGCCCCGGCGAGACGCTGACGGGGGCAGCGCAGACGTAAACACTGAAGGCTTTGAGGGCCGGTGGCCGGCCGGACGGCTTGCTGGCCTGCCCGCTTGCTGTCTCCCCCTCTCCCTCTCTCTCTCCCTCCTTCCCTCTCTCTCTCTCTCTCTCTCTCTCTCTCTCTCTCGACAGAGACACTTGCCGAGCCGCCACACCCCAGTTTCCCCACAAACAGCGAGACAAACCCAGACTCAGTGCTAGCCCTGCGGAAGACAGAGAGGGGCCTTGTGAGAGAGAGAGAGAGAGGCCATGAGCCGACGGGTAGTCCACGCCGGGCTGGAAAACCCAGAATACTTCAGCCCCACCTCCTGTAATTACATAATTACAACTCCATCAAAAACATCAGGTGTAAAACAGTCTTAAATGGGGGGGACGTAAATATAGATCAAAGCCATAATGACATCAACTTCAAATGAAGGCAGCGCGTAAGCGTGGCAGATTGATGGTGTGGGGCTGCCTTTCACGGCCACGTCTGAACCAACCGATTCATTGCTGCTGGGCTGTACAAGTCTCTCTCTTTCTCACACACACACACACACACACACAGTGTGTGTTGGTTCACTGACTAGCTGGTCTCTATTTCCAGAAGCGGTCTTAAGGCTGGCCAAAGCAACCATGGTCATTGTTTTGAACTTTGGCCTTAATGGCTAATTTCGCAGTGCAAACTGTAGCATTCCTGTGTTCCACTTTAATCTCGCTATGACATTAACTGCCATCAAACACCTACCCAAACACAGAGAACACTACACAGACGCCCAACTGCATTAACCTAAAATTAAGCCTAAATTACAAAAACATGGGTGGGTAAATGAAAATGGTTTGAAAAGGTATAGATTACAAACATGCTAAATGATTTTTGTTCAATGTTCCTGTTGTTACTTTAATGAGATAAACCAGAAGTAGTTTATAAGCGCATGTGCAAGAGCTAGCCCAATCGCACACAGACGCTGTGCAGGGAGAACAGCTTTGAAGCATCAAAAATGAATTGGCACGCTCCATTTGCCTTCCCTTCTCTCCCTCCAGGCAATCTGAATCTTTTCACTGGCAAGGCGCAGCTCCTACTGCCGAAGCACAAAGAAGGGAGAGGAAGAACTTCACAACTTCAAAAAGCTCTGAATAAGACATTCTAATAGTTTCTCTCTACCAGCTCTGCCGGCACTGAGCCCATACACAAGGAACCTCTGAAGTCCTTCCCAAAGCATGGGCATCCTGAAAGGCTTCAGTGACTGTCCCCCATGCTGCCAACCAACCATATGTGTTGATTACAGCTAGGACTGAATTGACTTTTTGCTATTGTTAATATGCAGTTGAAATAAGATTTCACTAAATGCAAGAAATGCTTTCCGTGTATCATCTGAATCTGAAAGTTTAAAGTTCCTTTCATATAGACGCTATAAGTTCCTGAATATAGATGCTGTTTGAATGTACCTACTCTATAGGGGCATACACGTGACAACCGAGACTGGCCTCAGGTGACCTGAGCAACCTCCATGCTATCTCTGTTCCCTGTACGTCTCCTTGTGCTCTAATTAGAAACCAACCAACACACACATACACGCACACACACAGACACAAACACACAGTTCTGCCCTGTGAACCCACCTCTGGGGCGTGGCAGTGTGAGAGCCAACGTCCAGTGGCAGCGGCGGCAGCACTTTGGACCGTTTTAGTCCAAAAGTCACGGCAGCAGTCAAAAGGTTTGTGGGCAGAGAGACTAAATACAGCCGGTGGCATTATACAAGAAAGACAAAGTTCACAAAGCCAAGGTTCATGCCTCCATCACAGTCGAGCCTTGGAACGCTTGGGAGAGCTGCCTGTCTTGTGGCTTGGTTTTGCCTTCCCTGGAACCCACAATTGGTGCTAAAGAGAGAGGAGCGAGCCAACCAGCAGGATGGGCACTAGGGACCGTGCTGCAACCCACCCCTCCCCCCAGCCACCAACCCACCCACCTTCTCTCTCTCACACACACACACACCATAGCCACACACAAACACACATACACACACTTGACCCAGTCTGCTCCTGTGGCCACATCAAGAGGTCACGAGGTGAGCATGGCACCTGTGCGAAACATAAACACAGCATGTGTTCCAAACGACGGGAGCCATCCTTTTGGGTGGGATGGCTCCTCCGGTGTCCTGAGGACGTGTCTACTGAAAACATCCCCCCCCTTCTTCCAGGACGGGGAGACAGGCCGCCACATCTCGCTCCCCCGGCGCCGGCAGGAAAAAGACAGACGGACGTCACGCCGAGGGGCACAATGAGTCCCCGGGCGCTGTTTATGCAAGACCACATCCTCCATCCACAAACACGGGCCCAAAACAGACCTGCGGTCACGGCCACTTCACTTCAACGCTTCACTCAACGGTTAAATTCAGGAGGTGCTATTACAGGTCGGCCCTCCAACACCACTGCTGCTGCCCTGCCTCCCAGACAAAAATGGAGCAAAATTAGCTTTGCTTACATTACCTCAGACGCCAGGCAGACAGGAGCGGAGCAGTGACTGACTGACTGACTGGGATTCCAGCATTCAATGCCTAGTTAGAATTCCGGCATTTCACATGGAAGTCTCTGGTGACAACTGCAGTATTTAACAATGTTAAATGTTTAGAATAGTCAGAATTTCAACATTCAACATAAAATTATCTGGCTAGGAATGCACTGATGTCCAAAGGAGGGGCCACAAAATTAAAGTCACACCAGAAGAGCCATAACCTCCTCTTTCCTTAGTTTTGGAACACCTCTCATCAAGAACCCCACAGAAGTATTAACTCCAACTTCAACAAGAGGATGACCCACCATATTCACTAACAAATATACTATAACAAAAAAACTACTAACTTGACTAACAAATAACAAAAATATACTTAACCTTAACCAATGCAAACCATAAATGAATCATGATTATTCATATGCCTTTTAGATATTTTCTCAGAGCAAGGAGTACATTTGGCCATCTCTCTGTGACATATTCATTATTATCAGCATTATTTGTTCTGTGCCCAGAAGTAATATGTTCAGCAAAAATGTCACATAAATGACATGTAGGTCTACTTACTAAAGCTTTGTCTAAGTCTAGGATTAGGGTCAGGATTATGTAAGCACAATGTTTTAGCATACAAAAACTTCACATTGTCAGGCATATTTACACAGTACTGTCAGGATCTATGCAATGTGTCATGTTCTCAAAGCCTTCAGCGTGTCCTGATATCCCTGATCTTGCACTTTCCTCCACACTTCACTTTCAAACCACATTCAAAGTCAGAAGAACATGCAGTGCAGACAGATCAAGCTCAAAGCAAAGACTTACGCACACACACACACACACACACACACACACACACACACAGACGCGCGCACACACAAACACACACACAGACATAGGCAACACATCAAAGGGATAAAGAAACAGCATGATTACGTTAGGTTGATTAATGCTATATTTAGATAGATAATGTGCTAATTAGGACTTCAACATACTTAATATGCACAAACCCATCAATCCAAAGATGCCTGGAAAAATAATAATATTATAACCCGTGTTAGCAACTATAAAAGCCCCAGCAATTCATTTACACTTGATGTTGAGATTTAACTTCAATTTGCATTTAAAAGTCAATGAGTGCAACAACAACAAAAAAAAAACTGCCTTCAAGAAACACTTCAGTGAAACCCGTCATGAAAGAGGGAGAGAGTCTTTGAAATGATCCTCAGCTATCCATTGCTCCAGAGTGAGCAGATATTTGGAAAACAAAGCCAAAATCTCAACTGCTAATCCCCAGGGATTCAGCGTGCATTCCAGGGGACAGCTTTGATCTCCGGAGCGCATCCGGACAGCTAAAGCTTTAGACACACGGCACCCTCTCACACACACGCACACAGGCGCCACACCAGTGCACTGCAGTGCACTCCTCACACACACACACAGACACATACACACCCACACACACACACACAGCACCCTCTCACACACACGCACACAGGCGCCACACCAGTGCACTGCAGTGCACCCCTCACACACACACACACAAAAACACATTTGACTCCTATACCTAGAATAACTATTTTTACTCTCACACGCATACACACACCACAAGCCACAAACATTCTTACATACATAGGCATTAAGAGAAGAAAACTAAAGTGGAGTCTATAATCTCTGGAGTGAGGATATGACACAGATTGTGGGCTTTCGTTTGACCTTAAGGTGTCGGATCACTTTCATCAGGAGATCATGACATTTCCTGTTGACACCCTAGTGCACACCACCAATAGGGGCAGCCCGAAACTCCATTCTGCTCGGAGCACACTTATCGCCCACATGTATCGCCCACACATAACCTCACCCCTACCAACCGTCACCGACACACACACACACACACACACACACACACACCTCAGTACTTAAGTGACACGCACGTACATGTATGGATTTCCCTCTTTAAGTCATTACCATCCTTCCCACCATTAAGTGATACATGATACGAGAGGTGACATATGCGCCACCTGTAGATCCCCCCCAGCCCCCACCACCCCCCCCTCCACCACCACCACCACCACCTGAGCCCACAGTCCCTTCTCCCAGGCTACATAAACTCAAGACTTCCCTTCACCCCCTCAGCTCTCATGGGAAAATATCAGAGGCCCTTCTCTTGGCCAGGTGCTGTGGCCCTCTGTCCCCGGGGGCAAGCCCTTTCTTCCCCCAGAAAAACACAACGACAAACTTCTCCCAGCCTCTTCAAAGGGAGCAACAACAGCCGTCTCCCAGGGGAGTGGAGGGGAGAGGAGAGGAGCACAGCATTGTGGGAGAGGGGCAAATGACACAGAGAGCGCAGGAGGGCAGCTGGTGGGAAAGACTATGGGACAGAAAAAGAGAAAGAGAGACTAGGGAAAGAAAAACAGAAAGATAAAGAGAGAAACAGAAAGATAGAGAGAGAGGAAGAGAGACAGGGTGAGGAAAGAAAGGGACAGAGACAGAGGGGGGGAAAGGAGCGAGAGAGAGAGAAAGACACACAGAGAGAAAAAAGGAGGAATGAAGCTTGCATTTAAAGAAGCATGCATTCTCACAACAAGAGGCCCGTGCTTTTTGAAGGCAAAGAAATAAGTCAGTGGGGATAGGAGGGGAGTGGAGGAGCGGAGGAGAGGAGAGACAGATGAGGGGAGGAGTGATGATGGTGCTTTGAAAAAAAAAAGGTAGAGCATGGAGAGGAAAAAATACTTTGTAAACTCTCAGTTGAGTTTCTTTCTTGTGCCTGTGACTGTGAGTGAGGAGTTTCCTGAAAGTTGTGCGGCTTCTGTGTGAGGGCAGAGCCACCTGGGGAGCGCTACATGGGTGGTGGCAGAGGCAGTTCCGCTGTGATTCAATCCAAAGCACTATGCCTGTCGTCCGCCATCTTTCATGCCTCCCTTTTTTTTCTCTCCTGCCTCTGCTGCCTGTTTTGTGCTGTTAGAATCGGAGGCCCCTGTTGTTTAAGAAGAAGGGAAGGGAAAAAAACTGTGGGAGCCAGGACCTGGGCACTCCTGCAGAGTGAGCCCAACCGAGGGCTCCCATTTTACCGCCCTTCGAAGGTGGCGTTTGGAGTGGATGCGGTGTGGTGGGGGGGTTGGGTTGGGTTGTCAAACAGCCCTACGCCCACTCCCCCGGCCCATTTTCAAATCCGGTCCCATTTCATCAGCAACGAGTGCCGAAGCCGCAGGGTAAATGCAAGAAAACAGATGGGAGGCAGCACGGAGGGAGAGGGGCAAATAAAAAAAGGGGGTATTGTAGCGGGGTGACGTGGCAAGGCAAAGCCAAAGCCAGACAATGCAGCTCCAAAAGCTGTGAAGATAAAAAATTATTTGGAACATATGTTGAATGTTTTGCTTTTTGCAAAAAAACGCATACAGCAACAGAGCTCTTTGGGAGGTATGAGAACAGACAAACAGTGTCAGAGGATCATGATTGGGGAAATGTGACCACCACAGAGGCGGTGGATTAGCTGAGGTGTAACCTCCAGACATCCAAACCCTCTGAGGGGAACTTCAAGAGTGCTAATCCCAGCAAAAGTGATCGTTCAGGGGGCCGCCTCGCCTCCACTCATCCCCAGCCATCTCAGCCGAGCTTAGCTCACCCCCACCACTCTACCGCCCCACACACAGTTCCATTCAAGGGGCGCTAATGAAAACAAGCTCGCTAATGTAATCAGTTATGTAAAACAAACACTTTTCACAAAAGTGCTTTTCCCCCTCTTAAACACACACACTCTCTCTGTCTCTGTCTTGCTCTCTCTGTCTCGCTCTCTCTATCTGTCTGCCTCTATGTCTCATTCTCCCTCACACACAATCACACACACACACACACACACATTCTACAGCCATCGTGGTACCCTTTCAGGAGCGTTGAGAAGGGAGGTTCAGATCAAAAGGATTCCAGGCCCAGACTCCCCACTGTCACCACCATCTAACCCACATTCTCAAGGACCCCCATTCAGCTTGGGGGTACCATGGAACAACAGTTATAAATAACTATCTCACCAGGTATGCTCTGCAGCATGGAAGGCTCTCAAAATATTACTCTTGAAATTCACATGCTGGCCCTCGACAACCAGTGTGATCCACATGAAATGTGGGTGGAAAAACATAATGGACTTGATATAGCACACAGGTCATACTCTTCTGCTGCTTCAGACAAAAGGGGATTAATAATGAATGTGTGTCATGCTCTCCCAAAGATCTAGAGAGTCTTGGAAAAGTCTACAGCGGTAGAATGAAAGAAAGCCGTTCACCCAGAACTGCTTCAAGGTAGCATAATTCAATGAAATATTCAGGGATACAGCCACTTTGTTTGAGCAAGACAAGAGGGAAAAATATCCAAATAAATATTTATGTCCAGAACACCTTCCATTCTATTTTATTCATTTTCCCCGCAGTGCTGGGAAACCCATTAGGCACCTAGAATTCAATTATTTATAAAACAGAGCTCCTCGGAGCCCAAATTGTCAAAACGGTCCAGCTCCATCAGCAGGGTTTCTTTTCCGCCCTGGCCAAGATCTCACTTCACACCATCTGGGAAACGACGCTCCACAAAAAAGAGCTCCCACCCCTCTCCCGAGAAGGTCCTGAACGCGCCCTCAACCCAGAGAGCTCACCACTGAGGTCACGCTCACTGTTAGCTTGTAGACTACCAAAGGAACTTGCCCTGAAAATAAAATCCCCAGACATCCTGAGGTCTTCTGACTGCTTCAAGACATTAACAGATAAATAACCAAAAAATCACTTTTGCCTCCAACTGAGGAAGTTGCTCATTTGAAACAGCCAATTAACTGAAACCTGACCACATTTCTAGTGCTTAGTGTTTAAAACCACATACAGAATCCTGTTACCCTGGACAAAGAAAGCGTTTTTATGGGCGAAAACTTCTCCTCACACTCTACGTCAGTCAAACCCTAAATCTTAACAAATTTAAGCAGTTGTTTCTAAACTATGAGAATAGTGTGCTTAAATACCGTCAATAATAACAGTGTTATGAAGGAAGAACTAGACCAAAGAACATATTTTCATGTCCTTTGGTCCAGAGGCATTCACTCCAAATTCCTTCCAGTAATTCTCACTTCCTGTTCAGAATATCAAAGGAATCCTCCGGTCTGGTTAGCTTAACTTCCTCATATCATTCTCCACTTCTCTGGCAAGACACATGGTTGATCTGAATAATTACGACACATTCTTTTCCTGTTTGTAATGTAGTCCACAATTTAAACATTTTATTTTTTAATCACGTCCATAGCCTCAAAATGTCTCTGTCCACTGCACTACCAGGTAACTGATGCTCTTATATACTAGTGTCCACTTGAAAGGACGCAAAAGATGGCCTGGCTTCCTGCTGCTTGAGTGGACTGGAGCAGAGCTTCCTAGTGGATTTCTGATGAGCTCTCAATCCTCAAAAATGCTTTTGAGACGAACCCCCAACCAAAAGAGGCTTAAGGTTTCTCTGAAGCGTTTCCAGAGGATTTCGCCTCTCGACAACAACAACACTCTCTATGTGTTTACCACGATGCCAAATACGAAACAGACATGACCTTTACTAGGCCAGACCTCAGACTCACAATGCAGCCCTGTCACCAGATTGTCAGGCTGCAATGCTTTCAAGTCAAGCGTGATGTATTACCTCAAGAAAAACCTTGCATCTGTTCCTAGTCTTGACACATTTGTTCCCATCAGAGTCCAATAGACCATTCTGCCCCATACAAGAGAGGTGGGGGAAAAAACAAGTCTCTCTCTCTCTTGCTGTCTCTCCAAACTCAGCTGAAACATTCATCATATGTAGGAATGCAACTGTGAGATTATATAAGCCTAACTGGTCATTGCTTTCAGTAGAATACACAACTTTAATGTAGAGTGTTCTTTTTTTGCTACTCTTGTACTCTTACTCTGGCGGTCTGTTTAGAATTTTGCAACCCCACTTTACTATTCAGCAAGAATAAACAAAAATCCCTCACCTCCAGCTTCAAAGAGATCATTTGCAATTATAAGAGAAATCTCCCTGGCAGCCATTTAAAAGCCACCATTATGTGCAAGGCATACGTGTATTCCAAAACTTCAATGCTAATCACCATTGAACCAACTCTTTCAGAAAAGCCAGACTTCTGGAAGTCTAATGAGGTCCCGCGCATTGAATACCTCATTTCTTCTACGTTCCACTGGGTCATGAAAAAAATCTGTTGACCACATACACGAAATCCTAACTGATACTATTACAAACACAAGGCAAATACTTTGCGTAATTCCTTTCTTACGGAATGGTTAAGCGCAATTGTTTAGAAACAACGCGGGAAAATTGCTTTGGGCGACATTTAGACTAATTGGGTGTACTAAATAAGAAAGATTGTTGCGTCACTGTTAATCAGCTGTATTTAATCTAAATATAGTCAAGAATTTAATACACTGTATCTATATTAAAACAACGTCATAACTTTAAAGGCATAAACTGATTATCTGTTCTTATGAAAAATTGTGCAGCATAGCCAATCTTTCAACCTAAATTATTACAAAACTATATTGTAATGATTCCTTTATATTCATAAAATACAATCAAAAACTTAAAACCTCTTCAGTCCCTAACCTACACCGACAGTTTTCAGCCAAAATCTCTCAACAGACCTCCGAACGACCAAACTTTGCACTTGAAAACTTCAGCAAATATATACGACCAAGTTGCTCCGTAGACATCCCACATTTACAAAATTAACACCCTTTTGATATCTTAGATGCATGCTAAGCAAACAATTAGTTCAACTGAAAACCGTATTCACTTACCCGACCAGACAGCCCGCAGGTACTTTTATGGTGACAGTCTTGTTCAACTCTTGAGCCCGTGCAATAGTACTTCTGTTTAACGATCCAATCATCGATTCCTTTTCTTGCTAAACAGGCATTAACTACGAAACTGTCACCTAAGTAGTGAAAAAGAAGAAGACGTTATATTGTAACAATGCCTAAATGACTTTATACCGCTGATTAACCGCTTTGACAATGTTACTACACTCAACATGCTTGTCCGCAAGATTTGCAGTCAAAAAGAATAGGTTCACATATGATCTAAAAAGGAACAATGCCTACAGTACACTCACCTTCCGGGCTCTCCCTTGGTTTACAAATTGCAGCTTTTCGTATAATTTGAAAGAAGGACAGAGAAAAGAGAAGAGGTAGGCGATTACTCCAAACAACTCCGGACGACGAGATTTTTGACTAACGTTACTTTATTGAATGTGTAATGAAAGGCTGTAAGTCTTACCATGTTTCGAATGAAGTTTACCCATTTCTCTGCATCGGGTTATAATGGAAAACCATCAGATTAGCAATAATCCAAATTTCACAATCGTCCGTTTATATGGCAGGCAGCGCGCTCAATACATCCTACGGCGACAGGGCTACACTGTCTTTGATCCAGGCGAAGCTCTTCCTCTCGTCTCCCTTCCAAGTGGAGGGGAGGCGGTTACCAAAACCAGCACTTCAACCACTGAAGGAACATGATTGACACCTCGCCCGAGATTAGACAACTCACGGGCAGTCTCGCTGTGTTTTATTGGTCCGTGGCGGCACATGAAAGCGAGCCGAGATTCTTTTGGAGTCTCCAAATATAAAGAGCGCAGCCCCCACACGCCATATTCAGAGAGAGACAACTGGGTGAAAGCCGGGAGCAGGGCGCAGACCAACTGTCTTTGAAGATCCCCAGCTCTCTAACATTTAAAGCAAAACGTTAAACTTCTGTGGTAACGCCAGTGACTTGCAATCACATGCAAGCGAGATTTCTGTCATGTCCTATTTTGAATCGAAATTATGATGAAGATTTGCTGACCAGTGGTGTAAAGCGGAGAAAGAGCTACAAAGGGAAACGTTTGCTTTCTTCTCCATTCTGTTTTAAATGTGTGGACAGATGTTCAATTTTAATATGGCTTCATCTTAATAGATGTGTTTTCCCGTAGCTCTTAGTAAAATCCCAACAAATGTGATATAACCCGAATAAACTGTTTTTCACCAACATTAGTGGTGCTACACTGTAAAAGAAGCTACAGTGCACATCCTTTTGCATTTTAAGCAGGACTCCCTATTCTAATCCCCAAAGCAAATGCCTAGTTACTCAACTATTTAGTTTACTTTTGAATTAGTCCAGTACTGAGTTATTCCCTTGATCAGTGTATAAATGATCTGATAGATGTGTATCAAGTCAAACCAGTATTGTCTTCTGAAACTGCACCACTGCCAATTGTTTTCCTAAATATAATGCAAGCTCCTTGTTGCACTGAATGTGCTAGATGAGAAAGTCTTACCCCCCCACAAGGCTGTATTGTAATGAACCTAAAATAATCCACAGTCCTGATGGTCAAGTCTGTGTTTACGTTTGCATTCTTGGTCAGCTGTGGAAGAAGACACCAGTGGCCACCATGCCCATCAAGTCCTGTGGCTAGCAAATCGTGCCCTCTTCTTGCCCCCTTCCTCCCTCTCTCCCTCTCTCCCTCCCCCCCTCCACACCTCTCTCCATCAGGCCCTAGCAGCACCCCCGATATGAGCATGGCCCCACAAGGCCCAGCCACAGCAGCAGCAGCAGCAGCAGATAATATCACTGGCACTGGCCTGTGTAAGCACAGCTACAGGCAGCCAAAAACTCACTCAAAGTCGGCCGACTGCTGCCGCCCTTCTGACACTAGTCCCGCTGGAGAGAGAGCGAGATGGAGAGAGAGAGAAAGAGAGAGAAAGAGAAAGAGAGAGAGCGAGGCTGTGTGCGCCACAGTGTCAACCGCCAGCCCTATATCTCTCCCTGATCTGCAGACTGATGTCTACTGGGACTCTCTCTCTCTCTCTCCCTCCCTCTCTCTCTCTCTCGCTCTCTCTCTCTCTCCCTCTCTCCCTCTCTCTCTCTCTCTCTCTCTCTCTCTCTCTCTCTCTCTCTCTGGTTTCTCTGAACCCTGTGTGGCTGCCTGTCTGCATTCAGCTTCAGCCAAGCTTGAACGGACCTGTGGGAGTATTCCTCCCGTATGGGAGGTCCTTGGGCTGGCATGCAGAGCCCCTGTGCTAGCGTTGAGCGCTAGGCTAGTTTCCTAGGTGAGGCAATGGAGTAGGTGGCAGAGAAGAGGAGGAAGGAGAGCAGTCAGAAGAGGACAGCAGTATGTCCTGTGTGCAGTGTCAGTGTGCTGCTGTGAACTGGCGGTTGTTGTGTGTGTGTGTATGTGTGTGTATGTGTGTATGTGAGCATATGTGTATATGAGTGTGTATGCGTGTGCTTGTGTATGTGTGCGTGTGTGCATATGTGTGTGTGTATGTGTTTCAGTGTGTGTGTGTGTGTGTATGCATGTATGTGTGTGTGTGTGTATGTGTTTCACCGTGTGTGTGTGTGTGTGTGTATGTGTTTCAGCGTGTGTGTGTGTGTGTGTGTGTAGTCTGGGTCTGCTCCACCAGCAGGTTCGCCTCTCACACCTCAAAGACTGAAAGCTGGTGGTGAAACAAGTCACAGGTCAATAGAGCTGTGTTGATAGCAACACAGGACTCAGCCGCATCAAAGACCAGCAGCGGCGGGGTCATCCTGTCTAAATGCATTTGTGGCTGGCAGGCAGCTTAGGACACAGGCCCATGACTGAGGTTGGGAGCCAGGCACTACACCCCCTTTGCCCGTCCTTCCCCACCCCCGTGTGCCCCCCATCCACCCCCTTCCCACAATGCCTCTGCTCGGCAGCCGTTTCCACATCCTGAGCCCATCACTGCGTGCCTTACCAGAAGAATCACACAGGCCGCTTTCAACTTCCACCGCCACAGACACACAGATGAGCTTGTTATTATAGCCACTCGGCCACTTTTTTTTTTTTTTTTCGGTGGGAAAAAGAAGGCCCTGTCCCTCTGACACACTTCCTGTCCTTTGAAGAGGCCAATGGAAAGACAGCTTTTGCAAGCCCTATTTCCCAGCTTCGCCTTTGATGCCTAGGGAACGAGGAGGTGGAAGTGGAGGATGGAAAGGGGGGGTGGATTGTGTGTGTGTATGTGTGGGTTGGGGGGGGGGGGTGTTTGTCAGGGAAGTAACGCCAGCATTCCATCGAAACACGCATCACTAGTCATCCTCAGCTTCTGTCACAAACATGGTCTGTCATCTTAAGTCCGTCTGGGGACAAGCAACAGACAGCCCAATATGACAGTGAAGACCTACAGTGCATATTTTGGAAAAGCTTCCCTTCCATCACTGCTGTATTGCCATATGGACCAAACCATTTCATTTGTGTACAAAGACAAAAACTATGCTGTGTGTAAAAAAACACTGTGGGGAAAATGAAACTGTAATTATAATGTTTTCACAATGCCCAATTTCCCATGTGCAAGGTGATCTGTATAAGTTTGTAAAACAGACACCTGCCTGCCTGTCTGTGAAGTATGCTGACTTCCAGGAGCACCTGCCTTGGTGGCCTGCCCTGGAGTAGCATTCCGCTCTGAAGGTTCCTTGTTCTCCTTGGAAACGGGCATAAAAGGAATACATTCACTTCCCTGGAACTAAAGGGGGGGTGGATCTAATGGTTTGTCAGTGTTTATGTCCCTGTAACAATGATGGGAGACTGCCTGGGGAGTATACTAGGGGCTGATGGGAAGAGGGGTGTGTGTAGAGAGGGGGGGTGGAGTGTGGGGTGGGGGGTAACATGGAAAGGGGTTTGGGGGTGGCAGTTGGAGAAAGAGGGGGAAAGGAGAGCAGCTGCTGTGCGCTTGGAGCACAAACATGTGACTGTTGCCTTTTTTCTTCTATGCGGACAGAAAAGAAGGGGGAGTGGATGTTGTAAAGGGCAGAAGACAATCATGGTTGGAGTACAGTGTTGATTCCTGTGATGGCGGGGGCCAGGGCCATTGTAGGGGCCCAGCATGAGACGTGTCAGTGAAGGGAGACAACTTCACGGGTCGAATTCCGGACTGGCGTGCGAGTGTGGTCCGGCACATGGACGTGTGCAGCATGGCGCCCTCAGACACACACACACACCATGTGCAAGAGTCAAGACACACACCAAACAACACAATACAATAATAAACTTTTGGTTTTCTTAGAAGTTTACTGAGCCAGTGTGTTGAGTATGTGTTTTTGGAAGTCTAGTTTCCAAGTCACGAAATCATTGAAGTGCAAAAATACAGACAAGCATGCATTTAAATATCAGCAACGACTGATTCATGTACTAAAAATAAGGTTCTCATTTTAAAGGTTTACATAAAAATGCAAAGATACTGTAAATTATATTTTCTTTTGATATCAAAGCAGATGAAAGAGCAACATTTCCGTTTTATTTGCCAGTCAATGAGAATACACTCCAAGAATTCTGGCAAAAATAGTTTGTTTTCCACTTTAAATATGTTAAAATTAAATATGCAACTTAAAAGCTAGAAAATGAAAGAGTGTTCCAGATAGGCCATTTAAGGGCTTCTCTTAATTAGTTGCTGATCCTGTGTTTTATGTTTTTGGCTTGTAGAGCAAATGGCCAAGCATCCCTCGTACGCCACTTAAGCATTCTGTTTTATCTGACAAAGGCCAACAAGGGAAACTACTTCTTAAGGAGCTTTTAAAACCACAGTAGCTTTTTGTTGTCCCATTTTCTCCCTTAACTGTAACTCCCTATAAAGTGAGTGTAAAGTACAGTCTTTGTGGGCTATGCAGGGAACAGTGTGAAAAGCAAAAGTGCACCACCACCACCAAGTCCTAACCGTTGCACAGTCGATGTTTCAGTTGAAACACAAGAGAGTGTGCCGACCTGAATTTGGCTCCATAATCAATGCTTCATGCCTCCATACCTCTCTTTACGATCCGCAGCCGGCGCTGACTCGTTTTTGAAGCGGCGGGGGTGTAGGCCCATCCAGAACGAGGACACAATTAGTGTATTCAGCCAAAAACAGTGGGGATCCCCCTTTGATGTGGGGATCAAATGAAGGAGCTGTGTGTTTTTGTCCAAAATGACAGGCTTGCCAGGTTTACTAATGGGTAGCTAATAGAAAGAGAGGTTTATGATGCTCATTAATTACACTGCCTGTCATGCACTGGAGGCAGAGCAGGCTGGAGATGGGAGGAGAAGAAAGAGAAGGGAGAAGAAAAGAGGAGAAAGGAAAGGAATGGGGTGCAGGACGTGGACGCAGAAGGCAGGAGTGAAAGGGTTGGGGGGGTGGTTGGGCAGAGAAGGGGAGGGGGCAGGATTGACGGGAGGGAGGGAGGGAGGGAGGGATGTGAAAAGAAAAGAAGGAGGAGTGGAGAGAGGGCAGAAAAGAGAATGGGAGGAAAAGAGAGAGAATGGCATGGGTGACCGGCGCTCTGTTGGCCTGTGAGGGGGCTATTGCTGAGGGGCAGAGAGGAGAGGGGGGAAGGGCAGAGGCCCCCAAACCTGAGGCCAGACAGGCGCAGAGAAAAGAGTGCAGGAGAGAGAAAGAGAGGCAGAGCGAGTACAAATTCAGGACAGAGAGAGTACAAATTCAGAACAGAAAATCGAGAAAACAAGCAACACAAATAAAACAAAAGAGAGAGGGGTGAAAGAAAGAAAGCAAAGAAGGAATGTAAGAAAGAAAGAAAGATGGAAAGAAAGAAAGAAAGAAAGAAAGAAAGAAAGAAAGGAAAAGAAAAGAATATAAAAAAAGACAAAGGGTTTTAAAAAAGGAGGCAAGCAGATAAAATAATCCTTTTTCTGAGATAAGAGAAGCCACCAAGACAGGAGCTTCAAAGAGAGGGAGACGATCTCGGGGGAGCACGCCGTAAACCTTTTTCCACATCTTCAGAGGGAAATTTCAGTCCCTGATCCAAACAGGGTCTGGCTCTCAGCACCGAGCTCTCCGCAGGCATCCCAGGGCCCGCGCACCTCCTGGGGTGACTCACACACTTCCAAGCAGCATTTCCTTTTGAACCGCCGGGCCCCACATTGCGCTATGATGAAGATCAGCACATAAGGTGCAAATGTGAATGGCTAATGAGAAGAAGCCCCCCACCTCCAAAAAAAATGCAACACATAGATGCACACACTTATAGTACACACATGTACGTATGCACACATACACACACACAAACACACTCACTCACATACCCCCCCCCCCCCTCACACACACACAGACACATGCACACAAACACACCCACTGATAAACACACGCACTTACACATGCACACACACACACAGACACTCCCACACACACATACACAGGCAGACATGTACACCCACACATACCTACAAACACACACACACCTACAAGCACAAACACACACACCTAGACACACATACAGACAGGTAAACATGTACACATACAGAGATAGACAGACATGAAGACTGACAGAAACACACACACACACACACACAAAGAAAAAAGGAACAAGACTACATAGATGTATGTAAATGTAGACTGTGTTGGTTTGCCCCACCTCACTGCCCTTCATCACCAGAAAAAAAGTGCTTCCTTAATGCATCCTCTGATGTGCATAACGTATGATGCTACATGAAAGGGTTTTTTCTAGGTCATTCATTGACTGCGATATATAGAACAACTCTTGATCTTAGAGCAAAAAAACGCCTCTTAAAGAAAACACAACTAGGAAATACTACAGTCCTTCTTGCACGGAGGTACTCATTCATTTTAGAGGGACATTTCTCATTCAAATGCATTTATATTAAGATAAGTGCAGTTCAACGAAGCAGCCAATTTAAGTGCAAGAAGCCTAAATAAATGCTTCAAATCTAATTTCCAGTTTTATTATTAGGCCAATGTTTCTTTGACTTACAAATAACCAGGCTCAGGACCTTTACCTGAAGCATTCATTATTTTGCAATGACCTGTAATGGTATCAGAGGAGTAGTGGTTTGCTCTCTTCTCTCTTCTGCTCTCCTCTCCTCTCCTTTCCCCTCCTCCTCTCCTCTCATGTCCTTTCCTCCACCCACCTTTTCTCCACTCCTCTCCCCTCTTCTCCTCTTCTCTCCTTTTTCCTCTCCACTCCTTGCTCCTGTCCTCTTCTCTTCTCTCCTACTCTCCACTCTTCTCTTTTCTCTTCTCTCCCCTCCCATCTCTTCTACTCCCATTGTGGGTGGACACCAGCAGGGCAACTCTCGGAGACCTGAGGTTTATTTAGCTAACAGTCTCCCGCAAACCAAGCCCAGAGCCTGACACCAGAAGAATTCATTAACCCTGGCTTGGAGGCCGTACGCTTCTATATGGAACTTTTTTTTTTCATTTTTTGTTCTCTGTTCTCTCTCTTGCTTTCTTTCTGTCCTATTTCTTTTTTTCAGTTTGCTGCCCAGGGGCCTTTGGTTGTGGAGAGCGCTATCAGATTGCGGTGTGTGTTATATCATGTTCAAGGTATTCACTGGAAAAAAAAACAAAACCCAACCCCGTCATAACTTTGTGCTAAAAAAAACAATGGGGCTGCCTAATACCCCAATATTTACCACAGCAAAGGGAGGGCCGCTAAGAAAAACAAGGCTAAGGGTTTTTGCGAGGGGGGACCTACTGGCTCTGGTTGCAGTAGGCTTCCTCTTCAGCCAACCTTGAGCTTTTGACCCCACAACCACAATCAAAAAGGGAGCAAAAGAAGTTGACGTTGTGTTAATGTGTGTGTGTGTGTGTGTGTGTGTGTGTGTGTGTGTGTGTGTGTGTGTGTGTGTGTGTGTGTGTGTGTGTGTGTGTGTGTGTGTGTGATGTTGGTGAAGGTGGTGTTTGAATGAAAAGAAAGAGGCATGATAAACTCTTCAAGAATGATGGGAGGATGGAGAGAGAGAGAGTGAGAGAGAGAGAGAGAGAGAACACCTGAAGAATGGGAATAAAGAGCAGGACCAAAAGGGCACTTGGTCCCAGAAGAGACTGGCAGCACTAACCATGAGCTTAGGGTCTGGAGTCAGATGTTGGTGTGTGTGTGTTTGTGTGTGTGTGTGTGTGTGTGTGTATGTGTGGAGGTGGGAGTCTCAGGTGGTGGTGTGGGTTCGGTGCGGTCTTTGAGAGAAGGGGAATAAATGGACAAAGTGGTCAGTATGGCATTGCCTTTTTCCCCCATCACAGCCAGTGGTCAGCACACCTGAGATGCCCATGTAGTATGAATGGCAATACCTGTTATAGTGTTGTTACATAATATATATAATAATACTATATTGTATATATAATATAATATATTGTTTTAGTGCTGTGTTCCCAATCATATTTTAAGTATACAGTGATCCCTCGCCACTTCGCGGTTCACTTATCGCGGATTCACTATTTCGCGGATTTTCAAAATGCTTTTTTTTTGGTGCATTGTGTTCTGCATTCTGATTCGCTAAAAACATGCTACGAAATGTGCTATCATTTTGTCGTCTCGTGCAGTTATGTGTACGTACATAAAACAGCTTGGCATGTCGGTGTACAAGGATCTTTTTGCAAAGAAGAAAAAAGAGCGACAGCAGCTGCCTATCACTATGTTCTTCTCCCGAACAAACACTGCACCGCGGGCTTCAGAAGACAACACTGCAGAGCGCAATCAGAATGCAGCGGCCCAGTCTGAAGAGCAGTGAAACGGCCTACACGTGAGTCACTGTATTTGTATACATGTAATAGTTGCTAATATTAAAAAAAAATAAAGTTTTCTATTTCGCGGATTTCACTTATCGCGGGTCATTTTCGGAACGTAACCCCCGCGATAAACGAGGGATTACTGTACATACATTTTTTCCACACAATGGTCATGTGCAAAGGTCACGTTATTGCACAATTGAATCACAGGGGTTAGAACTCTTGGTAACACTTTATTTTATGGATCCTTTTACAGTGTATCTAAATGTAAAAACATGTAACATTATGTACTTACACTGCACATACCTAATACTTAGACTAATTCTAACCTTTACCTTAACCCTATGGTACAGTGTAAGTACATAATGTTAGATATTCTTACAAACGTTGCTACACTGTACTTAATGATGTGCATACATAAAAAGTAACACTGTAAAATAAATGAATCACAAGGAATACAACTCTTTGAAACTCTTTGAGTCCTCAGCACAGAAACTTTACAAGGTGTCAGGGCTTAGAACAGAATGGCAAAAACAAATAAATTTGTGATAAAGTACATAAAATTGTGGTGCCAAATGTCATTGGATGGTAATTTCGAGAAATTCATTAACGTTATGCTAATGGTAGTACATGGGCACCTGGCATGGCAAGCAGGGGCTAGCAGACGGCCATGTGAGTGCATTTCAGAGACACACACCACAATACCGCGGTAACATTATTCTTTTTTATTTGTTTGTTTTAAGGAGCTCTTTTAAAGACTCATTCTTTATCATCCAAATTTGGCCCTGAAAAATTCCCCACATGCTATTGTCAGCAGACCAAGGCATGCCTCAAGCGGCTCTGTAAAACAAGCGCTTAAAATACTTTTTCCACAACAATAAATTTTTTCTCTCTTCTCATTCAGTTGCCATCCCCCTCAAAAACTCTCGCTGAGCAAAAATTGGTTGGTGAGCAAGAGAACAGAAAAAGACTTATTGGAGACAGCACTATAAAAGTGGTGCTACTGTATTTTTTATTGCCTGGATTTCAATCAATGTTTAGCTGATGAACTTTTGTGTTGAAATTTTTTAAAGTGTTCATTTGGTCTCCACCTTACTACAGGCTACATGTGTGATTACAATCAAGCTCTGACCATTCAATTTGGGCCCACAACTTGTGCCATCAAAAAGAAGTCCACCTACCTCCCAATATGGATTGTGCATTATTTGAAAGATGTTATCAGTAGAAAGAGACTGCAGTTCAAGACTGCAGTTGTGTTCAAGAAATCACAAAACATATTGTGTTCCCAGACAGTTGAATCAAATATCAGTGCAAATAGTGGACATAGAGTCTGACGCTGGGATCAGCTATGCATTTTCCATCTCTTAGTCTCATTTACCACAGTCAACAAGCAGGTGAAATTTCATATAATTTCAGGAGTAGCTCAAGGGTAGAGAAAGAGTCATCACTCCCTAATGCAGGGACTGGAGTGTAAATATGGGCACTTTCGTACTTTCGGGTGGCAGTTTGCTGTGTACAATACACACAATGGAGGATTGGTTAGGATTAGTTAAAACCATCTGTCAGTCAAGTATATTAGGTGGGTGCATTGGCCTTTGGTGGCATAAACATTAGAAAGTCTTTGATTCAATGAAACAGCTACCTATGTGTGTCCTTGTTGATATTATTTTCATACCCTCCTCACCCGTAGAGGAAAATATGACGTCTGACAACAGTCTTATCTTTCAAACAAATCATTACTTACACTGAGTTCAGTTGTGTGTGTTTGCCCCTAAAAAACAGTGGAAACAAAAATAGAATTTAGAAAGGTCGTAATTTAAACTCCAAAGAAAGCCGGTCTATCAGTGTATTCCCAAACCCAATTAGGTCCAATTTAACTTCAGCTTGAGATCCAAAAATATCCTCTTTTGCTCCTAAAAAGAGTTTTGGGGAAAACAGATCAGATTTCGGTAAGAGCTAATTTATTTATAATGTGAGATAAAAACAAAACTGATTTAGCAGTAATATTTTTTCTCTGGGCCAAGGTTAATGGGGAATGTTTGTATACTTTATTTATACATAAAAACATAAATACCTGACCATATATTTATTATAAATAATGGCAAATGGCATTAATGACTGTAAAGGTCATGTATCAATGCCATTGATAGTTTTTTATTATAAAAGTTTGAGATAATTAGCTTGTCCCAACCAGACAAAGATCCAGGCTATGTCCATTTAAACTCCTGCTGTAGCTGAACTTTGTTCAGGATGCTGTACTGGTATTACCAGATGCCAGGGATCTATCTGTAAACAAAAGCAGATCTAGATAACTGTCCAGAGATTGAAATCAGGCTTGAGTTACTTGACAACCTGAACATAAAGAAAGAAGGTGTTGAGATGTTCCAACTGTCCTCTGTTGCTGTGGAAAGAATGCAAAAGTAGTATGTCAGGTACAGTAACTGTGCTATGAATGTGATTTGCAGTGCTCCAAATCAGTCAATACAAAAATAATGCAGTGAATTACCTACCAGTTAGTGTGTTTTGCTATGTACCTAAACTGTAAATCAACTGAGCTTTATTCAAAGCAGCTCAGCTCTTTATTTCTCCCGTATATGACCAACAGTAAATAACATTATTTTTGCCAGGACTTTGGTCAAAGAAAAAACATGATAATTTTACCAGCCTTTGGTCTAATAGCCACTGTCCAAATATTTTCCTGAGTGATTGCTGGCTCCAGCAGTCCATTTCAGTTGGTCAGCCTGGCTCACCGCAAACGGAATGTCATGCAAGAAAAAAAAACACTTATTTTGTTCATCAATTCTGAATCAATTTTGAATTTATCATTCTTTGTCATGTTGTGGTAGACAAAAATGTTTTTTCTTAGCTTTCTACCCAGGAATAAAAAGAAACTTGGAGGTGTTCCCCAAACAGAGAACCCTCACAGTGGACTGCTTCATACACATCTAGGCGAGGAAAGAAAAACAACTCTAAAAAAAAATTCTCATTTCTTGCCGGAGTTCCCCTGAACAGCTCCTTATGGTGAGTTTGTTATGTTATGGAGGGAGCAGAGGCAGGTGTCTAGGGTCTGAGTGACGCCACTGAAAAAGAGAAGCAAAAGAGAGAGAGAGAGAGAGAGAGAGAGAGAGAGAGAGGCAGTGGGAGCAGGTCCCCAGCAGGAGGAAATCCCTGCTTCCTTCGGGTGCTGATCAAACACTTGGCAGGATCTGCCACCCTCCTCCCCGTGGCCCCCGTGCTCCTGACACATTCTACAGATGTCTGTCTTCCTTAGTGTTGCGTGCTAACCTGCCATTCTGCCAATGCCATTGTAGTGGCAACTCTAAACAGCTCCTACAGTACATCCCGCCATCGCCATCATGACAACCACCACCCACGACAGTCAGATACCACCCGATGGGTACATGAGACCTTGAAGAGCGAACTGCATGTTTTTCTGTTGTTGTCAGAACTGCAAAAAGGTCAGCCGCATACACTCAGAACATCCGCACTTTCTTTGCCATGAAAGGCCAGCACACTTCCTCCGTCGCTGCTGACACTGTGAACTTAAGCCTAGTGGGGATATACTTAACTGCCATCATAAAACCGGTCTCTGAGGTGCCAAACAGACAGACAAACTGCCCGCAGGACATTGTGCTTGGGGGCAAAAACAGATCAAAGTCCAGCTGGCATTCACGCTATTTATTAGCTTCACTCTGTGCGATTACTGTCAGTCATACAGTCAAGGAATTCTGCGGGCCTTTCAACTACCTGCGTACGTGTCAAGCCGTTGAAGGGATTAGTGTGTTTAGACACATGCACAAAATAAGTAAAACAGGTTTGTTAAAATGTATTTATAAATCTTTGTATGTACAGGTGATGTTACAGTTATGGTTACAGTTACAGTTATTATGCACGTTTCATAATTATTCATTATTACATTATTATAATGAACAAATATCAAGTTGACTCTATAAGTGTTTACAGTGAGTACAACTTAAATCTTACCTAAGAAAGTCTTGACTTCACAGAAAAAAATATATTTGGTACTTTATCAGACTTGTGATATTATGCATATCGTGAGAAAATGAATGAGGATCTTCAGCACCGTTCTTACTAGTTAGACAAAAGTGACCATTTAAAACTCAGGGTTAGGACTACATTTCTAGATTTCTACATTTGTCTACGTGTTGTGTGACCGTGGCCATATCTGCCGTGAGGTCTTTTTTCTAAACACAGGGGGTAGTGACCCTTGAAGAAGGGCTGACGTAGTATATGCCCTCGATAGCCAGCGAGGAGAAGGCCCCTCCCCTCTCTACTGTGAGTAGGGGCCGTTGGGTCACCACAATAAGACAATTCATCTCCCTAATGAAGCTGTGCTCTGGGTTGGGGTGGGGCTATGGCTGGCATCCCTGCCCCACTGAGGGAACAACACAGCTCTTGGGTCTTTGTTGGGGCCCAAAGGTGGTGGTGGTGGTGGGTGGGTTGGGTGAAACCAAACAAGGGCAAGCTGGGAGAGGAGGAGGTTAACTGGGGTGTTTTAGTGTGTGTGTGTGTGTGTGTGTGTGTGTGTGTGTGTGTGTGTGTGTGTGTGTGTGTGTGCGGTGCATGTGTGTGTGTGTGTGTGTGTGTATGTGTTGCGGGGGGTATTCTTGAGAGAAAAGTGATGTCATGCACTTAAGCAAAGCTCAGGCCTCTTTCTTACCCACTAATGCCTGGGAAACTGTTTTGTTTTAATTGGGGATGGCTGGGTGGGCAGTTAGACCAGTACAATAATAAAAAAAAAAAAACTCCGGATGAGAGGGCTTTATGAGTTGGTATTTCTGCCGTTAGAAATAAAAAAAATAAGAGAGTGGAGATAAAAAGAAGAGAGAGACTTAAGAGGACAGTAGTCATGACAGCACCTTTGTAAAGTAATCTAAAGCAATATAACTCTAAGCTTCTGAGGATATGTCAATACTAATGTGTTTTCGAATGAAATCTTACTGTTTCCTTTGTGCCTGTCGTTGCCTGTCGCTGCCACTCCGCCTTTTTTGAAAGCTCCTGAATCACAACAAACTGCAAATGCAACCCCCTCTGGATTAAAAAACAACCTGTGTTGCAGGGTTATGTGGATAGGTTGACTTGAAAAACAACAAAAAAAAACTTTGTCCTGATTGGACCTGTCATGTTTGTGTCCCTAATTCATTTTGCTCATGTTGTGTGATATGATTATCCACTATTGCGGAAGACGGCAATAAATGTAATCCCTTTTGAGTCTGCTGAATCACACCAGCTACCATTAGTAGCTGTGAATGCACAATGGAGAACCAACTGCAAAATTTTGTTGACCTTGTTGTCTTTGCCCTGTACACATGAACAGTCATGTGACCCTTATATGAATGGCCATGTGATCAGTGTTTCAGGCATTCTGTCATTTTAGTGTTAATTCCGATTTCAAAGAAGGTATTGCTTCCAGAAGTAAAAACTGTGTTTGTGAACAGAAATAGTTTTGGTTCTGATATGGTGAGAATGAAGCTGAGCAGTACACGTTTACCTAAACCCAGAAAACGACAAGACTTATTTACATAATGAAATTCATTAGCAGATGCAAATTTAAAGCAGCTGTGTTGCTTTTGCATTCGATTGCTAAATTTTGCTTTATTTGGATGCCGAACACTCTCACAACTATGAAAAATGGCCTCTCATATCCTAGTCCATGAGAAAAGAGAATGAAAAGAAGGGCCACAGACTTCATATCTCCTGCATTTATCACCTACTTCTGATCATACCAGACAACCCTATCAGTTTACTCTAGTCGAGTTAGCGTCCAAGCCAGAGCTGGATATGTCTCTACTGCTCTCCAGGACAAGCTCATAACTCTGCTGGACAACTCCGCTCATGGTGAACCAGGGAGACCAAGACCTTCCATCTTCTAAATCATCCCAGAAGGAGCTGAGAGTGCTATTAGACTCTGTGTGTAAACTGGCACTCTGTCAGCTGAGTGATTTCCAGCCAGGCCCCCTCTTCTTCTTCTTGGAGGGCAGGAGGAGGGGAGAAATGGCTGGAGAATTTGGAGGGTCAAACCTTTGCAGGGGGCCCCTTACCCAAGCTGGCTGGCTGGCTGGCTGGGCTGGTTGGCTTGCTTGCTTACTTACTTGCATGTCGGGAGGAGACATCTGGAGAACGTATGGGGGCCCCCGCCTGGGTTCTCTCTCCTCCACAAATAAACAGGCTTGCGTTTCTCTCTCCTTCCCACCATCTCCCCTGCAGTCACCTGTGAAAACACAGTGCACGCTACCTATTTCACACAGCACTAACCACATCAGTTCTGGGGAATGGCTGTACCTCTGGGGATGGCTATCTCTCTGGGCGGCTGGGGGATGATTCTACCATCTACACTGATGGCCCTCAGCTATAGAGTGTTGCTTTTACTAAAGGATTTTACAGTTTGGTGGTATCAAATGTAAAAAAAATCACTTAGTCCACTATTTTGGTGGAGGAATCACACTGACAATGTTGTGTGATGTGTGAAATCAAAAATAGAAAAATAAGAAAACAAGAATAACACTTCATTAAACACAGAAATGCCACCTGGTGTGTGTGTGTGTGTGTGTGTGTGTGTGTGTGTGTGTGTGTGTGTGTGTGTGTGTGTGTGTGTGTGTGTGTGTGTGAGTGTGTGTGTGTGTGTGTGTGTGCGTGTGTGTGTGTGTGTGTGTGTGTATGTGTGTGTGTGTGTGTGTGTGTGTTTCAGTTATGTCAAATGTAAAGATAGACACAAACATCAGAGTATCTTACTATAATAAGATTCAGTTTATCTAGCAATCATCTGCTGTGTTAAGATCTGGAGTTCACCCAATGCAATAAGTCTGTGAAATGTTTTTTTTAACTCTCTTTCATAACAATTGTGCAACATGTACCTTTCAAGTTATGGCTGCATACCAACCTGCTGGTCTCCTTCTATCAGCCACAATTGAGAGTGTGCTAGTGCATGCCATTCATGTATGGTATGATGGCTGTACAGTGGCCGATGGAAAGAGTCTAAAGAGGGTCACCACAACTGCAGAGAAGATGATTGGTTATCCACTCCCGTCCCTGGATGCAATCACCAGCTCTAAGCGTCTCACGAGAGCCAGGGGCGATCATGAAAGACCACCTTCATCCCAGCCATCAACTCTTCAACATGCTACCCTCTGGAAGAAGGTTTAGGTCCATCAAGTGCAAAGCTGTAGTTTTTTTCCATGGGTTGAAAAGCGAACTGCATCAGAACTCTAAATGCACCTGAACAGTGACACTGCTCTCCTTATAGACACTTTACCTCATTGTCACTCTACTCTACTGTGTGTGTGCACGTGTGTGTGTGCATGCGTGCATGTGTAACTTGGGTCTGTTACCCCACTGCTGCTGTTGTTTATGTTCAAACTGTGCAATACCTACAGCATAATGTACAATACTCACAGCGCAATACTACTATTACTGTACTGTTCTGTATGCAGCTCATCCACCACTTTTTATTTATTATTTGTATTACTTGTACTATTATTTGTATTATGTGTATATACTCCCTTCTTCCTTGTTCTTTTTGTACGTGACAATTTGAGACTTTGATACTTTCATCTTGCACTATTGTGGCCTTGCTGTTTTAGTTTCGTTGTACAGGCAACTACACAACAATAAAGGTGTTGAATACGTGAATTCTTGAAATAGACGATGCTCTTACATTACCTCAAACATAATGTGACACTAACTGTACTTGATTAGTGGGGTTTGTTGTCATGTAAAGACATTGCATCTTAGCTGTTTACCTACTTATCTGCAAAAACTTGAAAGCCCAGTATGCTGGTTGAAAGGACTACTTCATACGACCTCTTTCATTAATGGTCCATGATGAAGCTGTCCAAGTTTACAAAAAACCACAACCCCAAAATGCAAGGGCAGCTGAATGCAAGATTAGAAACTCTCTGAACGTTGTGTACAAATTTGCCTTATCTATAATCAGAGGAATGCTTTTTAAAACACTGCAGGCTGCCAACAGAGAGGGGAGCCAAGGCTGGCCATGAAGGAGGGGGAAAGCATCATGAAGAGAGAAGAGAGCAGGAGGCCGACTCAAAGGTTCACTAAGAAAATCAAACAAAATGTAACAAAAAATGTTTTTTATCACCTTGCTTTTCATCAGCTTCCTTACAAAAGTTGGTTCTAAAGTTAGTTTAATTGGAATTCACAATTGGAACTTAAATGTTTATATATTGCATTTGTCGCATTTATAACTCTCTGACTGTTAAATAATTACATAAATACATAATTATCACATGACCATTACTAATATTAATATGATGTTTAAATATCATACATCAAGTTCATTATGGCGAAACCCCATAAAACTGGCCAAAACCATGTAATGGTAAGATACAAAGGTGTTGTTGACATTAAAAAACACAGTTCTAGTAGTTACTTATGTGTTGCTATGCCAGTTCTTACCTGATCAATTTGATTGTAACAAAGGCATGTCCAATTGAAATCCAATTGAATGTTAGTGTTAGAGCAGGTCATAATAATATTTAATAAAATAATTGTTTTTTTGTCTTTCATAGACAGTGAAGCCCTCAAAAAGCTAGTTTGCTACAGTGATTACCAGACAATTGTGTATTCAGTTATATGAAAATGCTACATGCTATATGCACACTACACTAGTACCTGATCTTTAACCCAGGATACTAATCAGGTTTTCCATTTTGTTATATTTCTGCATTAAAACTAAATGTTCACATTAAAACCTGCTTGTATTTTCCCCCCACTATAGCCCTCTCTCTCTCCCCACTGTGATGTGCTGTCTGATTCCAATAACATCTCTGGTAATTACACCTGTAACTCCTGTGGCTGACATGTTGTGTAAACTTCAAGAACCCTCTGATCAGCCAGCCTGCTTGGCATTTCTGGCCCTCCTCTCAGGTCCTTCCTCTGCGTCTCCTAACCGTCTCAAGGCCCTTTCCCTTCATACAGGATGCCTTCATCCCCCCTTTTTTTTCACGGCTGTAATTGAGAGCAGACCCAGAAGGGCCCCGCAGCCCCTCTGCATGTTTCCGTGGTGATGTCAGCACTGGAACGTTTCGGATGAGGACGCAGGGGTGATGGAGGTGGGTGTGTCCGCGGTAGTGGTGGTGGTGGTGGTGGGGGTGGTTGTGAGACTGTGGTGGGGTGGAATGTCTGCAGGTCTGATCCGAGGCCCAGAGAAAAAAGGTGGTAACACTTACCTCGCAGATGCTGAGGGGGAAAACCTACAGCGTTGATGCCTTAATGAAACTTCAGCGTTTTTTTTTCTTTTTCTGCAGGAAAAAGCAACTGCTGTGCTGTCTCTAATGAAGGTAATTACAGTGCCACAAAATATTGTAACTGCAGTTTTCTCTTAAGGTCAGTGCCATTACAGTTAGCCAATCTCAGGAGTAATTGCGAAACATTATGCCTGTCACTGCACAAATTTGTGTCGGAAAAATGAATAAATCCACTTTTGCTCGCAAAGTTGGGTACCCACATGTGACAAGCCCTCCTCTTTGTGCACAGCTAAGTACAGCTGGCCTTTGGGAGCCCTCTCTAAATGGTGTGTATTAATTAGACAGGCCTTTCCTGAGTTTTTTTGTGTGTTGTTCTTTCTGTTCCTAGGATTTAAAATGTAAATGTCCCCTCGTTAAGCTCTTTGCTTCATCCTGGTACACAACAAACTGGGCCCACCCGGAGCTGCCTTGACCCATTTCACCGCATGCAGGACATTTGCATGAAAGGACTGGAACTTGATGCCAAAATAAACATCAATTATAGCTGTCATCCGCCACCAAAAACAGCTGCAGCTTTGAACACCCGGAGCAGTGGGCTTCAAACACAAACCGTCTTTAAAGGGCTGCTTCACATATACCAAAGGCCTAGCTTTATTTAGGCCATGCTGTGCTGAAGCCCTGCAAATTAGGTGGGGAGCACTGAGAACTCTCTGGATAACAATAATGGGCCCAGTGCAAAAAGTAATCGCACATAATTAGATAATATGTATGTGTATTTGGTGTTATGTGCAGGCTTACTTTTAAATATAATTTGCACAAATTGCTTTGATGCATTTTTGCGATACTGGGCTCCACTTAACATTAACAGCCTATTCTCTATTTACTTAAGGACAGATAATGACAGTACGTTTGTGGGTGTTGGGTTACTGTTCAGAAGGGGCGGTAGTTATGGGTCTCCCAGGGTTCCCAGGGCTGTGAGTGGAGTGGGGACCACACTGAGGTCAGGTTGAGGGATAACTGAGAAGTAGTTAAGATCTCAGGCAAACTGACTGGTATGTGGCAGTTTACGGATGATTTACGGAGTACATAGTATGGATAAATATAGACCATACCAATACAGCATCACCCTGCTGATATGTATGTACAGGATATAGGCAGGAATAGACATTACATTACATGCATTATACATTCGTTTGAATATGACTACAGCATAGTGTTCACCCAGGGTTTTATGGCACCATCAAATCAAAGAGCAACGTTCTTAAATAAACTGTTGAAATTCTTAGGTTGCGTGACACGTGCACTCTAAACTATATGAGTTTATTTAATTAACCAAAACAGACACTCTTTTGGGACTATTTCTGGACCTCTCCATAGAGAATCGATGACCTCAAAATTGTCTCTAAGGACACTTCAGAAACACGCCCCCCTCTAAACATCTCTGAAGGCCACTTTGAATAAGGTCCATCTCTAAACATCCAGGACAGCGTGGCAGCAAATCTCTCACCCTATCTGGCAAAGGGCAGCGCTGTCCCTGCCGCCTGGCCCCGGCCTGATAAGCTAGGCCATGAATATGAAACAGATCCATATGAAACAGTCCTCTCTGTGTCCACTTCAGGCCTTGTAGAAAGCAAAGCAAAAGGCGTTTACCCAGAGTGCTTTGCTGTCTCAACTCTCTCTACTATAAGGGGCACATGTGTGTGTGTGCGTGTGTTTTTTTTTTCTCTCAGTCTTTCTCTCTTTCTTTCTTCTTCTTCTTCATCTTGAGAGAGAGACAAGCACAAGCGCTTGAACTAAATTACCAAATTAACACTGAGTCGGTGGAACGTGGAGAGGGAAAAGAGAAAAGAGCTTTAAATTGCTTTGATGTGGGCTTTTTGGGGAGGGGTCCAACGCCACAGCAAAAAAAAAAAGCTAATCTACCCGCCATATTGCAGATTAGCCTCTGCCTCAACCGCCACCTCCTCCCAAATGTGACTGTTCTGAGATGGTCAAGGTAATTCTGACCCACTTAGTCTGCTTTGATCCCACAACGCCTTTTTTCCACAGATCCTCCGTGCGAGAGTTCAAACTGATTTTGTCACCGCCAACCATGGCCCCGTTGCTAAGATTGGGCGTAGAAGCTAAGCCACGCCGAGCTGCCAGGAGCTGCTGACAGCAAGCGGAGTTGAAAGCACTTTGTAGCGCTGACAATCAGCGTGGATGACTAGCTGCTAATGGTTTGCACTCCCACTTTCCCTTGCGCTCTCTTACTTTCTCTCTATCTGTCTTTCTCTCTCTTTCTCTTTCTCTTTCTCTCTTTCCTTTCTCTCATTCTTTCTCACTCCCTCTAGCCCTCTCAACTTTTCTTTCTATCTCTCTCTGTCTGCCTGTCTCTTTCTCTGCCTTCCTCCATTTACCGTCTGTCTAGAGAGAGCGAGAACAGAGCAATGTACCATTTCTTCACTTTAACATTTGGAAATTGCAAATGGCTTGTTTGTCCTTGTTGTGTTGCTCTTGCTTTTTACTCAAGTGGAATAAATGATGGGCCTGACAGAGTGTTTACTGCTGTGTACTGATGTAAGGTTGTTCTGAGAGAGGTGTGTTGTGAGGGGATGAACAGGCTTTTGTTTTAGTATTTTTTGTTACAGTATTATTAATGCTGTTTGACCCTGAGTGGTTTGTGTGGATACTGTACTCTGTTCTCTGCAGACAAGCCAAAGTGACACATCATGCTTATGTGATTGTAATTCTGTGCATCGTGGTCCTCTTATGTTTAAAGAACTGTACAGTGTTTCTACATCAAATTCATCATTGGGTAATGTAACTTTCCATTTGTCAATGTCTTTGATCAGGGAAAAAAATACTGAGACCAAAATTAATCAACTCTAACAATTGCTTTTGATTTTCATTGGGGATAGGCCAGAAAAAAACGAATTTCTTTAGTATAAGGATAATTTGTAAATTATAAGAAAAGGATTGGTAATTGTAGAACTAATGGGCAATGCATATAATTACTATAATTTTGTGCTTTAATCATTTACATTAAAATGATTTATTATCAACAGTTTTGAAAGCCTGTAATACTGTGACACTCTCAAAACCATCAATCCTACTAGGACAGGTCTTCCAGGGCTACAGCACAATGTGTGTATGGGTATGGAAATTAAAACTAGTACATCATAACAAGAGTGTTTCTATAATGTCAAACTCTGACATGCACATGTGTACTGTAGAGTTTAACATAAAGGCCTATTACATTAGCGCCTCTAAACCATTTCCGATTCAGAATCAGAGAATGTACGCGTATTTCAACATACAAACACAAAACACACCGGGACAGAACAACTAGGTAATGCTTTAATTTACAGTTTCCTTTACAGTCAATCTAAATGTAACAACATGGAATATTATGTCCTTACACTGTACATACCTAACAGTAACCGTAATCCTAACCCTAACTCTAACCCTATGGTACAGTGTAAGTATATAATGTTATATATTGTACAAAAGTTTGTTACATTATAACTCAAGATGTAGATACACTGTAAAAGGACCATAAAATAAAAAAGAAGCTAAAAATCACGTAAAAAAAGTTAAGTAAAAGTACAGGAAACACAAACACTCCCAGAAGAGAGTAAGAATTACTTTTTTTCACCACTCTAAGAAGTTATGGTGCGCAAACTTCATTCCAGTCTTCAGCAACATGATCGCTCTATCCCCACACTCTCATATCTTGCTAAATGAACACATTAATCATCATTGGAATCAACACACCCACACCCTTGAATAATCACTGTTAATGGATTCCTTCAACAGCTGTTGGTAAGTACTCCGCAGAGCTCTCTGGCCCCCTTGGCTTGCCAGCTTTTGAAAAATGAGGGTCTGGGAAGACGGCGGGTCTGTTTCCCACAGTGCCACAGCCTGCCACCATTACCCCCTTCTCTCTGTATATGAGTCTCTCTCTCTCTCTCTCTCTCTCTTTCTCTCTCCCTCTGTGTGTGTTTCTCTCTCTCTCCCCCTCTCTCTATGTATGTATGCCTCTCCCTCTCTCTCTGTCTCTTTCTCTCTCTCTTTTTTCTTGTCTCTCTCCCTCTCTCTCCCTCTCTCTCTCTCTCTGTCTCTCTCTGTCTCAGTCTCTGTGTGTTTCAGTCTCTTTCTGTCTCTGTCTCTGTCTGTCTCTCTGTCTGTCTGTCTGTCTGTCTCTCTCTCTCTCTCTCTCTCTCTCTCTCTCTCTCTCTCTCTCTCTCTCTCTCCCTCTGAGGATGGTGGAATGTACCCAGCTTCTGAAAGGAGAAGTGAGTGTATGCGCTGCACTGCACAAGCTCACTGCGCTTTCAAATTCCATGCAAATATGCAAGAAATCTGAGAAGAATTTCACTTTCTCCTCTGGGTCGCATTTGCACATTTGTGGCTAATGAAACGGTTTGCAGTGTGGTTGGTTCTCCTTGCGCTGTGGTGCGCAGCCCCTTTAATGGAAATTAATTGATTCCTAACACAGGCCCTCTATGGCAATTACAACATTTCTGGGGAGAATCGAACGAGGCTGCCAACATGTTCTACATTAATAGCATAACCTTCATTTGAACAAAAAGCAGAATTTGTGATGTCTCACCGCAGAGACTGCTCATTAGTGGCAAAGCTGGCAAGCTGTTATTAATGCAGGGCTTTCTTCGAGCCCCTCTCTCCCAGCAGCTCACTCAAATAATAACAACAACAAACTGTGTGTGTGTGTGTGTGTGTGTGTGTGTGTGTGTGTGTGTGTGTGTGTGTGTGTATGTGTGTGAGCATGTGTGTGAGCATGTGTGTGTGCAGTGTGCAAGCTCTTGTGCGTGAGAGTGTGTGTGTGTGTTGAAGGGGCACTTTGTTTTCACTTAAGGTGTTGAATGTTCACAAGTTCACCAGTTCAGGGGAACTCCAAAAGACATTTGTCTTTGAGGTAAATACATGTCCATTCAGTATCATTCAAGATGAAAAAGGAGAATTTTAAAAGCTGTTTTTATGCTAATGTCAAGCTTAATTGGCGTTAGAAAAAATTGCTCTGGCATGCTGAGGGGCTCTAAGATTAGCCAGAAGAGAAAGAACAAGATAAAGCCTTCAAAAGGCCTATTTCAGAGGAATTATGGTTTCCTTTGAACATCTTCCAAGATTTAAATACATTAAAAGCCTGTTGGCATACATGTAAATTAAGCAGTACCAAAGTGTTCCAAAAGAATTCATGGCGAATCACTACAGCGGGGCTGCGAGGACAAATACAGGGGAGCCAAAGAGCCCCCTTCCCAAAAGAGGAGCAGGGGCAGAATTTGGGCTGCTGCTCTGGAGACCCCCCCCCCCCCTCACCCCCCCCCCCCCCCCCCCCCCCCCCCCCCCCCGCCTTCCACCCCCCCCTTCTGTCCGTTTGTGCTCCGTTCCCTCTGTCCAGGGGCCAAGAGGCTTAACAAGCAGAAGGGGAGGGAAGAAAGGAGACAGACAGAGAGAGAGAGACTGACAGAGAGAGGGAGAGGAAGAGAGAGAAAGAGGCGGAGAGGCAGAGAGGCAGAGTGCCTCATCGCTTCCAGAGCGGTAGCTGTGCCATCTGAGCGACGGCCTCAGTTATGGAGGGCAGTGTGCCTGTGCGTGTGTGTGTGTGTGAGCCCTGGCATACACTCTGACACAAGAAGTTTGCACGCACACACACACACACATACATAAACATGAGCGCACACACACACAAAAACACACACATACATAAACACACATGCGCACACACACACACACACACACACACACACATATACACACACACACACACACACACACACACATACATAAACACACACATGCACGTGTGCCCCACACACACACAGAGACACAAACACACACACACACACACACACACACACACACACACACACACACACACACACACACACACACACATACAGGTAGCCACATGAAAATCAATCACTAAAATAGAGACAAATTCACATGTCTTTGCTCCTCTGTCTGACTCTGGCTCCCCTTCACTCCATCCATCCTCACACACACACACACACACACACACACACACACACACACACACACACACACACACACACGCACTCATACATGTACACAAGCCAAGTGACCACAGAGCTAGGCAGGAAAGCAAGAGTGCGTGCCTTTCCCTCTTTCCAATTACGGAGGCCAACTGTCTCAGCATGGTGTGTCATGGCACAGGCCCTGGCCAAGGACAATGGCTGCTGCTTATCCATTTTTTTTTTATTCAGACCAGAGCTCTACTCCTGAAACCGCCGCAACTGCAGGAATGGTGGAGATGAAGACGACTGTGTCGTGCCAGGATGTCAGATGTGACACACATGCTGGAGAATGGGAGAGTAACAGTGGAAAAAGAGCTCAGGCAGATCCAGAGGGGGGGGAAAAATATGGCAATGTTCACTCTTCTCTTTTACAAGTTTTTTTTTTTTACTTCATACCGCCATTAATGGTTTGTTATGATAGAGCACATGTTGGTTGGATCATCTGAGGTTTGGAGTTTTTACACACCCATATACCTCAGCATTATCTATAGCTTTGCTATGGCAAAAACCCATCTGTTGCTACAGAAGCATAAGCTAGGCTAATGTCCCAGAGTAATGCCTCCACAACTGTCAGTTAATGGAGTGACCCGGATTAGTACACCCACCACCTCTGGACTTTTATGGTGTGCAGTACAGGGGGGTGAGTGAGTCCGGAAAAAGGGGGTGGTGGGGGTAGTGTGGGTGGAGGTGGGGGTCGGGGTGGTGGGGGGGAGATGTATGGTAGCATTAGCGACCGCCCTCGACCCTGGGGGAGTGTGCCAGCTGTTTGGGTTAATCCAGTGAGCTCCATATCGCAGCGTTTTCACACACACACACACACACACACACACACACACTCACACACACACTCACACACACACAGGGGCCATTGAGGCAGCTATCTGTGCGGCGGCTTTGTGAGGAAGCTCCTGAATGACGGCGTGAACATGTGGGCCCAGTGATCCATCAGTGTCCAGCAAGCACATTCCGCCAGAGGGGCCCGATTGAGTCGTCAGCAGTGATGTCATACAGGCTTAGATCCCTGACCCCCATTAAGGGCTCTGTGTGCGACTGTGTGGGTTTTGTGTGTGTGTGTGTGTGTGTGTGTTTGTGTGTGTGTGTGCGTGTGCGTTTGTGTGTGCGAGACTGTGTGTGTGAGACGGTGTGTGAGACTGTGTGTGTGACTGTGTGGGTTTGTGAGTGTCTGTGTGTGTGTGTGTGTGTGAGAGACTGTTTGTGTGTGTGAGTGCATGTGTGTGAGACTGTGTGTGTGTGTGTGTGTGTGTGTGTCTGTGTATGTGTATGTGTGTGTGTGTGTGTACATGTGTGTGTATGTGCGTGTGTGTGCGTGTGTGTGTGTGTGTGTGTCTGAGACTGTGTGTGTGCATGTGTGTGTGTGTGTGTGTGTGTGTGTGTGTGTGTGTGTGTGTGTGTGCATGTGCGTGTCTGTGTGCCTGTGTCAGCACATGCACTCTGAAGCCACAAGTGGCATCCGGTGTATTTCAAGTCACACTGCTTGTTTTAGCACATAGGTCATCCTTGGCAGCACCTCACAGTCACTTTCCTCAGGCCAGTCCCAAACAAACACACAAACAAACACAAACACACACAAAGTAAGGAATCAAAGCATTCCTAAAGTGGCCTGACATACACTGTCTGCACAAAATGGACATCACCACTTAGATTTACATATGCAAATAGGTAAGGTTTTGACTGGATAAGTACTGCAGCTATGGATATATTAAGGGGGGATAAAATGAGGTCAGCTCATCATCTGATTGTCCCAAATGATTATATTATATAACTTTTTTTGTACTTTCCTAAAGTAATGGTATACTTCAGCTTAAGATCGCAATTTGAGGATTCATTGGGCTCAGATTCATAAAGATTGGCTAAGACAGCATAAACTACTGACAGAGAATACTTCTTACCTGAAACGTATTAAGTCTTTTGGATGCCTTGAGAACACCCCAACAGTGGTTCGGCTCTACCACAGCCAATGCAAGATTATAGAGAAAATGAATTAATTCATTCATTTTATGAAAAAGAACACCATACTGGACAGGGATAGATGTAGCACTGTGCGTGATTACTGAAACAGTGCTATCAACAAGTGCACACTGTAAGCAAATCTTAAGCATCTCCAATGAAATTCTGGGTGTGCAACTTGTTTTTTGTAATGTCTTAGTGTTGAAGTATTAGTAGCTAATTAGTAGTGAAGTGTTAAAGCCACAAAGACTTTTACCATATGTGGACAATCCAGTTAAATTATCTGTGTGCACAAAAGTTTACACACTGTACATAAACAAGAGGGAAGGCGTATCAAAGAGTGACTAAGCTGATTCTGGGTTGGTGGAGTGTCTACACTTAAATTTCCAAATGTACACGTTCGGATCATTTCTTTTCCAAGAGGATTTACGTCTCAAGACGAATAGTGGCTTGAAAGCTCTGAGTCTTCAAGAGGCTGAAGCACTTCATTTACGTAAAGCTAAGAAGATTTAGATCAAAAGGTTAGTAGATGAAAAGAGAGAGAAGAGAAGGGAAAAAAACAACATTCAAACTCGCCACTGGAGGAGAAAAAAAAGAGAGACAGACACAGGCCCTGGCAGTTTTTACACTGAGCAAGTTCACAACCATCTCAGGACACAGTCCATCCCGCTCACAGCTCCAGCGAGATGAAAGGGGAAAAAATTGTCCACTCGACCACGCTGCCAGTTCTTCTTTTGATTCTGCTAAATCTCATCGGTGACCAAAAAGGCAGGCCTGGCAAAGTTTGTTTTCTGGAAAACCTCAAAGATGCTTTCTTAAATGACCGACACCCCAGCACACACACACACACACACACACACACACACACAAACACGTCCAAGATCTCCCAAAGTAACCCCCATTAAAGTGTGCCGAACTGACAGAATTTGTACAATGTTAATTAGTTGGGCTTGCTGTGAAGTAGAGCCACCATTGTTGGGCCAGGACTGCTGTAAGACCAGGCAACAGAGGAGGACGGCAGTTCTGCTGCGCTTTATTTGCACATCTGATCACCACCACCGCCCCCCACCATCCCTTATTAAAAACTGTCAACATGGTGCTCCTTGGTGTGCATCCATCCGAAAGCTCTTTTATGTTGTTTGTTTGTTTGTGTAGCTTTTTATTTTCCTAGGACAAACACTCCCAAACAACTGGAACCATTTAGCCCTTTTAGTGTACCACTCCACCACCTGGTGCGAAGCGGTGGCAGCTGACGAAACCTCCACCGGCATTCATCACTGTCGGCCTTTGGTTCCCGTCTGACTTAGCCCAGGAACAACACTGGAACCAAACAACAAAGAGTTCTTCTTAATTAGTCAGAGGGCTAGGCTTATTATAATGTAAAAGATCTGAAGAAAGAGCCCATCTGAATTAGACAGTGGTTACACAAAAGCAGCTCGGTACTGTCAGAGATGGAGGGCCTCAGTGACAAAAGATGTTGTCACCAGCACACATCACATTTGCTTGATTTCCAGCCATTCACATATCCTCAATAGGATTGTGTTCACCAGGCACGAGGAACATGTTTGTATAGTTATGATTAATCAAAGGCCTGATGAAAGCTTCTGGGAAACAGACTCTTAAAGCAAAAACAGTCCTCACATCACATCACAAGACTAAAAAACACATTATCAGATTTAGCGTGTGCTTGAAATCTATACTGCTCAATTCTCATCAGAAAATTAAATCAACATTTTTACCATATCTCTCTATGTGGTAAAGCTTGATGTAACACAGAATTCAAATGTCGACTACATAAATAAAGACATGAAATAAAAAAAAAAAACAAATTTTAAAACTCATTGGGTATGTTTGTACTCATGTTCACACTTCAAAAAGCCCTCCCACTGAAAATGTGATTGTCACGGTTCCATTCATTGCACATCAAATACCGATCACTTTAATTGGCATCGCTTTTCATCTTCAAACTAGCCTTGACAATCTGATTTTCAATAGTCTAACAATGCCTGAAAAAGTACAATAAAAAGCGAAAACAACACAAGTTGGACTGGTTCTCTCATAAAATCTGATATCAGAGGCTGGGTAGCGTCCTGTGATCAAACCCTTCCCGAGGTTATGCTGTCTGTGAGGCCAGTGGGGGGTCCCAGATCAGAAGGATGTAGCCTATCAGACTACGAATACACACGAACACACACATACACACATGGGCAGCAAAAAAAAAAGCACACACGTAAGGGAAAGGGAAAACCACACCGAGAGTCAAACATGCCTAACACAAGGGAAATAAACAGCAACGTGTTAGAGTGGGAAACCTGCCAGTCATTTCTCTAAAGTCAAGAAAGCTAAAAATAATGTAGCTTTTAAAAACATTCTAAAAGTATGTAAATATTTCTTTTTTTTTTTTTTTCATTTGGCACTGCTTAAAACATGGCGCCGGTGCAGTGTGCTGGTCCTCTTGTTGCGGTGTTTATTGAACTGGGGGCTCGCTGCTTGTGAGGCTCTTGGCTGGCCTCCGTTCCCCTCCTGGTGCACTGGTGCGTGTCCACTCTCAGAGCTCGGCAGTCTCACACTAACTGGCAGCATTCTCCCTCTCTCTCTCTCTCTCTCTCTCTCTCTCTCTCACTCTCTTTCTCTTTCACTCTCTCTCACTCTCTCTCTATCTCTCTCACTCTCTCTCACGAGAACACTCTTAGAGCTCGGCAGTCTCACACTAACTGGCAGCATTCTCCCTCTCTCTCGCTCTCTCTCTCTTTCTCTTTCACTCTCTCTCTCACGAGAACACTCCTAGAGCTCGACAGTCTCACACTAACTGGCAGCACTCTCCCTCTCTCTCTCACTCTCTCTCTCTCTATCTCCCTCTCTCACGAGAACACTCCTAAAGTTAGGCAGCCTCACACTAACTGGCAGCAATCTCCCTCCCTCTCTCTCTCTCTCTTTTTCATCCTTTCTCACTAGCTCTCTATCTCTCTCTCTTTCTCTCACGAGAACACTCCTAGAGCTCGGCGGTCTCACACCAACTGGCAGAGGCGGACTGAGTCAGGCCGGTGAGCTAATGGGGGGTGGTGAAGGGGCTATGAGAAAGGCCCCTCAGACATCTGTAAGTGTTTAGATAAGCCAGCTCTGGAACATATCCCAAGGAGGACAAGGAGATGGAGTCAGATGGGAAGAAGAAGAAGAAGAAGAAGAAGAAGAAGAAGAAGAAGAAGAAGAAGAAGTTGATTATAATGACAAAGTACAGTTTCAGCGTGTACTGTACTAAAATAACTCCATTTGAAAATGTTTAAATATTCATGTCCAGTAATCATGTATTCACGATACATTATCTGTTCTCTAACCTCAGCAAGCTCAGACTGGACAGGACGTACAGAAGTCATGCTGACGCCACATGATCCTAAACACATGACACGCCCTGCTGTGGAGAAAGAAGGGACTGTACAGTGCCCAGACAGAAGAGTCACTTATCTTCCTAATTAGTCATTATGATTTCCAGACCCCAAAGTAATCTACCATGGACAGAGACACGGGTCTGATGACAGCATATAGAGCTTTTGTCCTGCACCTTGTGACGGGATATTGGACTCTGAAGGGAAAGTACTGCAAATTAATGACTGGTTCCAAGATTTCTCAATCGCACTAACTTCTGCTTTCT
Source organism: Setipinna tenuifilis (assembly GCA_030347295.1). Classification (NCBI taxonomy): domain Eukaryota; kingdom Metazoa; phylum Chordata; class Actinopteri; order Clupeiformes; family Engraulidae; genus Setipinna; species Setipinna tenuifilis. Next base: position 20,219,674 of record CM059280.1, on the reverse strand, counting down.
CCCACAGCAGGCGAACACTGGCTCTCTGTCAGTATCACAGGGAGGGCAGTCAGTCAGACTGAGACAGACCTTAGTGTGTGGCCATTCCACCGCTATCAGTATTTGACCTTTTTTCACTTCCACGTGTGCGATTCCACTTCCACTGTTTTCTGCGAATGGTGATTACAGAGTAGTTACGCCGCCTAACCAATAAGCAAGGGTCGCCGTGACCCACAGACGACCTTTAGCTTCGGCCGTGCCTGTGGCATTGACTGATGTGGGATGGCTCACATGCCTGTGAGTCTGACGCACAGATACAGCACACACACACACAGGGAGCATGAAACGTATGTCGTTAGCCATGGTTGTTAGCTTGTAGCATGGGAAAATGCGCAATGCTAATACAAGAACAAAGATAACAGTTTGATAGCTGATTACAATCAGCAAATGACAGCTGAGGAAAGTTGACTTTAAAACTGGCCTTTTTCTATGTAAATAATTACTATAACACTATTACACTACCCCGAGAGCATCTTTTTATTTACTTTGGCAAAGGTTAGCCAGCATGGTAAGCTATAGGTCTGAGACACAGCATGTCACGGATAGAGTACAAACAACAGGGGAGCACCGGGGGAGAGGAGCACCACTTATTTAAAAAAGCACATTAACTGAGGAACAGTTACATTACAAAAAAGTGTTTTATCCCTAAATTGTAAAGTCTCTACGTACCTCTTGATTATATAAACTAGCATGTAGTACATAATGTAGCGTTGCATAATGAAGCAGGGCCATACGGGCCTTCTTCCCCTGGGAGTCGTTAATGACACTTGGCCTCTCATTCCTCTCATGCACATAGCTCACAGTTCTGACTGCACACATATTGAATGCATCTGGGCCGCAACGCTTTGCCAAAACCAAACGGCATGAACAATAATTAGCCCGCGCATTGATGTCATTGTTTGAAGGCAGGCAGTCAGTCAGAGCGACAAAAGATCGGTTGGGAGGGGCAGCCCATTTGGTAAATATTGATACAATCATTTATCAAGTCGATCGCTCTCCGGGAATGTCATGTGCTCTCAAATGATTTCCGTGTGTTTATTTGCCTCCTCTCTCTCCCCCCCTTTTAAGTCTCCCAGCTTACAGGCTCTCCACCAGCTGCCTGATACACAGTAAGTTTTTTTACATCAGCACTCATACAGGTTCTTAACATTTCTCCTCTGCACTGTGCCTTAGTGTCACTTAATACATGTAGATGCGCCACTAATCTGATGCTATAAATGATATTCCTGCAAACGCGCGGCGAAGGGCTAACCTTCACGGCCGCCCGACCGCTAATGGCTTCTCCTCCCTTTGGATCAGCAGAGTCCCTTAAGCCAGAGCAGGTGTTTTGGAGCGGGAGCACGTCACTAGCACAAAGAGCTTGGCTGTCTGGGCTTTGTAGACAGGATATCCACAGATGTGGAGCCAGACCAGATGGCATTTGGGGGTCTGAGACAGAGAGAGGGGGGACACTGGAGACAGGGGGATAAGGGGGACAGAGATGGACAGAGAGCCGGGAGCTACATGACAAAGAGGGGTAGAGAGAGGGAGCAAGTGAGAGAGAGGGATAGATAGAGAGACACCACAGAAGAGGGAAAGGGAAGAAAGAGATATACAGTGAGGAGAGAAGAGGTTGTTTAGAGAGATGGTGACAAAGAGGGAGTAAGAGAAGTCAAGAGGGAGTGTGAGAGGGACTAGTGGCTATTTCTCTGTTATTACATGCTCATACAGTACATGTGTTATGGTACAAAATATCATTTGGTGCAGCGATACAAATGTACATGATTTTCATGCCAATAAACCAACATGCGTTGGACCAACAGAATTAAAAAGGAATGGAGTGAATTGATTTTTGGGAAGACAAAACAGATACTGAAATACAGAGAAAAAAAAGAAAAGATAGAGAGAGAGACAGAGCAAGCGATAAAGAAAGAGCTACAGAACACAAAGTCACCACTGAATTGTATGCATCGTGCCTCGGTCATGTGGGAGTGACATTTAACCAACATCTCCGAGCCCTCCACTGGCTCTTATTGTGTTGCCTGCAACATGCCTCAAGGCTGCGAAGGACAATGGACGCCTTCTCCTTTACCCAGCATCAAACGAGCAGATAAAATAAAGGCAACACCACAGAGACGTCCTCTGAAGTGCAAAACAAAAAAAAAGTAATATTTGCATGTCCCTGTGGTATTGTGCAGTGCTCCAGTCTGGGCTTTGTGTAGACTGCCCTTGTCTCATCCTCTGTTCTGAGACCCCCCCCTTAATCATTTCTGTGGCATAATTTTTTCGTGGGAGGATGGCTGAGAGGTTTGAGAGCCAAAGAGACGGAAGGAAAATGAAGAATGAAAAAAAATAGTAAAAATAAAAAATATATGAGATACTTTTTTTTGTAAATCATGTGAAGTCTCTTTTTTTTGTAACATCTGAACCAAGAGCCTCTGCCACAGCACAACAGTCACACAAAAGGAATATCAGATGAAAGCATTAGCGATGTAAATAACTTTTCTGCTGGCGAGGGAGAAGCGAGGAGAGAGAGGGAGACAGCAACAGGAGAGTGTCACCCAATTACGAACTAAACTCGCTGTGAAGAGGGATGACGGACAGACAGCTTCAGTGGTGCAAACAATAAAGTAATTCATCTGCAAAACATAGAAAGAGGATGAAAGAGAAAGAAATGACTTTCTACTGTGCATAGCATGGATGGACATTCTGGTGTAAAATCTGTTCACAGTGTAGGTATACTGAAACATTATTAAACAGGATCGTAATTCAACAATACTGTTCTATTGTAAATGCAAGCGCTTTTAATTATGATGGAACACTAGCATGCTGACTGACTATTTAAAAAGGGTGTTCTACATTGGATTGTCACTGATTAAAACTGTGTGTCATCCTGTCTCCTCCTTTGAATAACATCTTCAGCTTACAGTGCAGAGTGGCTAAGCTGACAGTGCTGACAGCCAAAGATTCAGATGAACTGATAAGAGTGTTTGGGTCGAGTGGTTTTTCCAGTCTTACAGATTGGTCTTTTTCTGTGGGTTCTTCCATGTCTGTTTTGCTGTTTTGTGTGTATGTGAAAACAGTGCTCTTGGTGAAAGTTCTGTTGAAAGGAAGATCCATTAAACATGGAATTTCAGTGCAATTTGTCTTCAAAAGAAGGTAAAAGAGCTCATTATGGGAACTGGACTTTCTTGACCATTAGATTGGCTAAGAAAGAGAAGTTAGTCATGCCTGCTTATCTCACAACCTTATAAGCACAGGATTAAAAGATCAAAGGCTGTCCTGGTCTAATAATATAGAAAATGTAAGCCGCTTCATGGATGCTCAACCATGCCTTTTATCCACTTTCAATACTTAGATCAAAAATGAAAAAGTCATTCTAATTTTGCTGTATATCCAATGTGAAATATGTGTGACCACGTCAGTCCAATTCGATTCTCGGGGCAGTGATGTAAAGTAGCACATCCCTATGAGGCGATCCCAAGCATGAAGGGTGTATGTAGCAATGTGGAAAAAATGAAGGGTAAGGAAAAACAGCTAAAGCTGGATAGACTGTGAGCCAAGAGCGTCCAAATGTTCTTGAAACTGAAAAAAAAATCCAATAAGGACTCAATTATACACTTTGGGGTTGGGTGTGGGAGGGCAAGGGGGAAGGGAGGGGAAGGGGTTGTTGTGGAGGAGTTTGCACGGACCAGAGGGACAGATAACAAGACAATGCCCTTCAAACTGCTGGATGGGTACTTTTTGTTCAGCCAGGCTTCAGGCAACTATAACGAGGATGTACATTCTGGTAGTCACTTCAGAGACAGACAGAGAGAGAGACAGAGAGAGAGCGAGAGACAGAGAAAGTAAGAGAGAGAGAGTGGGAAAGAAAGACAGAGACAAAGCACTTGACTGTCAGAGGACTTTATGCTCATTATTGTAAGACAGGCATGAGAACAACAACAATAGAAAAGAGTGTGAGACACAGATCATAAATGATGGCTGAGCCCTAGAAGATTACATGTGATTTTTTTTTCCTTTTCTGACTGCCTAAACATGCCCAATAGATGCAGCAAATCACCCAGGTGGCCTCTGACTCTAGAACAGATCTGAGCCAGATGTGGCCCGCATCCTCTGCGTCTAAGGACCAAATGCGCTTGTCAAAGGCAGCCAGTCTCAGGGAAGGTTTTGAAAAGTGAGCGAAGACTGTCTAAACAATGCTCTGTGACAGGGCTTTGATGCGCACATCTTTTAATCTGTTCGCTGAGCCATATGCCAAGGCCTGGAGTTTTTTTTTTTTGTCTTTCTTTTTTTTGGCAGGGAAGAAAAAAGGAGCTGTTTGATAACTTCTGGGCCATCTCCAGTGCCAACATCAACAAGTTTTTCATCCTTCAAAAGGGTAGCCCAGGCAGGCATGGGCCATGAAGAAATAAATAAAGCAGCCCAGGGTGTGGACTCTGGACTCTGGTCAAGCTTTTTTTTTTTTAAGAAAAAATAAGCGACCTTAAAAGCAAAAGGATATCCTTCTTTCCGACATGAAAGGGCAGTTGTTGTTAGGGGGAAAAGTTTTTAATTGAGGCGTGAATGTAGCTTGTCAATTTCCACAGGCCACGTCAAAGGAGAAGCGATGAAAAGTCACACAAAGGTTAGTTTTTTCTTGAAGATGGGGGCAAGCGTGGTAGGTAGGGGTGGTTTGCGGAGGTGTGGGTGGGGTATAAATCATAAAAGGTCATGAGCGAGGAGCCGTCTTTGTCTCTCCTTTTTGCTCCGATGCTTTGAATTAACACGAGCGGCTGCCAAGCGGGGCTAGCGTTTTTTTGCCGAAGGCAAAGTTGGTGTAGTGGTGCGATCAATGCCACCCACTATTAGCCGTTCCTCACATCACATGGCCGTTTTCAGAGTGACTCACGCCGAGATGTGCTAAGCAAAAACGTAACACTGAGTCAGACGCCCGTCTCTCCCAGCAAAATCACAGGCCTCGACCAAACTCGCCTCTCATCTTATTTAATAAGATTTGAAATTACACAAAAGAGCTGGAGACTTTCACTGCCAGCTGCTCAGAAAATCTGACTCGGACTCTTCTCATGACATTTTGATGATGTTTGTACAAGCTGTGTCATCTAAAAAGCCTGCTGGATGTGAGTTGGCAGGAAATTTGATGGTTGCCGTTGGGATCTAATTTTATATATATTAGGTGAATCTTAAAAATTAGTTTTCTTTTTGTATCTTTGAAGAGTTAAGGTTTATTTTTTTACAATTTCATAAAAATAGCAAAGGACAAAAATATCTACTGTTTCTTTTTAAAATTAAAACACACTGTAAACAGTCACCAATGTAACACTTTCCATTAGGTGTATTGATAACAAAGCTCTGTTTTCATATAAACTGCTTACAAATATCACCTCATATGTCAAAAGCACCACTTACCTAGCAATTGCTACATTAGCTAACAGGTGACAGACAGAAAAAAACAAATGAAGTGCTCTCCTGTACTAAGGTTAGAACAACATTAAACAAATCTCATGAAATGGCATGTACTGTAGCTAAATTTAATGCACTAATATATCAGTTTATATATCCAATGTTGTAATATAACGGACAACATTAGATATATCAACTGAACTGAATGTCAACATCCCAGGGGTGCATTTCTTGAACAACTCCCTAGATTAGCATTTTACTACTATAGTACTACATACGTTTCTACTATGGTAGTGGCAAAATCTTGCCATTTCTCAAAGCTCACGTACTTTGGTAGGACTATCATCGTGGGTACTTGCTATAGGCTAACCCATTTAACTCACCAATCCAACTGCCATATCCATAAATTACTTGTTTACTAGCAATCCTATTAAATGTAGTCAAGTGAATTATATTTGTTAGCAATGCTTTTGAATTTAGGGCAACTAGGTACAGTTAAAATAAACTTTTTCACTGGAGATGAAATCTGGGCTATTTTTGCCTTGTCTTTTTTGTACTTCCTGTCTTTATTATCCTGTTCTAACAACAAACACTCCAGTACATTTTTGTTCTTTATTCCGGCTTTCTTTTTTTTCTAGGCTACTTCTACTTTTCTTTAGCAACACAGATGCTATCCATAAAAACTCTCTCTCTCTTTCCCTCTGTTACATGGAGGCATTGCACATCATTAATGGTTGAAAGGCTTGTGATTTGCACTTCACAGAAGGGTTGCGTGCAGAGCAACCCAGGGCCCAGCCCTTCCCATCTCCTCTCTGTGTTTCTCTCTCCCTCTATCTTTCTTTCTATCTATCTCTCTATCTCTCTCCCTCGCTCAGCGTCTCCTACAGACCACCACACCCTCCCTCAGCATCTTTTTCTCTCCCGGTCCATTTATCTACTCTTTCTTTTTCTTTTCGTACACACACGCACAAACACACGCACAAACACACACATACACACACACACACACACACACACACACACTCACTCAAACAAACACACACACACTCACTCACACGCACACATACACACCCCTCTCCTACCCCCCACTTATGGCCCTCAGCTCTGTCCATCGGCGGCGGTCAAGCAGTGGCGCTTCTGTTGCCTCTCCAGGCCTGGGCCCTCTGAGATCAGAGGGAAATACACACATGCTGTTAATAACCCGGACTCTGAAACGCTCACACATCTGTCTCCCACTCCTAACACAGGCCGGCCAATAAAGGCACAGAAGGGATAGAGAGAGAAAGAGAGAGAGAGAGAGAGAGAGTGATAGAGAGGAAGGGTGAGAGAAGATGGAGACAAACGCAAGAGATACTGTATGACTAGAGGTGAAAAGGAAAAGGAGATACAGAAAAGGAGAATGGAAGGAGGATAAAGGAATGAGAGATATGAGTGTATGTGTGTGTGTGTGTATGTGTGTGCATGTGTGTGTGTGTGTGTGTGTGTATGTGTGTGTGTGTGTGTGTGTGTGTGTGTGTGTGTGTGTATGTGTTGTGTGCTGAGAGACAGAATAGCATAGTTGAAAAACAGAGGCGGGAAACAGACAACACACTCTGTCTTTTATCAACAGACGCCGTGCAACACTCGCACAGTTTGTGCTGTGGTGTCTGTCAACACCGCTATATCAACAACATCTCTTTCGCCGAATTCCTCCTTTTGAATTTTCCTCTGAAAAGAAAGTCTCATATATCTGTGCTCTGTCGAAGGATGTCAATTTGGATAAGGCCTGGCGAGGGGACGTAAAACCTGCAGAAAAATAAACGGCGGTGTGCACATCTGAGTGAAACTGAAGGAAACGATAATATTATTTTTCTGCTCCTCACACCCCCCACAGGTCATCCCTGGATTATTTGTTCTTGTGTGAGAAAGAAGGGGAAGAATCACAGAAGAATGTGTGTGTGTGTGTGTGTGTGTGCGTGTGTGTGTGTGCATGTGTGCGTGCATGACTCCGTATGTGCGCATGCGTGTGTGCATGTGCGTGCGTGCGTGTGTGTGTGTGTGCTTCTGTGTGTGTATATGTATATTAGGGGTAAAAGGAGGGGGTAGTGAAGGCATCTGCCATGCTCATGTCCACAACCCCAGAGACAGTTCCTCACCCCACCACCACACCACTGCCCCCCCCCCCCCCCACCCTTACCCCACCAACCCCCGCCCTACCCCCACCAACCCCCACCAACCCCCAGAGCCCCCAGCAGGTTCCTGCTCCGCTGGTTGAAGCCCTTCCCTCTCTTCCTCCCCTCAGCCATTAGGCAGTTTAGCGGGGAAATGGCTGTTAAAATATACATCTGTCTCAGCGTCAGCACACTGCTCCCCCTCAACCCCACCACCACCACCACCACTGCTGCCGCCGCCGCCGCTGCTGCTGCCAGTTCTCAGCTATTTATTCAATATTTCAGGACGTCAGCTGCCTCGCTCGTTACCGCCACAGGAGAGAGGCCTAACGAGAAGTGTTGTTCACGCTGAGAAATGCACAGGATGGTAAGAGAGAGAGAAAGTGAGAGAGAGACAGAAAGAGAAACAGTGGGAGAGAGAAAAAGAGGTAGAGAGAGAGAGGTGGACAAAAGTGTTTACGTTGACAGGTTAGAAAACACTGCCTGATGTTATCTGTCTGTGTGTCAGCCTGATGAGAGAGGCTGGTAATGATTGAACAGCCGCGAAAAACGCTTTGGAAGCCAAAGCTCCAAAGTCAGCGTTCTAACAGCGAGGCTTCTGTTGCCGCCCGGCTGCTGCTGCTTTTCCTTTTATGGAAACGTCAAACGTGAGACAGGCGAGGAAATGAAGAAGAAGCACAGGAGTGTTACGTCGACATATATCCTTCTTCTTTCATGAGCATAAGTCTATAAGTCTGTGAGGACCAATAGGCTGGAAGAGAAACAGAATGTACTGACAGGTTCAAGTAAGTAAGTAAGTAAGTAAGCAAGTAAAGCAGCAATACAGTCATCCTCAGTGAAATTTAATGCTGCTCCTGATGCAGTAAGTCATGTTGTGGGCGAACGCTTGGTAATGCTTTTTTCCTGCACTGGACCCAATGTGTGTGTGTCAATGCGTAAGCTACATAAAGTCTTTTATGACTGGCCTGGTGGATCTGAGTTCTGCTCACTGTCTCTGCTGTCCTGGCAGTCACAGTCAATCATGTTTATGTGAATAACAACTGCTGTAGAGGGTGTGTGTGTGTGTGTGTGTGTGTGTGTGTGTGTGTGTGTGTGTGTGTGTGTGTGTGTGTGTGTGTGTGTGTGAAAGACAGAGCAGAAGACTTAGACATGTGGAGTGTGTGTGTGTGTGTGTGTGTGTGTGTGTGTGTGTGTGTGTATGTGTGTGTGTGTGTGTGTGTGTGTGTGTGTGTGTGTGTGTGTGTGTGTGTGTGTGTGCGTGCATGTGCACGTGTGCTTGAAAATGTGTGTGCGTGTGTGTGAATGTGTGTGCGTGCGTGACTGTGTGAGTTTGTGTGTATGTGTGCATGCATGTGTATGTGTGTGTGTGTGTGTGTGTGCGTGAGTGTGTGTGTGTGTGTGTGTGTGTGTGCATGTATGTGTGTGTGTGCTGGTAGAGGTTGGCCTGAGCGGGCTGCATGAGTGCGTGCACGGGGGCCAACTGATGGGATTAGCATGTGAGAGCTCACATTCAGTACAGCACTGCCCGTGCCCCCAACCCCAACCCCCAACCCCCAACCCCCCAACCCCCAACCCTTCACTGCAACTTCCTCCATCACCCCCCCAATAACCCCACCCTACCCCACTCCCCGTTCCCCACTCCACCTCACCAGCATCCCACCCCCCCTGCCTCACTCAGCTGTCTTACGCTGCTCGACCTCCAGACCCCCCTGTCAAGTCTCCCCTAAAAAACTGCCATTTTCCACACAGAGGGGGCTGGTTGGGGGGGGTGCCGCCGTCCCCTGTGCACGCTCAGAAGCCGTGTGGGTGGCAGAGCATGAAGGAGATGGAACGGGAGGTTGACCGAACCAGAGAGATAGAAAGAGAGAGAGACAGAGAGGGAGAGAGGGAGAGAGATAGATAGAGAGAAAAAGTAGATGAGAGAGACTGAACCAGAGAGAATGATAGACACAAAGAAAGGAAGTAGATGAGAGAGAGAGAGAGAGAGAGAAGAGTGAAAGAGAGAGAGAGAGAGAAAGAGAGAGAAAGAAAGAGAGCAAGAGAGGAAATAAAAACACAGGAATGTTATCATCAGATGTGCACCAGCCAAGAATTCTTCCCCATATGTCAAATGGTGCCTTGAGGAATGTGTTTAATCAACCATGAGCAGTTCAGAAAAGTGGACTGATATCTGACTATTGTGTAGTAACCAGCACAGCAATAAGAAACGGTTCTTTTTAAACCCAATTTACCACACAGAGATGCGTAATGTCAGGTATGCAGAAGGTGAAAGACTGGGCAACAATAAGGTGAAAGAAAAAGGTGTGTTTGATTCCAACAAAAGGTTTCATGCTGACAGCTCTGGATCTGGCAATAGAATAACAAGTGTGTTGTTTGTCTCACTCTCACTGCAAATTTAGGGAAATATATGTAGATATCACACGGGAGCAGTACTTGTGTGCTATGTTGTGTAGTCACTACTTCACTTTTCAAAACATTCCTCGTCTCACTTGGAGTATGAATCATGGACATCTGGATACTTTTTTCATTGTGTTTGGCTAACTCAGACAAGTCACTCTGAGTTATACATTGTGATGCAGACCACAGGCCAGGTACAGGTATTAATTGACTAATTTATGTATTTTTTTGTTTATTCCATTCCTCTACTGTAAAATGTTGTATTTGTTATTTTTTCTGTCAGTTAGTCTTTATTTGTTTGATACATAGAAAACATTGAAAGGTGGACACTCTTATGGTCAATGTTATAGCAGGTTATTGTTTTGTAGCATAGTGTATTTTATGTAAGAGTAATATGTATGCTAAAATAATGTAGCGAGCTCTGGAAAAGCTTTCAGTTCTAGTGTTCTACAGTTCTAAAACTAGACACGCTGCATAGCGATGTGAAATGTAGATGCTACATATAACAAGTGCAGAAATATACCTCTGCAGACAGTCCGTGAAATCCTGTCATAGACATGCACAAGGGCGTGTCCTAAGAATTCTTTCCTTTGTTGTTGCGCAGCCTTCAGCCCATGCAGTCAACAAAAAATGTTGGACAGTTCACATTGGCTTTTCAGGTCACATAATTAACATCAACTGTTCCATGACCAGAGTATGTGCAGGCAAGCCACAGAAGTATACTCTTGTAGAATGAGCAAAAAAATCAGTGACGAAATGAAGATATGTTTTAACTCCTAATAAACTCCTAATAAAGTGGAATGCTAAAGTTTTTTTTAATATAATACAGCAGTAGAGTTAAATGTTTGCTGTATGTCTTAAACTTTATTACACTGTAAAGAAATAGCCTGTAGTTTGTGTATATGGCAGCAGTACATAGAGTGTGTAAACTCATGACATACTACAATTTTGCAACCTGGGTAGTAAACGAGGGTGAGTTAAACCTAACAGAGATTTGTCATTGTCCTGATGGGAATATTATTAAACACTGTGTAAAACCTGCATGTATACACAGCAAGAAGAACATCGTTGCATGACTAATTTTTTAACATAAATGGTATTTCTAACAGCACAGGCAGCCAGTGTACAATGCATGGTTTTTTTGGATAACATTAAGATTAGTGCGACCCTGCCCATGTAGAAAATGACAACATGTTTTGACTGCTTCGACAGGTGAAACCAGACCATTTTAATTTTGCAAATACAGCATGAGGGTTTAAAGATAAACTGAAATTTTAGATCAGACCAAACCATGGCAAAGGAACACAACTAAAACATGCTGTATTTAAGGCTGCAACATTTTAGGGGTGATTTGTTTAAAATGGGGTAAATCAATTTTAGATGCTGTTATGGATATGCCAATAAAAGCATTTAGGGGTGAATGTGATTAAATTGGCTTGTATTCAAAGCATTCATCCCTGAACAGAATGTCTCTTGGTTCAAGCCTTTTTTGGCATGAAATGGCAACTGAAAAGTTAAAAAGTTTAAATTTAAACAATAAATAAAATGTATTTATGTTTGGCATCTAACACATGGTAATGATACACTGAGTCAAACTTTGTGTAGTGTGAATAATCGCACCAATGATATATTGTCTAGGTAAAGAGATAGTGGGAACTGTTAACCCAATGTCCTTTTTTCTCACTCAGCAAATACCTCCCCAAAAATCAATTTCCTGTCTATTCTCCATGTGCACCGTGGTTGCCAAGCTATGGTTGAAAATGTGCTTTGAGTCTACCCCAATTAAAGGACACACCTCCTTGGCATACATAACAAACCACACTTTATTTTATGGGTCCTTTTTAGAGGACCTAAATGTATCTAAATGTAACACCATGTAATATTATGTACTTCTACTGTACATACCACTAACCTTTACCCTAAGTGTATGATACAGTGTAAGTACATAATGTTACATATTGTTAACTGTTATACTGTATTTCATGATGTAGATGCACTGCAACATAGACCATAAAAAATGTGACCAAACCTTGTATACTGTATAAGCATGTTGTCCTACAAGGTTTTGCGATGGTCAGTGAAGTTTAAGTATTTCATATCATGAAGCAAATATCTGTGAAGAAAAAGAGTAGGAGGAGGAAAAAGACTTTGCGAAAAAACACCACATAACTACTCCGCAAGAGCGGTCTCAGCGAGAAGGAAGATGCTTAAGGATTATAACTTATTCACAGTGCACCTGAATAAGAGATAATATCAGTATGCTGGCCAATTATCTAAACCATTTAAGTTCACAGCATGAAACTGAATGGATGCCAGAAATACCAGTTAGTCAGAGACATAATCAATGGGCGCTGATGAGAAATCTTTTCCTCCTCAGTTGGCTTTTTCACAAGCTCTTGAACAAAATTCACCCTATTTAAGCACAGACAAACACACACACACACACACACACACACACACACACACACACACACACACACACACACACACACACACACACACACACACACACATAAACGCGCGTGCACACACACAAACAAAATGCACTTTCACTGAACATTAAGGCAGTTAACTACTCTCAGGATGCTCACACAAAGATGAGGAGAGGGCGTTGGCCTCTGGAGAAGACTATCCACCTCCCAGGCGTCCCCCCTCCCTTCCTCTCTCCCTGTCTCTCTCTCTATGTCTGTCTCTCTCTTTCTTTCTCTCTCACTCTCTCTCTCTCTCCCTCTCTCTCTATCTCAGTCTTCCTCTCCCCCTCTCTCCTCCCTCCTTCTCTCTCTCTCTCTCTCTTCCTCCCTCAGTGGGGCTCCCCTGGGGCAGTGGGGAGATTAAAACAAACAGGGGTTTAATCAGTGGGCCCGGCTCCTGTGCTCGCAGCCGCCAACAGAAGGAGCCCTCTCCAGGAAGGCTGCCGCAAATCAAAGCTTCCTGCTCGCCACTTGCTGCTTCGCCGATCCGTATCACAACAACAAAACCAGCAGAAACAATTATTTATTCCTTTTGATGTGGGTTTTGAAGTTACCCCCACCCAACCAACCAACCAACCAACCAACCCGCCTGCTCCAACCACCCCCCTGCTCTACTCCACTCCTATTCCCAGCCAAACCCCCCCGCCACCCCCTTCTGCTCCCCTCCTCCTCACAACCACCCCCGACTTCCACCCAACTACTACCCCCCCCCCTACACACACACACACACACACACACACACACAGACACATACACACACCTCCCCCTTCTGTCTGCTCTCTCTCTCTTTTTACTCCAAGGAAACAAGGTCATGCCAATTCCTCCGCAGAAGGGGCGTCTTTTCAAAAGAGCTCTGAAACACTCGCTATTATCCATCTCCCTCTCTGCTCTTTAGCGTAGGAGTACATGTTCACGTTCCCCTGACTTTAATTAAGGAGAACATGTCTCATGGACTCCTATCAGAAATGTAAAGATGTCTTTTTCGAATAGGGGGCAAATTTCAGTCCAATTTTTATGTTTGTGTTTGTGAGGGGGTTATCCTTTTATATGTTGAATAGAGAGACGCATAGAATTCGGAGTGTGTCCAAAATGGTTTGTTAGAAAAGAAAATCATCTACTAAATTGAAAGAAAAGTAGACACAGTTTTGACACAGTTGAGGATGATAATGTACATGCAAATATTGGTGCCGCGAATAATGCTAACATATCTCATCCCTCAGATTAACAAGTTGAAAGCTTTGCTGTTTGGATTGGCATTTGTTTCAACAAAAGCAATGTATGCTAGCTCCAGAAACTAAAAAGAAGAAGAAGAACCAGAAAAAGAAGAAGATGAAAAAGAAGAACAAAAAGTGTTTTAGCTTCGAATACTTGGATCATCTGTGCATTGTTGGTACATATTTACATTCTCTCTATGTGATGTGGGAGGTTTGAGTTTGGATGAACATCAAAGCTGACTTGAAAGTTTTGCACAATGTATATGCATCCAATGACATCTGGGGGAAATCAAATGTCGACAGCAAGAAATTGCTCTTACTTTGCTTTCACAACAGTCCACTCGGCTCGATGGCAAAACATCTGCTGCAGCAATCAAAACAGCCCAGCTTCTTCATCAAAAGACTTGCAAGCAAATCCTATGAGAAAGATGTTAATCGGGGTTGTATCATTTGCTGTGGGTTCTGATACAGTAAATTCATTTAATTAGGCACAACAGATTTACTCAGTCACTTTGTTTTTATCCTCTCTCATCTTCTCTCTCTCTTTCTCTGTTTCTTTCTCTCTCTCTCTCTCTCTGTCCCTGTCTCTCTGTCTGTCTCTAATTCTCTCTTTCTCTCTCCCTGGCTTTCTGCCACATTGCAGAGCTTGGTAAACCCAAGCCAATATATGCTGCTACCTCCAGAATTCTGTGTTGAACTGATAATATGATATGACACCAAAATGTTGACGCAACGCATGGTTGTCACGTATGTTCTACTCTTTGTTGTAGCATTATTAGATGAAAGTGTACAGTAATATGCTAAATCGGGGAGCTTTGACAAGCTGAGGGTAAATAAGAGATTCAGAACATGTAATGTATAGGAAGAGACATTTGCAGAAAGCTCACATCAGGATACATTTGAGTCAAATTCAAAGTTGAATACATACCTATGCGTGGGTTTGCTCAATTCATTTGAGGTTATTTCAAAGTGCCTGCTAAGTCCCACGATGCAGACAGTTATCGATTGGGGGCCTAACAATAGTCCTCGTGTCAATGGCCGATATTGATTACGCCTCCTTGGATCTCCCAGCCATGTGACCTTAGCTGCACTTGCTTCTCTGAGGTGAGTCTTTTTTTCTTACTCTCTTAAGTCTTAAGACAGCCATCATCAACTTTTCATGTTTGTGAAATAATAAGAAAGAAGAACATTTTCAACAAGTGAAATGAGAAGAAAACTGGCACCATCCTGAGTACAGCTGAGTGTGTATAATGACCAGGGCTGAAGAAGTGCTGCTGTGATGGCCCTTAAAATACAACCGCTGGTGCCCGCAGATGCCCGCGCTGAGACGGCGATGACAAGAGCAATTCGTTTGACATGGCACAGGCCGGCTGCGGTCAGCTGGCCTCTCTCAAGGCCAGCGAGCACCACGGAGAGTGTATCACACACTCGAGTGCCAGCTCTTTTGATCTGGACAACATGGTGCTCCTGTGTGTGTGTGTGTGTGTGTGTGTGTGTATGTGTATGTGTGCGTGTGTGTGTGTGTGTGTGTGTCCGTGTGTGTGTGTATATTTGTGTGTTTGTGTGTATCAGTACATGTGTGTGTGTGTCTGACCGCTCCGAAATTTTGCAATGGAATTTCCCCTCCTGCCATCCCATGGGGGTGGTGAGGGTGAAGAGATCTGTGGTGCAACCACCTGCCCTCCTCTCCTCTAAAGGGCTCTTTTCCAGCAAGGAGATGGTGGAGTATACAATTGCAGAGGTTTCGTGGGTACTGGAGTTCTGATGTGGTTGTGTTTCCAACATATCTATATCCAGAGTACTAAATCCCGACCTTCAATTAGCACTTTGAATGTACACAGAGCAATTACGAAATTATCATGCGTGACATCGGCACATACTGTGCATTGCACTGGTGGCTCTTGGAGAGTAAATAGTCTTTTCTCCACAACTCATTAAGATTTCTGTTGCCTCAAGAGACAGCTTATGTGGAAAGAACCAGTACGTATGTAACAACAGATGGATAACATAAGAAGCAAATCCACAGGATAAACTGAGGAAAGAAGCACGCAACAAAAAACAAAGTACTAAATAACATATATAATTATTTTTAGTTGTGTGTTATTACAACACTATGCAGTTGACGTGTGTACAAAAATAGTCTTTATACAAAACTGGAATGAGAACTGACAAACATGTCTGTGTAAGTGCCATATGATATATCAAAAGCTAATTACCAGTCATATTATTCTATATCATTTGATGAACATAATGCAGCTTAAGGCATTAGGCATTAGTCATGTCCTTGACATGCTCTTTAATTATTTAAGCAAGTGTGATTTCATTCCTAGCACAATTGTTCTTTAGGTCTTGCTGTAAAATATCTGATCAGTCATATTTCAAGTAGAGTAGCAAATTCATCAAGAAAGCAAGTGAGATGGCAGCCACCACGCAGTAAACATGCAAACCGTAAAACTTTGCCATTTAAGTCATGTCCTTGAAGGCCAATATTGGGCTTGTTAAGCATTTCATTTCTCTTTTATGAGTGTCTTTAATTTGCCTCTCAGTCCACCCATTCCAAATTGGTCTTTAATTAAACTCAAGAGTAATTACACTACTGTGGAATGGTTCTTAAATCTTTGTGAGGATGAAGGGAAGGGCTATGTCTGTTGCAGCTAAAAGTGAAATACCAGCTGACACCCAGATAGTTTACATCGCTTGTTTATTTCCTCACAGACATGCAGCCTCAGAGTTGAGGGGTTGGTATTACAGAGCAGACTCGGAAAGGATTGGGAGAGGTTCTGATGTCATGAAATTGAACTGATGATTTAAGGTGTCATCTGTTTGTGAGGTTTTGCTGGCAGAATACATACTCATTGTTGCGTGAAACACCAGAAAAAATGTCAACAAATAAGCATTAATTATTAATGAATTTTTGAATAATTTTAGGGATTTTAGGGAAAAAACACTTAAGAAAATACAGGATATTATCGTTTGATCCTTGGCAACAATGACACCTTATTTAATCCTTACTTTTCAGCAGAAGTAACTTAGCCAGATCCACAATAAAAGAAAAGAATAATATACGGTCTCTATTAATTGGCAGGAGCAAGAACAAAAACATAATTCAGCCAAGGTTGGGTGAGCTCCTTTCCTCCTATCACCATCAATTACCCATAGGCCTCCCCATACACTGAGCAGGGAGCTGGACAGGGCAAGGGTACTCATGCCAAAGTCCTGGACCTGCAAACCATTACAGGGTTTGACATGTGTGCGTACGGTAGTCCACATACTTGTCAGAACCCTCCGGGGAAATTTAGTCTTACTTTACCAAAAAGCAGTGAAACATGGCAGCCTGGTTAAGTTGCTAACAAGTCCCCTGGCTCTGGTGAAGCGTGGTGTGTGGGGTCGACACTTCACTGCACCACATAACCAGAGAACTTTTGGAGTCCTCCATCCATCTTTATTCCTGTCTTTTTTCCAGTCAGGATAGATCAAAGCACTTACTTGGACCTCTTTAGTAAAAATGTCCCACCGGTGAAGAGATGGTTAGACAAACGTTTTACTTTTTTTTGTATCTATTTGCTTTCTTTATGTTGATGTATTTGCTGAGAGCTCAGTGTGTGTGTGCGTAGAAAACATGTAATTTCATCTTTTACTTTGTTTTATATTTAAGCTGCCTCCAGTTAAAGACGTGCATGGGAGTGGAGGTGCCCAAATTAGCATTGTCCACATTGTCTGCCAAAGCCACTCCACAGACACTCTAAGCCAAGACATTTCTCTATGTCACTCTTTGGCTTTTCATGAAAATAATCGGTTAGAATGGTATGATTGTAGCTTTGTGTATAATTTTGTGCAATAAATGCCCAACTGTTGACATGGACATTAATCATTTACTGGCAGGTCATCTTCAAACATGCAAAAGAAAAAAAAATCAACAATGGAGAATTGTGCTTGAAGGCTGGAGCCGGCTTTAGTAATTGAGACTCAATTAAGGGTTTTTGTAGGAGAAAATGAAAAGGTTATCAAAAATCTAGAGCAGATGAAATAAAGAGACTTCACTATGGAGACTATTTATGGGTCAGCACGAGGCTAGAGATTCTTTGTATTTGCAAGATGACTACAACTGACCATGATATAGATTATTAGTACCAGATAGCCATTTTTGGCAAAGACATCAAACAGACTTTGAAATGAGGCTCAGACCAACTCCAGCATAACAGTGATATTTCAGTTTTGTAACATACCTAACACTGCCCATTTTGACAGAGCCCAGTTGCATGGGTCTTTGGTTGGGGATTTAGCGTTAGAGATTATTCAGAGCAAAAAAACTAGATGGACAATTTATCTACAGATTCTTTAAAGAACCAGTGGCCAGACAAAAATACAGACAGAAAAGAGAAATAACCTCACTGATCTTCTTTTTCTCTGTCCGTCTCTCCCTCTTTCTCTCTTTCTTTCCTCTTTTTCACGCACAGTACTGCTTGTGCCAGCAAACCCCTTTATCTGCCTTTCATTAGTGTCTCTCTCGCCCTCTTAGTGGGGCGGGTGTCTGGGAGACAGTCACTTTCTCAGAGCCTGTGATGTTCCTGCAGATTACAGAGTCACTTTGAAGCTGCTGCTCCCCTCGTCGTCGGGCCTTTGCAGATCGGCGCTCGCTGTTTGCCAGATTGATGCAGGAGACGGGACGGGAGGAGGAGGAGACGGAGGAGGAGAAGGAGGAGGAGGAGAAGGAGGAGGAGCGGGGACCGGGCGCAGGAGGATGAGATGGCCTCGCGTGGTCACGTGCGTTCCCGCCTTTCATGTGCCACATGATCCAAAGTCACACACAGCACACAAGCACACGACAAAAGACAAAATAATAGAAATATTCCATGCACACCTATGTAATGTCCAGCAGAGACACCCGGTAGAGATCTAGCACATTGCGCCAGACCATACACGGAGAGAGGCCAGAGGATGTGATGGCAGTCTGTAATTAGGTGCACCTCCGGCAACTGCCGTATGAGATGGAGATAATTATCATAGCACCCCTCCCACTAAGTCCTTGCACCGCTCCCCAGCACAGCACCGCCTGTGCCAGGACACATCACAGCCATGTGTGTCTTTCATTTCAACCCATGCCGTATTAGGTTTGATTTCACGTGAGTCCGTTCGGGCCGGCGGGCTTAACTCTGGTGAGCAGGGAGGCCTCGGTGCCAGCACGGGGCTATTCCCGCTGCAGCCCGACTGACCAAAATG
Organism: Setipinna tenuifilis; assembly: GCA_030347295.1. NCBI lineage: Eukaryota > Metazoa > Chordata > Actinopteri > Clupeiformes > Engraulidae > Setipinna > Setipinna tenuifilis. The sequence continues at coordinate 20,200,801 of CM059280.1, read as the reverse complement.
GACTAATTGGAGTCATGCCATCACTGATAATGCAGGATGGAACATATCGTTTTCAAGGGACCGTGGGCTTCCAGCTCTCTGCAGATCAAATGTCAGGAGTAGCGGACAGATTAAAAACAGACTTGGAGACCACCCTGTTAAAAGCAGACTTCGCATAAGTAGAAAGAAAAGATGGAATGTGAAATGGAAGATTAATTACATTATCAAAAGATTTAAACATCATCACATGATCAATAAATTGCGAGATGAAAAAAACCCCAACAGAATTGGGCTGCTTGCAATACATAAATTCTTGCTGCCTCTAAACTGTGGCTTCAGGTGATTGCCAGATTTCTTGCGGTGCTTCCCAGAAGCCACCACAGTGCACACCGAGGAAAAAAGACATAAAAAGAGCAAACTTGTGTAAATGAGTTTTGTCTAACAGTGTAGTCCTCCCCACCCCTCAGGAAGCTGAGGTGGGGGGGTCGGGGCTTTGCGGAGGGATGGGGGCGTGTGGATCACACTGTTTAACCTGCTTGGCTGGCAGCAGATGCTCATTTTATCTGCGGATGTCGCAGCACTTCAAAAGAATAAAGGAGTGGTGTCTGCTCACTGTCAGGTGACACTGCTTAAGCCTGCACCCCCAACCCCCCACCCCCCCACCACCACCACCACCCCCGTTTCATCTCTCCAGACATTCCCATGATGGCCCCCATATGTGCCCAGCCAGCCCCACCCAGGAAGGGAGGGCTATAGGCCACACTGCCAGGAGTCTGCACCGCTGTGCTGGAGGCTGCTGTTGTTGCTGGTGTTCTGTTGAGTTGAGCTACTTCATAGAGATGACTTACGTTTGCTGAATACAACAGAACGCTACTATCTAACTAACCCTACTCCAAGTAGCCCGGTTCAACAAAACACTGGTATACTCATACCTGATCTTAAGCACATGCCACTGACCAAAAGTACAGTATGCACTTAATGCAGAGGTTTGACTGTACATGCAGAGATGTATATTCTGGCTTCAGAGAGTAAAAGCCAAAACCAGCTGATTCTAATTGGCTCAAGTCCTCAGCCAGGTACAGTAGATGGGTTGATCTCTTGTGGTATGTACACAGGTAGAACTAATACATGGCAGAACTTCAATTGTATGAAGACAAACAGTTCCAAACCTCTAATCTATTGCTATAAAAGGAGTGCACACAAGATTTATTGAAGGTGTTCGTGCTGATGAGTTTGTTATATATGGCACCCTTTCATGATATTCCAAATACTACAAACAGTTTTTAGTATTCCATTTTTGTGGGGATTTATTTTGGCAGTTAAGCATTGTGCTAAATATTTGCAAAGCCTGAGGTACTGTATATATACATGTGCAAATACTGCTAAAGGTCTGTCCACACTGAAAACTATAGTGATAGTAACAACTATAATGATAGGAGCATCCACACTGAGGAACAACATTGTGTAAACAACTAAAACATTGAAAATTCAAACGAATTCTGATTGACTGACAGCATTTTTATAGTTCAATAACTCACTGTGAAAGTGATCCCAATTATATCGTTCACCCTGTTGTTGTTGTTATACTCGATATATGACCAGCACCATTCACTGAAGATGATTTTTACAAAGATATAGTTATATTATTGATGTAGTTATAGTTCTTTGTGTAAACAGGCTTAACAGATCCCATGTCATAAAGAACAAAGCTCATTCTTTCATAAAGATTTCTAGTTTGTTTGTGTTAAAATCGTTCTAGAATGTTGATGTTTAACAGAGCGATGCCGTGTCAGTGAGATCATGATCCTTCTGCCTGGTAACCTTCTTCTCTCTCTGCAGATGATAAACTCTGAGAAACCAAATTCTGCATCTTGTCAAACTGCTATCTGTGCAAAGACCATTTCCCTGTGCCGGCGTCACAGTTTGTGAACTTTTCAAACAGCTTAGAATCTGACTGAGGACCGTCACCAAGCGTGCTGGCTTTGAACAGACGGTCTCCTGTGAATTCTCCCTACCCCAGGACCACTGTCTTCTGAGGCTTATTGAGAAGAAAGGCCTCAAGCGACAGATATCAACCCAACCCCCTCCTCCCCCACACCACTCCCCACACCCCACCCGCTGCTTCATTTCAGCATCATACACACACACCCACACACACACACATTCCACATCCACCACCAGTGAGTCTCCCCTGCAGAGTCACACATCACAGTGCTCTAGGAAAAAAAAAAGAAAAAGAGGGAATATAAAAAAAAACCTTCTATGGTTATTCTAATAGTGCTCTTAAAAACAGAATAATACATTAAAGCACCTAAAAGCAGAGGACAGAAGACACTGAGGAGGGCGACGTTAAACTACAAAAACAATACGTAAAGCCTGATGAAATATACATTATAATTGGATCAGAGCACGGCGAGCTTCACTATCGGAAGTGGCAACTGCTAATGGTTGCACTTCAAAATGTCTTCGTATGGCACTTCAAACATCAACGCTGCTATGTCGTTTTTTTTGTGTAGGGTGTGAGTGACACCTGTGCTGCCGAGGAGCGTTTGCATCTTTCACAAATAACCACCCCGCTGTCAAGCACAGGAAACCCCTGAACCACACAGACAGGTGTGCTGGCAGGCACCAAGGGCCCGTTTTTTCCGCTGGCTGTACTGATAGCATTGCGCTTAAGCGGCCTGCAAGAAAACCGCTTGGCACTATGGGAATTGTATTTCGAACAACATTGGCATGTCACTGGATATAAAACAGGCATGAGCATTGGATGTCGGGCAGAGCCAGCTTCTTGCCGGCTCATTCGCTCTCTCTCTGTCTCTCTCAAGGGGTGACTGAGATATCAGGATGACAGGCTGACAGCCTTGAGGCATCATGCCACAGAATGACTGGCTCCTCTCCATCAGTCCTTTGATGACTTGTCTGGTAGCCGGCTAAACATGAACACGTCTTTAAAAGGGGTTTCAAAAGGATTTCTTCCTCATTTGTCACTTAAGAGGAAGTACCCTGATGATTGGCAGCACACACCAGAGCTTTCTGTTCAACAGTATCTTCACTCATAAAAAGCCTGAGTATATAACAGGAACTCACTGAAAAGATATCCTTGACGGTGGCAACACAAAGCAATATGTCAGGTGTTCGAACACTTATGTTAGAAATAATAACATACTCTATTGAATTCCAATTTAATTCCAACTCAATTGGTGAATGTCCCATTTATGGCTGGGCTATTAATCGATCACAAGACTGTGATAAAATTCCAGTCAATCTCGGTGATCATACTTGGGCATATTTAATCGATATGGCATTCATTATTTTGGACAAAAAAGGCTTCACAATGTCAGTTGTGTGACAATGGTTTGGTTATGGCCAAGGCGATATGAGGTTAATAAGGCCTGTATGTGAGATATGTCGGTGCCTTGAAAGATTTTAGGTTTTAATCCAGCTGCTTTCAAATTGTCAGAGAAAGAAAATAAAAATTGTTATCGGATGATATGGGAAATTATATCATGATCATCATATCGCCCAGCCCTAGTCCCATTTCAAAAGGGGTGACTGTTCTGCCTTTGAGGACAAATCCATGTTGAACTGGTTTTTAAGGAACCATGTGTTGGACAGACAGAAGGGTAACAGCTTCCTCTGGAGTGCATGTTAGTGTTTTGTTCTCCTTGTACACAGACCGAAAATTCCAATTCCACACTGGCCACAATGAGGAAAGCGGTTTCCCATGGTTCCGTTGGGATGCGGCTTTCATGTGTCCAAAAAAAAAAAAAAGAGAGAGAGAGAGAAGTCTCTGGGTCCCTTCAACCCCTCTGTTGTGACAGGGGATAATGAATTTCACAACATCTGCCATTTGTTAGCCCTGTTTGGTGTAACTGATCTCCTTTTAATCCTGAGATGGCCATGGACTTCCAAAGCGTGTGCTGAGCCTCTGCTGAAATGAAACAGATGGATCCTGTAGCCTCATTGGGGGTAGGAACAAGGCGGTGATGTACTGTACGCTAGTGGACAAAGGTTGGCCCTGGGATATGACTAATTCACATGGACTAGGCATGGTAGAACTCTGGAAACAAGTTTACACCAGAGGGGATACTAACCACCATGACAGTGCTGTAATGATTTCACAGGGTCAGGTGTTTCTTGGGGTTTCTCACTGTTTATTGTCAGCCCAGTATACAGGCATTTAAACACTGTCAGAGAATGCCAGGGGAACTCAGGGCTGACTCATTGATGTAAGATACATTACAAGGGCTGACACAGATGTTAAACACAGTGAAGTTTCACGGGGGTATTTGCAGTTATACTCACTCTACATTGCTGGTTTAAAACATGGATGGAAATTCATACAGTAATGGAGGAGGAAACTAATATTTTCTACATGGAATCAAACATTTCTCACTCATTCTAACATCCACAGGCTTCATTTCATAAGTCACACACACACTGAACACAGTTCACAGTGCCTTTTTCTGTTGACCTTAAATTGACTGAGTGATATAAATTGATATAAAATAAACATTTTATTGTTTAAAAATCTCTAAACATTAGCAGCAATCTAACATGCAATATTGTTAGTTTTGGGCAGCGTGATGATAAGCGGCAAGCTGAAACTCTCACAAATCTATCCTGGCAGCTGCAATGTTTTTAAAAAGTCCATACTCGGGCTAAAGTAAACATGGATGCTTTCAGCTTTGTGGTTGCGTGGAATACAGTACCAGCTTCTGACAGATAACAGATTCCTCATTTAACTGATGAAAGGCACGGCCTATGTGTAGCTCAAGAGCACCAGACACAGACAGTTACGGGTCTGAGCTGAACCAGATCTGAAGCTTCCTCATATGACAGGAAAGTAAATCATCCTGTGCCTCAGACGATTTTAAAAGAGGCCTTTTGTACTTTACAATATGCTTCAGACATGATCCTCTGTTTGAATATATAGCTAAAAGAGTTAACGTGATTACTTAAAATCAGGGTGTGCAGAAATATATGGGTGAGGATTATATTTTGTTACCATTTGAGGGCCTCTTAAAAAAATTATGCAAAAGAATGTGGCGGCGCTGGAATGCAGATGGATGCTTCTTGGCATGGCTGAAACGTGATACATTAAACAGAGCTATCATTCCGCTGGAAACGTCGGAGCACATGAGAGGAGGTATGGCAGGAATGGCAGAGTCTGTCTCTTTTCGTTCCAAAAAATGTTGAATATGAACGCTGGATCCATGGCCCCCACATCCCTCACCTCTTCATAAAACCTGGAATGCGCTTCAAAGAATGCTCACTATCTTTTTGTGCATGAATAAAACATCTGTCATTCATCGAGCCCAACAATGTGTACCGATTTAACAGAGCATATCAGGTTTGAAGAGGACAGAGACAAAACCCAATGCCTTTCTCTATTGAGCCAAGGCCTGCTGTTATCCCTCCACATGGATAGTTAGTTGTTCTGGTGTCAATAAAGAACACAGTGCCATGTGGTGGCCTGAAATGACAAGGATTTATCATAGATTTCTTCAAAGACGGTCTCTGGGGAGAAAATATAAATATACACAAAAAGATATAAATCCAATTCGCTAGACTTGTAATCCTTTGTAGACTTTCATGTGAAGCTAGGACACCAAATAGGAGTGACCAGACATTCTAGAACAAAATAATTGAAGTATTTTATATAGCCTCAACCGGACCCAAGAACAGCACCAGTTTATGATGTGGTTCACATTTCACAATTTAAAAACAATGTCATTATGCCCCCTAGAGGTAGCACAGTTAAGGAATGCTTACATGTAAAACAATATACTATACTTTGAATTAACAGAGACAATGAGTGATATTTGTTCTGAAAAGGTTATTGTTAGTCAAATATATTAAGTTATTATTTGAGTTAATCACAGAAAACAAAATCCTGAGATCATCTCTACAAATGTCAACTTCAAATATTATTAGGACATATTTTTGCTTTTCGTTTATTTTGAATACAATACGTTCACCGTTGCTTTTGCAAGAAAAATGAATAATAATAATACAGGAAGATCAAAATACAGACATGTCGCAAGCTAAGTGTTTCAGACTCCAGCCACCAGGGGCGCTACGAAAAAACTATGGCGTTTCCTCAATTGATGTAATATGAATCGATTGTTCCTCCTAGAACAAAACAAAGAGCAGACCAGTCCACCAGACTGTCCTGTCTTGGCTATAACAGTATAAAGTATGGGCAAGAAGCACAAAAAACACAAATCAGAGAAACGCGCATACGACGGTAAGGTCGTGCAGAAGGCTTTCATGTTACTTGTGGGAGGCTATACGTGTTTATTTAAATATTTGTGTGTAGTATCAGTTAGCTAACATGCGTTCGTCAGTACGGCGCATTCACTGACCTAGATATAAGTCGGGATTTTCATTTTAAAGTTTAATCACTACTAACACTTTCAATAAACCATTGTGCGCTTGGCACGGGCGCTGCGGGAGCGAGCGCGAGCCATCTGTCACGGTCAGCTGAAGTTATAACAGCGCGTTATCCACCGCTATCTGCATTTTCGGTGGTCAGCTAGCAAACATCAACGCTGCCCCCGCTTTTGGTGAACGCTGCTTTTATATCGCATGTATATCATAGTATGATTTATATTCTGATATGTACCTGTAGTATTGTGATTTTGACCATAAAAGGCAGAATCTGCGAGAAATATTATTACTAGATATCTGTTACCACGTAGCTAGTTAAGTTAGCATACTATCTAAACTTCCCGACCTGGTCATTTTGCGAGCTTTTACTTCTGGAAAGATGTAAAGTTCTGCTGCCGTCTGCTTTCTGGTTTATATACCATTTTCAATGAACGACCGCTAAATTGGGATGCGTAAAACGGTGGTTTACACTGAAACATAGTAGCTAACCAACCTGTATTATTCATCCCATTTGCCCTCAGAATACGTGGAGAGACCATTGAAACTCGTTTTGAAGGTGGCGGGTAATGAGGTGACTACAGGAAGTACTAGTGTGGAAAACGTCTACGAGGAGACTGTGGATTACGATAAGCATAAAGACAAAAAGAAGAAGAAGAAAAAGAAGGAGGACCGAGACAGAAGTAACCCAGGTTCACCCATTGATGAGAAAAAGAGAAAGGTCTGGTCGAAAATGAATTCAACATATTGCATGACTATTAATCTAGCCTACTTGGTGGCTGATAAAGTCTTGATTTACAAGTTAAACACAACAAACTCCTGTAACTCTATAGTTCTTAAACGTGATGTCTGCCAATTTGGATTTCCAGGAATGTGAAATTGCCCTGCATGCAGATTGCATCAATTATGTTACAACTTTAACATTGCTATTGCTGTATAGATGACCAAGAAGAGGAAAGGTCAAGACACTGTGGATATTGACTGGGAAGACCGTGAGCTCAGCAGAGCTTCTATGAGATCAGACATGTCCCAGGACAAACCATTGTCCTCCATGGCAAAGATGGACGGTAGCTAAAGCCATTTTTTCCTCAAATAGTCACCATAACTAACGTAATATTTCTGTTTGTTAGTGTACATTTGTCTATGTCGTCATTTTAAGCAGTCGTTTATTTAATCTTTCTCTTTCAATCACACAGAAAAGCCCCAGACTCCTTTACAGGAAGCCCTTAGCCAACTCATCAGGCAGCTCCAAAGGTCTGTAGGGAAGTGGGAGCAGGGATGTCACAGTTGTCTTACACCAACAAATCAAATATAGATTTTTTTGTGCATGATAATGAGTACTTTAAAGCATTGCTGCAGTTACATTTTGATGTGTTAGTTTGAAATTTGATGTATTAGTTTGAAAGTTATTTTTGTGGTTTTACATTTCTATGTGTGTTATCTTCCATAGGAAAGACCCCAATGCCTTTTTCTGTTTCCCTGTGACGGATCTCATCGCTCCTGGCTACTCAATGATCATTAGGAGGCCCATGGATTTCAGCACCATGAAGGAAAAAGTCAAGAGGGAATGTTACCAGTCTTTACTAGAATTGAAGGTACAGCAGTCTAGCTATTAGTGTTGTTAATGCTGATCATCTTATGTTGCCAAATACAGTTGATTTATCCATGTACATAATTTATTGCGTGTTTAGGTTAACATTCATACAGCTGTAGTTGCATGTTTCTGTTAGTTGACTTAAATGTGTTTTGGCTGTTAGGTATTCAAAATATATGTCCAAACGGCACAGAAGCCTATTGATAAACTACAGACCGACAGTACAAATAACAGACATGCTATTCAGTCCTTTAGTCTGTGGATTTTAATTGAGCCACTAGTTAAAGCTTGGAGTTTGTGCAGCTGTGTGTCAGTCTGTTATATTTTGATAAAGGACTGTCCATGTTGTTATGTTGTACTAGCAAAATCTGAGCGACATGTAAATGGACTGAGGGATGCTATCATAAATGCATTAACAACCATTGCCCAGTTATTACAGAGTTGATGACAAACTCAGACTCTCATACAAGGTTTACAATGTGATTTACATAAGTTTTTTTTTTTTACTTCTGTGCTGTGCAAACTGTAAGAGAACACTTTTACACTGTTATAACTGTTAATCTGCACTTATTATACTGATTTTTAGAATGCTGACAAAAGTCCCATTGACTTTGAATAGGCCACTCCAATGTTCAGAGGTCAGATATTTTTGTATAATGACCACTGAAAAAGTACAATGACTGCTGTCAATGACAATCGGTTTTTAGGCTTTTTTTATATCACTATACAAGTAGTTTGTTCACTTATCACAACGGAATATTAACAATTAGCTGCAATGAGTTACTTAGCAGCTGGACACGTTGCTACACAACACTTATTAATTCTGTTTCCTCGATTAACTATTTTTAGCAATGAAGGTCATGAAGCAGCAGCAAAATAGTTAAAATTTGACCTTGTTAGAAGTTTCTAACTCTCTTTTATTGTTTTTTGGCCAGCAGCTGTATAATAAGCAGGATAATGTTTAGCGATCCAAGGACAGGCATTCTGCCATTTATTTGGTATGTTTTAAGCGAAGTGTTTTTCCCCATTACTTCGTCATATTTCTGTACTGCACAGGGGGATTTCAGGTTAATGTGTGAGAATGCCATGAGCTACAACAAGCCTGACACCATCTACTACAAGGCAGCAAAGAAGTTACTCCACTCTGGCCTTAAGATTTTAAGTCCGGTAAGACCCCAGTTTACAGAAAATTACCCGCACCTCCAATGATGCATTGGTCCCCCCATACAGTGTATGCAGTGTATTACTCAAATACAATACAGTACAGTTCTTGCAAATGTAAATGAATGCTAAGAGACCATGGATACCTAACTAACATGCAGTGGCATTTCTAAATCAGCAGAGGGGGCTGTCACACTAAACGTGGCAGTCTACTGTAAAAACATCCAAGTTCCTCTTCCAGAGCTTTTGACAGTTTGGTAAATGGCCTTACAGGAAAGGTTGGATAGCCTGAAGCAAAGCATAGAGTTCATGGCAGACCTCGAAACCTCCACCGGCCGTCCGGCAGACGCAGCGGAGGGAGAAGGAGGCTCGGGCCAGGACCAAAGCAAAGGCGGCTCCACACCGATGGACACCGGAGACTCAACGCAGTCGCCCTGTGGACTTAACAAGGATGCGGCAAGGTGCGACTCTTCCTAGCCTCTAATTTTGAAGTACTCCTAATCCTCCTTGTCTCCTAATCAGTCAAACCTGCATAGCAACCTTATGTGTCTACATCTGTACTGTAAGGCTTGATCCATCTGAGCTGAGCTGGGAATGTGACAGGTAATCAGTGTTTGATGTACCGGTAGTAGCTATGTGTGGAAGTGTGGACTCTAGGCAAACCACCGCTGCCATCCCTGCCATGTTCCTCTTTTTTTAAAACAAGGCAGCATTGAGCTGGCATGGGAGAGAAACCGAGAGAGGATTGGCTATGAGCATGTTTGGTCTTGTGAGCCATCTGCACTGCACACTTTTCAACACGAGGACTAAATAGTATCCTTGAAAGTTGAGAGGTTTGCTCAGAAAGCATCTGTTTTAAAGTGCCTGTGACCTTGGGAAACCTCAACTTAAGGCGGAAATCTTGGAAGTTTGAAAGTGGTTTCCATGTAAGAGGTGCTGTTCCAGACATGTGTGACTGCTTCTTAATGACAATTCCCATTTCACCATAATGACCTTTTGTACTTATTTTATTTGTCTTTTTTTTAATCCAAATCTACTTCAGGCAAGACAAAGATTCCAAGGAAGAGGTGCAGAAAGTGGTCTCTCAGGCGGAGAAGGACCTGGTGGAGATCCGCAAGATCATAGAGGAATCTGGGCATAAACTCTCAAACCGAGAACTACAGGCTGAGGTACATAGTGTAATCCAACCCAAACACTGAAGATGTTGTAGCCTCATTATATTACTGTGAGGCACTTAAAATACACTCTAGACAGTTGATGACGGTCTGAATGGCTGAATGAAATAGGCAGGCACAGCTTGGAATGGTAAATCTATGACGTCCATCTGATATGTCAAGGAAAGGACAGATTATGTCAGAATGTGTTGCTGGCAACATAATTTGGCTTTGCCAGCATAGTCTTGGAACGCTTCAGAACATGTTGGAAAAACAACGTGGGTAAATCTGTCTCAACTATGATACAGAGCCTAGATGAGAAACAAGATTTAATGTTGTCTTTGGGAATTGTAAAAGCTTTTTTATATTTTCTGCTGTGAGCCAAGTGCCAGAAAATGTCCTCCATTAAAACAACTGTGCGCCACGGGCTAGAAATTAGTTGCATGGTGTGAATGTGATTTGATGGTGGTACTTCGTCATCTATGTTTCCAAATAATTTCCTTCTATGAATGCTTTAACATGCCTCTTGAAGAGTCATGTATTACAAATATGTTGCCTTTTTTTTCTTCAAAAATGTGTTTATTATTTGCCATTACCTGTAACATTGGCTATCACCTTAAATGCTATTTATTCATTTGGTTTTGGTTTGGTATTTATTTTTTTCATTTTGGTTGGCTCTCGCCATTTAATTATGTGGTTACTACCCCATAGATATAAGGGGCCAAATTCTAACAAATTGAGTGTCTGCCTCTTCTGTGTATTTCCCTGCACAGCTGGAGTTTGAGAGGAGAAAGCAGGATGGATCCACGTCCCTGGCCATCTTAAACCCAGTTGACTTGAGTGCTGGTGGTACGTGGTGTTAAAGCTGCCTTTTGATGCTATTGGTTGTTGTTGTTTAGGGGTGTATTATATTGCTGAACTTTCTATAATGTATATTGTGTTGTGTGGTATATGCTGTGTGAACTCAGAGTAAGTCCAACGAAGTCCAGAGTAAGACTTTTTTCCTCTAACAGAAGAAAGCCAGTAGGAGTACAGGTTCAGTCTCCCTCACCAACAGGCTCTCTTCTATGGCGAGACAACCGTGCCAGTACTCACTCGATCGAAAATAATGCAGATGACAAATTTTACAAAGAAAGATTCCTTCTGATGCCAAAAAGGATCACTTGGGCTTCCTCTGAGTTAACTTACCCAGGCATCTCTCTGATCTTTATTTCTGACTCGGCCTCAGCTGCAGTGTACATGTTTTTGGTTCTGGGCACTTTACAGATCCAGGCTACTGCCCAGTCAAGCTTGGCATGATGTCGGGAAGACTGCAGAGCGGCGTCAACACACTCCAGGGTTTCAAGGAGGACAAGAGGAACAGGATCTCCCCAGGTAAGCCAGCATGCTCACAGTCAAGAGTCAACATGTCCGCCGTGTTTGGTGACCAGTTTTGGTGATGAAAGCCATAAGTGGTGACTGTAAATTTCGCTGTGTAAACGTGCACATGCATACACCTGCTTTGTTACAGAGATGTGTTTTGTTTGTGCATGTTATGTTGACGCAGTTATCTGGTAAATATGGGCACTGACCAGAGCATAGTGTTCCCACCACAACCGAAATGCACACAGCTGGCTTGGCCTGCCACCTCTCCGCCCAAGTTGCTCTTGAAGTTACTTATTATTTTCAAATCATTTTCATTGTTCTCATATCACACGAAAATGTGGGCGGTAATGTAAGCAGTAAGTGCTAGTCAGAACTGTTAACGTACGCAGAAGTGATCTAGTCTGATTCTAAGGGTCATTTATATGCCTAACGACCAGGTCACTGCAACACTGTTCACATTCAAACCAAAGAAGTAAAAGCAATCTTTGCAACAGGTTCTTACAAAAAAATGAATTATTGGCATTAAAAGGAATTTAGTTTGGATTTGGCGCACTTTTGGCCAGCAGTGGTCAGTAAAACAACGTCCTCTCCGGCTGCATATGTGTCCACCTTGAGGTAAAGAGTCAAGACGCAGTTGTGTTTGTGTGTCACCCTCTGTCACTCACCCCTGCCCTATCTTGGTTGCCCCACGCAGTGGCGTACTTAAACTACGGGCCCTTCACCTCCTACGCTCCGGCTTACGACTCCACCTTCTCCAGCATCTCCAAGGAGGACTCAGACCTGATCTACTCCTTCTATGGAGAGGAATCCAGCTCTCAGGGCTCCGACAGGTATGTGTGGCCAAGGAGAAGCCCCCATAGTCCGCGGATTAAAGAGCAATACTGGCCGGCTTTAGGGGGGTTATAAGTGAGGGTTTGGGCTTCAAAGACAGGCCTGTTGTTTTTGGTCATCCACATGTTGGTCAGTGACGCACTAGACGAGCGGTCATTTTAATTGACTCACGTTCTCTCCTTGAGTTGGGAATTGCACAGTGGGGTGGGTGCGTGTTTGTCTGTGTGTCTTTGTGTGTGTGTGTGTGTGTGTGTGTGTGTGTGTGTGTGTCTGCGTGTCTGTCTACGTGTATGTATCTGTGTGTGTATCTGCGTGTGTGTCTTTGTCTGTGTAGCTGGGTCGGGCAGTAGGACCATCTCCTTTCTCCCGGCAATAGCAAGAGAGCCGACTTCCTCTGCAAATGTAAACATGTGGAGTAGTTCATGCACGCTTGCCTCATCAGTCATGAGCATTAGCACAAAGGGGTTGCTGGGCCGGCCACTCACTAATGTTAACAAGCAAAAATAAACTCTTTCCCACTGCCTGTCACCACGGTCATGAACTTGTTACATCTCTCCCTTCCTCCCTCCTGTTCATCCCTTTTTTTTCTGTCCCTTTTTTTTCTCGTTCATCTCTCCATTCACCATTCTCTCTGTTTTCCTACATCTCTCACCCCATCCCCTCCACCCCACACTCTGTCCCTCCATCTCTCGCTCCCTCCACACTTCACTCGCTCTGTCTCCATTGTCTTTCTTCCTTCATGTCTCTCCATATCCTTTTCCCCACCACTTTCTTTCTTTCTTTCCTTCTTTCTTTTCTGTCTCTCTCTCTCTCTATTGCCTTTCTTACTTCATATTTCTCTCATCCTTTTCCCCTTTACTTCACTCACTCGCTCTCTCTCTCTCACACACTCACAGCATGGCCGACTTCCTGTCCAAGTCAGAGGAGCACATGAGCAGGCTGGGCGACCGCATGTTGGACGCGCTGACTAACGGCCAGCACTCCAGGACGCTGAAGGAGGCCGAGGCGGTAAGAGCGCATGTCCGGTCCACTTACTTACTCACACCGTCTGGCCTGGTCACTCGTTGTCTGTCACACCGCACCCTCTAAGTGCAGGCGTGAAGCTGTTAAGAGCTGAATGACGTTCGTAGGTGCGGAGTGGCAGCAGCATTGCTCATCATTGCTGATTTGTATGAGACTAGTTGTCGCTGAATGCTTTGTGTGACATATAATGCCACACGATTATTTATTTATCCATCCATCTATCCATCCATCTGCAATTGTCCTTTTTTTTTTTCTCTCCAGAACAATCCAAGTCAAGAGGCACCAGTTGATGGCTCTGCAGCAGCAGCAGCAGCTGAGGTATTTTAAAATCGACGAACCAAAAACCTGACTGACTAGAGCTGACTAGAGCTCTGCAGTGCAGTGGTGGAGCGTGGGTGTATGTATGGCGTTACCCAGGATGCAGAGGTGCCTGGTGGCTCTCAGTCAAGCACATCTCCCCCCTCAGAGGTCTAACGGGCCATAGGGCAGCCCTGACCCATTGCGTTTGGCTATGGTGGCCCTGTATACTGCTGCCTGCTACGCAGCTGTGCAAACAGAAACGCCATAGTATAGCTAGTCTGTCTGCACAGCCATGTGGGCGGGGAAATATATGTTTTGTGTTGTGTGTTATTTTATTTTGGTCTGTTTAATTCTCATGACTCCTCCTCTACCTCAATACACACCTACTGTGTGTGTGTGTGTGTGTGTGTGTGTGTGTGTGTGTGTGTGTGTGTGTGTGTGTGTGTGTGTGTGTGTGTGCGTGTGTGCGTGTGCGCACGGCTTTATGTGCCCCTATTTCTGCACGTGTGTATGTGTGGCTGCAGCTACGTGTGTGTGTGTGTGTGTCTGTGTTTCTGAATGGGCCTTTTTATTGGAGTGCCACCAGCTCCAGGAGCACAGTGCGGCTCCTGTGGTGGCTGTCTGCTGTGCTTGGCGGCCCGCCAGTTTTTACTCTCATTCCCCAAATGGGTGGAGTCACCCCTTTCATTTCTCCCTTTTTTCCCCCACTCCTGTGCTTGGAATGAACCCAGGTTACATAAGTCAAAACATACACTACACTACCTTAAACTGTGGCCAGTCTTGTGAGGTTAACTCTTTAAAGTCCAAGGTAGACCGATGGGTAAATTGGATGAAATGAGTAAAAGGAATTTGAATTATCACTGTGTGGCATATGAACTTGTAACACACCCCCCCCCCCCCCTCCTCTCCATCAGTGTGTGTCATGTCCACCTGTAACACCCCTCTGTTTTGCTTTAGGTGGTAGAGTCTGAACCCCGTCCAGCCAGCTCCAAGGACTCCATAGACACACTCAAAGCCCTGGGCCTGGACTTCCTCCTCCCCAAGCTCGACTCTAAAGGTACTTCCCCCCCGCCCCCACCGAGCCGTTTAAGGACAACTGACATCCTTTGGAATGTCCTCGTCCATTATCCATTACCTCTGTCTCCATTCAAAGCTAATGAGGCATTTTAATAGCGGAGCAGAGATACATCCTCTTCCCACTGTTTCACTGCAGCAGTGGCACTAACACTTTAACTGCCCTTCCATCTGTTTGTTTCAAAGCAAGCTGTGAGCCCAAATGGGTTTGAATGGCTTTAGCTGTGAAGCTGATAATAGTGAGCAGTGTTGCAGCTCTAATGCCTGGATGGATGAATACAAGTGGTGGAGTGTAAGGAGGGTGAACCCCAGATATCAGTTCATTTATCTCTCTCTCTCTCTGTCTGTCTTTCTCACTCTCACTATCCATCTATCTATCTATCCATCTATCCATCCATCTATCTCTATCTCGCTCTCTTTATCTCGCTCTCTCTATCCCTCTCTCTATCCCTCTCTCTATCCCTCTCTCTGTCTCTCTCTCATATTACAGAGGCGCGAGAGTTCCAGGAGAAATTGGACGAAACCACCCAGCTCCTGAGCGAGCTGCAGGAAGCCCAGAAGGAGCGCCTCAGCACCCCCCAGCCCCCCAACATCATCTGCCTCCTCGCCCCCACAGCCAAGGAAGTGCAGCTGGGTATGTGACAGCATGCATAGGTTGGATAACACACACATACACACTACATGCTCACACACACACTATGCACCCCCTCAAACCATGCATACCCTTACTCTGTGCCAACCCTCACATCATGCATAGGTTGAATGACACACACACACACACACACACACACACACACACACACACACACACACAACATGGTCACACACAACATGGTCACACACATTACGCAGCCTCTTAAACCATGCCTACCCTCACACTGTGCCAACCTCCACACTATGCAGTGGTTGCACAGATTGGATGATGTGTCTATTCCTAACCACTATTCTTATTGTCTATTCCTAACCACTATTCTTATTGTCTATTCCTAACCACTTTCCCTTGACCTTGAAGAGAAAGGAGAGATGTGAAGATAGATTCTTTCTAAAGAAAGGAAGCCTTGAAACACCTTTCCATCTAGAAAATCCAAACAGCTTTGACCATTGCTGCCTCTTATGTATTTGCAGTTCATTTCTCTGGGTTGGATACCATCATGAACAACCAAGGACTCTGGGTGCAACTGTAGATGAACTGTACAGTAGGGTACACATTGTCCTCGATGTTAAAGGTGCACTAGGTGTTCCTGCATGTTTTCAGGGCGATGTCATTTCTGTCTCAAATTGTAGGTATCTCCCCTTGATCAGCTTGCTGCCTGCCCCCTGAATACATTGTAAAAAAAAAAAAAAAGCCCAGTCTCGGGAGACAACACAGGGGCTGTAGTCGTCAAACAAACACTATGGGTACAGGCTGTGCCCTAGAACATAACAAACCACATTCCAGCCAATCACCAACAACATTCTACAAGAAGTGTTTATGTTGCATAAGCTCATATAGTTTTCAACATATCAGCTGTCACTAATAACCTAATATCATAAAAATATTGTATAAAGACTTAGAAAATAAATGTACTCAGTGAACAGTTGGAGTCAGATCAGCCATCTAAGCAATGTTAGCTTAGCACAAATCTCCTTTCCATTTCCATGCGAGTTCATGACAGTTACAAAAACGGGAGGAGGGCGAGCTTGCCCTGTCTTGTTTGGTATTTACCTGAAAATGTCAACAGACGTGACGTCATGCAGTAACTTACAGTGCACCTTTAAGAACCACACTTCCCCATATACCAGTAAAGTGGCAGTTCTTTGGGGGAAAAAATAGGCGTGCCACACATTCAGGTGGTGGTTACATTTGACATTAGCGTGAACTGTTGTGACTATATTCAACTTCGCTGAGACCGCAATGCTGGGTTTTGCTCTCACACATCTAAATGAGAAAAGATGCCCTGTGGCCCACAGTCTATGGTTACATGACCTTGTCAATTATTCACTTGAAATACTTCAGTGAGTTTTTGCATGTCATTGTCAGCATTTGAATATGAATCATTAATACAGCTGAAACCTGAACCGGAGAGCAGACTGAAAGGAGGGGGGTTGCTGGTGTGCTGGTGATGAGAATTTTTCCATAAACTGCATTCAGGCCTGCTCAGTAATAAGGGGCTTTGTGAAAGCCATTATTTCTCTCTTTTAGAAACATCCTCTTGGACCATTCACTTCGGCTGCATTTTTTCCCTGGCAGTACTGGTCCTTTTGTGTTGTGTGCAACACATTCCCAGAGCCAGAATGTTTCTGGCTACATGCTAAGAATTCTTCAAAGCCAACTTCTGTGCAGGCGATTTCTGTTCCATCTTGTTTCTCGTATGTCATAGAATAACTACGAGGTGTTTGTGGGTATGTGTTAACAATCCAAAGCCAACACAAAGACTCTCTGGTGTCAGGGGACCACTGATCATTAGCACAGAAGTTTCTAGAATGTGAGGCTTTGTTCTTAGCTTGGCCGAGATCCACGTTTGACACGTGGACCATATCCTCTTTTAATAGTGCTTCAGAGACTTCATTTTTCTTACATGCACTCCATTGACTTTTTAGTGGCTTGGCAGTTCTATTTTCATCCAGCAGAATGTTGTTGCTGTTCTTCGTTGGTTCCTTAGAGGGGGGTGTCACTGATCTGCTCGAAGATACACTCTTACCAGTTATTTAGGTACAGTTACAGTCCCTGAGATGTTAGATGCCTTGAACACCACGGATGAGGGTGCAGGAGAGCACTAGTTGTTTACTTCCCCATCGCCATTCTGGAATGAGACTCAAACCTGCGACCCCTTGATCCCAAGACCAACTCTCTAACCACTAAGCCACAGCTGCCCCCAGTGGATTTGTTCCATTTTTGTTCCAACAGAAATGTGTTTGGAATGTATTTGTCCACATAGTGGGAAGAAGACAGAAAATTTGACGTCTTTTTTTTTTTTTTTTTTTGTGGACCATTTTTGTGTATCTAAAAGGGCTAAAATCAGCAGCATAATACACCGTGACGCTTTTGAATTTCCAGTTCAGGTCATATGTTTTGCCATTTCACCTACCACATGCTTTTCATGGAAGGTGGAAAAGGACACAAAAACAAGAAGAAAAAAAAGATGGTCACAAGTTGGTTTAGGTTCCTCTTTTTCCCTCTTGTATCAGTCCAGTTCTTCTTTCCTCTCGCCTAATCAGCAGTGACTTTATTTCCTCTCCTTTTCCAGTTATTGAAAGGGTTGGTACCCCCGCTCCCATCTCTTTCTCAAAACAGACCTGTTCCTACTTCCTTATGTTAATCTCTCCATCTCCTTTTCCCACAGCTGAGAAGGTGACTGGAAACCTGGCACTCCTGACCAGCCAGGTGACTCCAGGTGATGTGAGCAGCGTGTACGGCATCAGGAAGGCCATGGGTATCGCTTTGCCCAGCGAGCTGGACGAGCCACTGATCGACCTCACCACAGGTAAGGGCTGGAGAGTCACAAGGACACCACACACCTTCATCATAACCAAATTCACTCTACAGAATGAATTGTGCTGTGGCACAATTTTTACATGTCTTTCCTTAACTTCCGTTTCACTCCTCCACCAAGTGTCATGAACAGCTACCTAGTACCTTCAATTAAACCTTTAATTGGATATCCGTAAACTTTGTCACCCAGGTTAAGCAATTTTAAATATTTATGATTCACACATGGAGAAGTGGGTACGGATACATTCTAGATGTGAGGACAAATCAGAGAAGGCCGTTACTGTCTTCACTAGGAGGAAACTATTGCTTCAGTTTGTTACTGGTCTCTATGCTGCTCAACTCATTAAAATGACTTCATTGTTTAGTCTGAAATATGTCACGGTTTCTTGTTTCACCACCGTTTCGCTTAGACCGTGATGCTCTTAGGAAAGACAGTCTTGAGCTTTGATGGTAGAGAGCCTGTCCGTAATGCCAGCCTGTTGATCCTATTGCAGTGCGAGAAATGTCCGAACCAATGGAGTGCTTGCCAGCAAGACAGGAAGAGGTACCAGTCATCACCGTTTAGCAGCCTCCCCCACATGCCTGGCTCCCTGATCTCATTGCCAAGAATCTTCTTTGTACAGTTGGTGCTGTTTTTTTGTGTGAGATGTTTGTATCAATAAACCTCTTTTGTAGTATTTTTTTTTTCTGCCCTCCCGTTTCTCTGTGGTATAAGCAGCTTGAGTTTGACGAGTACTAAGCATACACAATGCACATGTCATGGTGGTGGGGGGTAAAAATGCCCAACAGGCTGTACATGAGAAATTATTTATTACACACTCATACTATACAAAATGTTGGGGAAATGCACACAATATTTCTTAAAGCTACTGCTTATAAAGCACAAAAGGCAGCAAAGCATTTACAGTAAGAAAGGTTTGCACTTAAAAGTTATATAGCTAAAGAACACAGCCATTTTTTTTCTCAGAGGCACATAGAAATGTTCTTTTTTGTCCTTGGCTCAACTGCTGTCCACAGCAATAAATGCTTTCAGGAACTAGCCAAAGCACAATATTTTCTATTATTGACCAGCAATTCCCTCAGAGTATGCCGAGACCAGCACGGAGTCCACATTCTCAGACAAGGCAGCAAAGGACAAAGAGATTGTCAAGACAGACGAGTCAAGAGCAGAAAATGTGGAGTGCGACACATACACATGAACAGTTCCGAGAGAAAGAAATGGAACTAAAGAGTTTGAGTTTGACAGAAGAATGTGTTTGGGTCAACAAAAGTCATTTTCACATGCTAGCACAAGTATGGGTGGGTGGGGTTCCCTCTTAATACCATTATTTAACCTTGATTATGCTCTTTTGCCTCTATGACAGTGCTGAGGGCCACTATTTCCTTCTCCTAAATCTTATCTGATTCATGGTTCCAGGTCAGATATCACACACTGCAGTTGTACATACAGAGCTTCAGGCAATGTTCTGTGGTTGACTGTCCTTCAGCGTTCATGTATATTTGGCATATTTATAAATATCTAAACATATCATGAAAGGTAAGAGCAAATGCGGTCACAAGTGTGACAACTTCTAAAGTTACACTTTCTGGCATCAAAACAGTGTTGAGACCAGTTTGTTCCCAGTTATTCTTGGGGTGGGGAGGCAAGTTTTTCAAAATCAGTGGCATCCTCTTTGAATCTGAAAGCCCACCCACTGGCTACTGCCCAAGTCCAAGATGGTGAGATCCACTTACTGCTTCAAACGCAGGCCATGTGATGCAGGGTGCTCTCAATCCAAATTTGCAAGCGGCCAAAGACCAGCCAGCTATGCTAATGCCATTACCTTCTCCGTCTGTTTCCCACTCTGCCATTAATATGAGGAGTTGGTTCCATATTTTAGAGCACTAGCATTGTTGTGGCAACGGTTCCAGCCCTGACCTGAAGAGCACCAGGCCGTTTGATTGGTTGGTGTGAAAAGGATGTGTGTAAAGGGCTCCTGAAGCCGCGTGTGTCTGCAGCAGCTTCACTTGCTGTTTGTAAAGGGCGGAGGGCCTCCTGCCCGGCGGCCTCAGCTGTGGCCCATGCCCTGCTGCTTGCTCATGTCCGTGCACACAAAGAAGGTCCTCAGCTCGCCCTTCCCCTTCACGTTGATGAGGCCCCGGCACTCGCAGGAGTAGCCCAGTTTCTGCAGCACGTCCGACGTCTCCTCTGTCACCTAAGACACAGCACACGCACACGCACACACACACACACACAGAAGGCACTGTGCTGTTAAATGCCATTGAAATCGGACCCCAGCATGGTGCCAATGCATCGTGAAATGCAATCAGTTTAAGAGTGTGCAATCTGGAGCATGAGTGTGTGTGACATTGGTGGCAGGCGGCCAACGTAAGCTATGCAGTGATAGCGGATGGGTGGTAGGCGTTGGTGGTGGTGGTGGTGGTGATAGTTGGCTACCTGGATTTTGCCCAGCTCTCCAGTGCTCTCCATTCTGCTCGCCACGTTTACAGTGTTTCCCCAGATGTCATACTGAGGCTTTCTGGCCCCTATGACTCCAGCTATAACAGGTCCATGATTAATACCTACAGGAAAATTAAAAAGTATAAAAGGTGATTAGTGTATAGCTTAGCTCAGACAAAAAGAGTGAGATCATTCATGCCTTGAGACAAAGGGCTTAGGTTTGGTCCATAATCAATCAGTCCTTTTGTTGTTGTTGTGGTAACTCCAAGCCTTTGGGAGGAAAAGGAGGCCCCAGCTGTTTTGCATCCTCACATCATCTCTCTCTCCCTGCGGAGGATCCGTGCACATCCCAGATGCAATTAGCCGACGTGCCCGGGGAAAGGGAGGAGGTTCGGCAGTGGGCTACGAGTTGTCAGAGCGAAACATTCGCCAGACTAGAGCTGAAGTCTGGAATGTCTGAATCTTAATAAAACATCTGTTCGGGAAAATGAGCCATACTTTAAAATGAATAATTGCTTCCGAGATCTTTTGTTTATCCCCCTTAGAAACATTAATGTAGGCTTATCACCCCCAACATATTTCAAATGTTTTTTTTTTATAGAGCAGGCTGCTGACTTTACCAGCCAGCTGAATAAGGTCACTGTGTGTGAATGGGGGTTTTTGTGAAGACGTCTGATTCTCTCACTTTCTCTTTCTATCTCTCTCCTCCCCTCACTCACTCCCACTTTCTTGCCCCCTTCTCTCCCTCTCTCCCCCTCTCTCTCTCTCTCACACACACACACACACACACACACACACACACACACACAACAGCCCCCCCTTCATGCTATACTGTCAACCAGAAGTGGGTAGTCCATGTGGAAATTCCATGTCTAACTGACCCCAAACGAGTGTAATGGAAACTGACTGAACATGGGGGTTGTGTGTGTGTGTGTGTGTGGTGTGTGTGTGTGTGGTGTGTGTGTCGGATGGGTGATGTCAGCCTACATGTCCCACACTTTCCCACATGTGAAGGTTTGGGGGGGGGGGGGAGCAGACATGATGAGGAGGAAATCTGGTGCGCGTGTTTGGCCGCACTCACCGACGCGCAGCCGGAAACTGTTGAAGGAGTGCCTGTTGATGCCATCCAGCTTTCCCATCAGGGCGATGGCAAACTCCACCATGTTCCCGATCTGTGCCTGCTGCCTCTCCTGAAACAACACAGAGACAGCCTCAAAATTAGGTTGGCAACTGGCTAATGACGCAGAAGAGCAGACTACAGCTTGTGCTGCTTCTAACTAAGGCATTAGTCAGACGGCATCAGTCAAGTATGTTTGTGTGTCTACTTTAACTGGCTCAGCGGTGCTATTTCAATTATTCATTTTGAATTCTGGGAAACATGGTTTGGTATGATATACTCCACTAAAACACTGACAAACCATACCAGTTGTGCACCTTTAGGGAGCAAGTGTATACTAGTGTAAAAGTTGAGAATAGAAGGGAAAAAAAAAAAAACGATATACAGAATCACAATATTTTTTAGCACATATATCATAGTGCTGTTGTAGCACGTACTGTGATATGTATTTATTAACATCATTCTAATTCTTCTGTTGTGGATATTGGAGGCAAAGCGAACTAAAAAACAGTTTTACTATGCCAAGATGACTGCATAGACTCCCATTTCACTAAATATAATGTACAACAAAAATACATTTCAATGTATTGCAGAACAAACTTGCAATAGTATCATATTGTGACCGAAATGTCATAATAGTATTTCATTAACCGGGTTTCCAGCCAACGTTTTGCAGCACATTTTAGTTTTCCCTAACTGGTAATCCCAAGCCTAATTAAGAGCCTATCATCTCATGAGCGCCTGCCTGCTTAATACCACATGAAGGGGCTACCTGATTGTTTTCCTGTCCTGTACTCGCACTCAGCCCAGCAGCAGCCATGTACGTGCTTCCAATAGTTTTGATCTTCTCCACACCGCTGAACTTGGGCTTGGACAACACCTGTGGACAGGTAAGAGAGACAGGGACACGTCAGACGCAAGAGGACCTCAGGGCAAGCAGCAGCACGTGACAAAAGTCAGAAAGCAGAAGATATCGTCCACGTTTCATTTTTTAGACGGCGACTGTCCAAGGCTCTGACCTCGTCAAAGTCAGCGATGATCTCGTTCAGAAGTCTCAGACACTCCAGGCCCTCCTTGTTGATGTCACACTCGGTGTAGAACTCTTTGAAGTCGGGGACAGAGGCAAACATGACACACACGCAGTCATATGACTGGTAGTAAAGATCCTGAAGACAGAGAGAGACAGAAAATTTCCTTTTATATATAAAGCGTCTATGTTTTTTTATTGTTGTGTGTTAACTTTGGCAACTCTAATGTACTGAGTCAAATGAAGACACAGATACAGACACAGATACAGAGACAAGAGACATAGTAAAGGCCATTAACAATCGTTAACAATCCTGAAATCTCGTGTATAGATCAGAACATTCTGAACTACATGCAATTTTGCAGACCCTGGCGTCTCCTCAACTCAACTTCATTAGGGCACACCTCAAATCATGCTATGTGTGTGGACACCCATTCGCCTCAACCTTAGCAGCACTACAAAGATCTACTGCCACTGGACAGGCCTCTGGGCTGTAGAATACATCACTGTTTTAAAGTCCTCTTGGTCTGTGACTATTTTATACAAAACTATAAACTACAAGCTGCAGCTGCCTTCTAATGTGCTATAAGACAGCTTCAAAGTCCTAAAATCTTTTTTTGCTGAGCAGCCTACCCCCCAAAGGATGGTAAAAATATCAATGTGAAAACACACACACACACAAATGAGGTCATGAGGACAGTTTAGCTGACACTGTTAGTATATAAATAAAGAACCCTGCCTTTTGCATCAGGCCCTAACCCTTAAACCGCAGCATTAAGTTAACACTCAATAATGACGCCAGCCGGGCATATATTCAGAGGGGCTGAGCACTCCACGACGAGAGCAGTGACTGCCATCTGAAATGTGGTGTTTTGCTCCATTTTGGCAAAGTGTAACCGTTTTCATCCCACTCTAAATGTTCGACAAGCCAACTGCGTGGGTGTGGGTGTCGGTCAGAGAGAGAGAGAGAGAAAGAGAGAGAGAGAAGAGAGAGAGAGAGGAGAGAGAGTGAGAGAGAGAGCGAGAGAGTAGAGAGAGAGAGTACAGAGAGAGAGAGAGAGAGTGTGTGTAGTGAAGCTTAATTATGAGAGAAAGGAGCGGACGAGGCACAAGGTCGGAGTGTTTGATTGGTGTGCGGCACAGAGTGCTAATGAAAATGCATGCCTTCGCTCCGGCTGTGATTGTCAAAGGAAAGAAAAGAATCATCAAAACACCTAGAATTAAATGTGCTTTTAAAGAAAGAATGCCCCTCTCTCTCTCTCTCTCTTTCCGCGAAATCCTGACCTTTTTTTCTCTTTCTCCGGATGCCACAGTGCGTTTCCTCTGAATAACTCCATTTAAATGCCACAGAACGTCAATCAGGCACTGCCGAATTCACAGGAACTGGCACTCTTGGGGGCGGAGAGGACTTAAGATTTGTTACCGTTCCACTGTCCTCACCTCGTTCTTCTTGTTCTCGCCGACAAAGCGCGCGGCCACGTGGGCCGGGAGCACGTTCTCCAGCAGCAGTCGGTTGAGGTTCTCGCGCGTCATGATCTCGTCCTGCTCCGTGCGGTTCTTGTTCTTAAGCAGGAAGTCCTGGCGGCAGCAGTGCTCATTCTAGGAGGCACAGTGAGAGAGAGGTGGCACAGGTGAGGCTGTTAAGGAGTTAAGCTTTTTTGAAATGGCTCGAAGTGTTGGCCACTTTAAACCGCTTGTTAATTGCGGAATATATTTCTCTGCAAAGAAATGATTGTAGGATTGTCCATGCTTTGAAGTCTGTCTGTGTGTGTGTGTGTGTGTGTGTGTGTGTGTGTGTGTGTACACTTACATGTCGTGAGATAAGGAGCATGGTGACCAGGAAGAGGGTGATGTAGATGCAGCTCATCAGCTGAGGGTGTTTGATGAGTCCTGCCTCGAACAGAACCAACTCAAAACTAAAACAGACAAACACACACACACACACACACATATATATATATATATATATATATATATATATATATATATATATATATTTAATAACAAGCACGCACACAAACATCCAGTATGCCAGCATAAGAATGCAGTCAGGATAAAGACATATACACACACACACACACACACACACCAATGTTACTCAACCAAGTCCTGGGTGCCAGTGTGTTGGTCCGTACCTGCTGTTGTCGGTGGTGTAGAGGACCTTGCTGTAGCACTTGAAGAGATGCTCCTGGGAGTAGAAGATGATGATGTAATAGGCTGCAGAGGCCCCAGACAGGAACAACACCTTCAGCTCAAAGCTCATCCTCAGGAACACCCCACAGGCTATCAGCGCCAAGATACAGCTATACACCGAGTACTAGAGAGAGAGAGACAGAGAGAGAGAGATAGCGAGAGATAGCGAGAGATAGCGAGAGATAGCAAGAGATAGCAAGAGATAGCAAGAGAGATAGAACAAGGGAGACAGAGAGACAGATAGAAACAGAGACAGAGAGAAAGAAAGAAAGTCAAGGTGTTTAGTTATACGTGTTATTGAAAGCAGACCAAATAACAAAAAATAGCAAACAGACAAAAACATGACTTACAGGCAGGAAGTAGAGCCCAGTGTCGTCTGTGTCGAAAGACCTGGTGCTGTTACTGCGGTCCAAATCAGAGCTGCACAGTGCCGGCATAGAGGGGGTGAGAAAGCACTGTGGGGAGGAAGCAGTTTGATAGGATTCAGGTGGGGGCCACCCATTGACTAAACAAGAAGCAACAGGATACGTAAATTAATACGCTAGATGTTCATTTAGCTGATTTCATTTGATTCTGATCTGTTCATATCCATGAATCATCTTGACAGCTGGCAATGTGCTGAGGTGGTGTGTGATGATATCGCCGTCTTGGGTGTCAATAATCTGTGCCACCACACGAGACAGATTTGTGAAAAAATTGAGTTTGAGGAAGAGCTCCATTACCAGGTTGAAAATGGCCATAATGATGATGATGGCCGTGGCGATGGTTGCCAGGGGCAGGCGCACGCAGGGCCTCTTCACCACCGCCTCGGACACGGCGGGCAGCCACTGGCAGGAGGCCAGCTTCTCTGGGAAGAGCCGCTGAACACAAGACAAGAAAAGACAAGCAAACATTAGAAAAGAAACGACAAGATAAGATAAGATGAGATACGGTAAGATAAGCTATACTTTCATACTCCCACAGGGAAACTCCACTGTTTCAGCAGCCTTACAAACATACATCAACACATACACAGACACAATACTAAATAAAATAACAATAATAAAAAGAGGTTGGGGTTGGTGTGGAAGGTCATAACAGCTATCAGGCAGGACAATTTAGGAAAGGTCTCAGCTGCGCGACACACATACACACACACACACACACACACACACACAAGCATGAGTACACGTACACACAAAGCCCTTCATAGAGACATGAACATGCTCGCACATAAAAGGCTGCATGCAAACACACATAAATACAGATGCACAGACACACAGACACAGCACGCACCGCCGCACACACGCACGCCCCGCCGCACACACGCACTGATGCACACACACACACACAGACCTGTTTTTTTCAACCTTTCAATCCCTGATCTGCAGATGAAAGTCATACAGCAAAAAGCCCATCCTCTCTGTGTGGAGGAAATGCAGCGTCTGCATGCTCACCTGTAGATGCCCCGAGAAACAGATGCCCAGGGTCAGCAGCAGGACACACGCCAGCACCCCAAAGCCAATGGCCAGGCTGTCAGGGCTGTGTTATACACACACAGACACACACACACAGACACAGACACAGACAAAGACACACACACAGACACACACAAGACAGAAGATTTTGTTATGGCACAGGTCATGTCCCTTACTTCCGCATAAAGTCAATGTAATTCCAAAAGAAAACACGGGACTGCATTACTGAATCAATTTCCTGCCAGGGGAGATATCATGTTCGAGAGTCAACTCAATAAGACTGCTGTGGTGCGTCTGTGTGATTCAATATGTGAGTATGGATTCAATATGGCTCTGTGATGAGACCGAGAGCGCTAGCGGAGAGGAGGAGAGGAGTGCGAGGTTAAATGTGGGTTAGATGTCTGCTGTAATTTAGGGGTGTCCGGGGTCGTGGGGCGAGCGACAGGTACTTACTCAGCCGTGACAAACATCTGGACCAAGAAGATGCAGAGGAATATGAATGTGGCGCATCCGATGTAGTACTTAAAGCCAGGCAGGTCAATGGCTCTGTACTGCAGAGGGGGGTGAGGGGGTGGGACAAAAAGATGAGGGGGATTTAGCATCAGGCCCCAGGGGCAGTGGGAGAGAGGCTTACCTTCTTTCCCACAGAAGGATGGCCTTCTCCAACAAACCCAACTCTTGGCCTTGCACAGAAACCACTTTTTTATTCCTTAAAGATTTGGTTAGTTTCATTTGTGTTTCGTTTGTGTTTATCTGTATTTTCTGTTACATAAAATAATAGCTATGGCATCCTACTCTTGGTATCCCCTGTGTGTGGTTTGTGTTAAAAGCAGTGGTCTGTGGGTCTTTGACCAGTGTGGATAAAGTTCGCTGGCTTGGAACAAGACAAGAAACTGCCACAAAACTAAACTGTCATGAACTCCAAGCCAACCCACCTCCCTGTGGGCTGATGAGGCCTGAGAAAACCCCCTTTCCTAGAGTACCTCAATACATTTCTTCAGTGTTGGGAAGGCGACTTTGAAAGCATAACTTTACAAGGTAACAACTACATCATACTGGATGAAGTTGACAAACAGTAAAGCTATCACAAGAAGACATCGAGTTAAGTTAACTACCACTTTTAAATTGCAGTTCAAACGTCTACAAACATAGGCCTATGATTCAACATTTTTTAAAATATATGTACAAAAGTTACTGGCATGATGCCACTGTAGTTGTGACTTTGTTACACTGTAACTAATCGATGTAACATGTACAGTAAAATAAAGTGCAACCCATATTTATTATGCACACAATTTTAACAAAACAAATTGTAGATACTTAAGACAACAAGTGATCAGTTGGAACAGATCTTGAGTTCCCCATCACACACACATGTACTCACAAATAATCTTAAACCCAAATCTAAATAAGCAAAGCACATGCCAGCAGTATCTATCGTTTACGTGACACATTAGCAGGCTCTCAAAGTTCTTATCCAACAGGCTGTTCTGTTTTGCACTAAAACCAAAACACTGAAGACTGAGCCACTCACAACCAGTGCTGGCTGGAGCACTGGGCTTGAAATTAAAGAAGTCTTGACACATGAAGACTCTGCACATTTTTGGCAGAGAGGACTACAAGGTTTTGTGGGGATATACCCGGGGACTTAAGGCAGACAGACACTTCCTTTTCTTTCCATGTGTGTAGTTCCAGTAGTTCACTACACAAAAATGTAGCTGGCCTACCAGTGAACTGATGCAAGAGGAAACCTAACCATCAGATGATGAACTACTGTACATGCAATGCACTAGTCCCCAACTCTTCCTTTCTAATATATTCACGTAAAGTAAATGCTGCCTGTTGCAGCAGCTCAGTCTGTCTTTAGACCACAGTCTCTACGTCACTGCTCTGTCTATAGCTTACATAGCTTTGCACAGAGAGTGAATTACTCCTTCATTATTGGGGCGTACTACCTTGTGTGGTGTATACTCCTGTTTACACTTAGCATTGAGTACATTAATATGTTGGTACCCCCCAACCTTGTTATTTTGGTCTCTTTAGGAGGGAAATGGGTCTTGATCAGGGGGTACTGTATGTCCCAATAATTTGAACTATGCTTTTGCAGTCATTTTGTAAAATCAAACTAAAACTAAGTATAGTAATGTATCCATGTCTGTGTATGTGACAGAGGATGATTACTGTAAATCAGTCACCAACTAACCTGCTTCTCCAGTTCTTTCTTCGTGAACCACATGGTCAGGCTGCGGATCTCCTCTGATTTAACCCACTGCCTAAGGCATAAACACAAACAACAAAAAATAAACTCCTGAGGCACTGGGGTACACAGGTTTATTTAAACGGGACGAATCTTCAAAACTCTTAAAGCACTGTGATATACAGGTTTACTTAAACTGCACTAATCTGAAGAACTCTTGAACTGGTATATACAGGTTTACTTAAATGACACTAATCTTGTATATTAAAGACAATGGACTCTAATTCTAACAGTCAGTGAACTGCAAAGTGTTACGTCTGACTGAAGCTAATTTAATAACTAGGCAAACTCTGTTAGCTAATTTAATACTGTGAGTGAGATCCTAAGCACAAACATCAGTAGGTCAATGCTCCTGTACGGCACGTGATTGATTGAGCTCATGCACAAGGCACTTCGCCAGTTTCATGACTGTGCACTTTGGCCATCAGTCAAATTAGGGCCCAAGAAGCATTTAAATGTGTTTGTATATGTGTGGGTGTGTTAATGCATGTGTGTGAGTGACTGTGATTGACTCTGTGTGTGTGTGTGTGTATGTGTGTGTGTGTGTGTGTGTGTGTGTGTGTGGAAAACACCAGGAAACAACCAGGAAAATGACTGTATGAGGATAAAGATTCTTCGGAACTGTTATTACTGTGTGTCTGGTCTGCCCGTCTCTCAGCCTCACACATGTCCAGGCCCATCTTCACACAGCTCTTGGCATGTTTGGACAATCAAGTAAGTACACGTACACACACACGCACACGCACACACACACACACACGTGCTGACAGCTACATACATATTTGTTATGACTACTGTCCCCCTCACAGGTCCCGACCAGGACCACCATTTTCCATACAGCCCCATACGGTGTGTGTGTGTGTGTGTTTGTACATGTGTGTGTGTGTGTGTGTGTGTGTGTGTGTGTATGTGTAGTTGCATGAGTATTTTAAGTGTATATACAGTACAAGTGCTGCGAGCACCAATATTAGACACGTACTTGCTGGAGCTCAGCTCGTCGATGGTAGTGATCATCTCATTGTGAAGCTCCTCATCAAACTTGCTCTTCTGAGATTTGTTTCTGCACAGAGTAAGAATATATATGAATGAGACTCAAACACGCAAACACACATGCACACACAAAACACACACACAGGGAGGGGTGGTGCTGATGACAACCAGCTAGCATCATGCAGGTTACTCAGCCCCTGTTAGCTGTGCAGGAGGGGTGTTGGTGTTGGGGGTGGAAGCCTGTGGAAGCATTAGCGAGTGTGGGGACAGTCAGGCAACAGTGTGCAGTGAGTCTAGGTAGAGCTACTGGATTGGATACCACCAATGTAAGGGTGCACCTGAGAGAAAGGGGGCAGGAGGGTAGAGACAGAAAGAGAGAGAGAGAGAGAGAGAGAGAGACAGAGAGAGAGAGAGAGAGAGAGAGACAGAGAGAGAAAGAGAAAGAGAGAATAAAAGAAAGAGACAGACAGACAGACAGAGAAAGAGATGGGAAGGGAGGTAGAGAAAGAAGGAGAGACAGAGCAAGAGAGACAGAGAGAGAGAGAGGAAGATGGAGATGGACAGAGAGTGAGAGAAAAAACAGAGAGGGAGAGAGACAGAGATGAAGCATGGGAGAAGAAACAGGAAGACAGTGTGTGCGTGTGTGTGTGTGTGTTTTGCAAGACTCAGTGTTAGATAAACCCCATGTGGGAAGATAGCAATCCCTGTGCACTGTGTCTAGTCAGCACCATCAGGAAGGAAATGTCTTGGTTCCTCTCACTCTCTGTCACCTCCCCCCACACACACACACACACACGCGCGTGCACAAATACATGCGCACACACACACACACACACACACACACACACACACACACACACACACACACAGAGTCATTTCCTGTCTGACTTGACAGTGCTCCACTCACCAACTAGTGAGAGCCACATGACAAAAAACAAGTTTGGAAGAGAGGAGAGTTGCAGTGTGACTATGTGTGTGTATGCATATATGCGTGTTTGTGCCTGTGTGAGTTTGTGTGTGGTTGTATATGTGCACTTTTGTTTATTTGTGTGTATGCATGCACATGTGCATATATGTGCATATGTGTGTGTGTGAGTGTATGCATGCATATGTGTATATCTGTCTGCATATGTGTGTGTGTGTGTGCGTGTGTGTGTGCATGTGTGTGTGTGCATGTGTGTGTGTGAAGGGGTAAGGGGGGAGAGGTTATCACAGGTCATGCTTGCTTGCTGGGTAGGCGTCTACCGAGGCCCCCCCGTGACACCCTGCCTCAGACACAGACAGTGGAGCAAGTGAGTGAGTGAGTGAGTGAGTGATAGGCCCAGGAGGTAGAGGAAGGGTGGCAGGCTTGGGGTCGGTGGTGGTGGTGGTGGTGTCTGTATGGAGGGGAGTGGGGGGTTAGTGGTTGGAACTGCTGTTCCTTTATCCTCCCCCTTGTGTGTGTGGTTTTGGGGGGGGGGGGGGGGGGGGTGAGCCACAGAGCCAAAAATGGCTGCACTCACTTATAGGTGTTGATCGGAGGGGCAGGCAAGGAGAAGGGCTCCTCGAGAGACTCATCAAAGCTGTCAGAGACCAACAGTGAAGAGACACACACAACACAAGATGAACACACAGACACACACAACACAAGATGAACACACAAATACACACAACACAAAATGAACACACAAACACACACAACACAAAATGAACACACAAACACACACAACACAAGATGAACACACAAACATACACAAAACAAGATGAACACACAAACACAATAACACAAGATGAACACACAACACAAGATGAACACACACACACACACACACGCACACACACACATATAACACAAGATGAGCACACAAAACACACACAAAACATGATGAGCACACACACACACGCGCACACGCACACACACACACACACACACACACACACACACACACACACACACACACACACACACACACCACAAGATGAGCACACACAACACAAGATGAACAGACACATATATACCACATGAACACATACACATACATATATACAGACACACACACACACAAACACACACCACAAGATGAACAGACACACACAACACAAGATGAATGCTCTTGACCTGGAGTCAGAGGCACAGCACACGGCAGGCTGTGTGTCAAAGTGCCAACTCATTTATAGCTACAGAAATGCACACACAGTGCCACAACAGACCTCCGTACAGATGAGATCAACAAGTGGGTATGGGTGAAGAAGTGTAAGTTTTGTTTGTGACAAAATGCCTGTGTGTGCTGTTGCTGCATGGTAGGCTTTTGGTGTGTGTGTGTGTGTGTGTGTGTGTGTGTGTGTGTGTGTAGTTTAAGCCTGTGGGTTTGTAAGAGTATGCCTGAATGCATGTGTGTTTCTCTCTGTATTTGTGCCAATGTCTAGTCATTCTTACCTTTCTGTGATTTTAGGGCATTGCTGTGTTCTCAATGGAATGTCCTAAACATATTGAAAACAAAAAGATAGTCAGTAATACGAAGCAACGAAAATAACCCGAGTGCATGCCGGTGCTTTTCACCGAGAAGCAAACAGACACATTATCCTTTTAATAACACTGCACATGTGTACACTCAGAGGAATCACACTCCACAAAAACATTTTTCTCCGTAGCAATTGGTAACTTATAGCCATCCTGGGAGATTTATGTAGTATTGTTGGACAAGCTGTGGTTAACATGGGAAGGCATGAAGCATTCAAACATAACTTCAGTTCACCTCCAATTAAACTCAAGAGTTTGACTGATTTACATTTTAGTACATTTGTGTTACATTCAATTTGGGTTACATTTTAGTAATGTAAACAGTGACATTAATGAGAGACTGCATTGCGCTGTTGGAGGAATTAATGTTTTAATGTATGTTAGGGCACACAGAATATAATGTGGAATTTCAGAATCTTTGATTGCTGTTTTACAGTATGTTCGAAGACTCATTCCCTTAAGGGTTAAATGGCAGGAGAAACTTTAAGCTGAACCTAGCTCAGAACGCAAGACCTGCTGGAGGCCAGCTTAGTAGAACTACAGCTAGGCAGTGAAAGGAAAGATAGTAGAATTCATACACAAGCAAATCCTTTCAACACACCATTGTATGTCCATATTTACCGACATGTGCAATATGTAAAGTAGCCACACAGACTGGTGAAAGGGTGTCAAAAGGAAGACTAGCAGGGTAAAGAAGTAAGGGCAGCATGCAAATACTCTGGTGTCTTGGTGGACGCACCTTGAAGCGTGTCTTGCCGTTGACCATGGCGTCCGTGGGGAAACCCTCGCGGCTCTGGAGGTGGGCAAAGGGCTTCACGGCGCCCCATGACTCCAGGTAGCGTGTCATTCGCACCGACGCACGCATTTTCAGGCCGTCGTTTACGCGTGGCTTTATGGCTGTGCTCTTGTTCTGAGTCTGGTCCTTGGACTGAGAGGGTAGAGACACACACACAAATATAACGTCCATTTCCCTAAACATGCAAAGCCAATCAGACACATGTACAATATATGATATACATAGACAGACAGATATACAGACATGAAGGACATGCATAATAAATGTTCCTATTTCAACAGTATCCACACAAAAAGTATCTACGGTCAACTGTAAAGAGGAGAAACACAGGGGACAGGTGTGGAGGACTCACCCGAGGGTCGATGACCAGGTAGGTGTGTACATTCATCTCCTTCAGGTAGGGGTCTCGCTCATGCCCGTTGCCCTCCTCCACCTCGTAGGCCTTGTTCAGGTGTTTTAGCGTGGCCTCCGTGATGTGCACTCGTCTAAGGATAAACAGGACATCATATTAATCTTACAGTGCAGAGTGAGACCACCTATTTTATCCTCAGATATCGGAATAGTTTGTTTCAGGAGACACTGCACTTACATCCATTTGTGTTCATTCAGCAGATACTGTTTTTGTTACTGTGTCACATCCCCAGCTGGGCTACAGGATATTAAAGTTATACTCTACCAGAATTACTTGAGGCTCTCTTGGCAAACGTCTATATATGACTAACAAGGGTCAACTGAAAACTAAAAGGATCAACTGAGAACTAAAAGGATTAGTAACCTTGCATCTCAGTGAAAGCAATAATTGTGTTCTTTAGGAGTGGCCTGGGGCTTTATGTCAGACAAAAGGTTGTATGGATGTAATTGGTTCTGTGATGTAAAAAAGCTCAATTCAGGTCAGTCATTGTGATTGGTGTACATTTGACTGTGGCCGATACAAGAGGTGGTCTGTTTTCGCAAACTCAGTTTCTGGGTCATTATATCTAGGATGTCCCATACAATGATACCTTAATGAATTGTTCTTGGTAATACTGATCAACAGAGTGCATATCTGACCACTCAATCTCAATACATTGTCATTTCAACCATGTATTTTTTATGTTGCTCAGTCATCGGAGAGTGCATATACTCCAGTCTCGCCATTCATTTAGGTAGGGCCTGGTCTTATTAACCTGAAATACAGGCCCAAAGGCATTGCCAATATGGCCATTGAGTGTAGGGACTTATCTAGTAGGACTTTGCTGCAGCATACAAACCTGAATGCGTCTCTTCATTTTTCTCTCCTTTAGTTTGACACAGACTACAGTTAAATGAAGCAATGTTTCAACCTATACTTTTAGGGCAATCACCATTCGGTGACTCCAAGTTTCATAACAGAAGTACAGACAACAGCACACAAGTCAGTGGTCATACCCGGGCAAACCTCCGGACTCCATGTGATTGGCCAGGGTGACATCATGTGACCACACATCAAACTGCCACTTGCGCAGGCCTATGACGCCACAGAGCACGTTGCCGGAGTGGACGCCCACACGCATGTTAATGTCCACACCAGTGGCCTCCCGCACCTGTCTGGAGAGAGTGAGAGTGGACGAGAGTGAGGGAGAGATAGATACAGATGGAGCTCTGTCTTTAATTGAGGTATTTCCATTAATAGTTTTTCATTGCAGTATTTTTTCTAGGTGTAATAGAAAACCCAGCTATTGGTTTGGGGATAATAACTAAACACTAATGTCGTGAATATGAATCCTTATGCTGTCCCTGGGTAGGGCGTGCACGTGCACGCACACGCACACACACACGCACGCACGCACGCACGCACGCACGCACGTACGTACGCACGCACACGCGCACGCACGCACGCACGCGCACTCACACACACACACACACGCGCGCACACACACACATCGAGCATTCAGCTGCAGCATATAAGCCTTTGGATCACACCAAGCCCTGGCCGAGATGCTAGGCTCAAGCGCTTTTTCTTTCACCCTTAACATGTGTGATTTGTATCCAGGCTTGGTTCTGGCAAGTCATCAAAGGCAGGAGAGATAAAAACCTTCACCAAAAAAAATAAAACAACCCACAGCCATGCTGCTGACCCTTGACAGTAAGAGCTCTTTAAATGATCTCATGATGTCATTACAGTGCAAGTGCAGAAATCCCATCCAATGCACATATTGGCCAATCCTCTGAACACCTCCAGCTGGTTAGCACTATTTGTTTTTATGTTCAGGACACAGTGCGCAGATTCCCTTTTTAAATTGTGTACGGCCAAGTAGCCATGTGTTTGTTTTAACCAGAGCAGCACTCTCTCAGTACAAGATTTCTTAACTTTATTTAACACTGTGGTTGTACTGGACTAACACAAGTCACCACAAACCCGTTCAGTAGCAAGTAACTTTTCAGTTTATGAAATGAAAGGCATAAAAACATACATGTAGGTGTCAGCACATGTGTGTGTTTCTGTGTGTGTGTACTTACTTGATAGCCTCACACATGTCCAGGCCCATCTTCACACAGTTCTTGGCATGTTTGGACAGAGAGACGGGCAGACCAGACACACAGTAATAACAGTCCCCAAGAATCTTTATCCTCATACAGTCATTTTCCTGGGTTGAACACACACACACACACCACACACACAAACATTTCATTAGGAGTCAGCAGGTGTGTACATGAAGGCCGTGTATCAAATGTTGAATATATAGTAACAGGTGACATTACTGGAAGAATAGTAGAGACCTTGGATGCGCAACATTCCACTCAAACTTACTTTAGCGATCTGGTCAAACTTTCCGAAGAGCTCGTTCAGCATGATCACAAGTTCTTTGGGAGAGCAGTCGCTGGCCAGTTGCGTGAAGCCCACAATATCAGCATAGAGAATACTGCAGGGAAATAAATCAATGTCAACATCAACAACCCGAAACACAAATACACTAAAGGCTTACTTTTCATACTTTTCTTCCTTTATTTAAAAGGGATGGGATTTGACTTATTCTTTCTCTTTTCAAGAGAAAAAGCTACTTCTGCTTTTTGTGTTTTATTTCACAACACAACTGCTACATAAACTGATGAATGACGACTAAAAAACTAAACGGCAATGCACTCTATTTTGTTTGGCCATTTTTAGCACTGCCAAACAAATACATGAAGATGAAACTCATTTAACATGGTGGTCTTTTAAAGATTCTTCTGTCCAGTGTTCTCTCTCGTGTTGCTTCAGAAGGGAAGGATCTGGTGAAGAGAGCAAAGGGCTGTTGCGGTCCTAGATCCATGTCTCCTTCTCATCTGTCTCATTCAGAGCACTTATCTGACCCCCATGTATTAGTCACCTGACCAGATACATACTGTACCCCCCACACGACACGCACATGGAAGGTTAATCTGGGACGTGTTCCCTGGCTTAGCAGCCCTTGTGTCTTTCTGAACGGCTGCCTACACTTCAGCTCATTACAGGAATGCTAACGTTGACGCCAACACTATGCTAGCCTGCATAGCCTGCATTCTGAACATTCATGGAGAATACATAATGTGTCCCGTTAGTTAGGATGGGATGTACACAAAGCCACCTCTGAAAGGGGCTCCAATGACCTCTGGGACTGTCAAGCTGCTGGAGCAGGTTGCTGAAGGGGAATAAACCCTCTCACATGCCTTCCAATATGATACATAATGGCCTTGGGAAAGGTATTTTTAAAGAGACGTAGAGAAAAACACAGAGAGAGAAAAACAAAGAAAGAAAGAAAGAGAGAGAGAAAGAGAGAGAGAGAGTGTCAGAGCAAGAGTATTGTGATGTGATGAGCATTTTCCATTTCCCTTCCCTCCAGGAGACTCAAACCAGGAAAAAATGAGACAATCAATGCTGAAGGAATGTCTTTCTGGGGTGACTGACGAGAAAAACACAGTGTGACCTGACAGTAAAAACTATGCCTTGATAAGACAGACACAGAGAACCCTATTAATAAAAGAACTGCAATATGCTTAATCTTCAAGCAAACAAAGACCTTTGGATACCCTCTCTGTCTGTGAAGGGGAAAAAAAAGAGTTCATTTTTATGTTCTGTAAAGCACCAGAGCAGGATCACTTTTGTAATGAACACTGGTCACAGTGTCTGAAAGAGCCATGGGAGTCGCCGTTTACAGGGTCGCTATTCCCGGAGGCCAGGCCACGAACAACGGCGCATTTGTTGTTCTCTTGTGCACAGGTGAACGACTCCTGGAGAGAGGTGGCGCGCTTTTATTAGCGGGCAGTGTTTTATTTTTAGGGACAGAAATGTAGCGACCGTGCCGAGTCTAATTTTGAAACATCTCCATGAGAACTGGACATTGTGAAGATCTGGTGGTCTTCCTGACACAAATAGATCGTCCCAAAGGACAAGGCATTAGGGGAAGGGAAATTGAATTAATCAAATTACTGTCTGTTAACTATGTCTATGAAAAGCATTTAGGGCTCTCTGAATGAAGGGGGGGGGGGTTAAAAAAAAGAACTTGCACTACAGTGGGAAGTAAAACTAAGCAGCAAGACTTCCGCATTGCTTTTTAAGGAACTGGACCATTGTAAGTCACAAGACTACAGACACCTCACAACAACAACATGCATTGAAAAGCACATTTCTAATATTGCAAGACAATGGTTTATTTGTTTTTAAATTTTAAATTTTTATGTTTTCAATTATTCTAATAAAAAATGCCAGTACACGTACGCTTTCATGAGTGATGTGGATGAGCTACAAAACGGTGTGAATTTATGCTGCGTAACTATGTCCAAGTTCAGGGAGGAACTTGAGTAAGTAAATGACGTGTAGTACCTGACATTCTCATGCCTCTTCACGTACAGACTGTGGAAGTTGTTGTCTTTGACCAGACGCTGCTGGTCCTCCTTGTCCTTGCACTCACGCAGCCTCTCCATGATGGCCAACTTCATCTTCATGGAGATGTACACCGGCAGTACCGACTGCAACAGGTTCTCCTGAAAAACACAAAAGACACATTCATAAAAAAAAAAACATACGTTACGCATGTAGCCACAGTTGCGGATGACCGCCAGATCTTGGCATTCACTCTGAACACTTGCGAGAAGATTGCCAAAAGAGGTCACTTCCTGGGTCAACTTGCCCTTTGTGTTGGTGCACAGGACATACGTCACCCAGGTCACGGGTGACTTTGATGATATGGTCACTGGACCTGCACGTATGTGCGATGGACAGCTAGGTGCTTGAAGCACCGCCTCTGGCGGTCAGGAGAATCAAAATAGAACAGGCATTGTATAAAATAAATATTTGAACACTCCTCTTCCCTGTCCACTGGAAGACACACAGATGCACAGGCATCTGTTATGAAGTCCGTGAGCCATCACAGATGGCTTTCTTCCCTACGCTAATAAAAGTATCACGGAGGCTCCTCCACAGTCAAACCTTTACATCAAGGTGACTTTATTTGCGTGTTCCTGAGGGGATACAGCGCTAGAACGCGAGGAACAGAGTGTACGAGAGGGTGGAAAACGACAGAAAACAAAGGGGGAATAATGAGTCTGCGCATGAGAGGAGTGGACTACGAGTCCGTGCGGAGGGAACATGTAAGGACACGCCGCTGACTAGTCTGGCAGTCCAGTTGGAAGTCTCATCATCCTAATTCCTGAGTCTGATGAAAAGGTTGTTAAAAGAGAATCCCATTGGCCTCCCGCCAGTCTACACACTACTGCAGACACCTTCATGGCCCTCTGTGTCTTTCTTTGAAATACTATAGGACACCAGCCCCGTACAACATACCTGGATGTCCACGAGTCTCATTCACTCTGAACACTCTACCTTTCTGCCCTTCTCGATCTCCTACAAAAGCCATTTTTTCTCCCCCCTCTTACCATCTTTATCAATACTTTGCTTTCAATTCATTCCTCTCTTTACCTTTTCTTTCCTTCTCTCTTACCTACATCTACCCGTTCTCTCTGCCTCAGTGTCTTTTATGTCTTTTGCTGACCATGAGGCAGGAAAAGCTGCTCGTACTGGGTCCTGACCACACTAATTGATTCCACAGATCTTATCAGAGACTTAAATGAGACGTCTCTGTCTTCTCTGAAAGCATTGTGTGGTAGAGGAACCTAGAGTGCGATAGAAGGCTGATCTTTCACATATTTTGTGGGACTTTTAAAAGCCTTTTTAATCGACTATGTTCTGTCTGTACATCAGTGCATTGGTACAGTATAATTAGAAACATTATTCTATATAGGTATCAGAAGAAACGTCCTTCCACACTGTAGCGTTCTACACCCTCCCACTATACATAACCAAGTTTGGAGCATCAGTTCTAAGTGTTCGTTTTAAAGCAATGGTAAGGATTTTTAACACCTTGAATATGCAATAACTTTTGCCATCATCAACATCAATCGTAGATTAATTTCGACCAACACAGTCACCCATTATCCCTTATATATTTGGGAAGCAGTACAGACCTAAAATCTGTAAAGTATCAATGTTTCTATATGTATTTTGTATTGAAGTAAGCAAAAACAAATAAATGTTATTAAAAACCAAAAAGAAAACAAAACACTAAATAACTCAGAGATCAGTACTAAAAATGTAATACAAAACAGACTTGATACACAACAGATCTTTTGAATCAACAGTGAGCAAAAGATTATTTTTAACTTTCAGAAAGTTCTGTGCTGTGTTGCACAAAACCCAGACTGGAACATTACAAGGACCCTAATCATGGTCAGATAATCATGTAATTGATTAACAGCAGCCTTTGAAAGTATTTTTTCAGTAGAAAAGGCAGCTCAGTGATGAATCTGAAATTATAGGGAGCATTAGGATCCAGATCTGATATTTTATGCAGCCTTAAGGCTGCACAACCGCATGTAAAACAAAATGCTACAACTGCTAAAACCGTTGGCTTGTCAAGGACATTTCTACCCACAACATAAAGAACTTCTTAAAAACCATTTTACAATCCTAGCTGAGTCCCCCTGTGTTCACCCGTATACAGCCCACACTTAGGACAGAGTTTTAAAAATATGAATGGCAGCAGAAAAGCAGTGGGCACATTACTGTCACGGCAGCATGTCTGGGTACACATTCAGGGTGGCCAAAGCATCCATCTTTGCTTATGCTAGAAACGAGTGTGCCCAACACATGAACACATTATTATTGTAACAGTAAAATAATGTCGACAACAACAAGCATAACAGTGTCCTTACAATCTTGCTATATGTCCTTTCATGATGGTTATGACTTGTCTCTGCTAATTTGCCCTCTCGCCCTCCACTGCTCTAACTTGCCGCTTTGCTAATTTGCAAGAGATTGTTAAATGTTCTGTCAGCAGGACAAACCTGTTGGGGTCTGAAAGAAGTGGTGGGACACAGCAGCTGAACAAACAGTAGCTCAGTTTCCCAGGATGAACAAACACCAATGAAATGTTCATTTTGTTGTAAATAACTGAGGCAGAGGACAAGGTACACATATCACGATCTATTCATGCAGTAGGCTAGTCCATACGTAAACCTGTGCAGTTCATACGGGGATTCAGTTGGGAAAAAAGTATACATTTATTATTACATCCAGAGCATTTTACTTAAAGCTACTGAAGTGCACTAAAGTTGTTTGCTTTAACATTATTTTTTTGCATTATTATTTATTATTTTAATATTATCCAATATTATTTGCTCTGACTACCTGTCCAACTGAATGGTAGCTGGTTCTAGGAAAGTATGCTGCATATAATCAAGTTTAAAACCATAATCAAGCTGTCAGCTCTTCCGCATTATCCAAACTAAAGCAATGTGATTAGCACTGAGTTAGCGAGCGCGTATGTTGCTGAGAGTCACTCTTGCTACTCACCTGCTGTCTCTTCTCGATCTCCAGCTTCATGCGAATACTCAGGCAGCTCAGTGTGTCCTTGAAGGTCTGACGTAGAGCCCTCTCCATCAGAATCTTATGAAAGGCCCCCACCACACTTCCGCACAGAAATACCACTGCATTGGAGAGCATCTACAGACAGACACAGCAACAGCAGACATGCATTCAGTGACAACCTGAAAGAGATGCTTACATAAAAGTATAGACATTATTGTCTGAACCAAGGCCGCACTGTACAAAACACACAAAAGAGCCTGTCACAAAGATTTAAAATAGGAAAACTATCTGCCAATGACAAAAAAAACCTTTCTGTGAGTTTCTATTTGATCACATGCTGGTAAAAATGACAACTTGTATCTATTTGACTAGCTTCAGTTTATATAAAATAGCAGTGTTATTGTTTAACTGTCTTGAAGTTTCATATGCCTTACATACAGTATGCCTAAACTATGGTTCTACAGTGGACTTCAGAATTGTTCTGATGCATTTCCAGCAAACGGCTGGGTATACTGTATATTGGGTTGTCAAAAAGAGTTCCTGTCGAACTTATTGTGATTGGCTGAGAAGTAGATTCCCATACCTGATTGGTCAAGTGGGGGTGTGAGCGTGAGGAGTGGTTGAAGACGGTCAGTCGCAGGCTCACAACTATGATATGGGACACGGAGGAAATGACACTGAGGATGACTGCATAGGCCATCTGGAATGGCAGCATGGTGTAAACTGTGAAGATAATGAAGAGGAAGAATGGCACCTGTATACAGAGAGAGAGAGAGAGAGAGAGAGACACGGAGAGAGAGAGAGAGAGAGAGAGAGAGAGAGAGAGAGAGAGAGAGAGAGACAGAGGAGAAGAGAAAGGAAGGGGGGGTGGTTAATGCCTGGCAGCTGTGCAGTTCTGATATTACTCCTTAAGATTAATATCACCACTGCAGAGTAAACGACACCCACAATGTTTACAACACTTCAAATAAATCAGGGACAAAGAATCTCAAAGTATAACATGCCAAATTACACATAACCATAGAGTTCACAATACCATTCACATCAATTACTTCATTATGATAAACAGAGAGAGAGAGCTTGAGTAAGTGTGTGTGTGAGAGAGAGAGAGCTTGACTGAGTGTGTGTGTGTGTGTGTGTGAGAGAGAGAAAGAGAGTGAATATCTTTGCGTACTTGGTCCCAGGGCCAGATGTGGCTGCTGCTGAAGATGAAGCTGAAGCCCATGCTGAGGTGTGTGGCCCACACCAGCAGGCCCAGGAGCCGGCGCCAGCGCTGCGACAGCACCTCGGTGCACACCAGCACGAACACGGCCAGGAACACACACAGCCCACAGCTCACCACGCTCACAAATGCCTTGTGCTCCGACGCACTCTGCACACACAGGAACCAAGCAGTCAGCAGTTAGCAGTTAGCCATCAGCACTAATCATTCATCTGTTTTTTTTTTTTTCAGTAACGATGGGGGTAGCTGTGGCCTTATAATTAAGGAATTGGTCTTGGGGATAAACACTTTTTTGAAGGTTCCTGTTGCAGTGTATCTTTGTGTAATAGAATATAACTGTCTGTAACACTGTACATACCCAACACTAACCCTAATCCCAACCCTAAGGAGCAGTGTAAGTAGTAAGTGCATACATCATATACTGTTACACAGTTTGTTACACTGTACCTCATGATGTTAGATACACTATTATAGGGACAGTAAAATAAAAACTGTCTTGGGACATTAATGGCTAAGTTGCCACTGGGCAAGGTATCTAATCACTGCTCCAGGTGAACTGTCCTTTATCTGTTTCACTGTAAACAGCTGTTTACACCAAGAACTACAACGTAATTTTAACGGCAATATACTTGTTGTGATTTAAACATCTAATAGAACATGACGTCTTGTGAATTCTTATGAAATCTAACTGGCTGACAGTACTTTTATTGTTCATAAAATTTCTCTCAAAAAGTGATCCCAAAAATATCATTCAGGCTATCGTTGTCGTTATAGTTGGTATGTGAACGGCACCATTCACTAAAGTTATAGTTATAGTTAGCTTTATAGTCATCATTCTAGTGAAAGGCCCGTAAGTCACTCTGGATAACGGCATGAGCTGAATGACGGCTGTTTTGTAATGATGAGGCATTACATGAAGCAGGTGCGTTACATGAAGCCTGCGTTCCTGTTGCCTCTCTCATTGTTGTTGCTCCTGCAATCAGGTCATCGCTTCCAAACAAGTCGACACACACCAGAAACTATACATTTTTAAATACTTTAAGGATTTTAGATAAAAGGTTTCTTTCCAGTCCCAAATAAATCAAGGTAAAAATTGCATGTGATTTTGTCTACTTCTTTTAGACAGACACTCAATAAATGGACATTCATTGTATAGAGTGTTTTATAAAAGGCTCATGAACTAACTTAAAAAAAATACTGACTGCCTTAATGACTTTATAGAGGAGAGGAGAGTTGGGGAGAGGACAGGTGAGGAGGGGAGAGGAGTAGGACAGAGGAATAGGGGAGAGGAGAGGAGAGGAGAGGACTCCATGTGCCAGTGAGAGAAAGAAGTGCTGCTCTTTCTGGGAAAAGCATTCAGCATTGTATGCAGTGCAAGGTTGTTGCCATGGCAGCGAAAAGGGCAAGATTCCCTGCTCTCAATCCGACT
This sequence comes from Setipinna tenuifilis, assembly GCA_030347295.1. NCBI lineage: Eukaryota > Metazoa > Chordata > Actinopteri > Clupeiformes > Engraulidae > Setipinna > Setipinna tenuifilis. Next base: position 20,157,187 of record CM059280.1, on the reverse strand, counting down.
GCTTGAGCATCGAGCGCATAGAGACAGCCAGTGCCTCTCCTTAAACTATAGAGACAGCCAGTGCCTCTCCTTAAACTATAGAGCCAGCCAGTGCCTCTCCTTAAACTATAGAGCCAGCCAGTGCCTCTCCTTAAACTATAGAGCCAGCCAGTGCCTCTCCTTAAACTATAGAGCCAGTGCCTCTCCTAAAACCAAACACACCAGTAGCTCTTTTCGAACTCCACAGCCAGTGGGTTTTCTCAAACTACACAGCCTGCGTCTCTAATCAAACTGGACAGTCTATGGCTTTCCTTCATGCCAATGACTCATCTTTTCTTTTTATGTGTTTTTAATCTTGCTTTTTATATTATGCACACATTCACTATTACTTACCTATTCTACCATATATTTTATTTACTTTATATGTAGTCATATCCTTTTAAACATTTACTTTCCAGCATTCTGGTTATTTTATTATTGTTGTATTTATAATCTTTTATGCATCCACCTTTTTACCATTTACTGTTTTCTGCTTTTACTTTTGTAAAACACGTTGAACTGCCCCCATGTATGAAATGCCCTAAACAAGTAAACTTTCCCTGCACTGCTTCAAACTAGGCAGCTATGGCCTCTGTTCAAACTAGAGAGCCAGGGCCTGTCCTCAAACCAAACACACTGGGAGAGCCACGGTCATGGTGTACCTTCCACACACCTCATATAAAACTGCTCCACATCTGCATGCAGTCGTTTCTCATGGTAAAAACAAACAAACAGCACAGTCTGAGGTGATAAGTCAGCCCGATCAGAAGGCTCGCTTCACTGGCATGTGCCGCATGAGGGGGACGTGCAGCACAGCCATATAAACGGAGATGATTAGTGTAACTTTTATGCTGCACCGCTGCCAAATCAAAACAAAAAAACAAATCAGTCTCCGTTAGTCCAATTGTAATTATGTTATTTTTCAAGCATTTACAAAAGCTGCATGGTACTCTGTAACTCTGCTGTGCTTCCTGTTGAAGAGGTTTGCTAATACATGCACACGTGCTTGACCTGGTGAACACCTATCCTCCCACCACTGGTAAGTGTGTGCGTGCTTGTGTGCGTTTGAGAAAGAGTGTGACAGGAAGAGAGAGAGAGAGAGACAGAGAGAGAGAGGGAGAGGGAGAGAGACAGAGAGAGAGAGACAGAGAGAGAAGAGAGAAAAAGAGAAAGTCAGCCAGAGAGTGGAAAGTTTGCAGAGATTTCATTATATTGAACTGGCAGGCTTCTGCCCTCAACAATAGCCCAGTGCAATCCTCATTCTTTCAGGATGATACATTACCCCTAGCAACAGCTTTGGCTGAGAAGGGAAGAGCGTCACTAACAGACATGCAATTTTGAAGGTGTGTGTGTGTGTGTGTGTGTGTGTGTTACTGAAAATATAGTTGGGTGGGAGGATGTAGGGTTTCTATACGGGGGGCAGGAAGGTTGTGTGTGTGTGTGTGTCTAGAGTGCAAGAGTGTTGACGGCCTGAGCCTGTGTGTGTGTCAAAGAGAGACAGACAGACAATAGCAGGAAGGTGAACCCATATTTAAAGATCACTGATGGTCTGTGTGTGTGTGTGTGTGTGTGTGTGTGTGTGTGTGTGTGTGTGTGTGTGTGTGTGTGCGCGTGTGTGTTTTAGGGGGTGGGTTATTGATGGACATGCTGAGAAGCCGCTTGGCTCGACCACCTGACTGGAGGAAAGCATGATGTCCTGTGCCAACATCAACAGCCCCTCAGTCCACCGCCAGCTTTGGCCTGCAGCTCTGCCACTTCCCCTTGGGTGGTGCAATAACATTCCGTGCACCATCACGCCATGCCATGCCATTCCAGACAAAGCTGAACTAACATCACCCTCTGCCTCACGACTCCTCTGGACACCAATGCCAGTGTCTACAGACCATCATTAGCCAGCGTTGGAGGTCTCTGTGCGGTGTCTGAGGCACCGAGGCCTTCGTCACGCTACCCGTGTTCTCCCTCCCAATTACGCACGTCCTGTCTCACACCCTTGTCCCTGTCACCACGGGGTCCTTCACAGCCCCATCTCACCCTTTCCTCCAACCAGTTTGCCTGTTATCAGGTGACTTCTACGGGGTAGTGGCTCCTCGGCTGTGATGTATGAGTAATAACCGAACAGGATGGCTGGGAGTATAAGGGGCCCTCTTCATAATCATGTCACCTTCATTTAGTGGCCTTAACCAAGTCGGGAATGACATTTTGTCATACAAGTACATGTTATATTTCAACAGTCAAATGACCCCAACTTTAGTATATTTTGAGATATAGTTTGAATAGTCGAAACCGAGAGGAGGATTTTACACTGCAAACCAAAGCCTTTAATCAAAGAACACATGCAAAATGAAAAGGGAGAAGAAAACAACATAGATGAAGAGAATTTATCTTCATTTTTTAATCTACAATACACATTATATACCACTGATCTATTCGTTTTAAACATTTATTTATCTATATATTTACTTACTTTTTGTAACTACTTATGTTTTTTTTTGTAATTTTTGTCTATTCTACTGACTTTGCCTGTATTATGTTTTCATTTCCTTCAGCTGTTAAGCCCTTTTGGGTCAACTCCCGTTGTTTTTAAATGTGCTGTACAAATAAAGTGACTTGACCAATGACCTAGCGTGTGTGTGTGAGTGTGAGTGTGTGTGACTCACCAGGCTAAGGGAAAAGAAGAGGATGAGCAGGACGGCACAGGACAGCATGGACAGGCCCAGCAGCAGCACCAGCGGCTGGTACTGACTGATGCAGGAGAACTTCCTGTACAGAGCTTCCTGTTTCAGCTCCTGGTCGTTCAGCAGGTATTTCCCTTTGGCTGGCATGATGGCAGCTCATAAGAAAAGAAATACAAAAAAAAAGTACAAAAAAAAGAGAGATAGTCCTCCAGTGAAGAGAGAGATATCACTGTTATTCCATTATCACCATGACGATGGTGGTTAGGACTTCAGAAGTCATTCCAGTGTTTAATCACAGCCTCAGTTTAGTCTGTTTGGGGAGCATCTCCACAATATTTGCCGTCACTCCTCTTCTACAGCCCTCTTCACATTTCCCTCATTCTCTCTCTCTCTCTCTCTCTCTCGTTTGCCCGCTCCCTTTCACTTTATTTGGCAGGCGACAACAGTACTCTCCCGCCAGCCACTGAGTTCCTTCCAAAGGTACTGTGTAGAAAAAAAAGAGGAGAGGGGTAAAGGGGAATAAAGAGAGACAGAGAGAGAGAGAGAGAAAGAAAGAAAAAGGGAGGAGGGGGGAAGGGGAACAGGAGAGAAGAAAAGACAGGGCAGGGTGGTTGTCAAGGTTTCCACCAGCGTTGATGACTTCCCAGCAGTCCTCTGAAACTTCCCAAGGCACAGCGACAGGGAGAGTCTCTTCTCAACTCCACTGGATGCCGTCACAGTCAAAGGTTAGACCTGAGAGAGGAAGGTGGGAAATGGGGAGGGTGGGTTAGTTTATGGGAACAGAGAGTGAGGACAATCACACCACCTCGCCATGGCAAAAGAAAAAGGGATGGTGGTTGGGGGGGTGTGGGGTTTAGGGTAGGAGGTAGATTGTTTTTTGGTTTTTGTGCTTGCTTTGTGTGTTTGCTTTTGTTGGCCCGTCATAAAACTCTTTCTGCTTGCTGTAGGGGTGACTCCACATAGGCTTGCTGATGCCTCAATAATGCAACTCCAGAAACATGACTCTAGAGTATCACAGTCAAATTAATGCACCACAGCAGAATTAATGCACCATGCAGTTATGAAAGAAAGGATAACTTACCAACAATATAAATGTTGAATATTTGTGATTTTATGCTTTGTGCCGTCTCCCTATACTCTATGGTGTAAATCTGGAGTGAATCTCACACCACCAAAAACAACTAAGAAGCAGCAAAAAAAACCCTTTGAGATGACGAGGGGTAAACAGTCATCACACTTTTTTTGTTTTACACTGCTCACCAAGCAGACACTGGGCAATGTGAAAAATGCATCATTCAGGAGGAGACATTGCTTTTCGCTGTGTAATTTGAAGACAGCAGGTCAATCACCATTCCAATCGATTTGCATCTTGTGCAACGACCATCGTGGAAAAAAAAAAACAACAATGAGGAGGAATTACATTACATAGTTTACCATTTAATAATGAAATCTTGCCAAACCGCATTGGGTCTAATAGCCATCTCAGATCACAATGAAGCTAATTGGAATTTCCAACTGTCTGCAGACAGCACTACAGCATATGCAACTTCCAACGTACAATTAAGCAAGAAGTTCAGTGTCAGCTGACTAGATATCATGAACATAGGCTGCAGCAGTTCATAGTCTGGGACACACCCTGCACACATTGGGCCTCATAGAAGAATAAAATATACTCCCCTGCCTATTATTATTATTATCATCATTATGATTATTATACTAATAACATGACTAGCAACAATACTTTGGATCATCAAGTCCTGTGAGGGTCATCATGTTCTGTGAGGTCCTCCTATAAGCGTCCCTCCCCCGCCTTTAGTTGACCCCTGACTCCAACTCTGCCATCACCACAGACACATCCAGTCCCTCACAAACACACTACCTGTCCCAGATTTTGACTAACACATGTTTGACGTCACCGTGTAATTCTTTTATGTTAACGTCTGGGGAAAAAAATATTCTTCTTCATCATCAAGAACAAATCATTTGGGCTGGTTAGGGGAACACACATCACTTCCTTTACCAGTCATTGCTACTTTATTGAATTTCAGCATTATTCAGCTCTGTAAAAACCCTGGAATAATTTCCAATGTGTCTCCCCTGCACTATTTCCCACAATCACTGAAATGCTTCTTTTCCATTCACTCCCTGTGCTGCCACAGGCTGGTTTGGGCGCAGGCCAACATGACCGAGAGTGGCGGCCATCATGGTTGTTTCCTTGGGCTAATCATCAGTGTTGAGGAGGGTGGGGGTTGTAGTGTGGTGGAGGAGGAGGAGGTGGTGGTCATGGTGGAGGGAAGAGGACTGTGGGAGTTTCACAAGGCACACTTGGCCAGACAGTGTATAGCTTTGCTAACTACCGCACTGCTCCACACCACAACTTTTGAGTCTACTCCAGGATCCTTGCAAACATTTCACTATGCGCCACAGCTCCAGACGTGAGACTATCAAGATCTTTACACAAAAGTGCTGACTTATGAGTTTTCAAGAAGGGGAATGTGTGCACATGAACACAAACCGGGGGGGCAGTGTTTCAAGAACATGGATGGGTAATAAGCCTGGCTAAGTTAACTCAATGTTAAATTGCTGAACCTAATAGAGGAAATCTCATGGTATTGTTCTCCCTTACAAAATAAAGCATCAGGGCTCTTGTATTAGCAAATTTTGCCAAATACAATGTCTGCTACTCACAAATACACTTGTTGCCAATCCACATTCATGGAATTTCCCCTCCAGAGTACAACTAAAAAAACAACCACAAAAACCTCCATCACAGATCTTTTGTATGCTTACAGTGGTTGAGGCAGCACCGGGTCCTTTGTTCTGCCTAATGAGAGGGGCCAGATTATGAGCTGGGGAATTCCTCCTCCTGTTATCTGCCCTCTGAGGACAGGCAGGCGGACAGGGACTGTTTATGAATCTCCCCATGCTCCTTGGCGCAAATCAGCTGATTTACGCCCTGCGCACAGCAGCAAACACAGAGAAATGAGACTAAAACCCCGACACACACACACACACACACACACACACACACTTCCTCTATGGACATCTTCTAATAAGCTCCTTCATTGTGTCCAGGCTTTGGTGCTCTTCCTTGACCCAACGGTCATTAAAATGCCCTGTAGACCAGCTTGAGTCTATGAGCGGATCCAAGCCAACTGGCAGGCACACAGGAAGTTTGCTCAGTGAATCAGTGAGGCCGTGCTCTATTTACCAACCACAGAGATGGGAGAGGATGGAGGAGATCGTGTGTGTATGTGATCGTGTGTGTATGTGAGTGTGTGTGGTGTGTGTGTGTGTGTGAGAGAGAGAGAGAGAGAGAGAGGAGAAAGAGAGAGAGAGAGAGAGACAGAGAGAGAGAGAGAGAAACACTCCTCCTACTCTACCATGGCCGGGAGCCCTCTCTTATCTTGTCCCTGTTTAATGAGGAGGCCAGATTGAGCTGTACTGTGTGGCCTGCAACCTCATCGCACGCAATACATCTATAGTGCTGTGCGCTAGCGCCGGTTCTTGTTTAGAGGCCCCTGCCAGGGCCACATTTTCAAAGCATGAGGGCAAGTGTTTATTTGGTGAATGCCCCCTTTTCCAACTCCCCCTCCCCAACACAAGTATTGTAAATAGAAACCTTGTATCAGCCAGTTGCTAATTATCCAGGCCCCCTGAACAGCAGGAGACTGAAGCGCCATTGTACATTGTTTGTTCTATTCTGCGTGGCAACTGCAACAGATGCAAAGACGAGCAATAAAAAAAGGAACAGGAGGGTGGTGGTGGTGGTGGGGCAAAAAAGCCCTTTAGAAAGCAACATGGAGGAGTAGGACTCTGTGATGAGACAGTAGGGTCTGCACACCTGCTGAGTGGCATGAAAAGGAGGATCGCAGTGGGGGTGTGGGGTTGGGGAGGCACCTTTGTTCAGTAGGCAAGCAGCTTGACACTGTGACGTCATCTCAGTCAAATTTCCACTGTTTCGTACAGTACAGAGATTGTATTGCGGACACTGTTAATTATCCGCACTGATATCTTCTACACACAGAGACAATACAATGATTTGCTAAAAAATACCTCTGCAAAAAAATCTATACAGAACTAACAATACCTGCACATGTATATACACTGTCTGTCTGCAACTGTGGTTAAAACTAGTCCAAGTCTGTCAGACACAGACACACACCACCCCTAACTATTCCAGTTTCCCACAATGCAACAATATGCCCACATGTCCAAACAAATATGCACATCAATGAAAATAAAGAAAGAAATAAAACTTAACAGAAACACAAAATATCACACACCACCAACACACACCCAAAGATGCCACAACCACAATAGCCACCCCATCTGCTATGACCCTCCTCTGTGGGTCACGGAAAGTGTGTGGGTGGGATTTGGGGTGGACGCGTTTGGCTGATTAGAAGACCAGAAGGGGCAAAAACCTCCACGGCTTCCTCTGCACACAGCAGCCTTGGTGGTTGGCACACACAGAGCCTTGGTCCCCGGATGGCCCCTGGGTTCTGGGAGTGGCTTTCATGTTTGTCCAGTCCAAACGACTTCAATTAACTCCCCACCACCACCACCACATACACACACGCCTTCTTTCTCTCTCCTGTTTTTTTTTAGACAACTTCACCACCAGCCACCTGGTCCACCATGCAGTATTAAGGTTAAGCGTTGGTGGCTCGGCCCCATTTAGAAGACGTCACTCGGCCTCATCATGGGACTTAATGACCACTCATGCAGAAAGGAAGGGCAAATAGTATGGGTGAAGTGGGTGAGAACATGGTAGGCATGTGGCTGGATTTGTGAGGGAGCCTGGGGGCGGTATTCCAGGAAGCAGGTTTAGTAATTTACCTGGGTATGTAAGAAAAACTGGTAAACCTCTTAATAGAAGAGCACCGTGGCTTCGTTTAATCACGAGGATGAAACCATGATACTCTTCTATTAGCAGAGTACTTTAAGTTAGCTAGATTAGGTTAGCCACTCAACCACTTTCTTGGAACACCCCCCAGATCAGATTAACAACACATGTCCAATGTCCACCATCACTACCAGCCAAAGGTGCACACACTGGCTTTAAAAAGTCCTAACGTGTATGACTAATAGCTGTACAGTATATTTAAAACAGGCCATTTCACTAGTTATCTCTATATCTACTTAGATGAAAGGTGGTGCTACTTAGAATCAGCTGCTTAAGTGAATGGACAAGTGCATGTTAGGATTTCTTACTTTCTGAAGTTCAGTTGCTTACCTCTTCTTCCTCCTTTCCTGGCGAACGGAACATCGGTGGTTTGTCAATGTGGGTTTACACTGACACTAATAAGGCAATAGCATTGATGTGAAATCACTTACTCTAGACCTCATTACTTAGAGCAGAGCAGAGCCATCAGTTTGACATATAGGGGATAGTGGACAAGGGGAAAGGATGGGTAGTGGTTTGAGGAGGCCCAGGATGTTAGTCCATTCCTTTGTTGCACAAGCAAACTCTTAAGAAAGACTCTGCTAGTCCACAAATTACCCTGTTGTAAATTTGGCTCTTTGCTGGTTGGTTTTAGCACGGCAAAAACATTTTTACATCTTGTGACTGACTCTTAATATAGATTTCTTAGAGGACAAAGTCTGGACTCTCATGTCCTTCTACAAACACAGTTGAGTGAATTTGTTGAGGCAAGTCAACACAGAACAGCATTCCAGGTGACCTGCAATATTTCAGCCCCATTAGGCAACAACCCTTTGTTTAGTTGTGTCCGTTCAATGGGCAAAAAAACATCTAAACAGCCAGTGAACTATGTGCCCAAGGAGGAGGAGGCACATTCTATTGCCTTGAATTGACCTGTTTGACTCTGGTCTGAGGGCTTGTTTCTGTGAGAATTGGGTCTGATGTTACAGAGCTACTAGCCTGCCGATTCTTTATGCCACAATTCTAAAGTTGCCATGGCAAAGGACAGAGCGGGAACGGAAGCCCGTCTCGCTCGCAGCCCAGCGCTGTAACAGCGAGGAGAGAGACTCCCGCCTGAATACAGCCCGCACTCTCACCGGCACCGATGAATAGCTGTGAGCAGTCCGGCCATTGTCTGAGTGGCCTTTCGCACTGAAAAGCCAAGCAATCGAGGGCAGACTCACAACAGCCTTGCAAAACCACCATCATCAATTCCTGAAATAGCATGTGACAATGCAGCATACCGAGCCTTTGCACCGGATGGCTCTTTCCAGAATGGGATGCTTTTTCGTGTTAAATTTACAGGATAAATGACCTTTCTCCATCACCAATACACCGGCATACAGGCTGTTGCAAACCTGCCTACAGGTGAGCTAAAAATCCAGCCAGGGTTACATTTCAGCAATGCATCAAAAAACAAGACAAGGACAGCAAATTCTGATGAACAAGCCCTTCTTGGACCTGCATGTTCACATCTGTGAAAAAAAAGGATGTGTAACAGTCTCTGGCCTTTGCCTGGTCAGCAGGAGTTTCAATTTCAGTACACTCTGGTTAAGCAGTAATTTTCCACTGACAATTCAGACCTGATGAAGCAGAGAATTTGCAGTAGTGCCAAATACATTGAGATGCATGTTATGTCAGTCTTTGTTAGATATTATTATTATTTTAAAGATCTGGAATGTGGAAATCCTAAAAGATCTAATTTCCTTTGGTGGCATGAACTAGTGCTGATTGTCTGTCTTACACAGAGTACACACAACATATCAGGACAAAGGTCAACAGTTTCATTTTGACAACATGAGCTATGGCACTGGAATTAAGGTGCCAAACATTACTTATCACTCCAAGACTACTTGAAACCACTAAATGCTAACGGTTGACAAACATACCCACCAAGTCCTAGTGCTCAGCATAGCACTTTGGCCAAACTACAGTACAAATATGACTCCACTATTTTTTTTTTACCTGAATGGTACACTCACTCTGTATGAAGTAGTTTCCAACAGCTGAGAAGGACACAAACCTTTCACACAGTACTGCTAAGCACTCCCACATCTGCCAGAGCTATATGTGGCCAATGCTCTCAGGTAAGCTGGACAGAGCAGGTGAGAGGGTCATTGTTTCCCAAAGCTGCTGTATACAGAGAGAGAACACCTGTTGCGTCGTTTGGAAAGCACCTCCTTTACGCCGGCTTGTTTGAGGGATTGTTTGCTAAAGAGAACCAGGGAAAAGTCATGTTTTTCACAAGGCACTACTCTGAATGACAGTGCATACTGGTGCATACTCATCCTACCCTGCCCTTGAGAAGAGCAGTACAGTCTCGACTCCACAGAGAACCTTAAGGACCTGGCCCATGCGTCACCCCTTCTCGGCAATCTGTGGAGTGAACCAGAACATCCCTTTCCAGGGAGCCCATGTGATGCTGCACTGCCTTGCCAACCCCTGACACATTAGACTTTGTGGTCTAGAAATGTGCTTTCGCATAAAGGGCCAAGTCTACAAGGATAATCTGACTTAACGTGTTAAAGAAGAGTCCTGCAATAATGGTGTGTTTATTAAATTTGCCACCTCATCCGCTCCTCTGCAGTGACTGGATTCAAGCGTTGTGCTTTCTTTCCACTCTCCTTCACATTCCCTCACCACCAGCTCCATGCCAAGCACCACAGTGATGGGGCACATATGAATGAACTGCGATGTCTTTGAAGTCCCCCTACCCAGTAATGTGATCGCAGTTCCGAAGGACAATGGCCCTTAGCGACCTGCAACCCTAGACAGCACAAGAGACCCTTTGGCCAGGCAAAGGGGTCTGGTCTCTTGCCATCTAACTGAAAGAAATATGTACTCCAATGCACAAGCTAATTCAATTAGCTCCTACATAAACCCCTCTGTTACCCAACCACCCACCAACTCTCACTCTTTCTCTGTCTCTCTCTCTCTTTCTATCTTCTTAACCATCTCCTTTGGGCAGAGTCGACTCAGCTGGTATTAAATTAACCATGATCTACCGAGGAGAAAAATGGCTGGGAGGGTGGTGTGGTGGTGGTGGGGAGGGAGAGAGGGAGGGGTTGGATGGAGAAGCTGTTGAAAGGTAATGAAATTAGTAGGATGCTATCTGCTGCTGTTTTCAGCTCATCTGCCCTCTTGTTTATGACCAACACAGGAAGCCGGGGTGAGATTGGAGCGTGTGCTCGGTCGGAAGCCGCCCTCTGGCCCCCTCCCGATTGGCTCAGACTCACTTCCACAAAATGAGTCTGAAGTGTTTCACATTCACACCAGCACAAGCCTGTGTGCCGACACTTCCACTACACTCGCATACATATAGGCCCCCAAAACCACTGTGAAGTACAGACCTCTACTGTGGGTCCCTTTGGTATCCATTCACACAATAAAAAAAGAGACTTTTTGACGTCAATAATGGCCTTTGTCAACCACCAATGCATTTCTAGTGTCCTGCAAATGCAAGAAAATTCACAAGAAAACCACATGGGCTAGACATACAGCAGTACGTACCACTTCACTCTTGTATGGAACAAAACGATTTTTCCCCTCACTGTCTTGCAACACACATCAGATAAGATCAAACGAAAGCCAAAAAGCAATAAGATGTGAAACCAAAGAGCTATGAGTGCTGTTTCCCGTAAGTGCAGGCAACCACACATCCCCAATGCAGGGGTTTCATAACCAATAAGCGACTGTTGGCTAGCCTCCTTGGCTAAAGCAAACACATCTTGAACACACAGAGAAACTGTCAAAGCAGAAACAGTGACCCAAGTAATTAAAGCAATGGGTCAATACAACTGCGAACAAAGAAAAAAATCACAAAAATTCATTGGATTTACTTAAATAAGTTAGAATATATGTTATTCTTAGGCTAAGAATAACAATAATACTGCCTTTTATTTGTTACACAGCACCTTTCAAAAGACATCAACTTTTTTATCATATTTAGTTGTTTTTTAACAACTTGTAAAGACCACAAAATCTATGGTACATTATGAAGGCCTAATTATAGGCACGTGAAAGGTCTGTGTTTTTTAGACAGGAAGCAGAGAGATGACTCCTCTGTGAGTTGAGGATTTTCCATCATCTGCCTGGGCTGGGCTGGGCTGGGCTGGAAGGGCGATTGTGAGAGGGTCACTTAGGTGCAGGCAACAGAAGCCTTCCTGTGGGAGAGGCCCTTTGATAAAGATTAGGCAGGGAAAAAAATAAACATGGGCTCAGAGGGCTCCCCAGCGAGCACTACTAAGTCTTTGAGAGGAAACATATTCATATTGATCATCCTAATAAAGCCAAACCTTTATTGTCTGTAGGAAATCCAGACAATGGGCCGCGGCAGGTGACGGTCCACTGGGGAAACTCCCAGCTCTACCACACGGGGTGGATCTGCATCATTTGCCCTCGATGTGTGTTTGTGTGTGTGTGTGTGTGTGTGTGTGTAGAGAGAAGTAAGCAAAATGTAGTGTTACAAGGCTATTTCAGTCTGTTGAAATACAGTAAATAACACCATAGAAAAGGTAAAAGGTCTTTACTCTAAAAGGGTACAGGTGACCCAACACAGGAAATAATAGAGGTGAAATGCCCATCTTGAAATTGCAAAAAACAGTAAAATCTTTTAGTGTGCTCTCATGGTCAAGACAGCAAAGTGACCCTGGTAGCTGAAGTGCATACAAAGCTGTTGACCCATGGAAAATGCCTGTAGGTCTGTAATTTTGACTAGTTTCTAAGGAAAAACACTGGTCAATAGCCAACTAATCCAGCAAGCCTGTAAAGGCCTGAAACCATAAATCTAGAGGGCAAGAATATTGTTTTATTTGGGTGAAGCCTGCAATATTAAATGTGGCCTGGTCAAAAATAACCCTTACAAATTAAAAATGTAATCCTTTATATCCAAAATCCCCTAGTCCAATTCTACTGATCTACCCTGGAGCACAGCAAGTGCTACTACAGTTTAAAAAAAAACCAAGAACCTAAAACTGCACAAAAGCTGAAATCTCCACATAATTCCCTCGAAAGCAAAGACACGGACAATTACTGTAATATTATTCGATTCGCTATAATGCCGTCTTATGGTCCACATTTCCTTTGCAGACGGGCCTTCTCTCAGCCGCCTCCAAGACAAATTTTTAACTGGGCCCCTGCTTCATGAAAAGGGAGGCCATTGGCTTGTCGTTATCCCCAGTGGTGAAAAGCAATCCCATAAATTCAGGCTCCAGATGGGTCAAACGCACCGCCCGTCCACAACATCTGTCCTTATTTGACTGCATTATCATGCTTTGTCCAGGCATGACCGTGTGCCAGGACTGCCTAGATTTATACAGCAGGGGATGACCAACACCAAGCGTAACAAAGCATAACAAGAAGCAGCCAGCTGACCCAAATATTACACCAATGTCCTCAAATTTAGGAAATTCCTGAGTGCCTTTTTCATGATGGTGTTAGTTAGCAACAGCGGTGGTGACTACAGACTGTACCTTCTCATCTTAACCCTCAGTAATGCACACTGAAGGCTCGAACCACTGGATCATATTTTGGAACGCCGGCACGAAATCAGAGCTTGGAAATCTTCGGCAAAGAACTGAATGGGCTTGACAGAACATTTGTACCCAATCATGCTCGGGCAAAGTCACATAACGTTTCAGTAATTGCTGACCAACCAGTGTGCCGAATCCCCTTAAGTGACACCACATGGGGAGTGAGAGGCAGTGAAGAGGAAAGCCTATAAGTGTATATTTTATGGCTTACTATAAAGGAAAAGGCCATGCATGCTGCAATATGTACAGTATGTGAAAGCAATCTAGCAGTGACTCAGAGAGAGTCCTTGAGAGCCTTCAGTCAGTCAGGGAGACAGACAGAAAGGAAGGTAGAAAAGACACGGGAAGTCGGAAAAAGAGAGACAAAGAGAGAAATTCGAAAATGTACATCTTCCTTTATCCACTGTGTTCTGGGGAAAAACACATGCTTTGGAACCTGACACAAGTCCACTGACAAACACAGACAGACACAGAGAGACACAGACACACACAGACAGCTCAGCTGTAATACTGTAAGTCACCCACCTTGTGTGAAGCTTTATGTGAAGCTCCAGCCATACCAGCCCCCCTCCCTCAGGGTGCCACTGTCCCTGAAACAGACTACCAGGGCGAGAGCTGGTGCCTGAAACCAATGAGGAACTAAACCAGCGGTGAACACAGTGGTGGGAGGAGGGGGGGGGGGGGGGGGGGGGGGGTTGGCAGCTCCCTGGCCCACCGCCCAGACTTCTAGGGGCCACAGACAGCACCCTCCTTCACCCCAACCACCACCACCTCCACCACCACCACCACCAAACCCACACCACCTCCAGCCCACAGAGCCAAGACACAAGCTGACAGAGGTGGCCTAAACTAACGTATGGTGCCAGAAAAGGGGCCTCCTGCTGTACACAGACTCTGGGTCGCAGCTACCAACAGCTACTACTAGTAGGTTGCTGGAAAAGTCTCTGTTGTGGCTGGATGACGGCCTTTGTCTACTCGGTAAACAATCAAATAATGACTTTGATGAGGTCTGGTCTGCAAAAGAAGGAAAAAAAAAATAATGACAGCCTTAGCCCATTAACTCGCATCCCATTGCAGAGAAAATTACACCTACGCAAGGTCGAGACTAAATGAATTGAGCAGAGCAGTGTTTAGCCACACCCCCCACCCCCCCATCCCACACCACACCACCAGCACCACACACCACACAGCACCCAATTATAGTTGTGGCTCATTACAGAGTGAGCCAGACAGAGGATGACGCATGCCGTGCCCTGTGAGCCCGGGGGAGATGACATTACGCAAAATGTCTCCACAGGGAGTGATCCAGCGGGATGGAAGGCCTGACCGCAGAACAGCACCCAAGCAGTGGTGCCCTCTCTTGCCATTAGGGGTTATCATCATGATGGTCAATATAAGGTGACTCACCCACTATATCCGCACTGCATCTGCATGGGTCTTCTGTTCGTTAATTACTACTTCCGTCCATCTCAATCTTGTCACTCAGTGTTAGAAGTATCGATCCTTTCTTCCTCCTCTCGTCACTAATAAGCAGGTCGTTGGTTTTTATTGCGAGTGGTCCAAAACTCTGGGGCTACTGTCGTCCGCACTCCCCTCAGTGTTTTTCTCCCTTCTGGCCCTTCACTGCCTTGCTCCTGAATGCGCCCCTTGTCTGCCTTCACCCTGAAACGAGCTCAGGCTAAGGTTACACCGCTCTGAGCGCTCGGCCCCAGCATCCACTGCTACAAGCCATGGAATGCAACCAAAATGGTTCAAGTCTCACTGCCACACAGTTAGGAATGTCTAGGAAAAGTGGGGGTGGGTGGGAGGAGAGTAGCACACTAGTCTCCTCGGTCACCCCTCTGTGTCACTGTGAGGGAGCCGAAAGCCAAACCACCCCCCTTCTTCTGGGTCCCCCTCTGAGGGGAAGGGGAGGAGAGGAGAGGAGAGTGTAGTGTGTGTAGTGTGTGTGTGTGTGTGTGTGTGTGTGGGTGGGTGGGCGGGGGGATTCACTGCCCTTCAGAGAGGTTGGGTAGCACAGGTGCTCCGGTTACAAATGTCAGTCAGGGAGAAAGATAAGATATGAGCCTATCCTATAACAAGTCAGGACACTAGCTGGCATCAGCATATATTATGTTTCTATGCCATTTTTTAACCATACAATTTATATGAAAAAAAGAATACAATTTTAGACAGACAGAAAGTGAGACAAACACTTCTTTATCTAAGAGGATTATGCAACAGGTGTTCGGGCAAAAAACACAGCCTGTGACTGATGACTATGATTTAGAGAGACTTTCTTACTGCTGTTGAACTTGACAGTGATCTTTTACCATTACTCTCACAGTGTGAATGTAATTTTTGATTGCTGTTCCTCTGTGAAGTCCTTTATTGAAAGGAACAAGGGAGAACAGAGCAAAATGTCTGAAAGGAAGAGAATGAGAGAAAAGAATCCAGAGAAAAAAATGAGATGGGTGGGGGTGGGGGGTCAGAAAAGATGAAAAAGTGAGTGGAGGGGGATTCATTAGCAGTACCTGGTACTCTTTTCCAGTGGCCTTCCAAACCACAGAAATCTTAGAGGCCCTGCTTCAGTGACTGACGCAGGTGCTGAATAACTACAAAGACATACGCACAACCAGCGCACAAAATGTTGGCCAAAAACCTGTAGGCAATTGTAAAAAAAAAAAAAGAACAGGCAACTGTTTTGCAACCAACAAGCTCAATGTTTTTTTTTTTCTTTTACGCGCACACACACACACACACACACACACACACACACACACACACACACACAAAGCGGGTCCCATGGCAGGGCCAGGGTGCTGAAGGGTTGTTGATCATTAGCCAGAATGAGCCCAGCTCTCCATCCTTCACTGTTCCCCCTCACAAAGCCTCTCTCTGTGTCAAAGGCCCTACTGTGTGAACCGGGAGAGCCCCACCCCCACCCCCGACTGCCTGTGCAGGTGAGGACGTCAGAAGTGGAACATGACGGGCCGAGAGAGTAATTCTATCATCTCCAGTCCCCACAGAGGCTGCTTTTATCTACCTCTCCAGTCTTGGTCTCTCGCTCGCTCTCTCTCTCTCTCCCTCACATTCTCTTCCTCTAGTCGAGCAGTTTCGGGTTGATGTATGAAGAGAGTTACAGCACAATCACATCACGCAGAAAGCTGTGAGCTCCATGTTGTGTTTGTAGGATTAGAAAAATGAGCCAGGATTCGTGAGGTATGCCTTACTCCATGACTAGAGCCAACTCCACCCACAGAAACCTGTCATGAAGCAAAAAACTGTGTTTTTCCCCCCCCTCTTTCCTGTGTACACACTACCAGCGAGGCGCGCACAAGCACGTCCCTGTGCGTCCACACAGCGCTGCAGAAGTATTTCTACTCACCTCAACACTCCCCAATTTGCCAGCCTTTACGACATCCTGTGTGTATTACAGGGTAACTCACGTAGTGGCCTCCGACAACGACAACAAAACAAAAACAAAACGTTTCTTAATCTAAAAGTGACACAATCTGTGTCAGCAAACGCACCTTTTCATTTTACAGGGAACACCTTGCACACCGCAGTGAAGGGTTCAGACAAGGGAACAATCAGTGCTTGCATCACTCAGCAGAGCAAGTCTAGACTCGAACTCGTTTCCATCTGAGGTTCAGCCAACTGCCAGTGCCTGGCCATATACTGCCTCCCTATTAGACTGCATAAACACACACAAAGTGCTGTGTTCTGTGTCAAACACCTTGTTCTATTTTTTCTTTACAAGTGGTGAGGGGACAAAAAAAATCTACCAAAATGTGTAGCCAAGCCTAAGCCTTTGGATATGGTTTTTTGGCACATTTGGTTTTGACTCTCTTGATGTTTGCTGTTTTAAGACACTGTTAAATTGGAAAATCTGCACTCTAAGTGGTGTGAGAGAGGCAATTAATTTAAACTTTACAATAAAGCTAAACAGATGTTTATGAGATAATGTTTCTTTTTCACACGAGACAAACATTACCACTACAGAGTATGTATAATCTTTGCATCAAAGTCAGGCTTGGACTGTGACAGATCTACTCAAGCTAACCACAAACCCATCCATTTCCTTGGCAACTGTGACTCATTTCCTTAGCAACACTGCAAGGGCGGTACTGTCGAGAAAGCTTCTGCAAGAAGCCTCAATACTGAATACTGAATACCATTCTCACATTGACTGATTGAAACAAAACAAATCTTTCTTCTTTTGACTGGACATTGCCCATTATATATATTCTGGGTCACTGCAAACCAAAATCTAAAAAAAAACAGGCAAACCACTGGTTTGCACAGTAAAGCCATGTTGTGTCTTAGCCAGGACAAAATGACCAGTCAATGAGATCCACAAAAACAGCATTCCGAGTCTTGTGTTCTTACCACCACACCACATAATTTCAAATCTATGCAGGATGGTTAAATTACGGAAACACAAGGGAACAAAAAAAAAAACTGGATACCACGGCTGTGTTTCTATTCTCTTCTTTGCTCATCATCAATAAAAATGTTTTTAAAACGATTTGCAACCAATGGCTGCTGCAGCGCTGACAAAGAATTCCTGACTGTGCCCAAAAGAATGCCCTATGAAAACACAAGGCACCAAGGACATGGTTTTGAGGAGTTCAATTCCGTAATCATTATCTCTAGACGGCTACCATCATTTTGGTAGACGTCTGGAACACCATCTCTCTCCACATGGTTGTCATGGTGGTTTTGGAAAGGCCAGATTGGAGGGAGGCACATACCCCATCTGACGCATGTAATCCACCAAATTCCCTCTGATGTCCTCGGGAAGCAGAGGAGACAACCAGCCCAGGAAACCTGAGAGTCAGCCTACCGTTTACTTCCCTCCTGTCCATTATCTGCCTCCCTCAGTGTCTAACCGCTAAAAGCTTCACCCAATAAAACAGCCATCACCATAAAATAATGTTCCATTAGCAGAAATGGGGGATTGTTCAAATAAACATGAAAATTGCTCTGTCCTTTCTTATGCCGGCAGAAGCTTCTACACAAAGCTACATATTATGCATCAAAGAGCCCATTGCCCTAAAGACACACAATGCTATATAGGGGCCCTAACCGTACAGACCGAGTAATGTCCTAAAGAGCTCAGCATCCTTAGTTTGACCAGCATGGATTCGTAAAAATCAAATGACAACATCAGATGACAGCACTCACCACCATCACTGCCGTGTCTAGATGTGCTCGCTCGCCTCCTCTTACGATCCGCTCGGAAAGAAAACCTACAGTATTGAAGGATCTAAACAGGTATCGGTGATATTCATACACACTCCTCGATTGTGAAGTGGTGAAAGGTCGACTGGTGAAATCGGTGTGTTTCAGCGTAAAAAAAAAAAGAATTCACTTCACATTCTTAACAGCACTTATCCAGTTGGGGCGCTGTCATCGTCATTACACAACACCCTCACACTGATAACGCACCAAAAAAATGCCCTAAAAAGTTCGACAAAGAATATCCACTCAAATGCACGCGAACACACACACACACACACACGTACACATACACAATTAGCCATTGGGTAAGACGGTACACTCATGCATTCTATAGCTACAGCAGACAAGCGCACCAACCAATTTGCAAATCGGATTCACATAGAATGCACATACCATTTCTCTGGGCAGTATGAACCATGTGTGTAGAAATGCCACTTTCTGTGTGTGTGTGTGTGTTATGGAATGTGTGCTATTTGATGGGAGAGAAGTGCTGTTTGCCATGTCGAGCATACGGTGGTACATTCTGGCAAGTGGTTTTCACAAGGGCCGTGGGAGGGGAGGGCACCCTGGAAATGGAACAATTAATCGGACAATGACAATGCAGTGAAGAGCTTCTTTCGGCAGCACAAGGGTCTGAGTACTCTGGAGCGCCTGATCACCACATCAGCAGCGCACCAATCTGCTGCAGGCACGCACAAAAACCCAAAAAAATGCTTTTGCTGAGAAACAACGGCCCCACAATAATTTCTGGAAGAGAAAACGTTCATTGGCACGTAAGAGGTTTCTCGTTTCTCCTCCTGCCAAAATGTATAAAAACGAACACATGAAAACTGGCCGCAGGAGTAATGTTGGCCCTGTTATTTTCTTCCTCGTTTGAAACTGCTTTCATTTAGGAGTCGGCACAACACACAGAATACAATTCCCCGAGACTGGGATAGTCCGTTGCATTCCCATGGGAATTTCGAATGGTAAGAGTCATGCACTGCTGCAGGAGAAGGTCAGCACTCAGCACCACGCTCACGAACTACCCGCAAGTGTTGTACATTCCACCGCTCGACATGAGATAATGACGTACAGCAAAAAAATAATGATATAATTACATGCCTGCACAGCCATAATATAAGCGTTTTCCCTCCGAAAATTACACAGGTTGTAGCCTCTTTCCTCAGCATTAACTTTCAAAGATATGCTTTTTTCCCCCCTATTTATTTACCCATCTACCACCACAGGTCACTCCCCACGGTAGGACTGTAGAGGGGATGTGTGTTTATACAACATGCAAGAAATCCGGTTAATATTTAAACTAATTTCCACGATTTATTTCTCGCCCACAAACATGTTCAACTTGAGGCTACTGAGCAGCCATCAGTCCACTGAGTGGAGTTCAGGGCTAGGGGTAATTTGAAAAAAAAAAAAGGAAAAATAGATGACTTCATAGGAGTCAAAAGGTGAAATTCTCCAGTTAAAATATGTAAAGCCATGTGAGCCACCTTATGTAACACCACTCTTACTCAGAATCAGCAAACTTCAGTTTGGCCCTCCTCACTTCATCACATGAGAAGAGAAGGGAAGAGAAGAGAAGAGTGAAGTGGGGAGGGCGGCCTTCACACACAGACACACACACAGACACACACACGCACACACACACACACACGCACACACACACACGCACACGCACACACGCACACGCACACACACACACGCACACACACACACGCACACACACACACGCACACACACACACACACACGCACACACACACACACACACACACACACACACACACACACAGCTGCTGCCACAGCTTACACTAGAAACAAACACCCCCATGACACGCAGCACGACAATGTCACATCCATGAAGCAACTTCTGGAAGTTTTCAGTTCAGTCGTGAACACTGTCACTGTTTCTCAGGCTACTTGTTGCTGCAAGTGTTTGCTCAAGATCTGCTTGCTGTGGTGTGTGAAGCAGACAGCTGACAGTTACCACACTGCTTCACTCTGGCAGTTGCAACATTAGGGTTTTTCAAAAGCCTGCTTTGTTCCATATTAGCACTAATCCACACACCTGAGCTTTTGAATTTTCCCTTCCGTTGAGTTTAGCGTCATCACTATGCACGCTGAAGGTCTGGCCAAACAGTCCAGAGACAAAAACCCCCACAGAAAGACAGCCATCAGAGCTTTCAGCAGCCTCCAATTCATCAGGAGGACAGAACACTGTCTAGCCTTTACCAGTGTCCACACCTCAAGGACCTCTCTTTGTCTTGCTGCCGAGAGACAGGGTCTGTCATCAGCCCCTGTGGAGCAGGGCATTAAAAAAACGTGGTGACATTAGACATTTGAGCTGTGCATCTCTCAGACTCTAGTAGTCACTAGGCTGTTTGATGGCAAGTGCTGGTAAAGGAAACAAATTGGTTCTCCATCCTTTCCGAATTGCAACAGTATTACTTAGGGAAACAACTGATTTTCAAGAGAGTGCATAAAACATTAAGCACACACGAGTACCATGCACTCCTAGTCTTCAAACAGAGCATCCAATGTCACTCTCACACACCAGAGCATCCAGCTGTGTGTATGTTAAATGAACCTGTTACACTGCAAGCCACCACGACAAACTGAATTAGGACATTAGGGTGTGGAGTTAAACAGACACCAAAGACAGGCTTGATAATGTGGGACTTGGCTAACCAGATCTAAATGTGACAGGCAGGATACACTGCAGCAATTTACAGCGTGGCTATTCTGAGCCTGCTGTACGCTATGGCAGTAGCAATGTGCCTGACTAAACGTCTGACAAAAAGTGAGCAGCACAGCCATCTTTACTACCTGCAGTGGGCCTGCAGTCAGAATGACAAACTGAAATGCTTGCTGCTATTGCTTCACAATAGGTAGGCAGGGTATTAATAAATTACTTCATCACATGCTTACTTAGCACAGTTTTGCTGTTTAACTCGAGATACAACCGGCTTGAAATAAATTAATGGTTTATCACTAATGTCAAACACTGACTTACATAATCAGCAAACAGTGTGCAGTGCCAAGTGAAGAAGAACAGACACCATGAGTGCCTTTCTTGGCAATGGTCTGCTTTAGCGCGTTATGTTGCGTATAATGAGTTTCTGGGGGACAGTTGCCCGTAATTTCTTTTCTTTCTTGAAGGAGATTCCCGAAATCCACTTGAAACAATGAAAGAGGAAATCTGCAAGGGTTTGGTTTGGCAATCACTCTACCCTAAAAAGGTGACCGCAGCTCCACCCTGTGAGCTCAAAGCAATGTCTCGGTACAGAGATAAGGAGACAAGGCCAAGGGATACATTCAATAAGTGATGTAATCACATAAGCAAAGCAACACAAATGGGGCCAACTGTGCCAAAAGAAGGCTAGCCAACAAAACTATATAACCCTATGAACATAAATTACTGAGTCTTCCATATCATCCATGATGAACAGTGTCTAGCTTTAATCTATCTGGGTAATTATGCTTTAGGGCACAGACTTGCTTCAGTACTCCATATGCCATATTCGTCTGGACATTTCATGGCTGATCAAATGGGGTTAAGTGATTATTTCAGGTTTTTTTTAGCTCTAATGTCTCTTTGAAGCACTAGGCTGCAGACTTAGTTCACAGAGTAAATGAGATGTGATTTTAAAACCATTTAGCCTACACAAGGACCTTGGAGACATAAAGAAGGAAAGAAGGAAAGAAAGAAAGAAAGAAAGAAAGAAAGAAAGAAAGAAAGAAAGAAAGAAAGAGAAGGACGAGCAAAAAAGAGAAACTGTGTGTGTGTGTGTGTGTGTGTGTGTGTGTGTGTGTGTGTGTGTGAACAAAAGAGTATAAAAATTAAAAAAAAAGCCAATCCCAGTGTGTAGAGCCTTAGAAGACATGACATAGCACATGTTGTATGAGGTCATATGATTTTCTATATTGTCAAAGGATTAGAAAGCAAGGGCATTAAACCATGTGGGACCCTTTACTGCAGCCTCGCATACGCAGTGCATTAGGCACCTGTAAACTTAGCATAACTTACCACCATGTTAAAACAGCAGTCATGTCAAACATCAGCAGAAGCCATGGGTGGGTGGGGGTAGACTTTCAAAGCGTGAAAGCATTCTAGAAGTAAGCAACATTCCACTTTAGGGAAGACCACTGCAGGATTCGGGACTCCACACTTAGTGGGGTGGAGGAAGGAAGTCTTTAAAACAGGGCCAAAAGGAGATACATGGCTTGAAAAACAGAACTCTCCCCCACACTCCGCAAACACACACGCAGTCCTCCCAATGCACATGCACACACAGACAGACAGACAGACAGACACACACACCACCCCTCTCCTCATCCCACCCCTAGTCTCTTGACCCTCTATCTGCACAAGCATATCTGGACCAGACAGTCAGTTTAAACATGGCCGAGAGACCCGCCTTTCCAACTGCGTGATAACAGCAGGAGTGCAGCCCTGTGGGAACTCTCTGGGGCAAAGCAGCTGGAGACTGCTGTTCAGTTTAGGCTACAGAGGAGAGCAAGGGGGGGGTCTGCCTGCCAACACAGCAAAGAAGGGTGCCAGGCCAGGGAGGAGGTATGACCCCAAGCAGGATGTTGGGCTGAACAAACGCGTGTCTCTTGGCATGCCTTAAGACACACGAGCGTTACCCACGCCCAGGTTTCCTCCTCTGCCTCTCCCACGACGAACACAGAGATTTATTAAGCTGTTGCTCATGTCTGGTTACTCATACTTTTGTTATGTGCTGTATTGTTCTTAATAGTCTTGTGTGTATAAAATGGTCAGTTTAAAAACAAATCAGAAATGTCCTTTTATTAAAGCACACACAGAGGGAGTAACTAACTAATTTGTACGGCATCCCACCAGATTTATTTTCTAGTTCTACATGACAGAGACAACAAACAACATACACTTAGGGGTAGAAGTTGTATGCCTCTTACGTATCTCCCCAGCAGCTGTGTGGTCAGAACAGTGCATCTCTGTCTAGATTCAGCAAACTGTAAAATTAATCAAATTGCCCCCCTCCCCCCTCCCTCACCCCCCTAATTATGACACATAGCAACAGCAATCTCCCCATAACTGCGAGGGCGAAAACATCAGCAGAGCATAATGCGGCACCACAGACAATTATGTCACAAGGCAAAACATGCTCTGTAAAGATGAGAGTCGTGGGGACCTTTAACATTGGGGGCAGCCCTGCCATGCATTGGGGAAGCACTGCGCTGTGTTTTAGTTGGTGACAACTAATACTATGTTTGGGGGAAAGCACTGGGGTTGTCAATACTTAAAAGACAAATGCTGAGCTTCTGCTGTGCATAATTAACATTACACTATAATGTCAAAACAAAAAATCGGCATAGACACCCATATTCCAGAGCAGGCTGTTTTAAAGTGGACAACACTGTCCACCTTGGAGTCTCTCCATTATGCCAGGCTAGGTGCACTTGAATTGGGTCTTTCAATGTCTCTGATATATGGGTGGTTCCCAAACTTCTGATGGCAGATAATGAAAAAATCTTAACTGAAAACAACAACAACGACCAACCATCTCAAAACTGGGAGCTCACACTGGGGATTTTACATGAATCTCTGTTTTACGGTCAAATCATAGCATAGGAAGGTGGTCTCACTCACACTCACACACACGCAAGCCTTCATACTCAGAAGAGAAAAATTGAGAGGAACGTGTAGTGTCGTGTTGAAATAGTAAAGCCTATGTCACTGCACATATTTGGGTAGCCTACACAAACATTTTATGAGCGTGGCGCGTGCTCTACACGCTAAAGAACTAAAATAGGATACAGACTAACATTCCACAGACCAGATGAAGATGAAACGTCACACAAACTTTGATGTTTTAATTTTTGTAATGTTTTCACATGAAAGAGAACTAAATCGGAAGCCACAACCTACAAGACAGTTACCGAAGACAAGTGCAAGGGCTGCCCCAGCGCAAACGAACTTGCAACGGTTTATGGACTTACTTTCTTCGCTTTGGTAAAATAAATTGTATGCTAAATATGTTCTCTTTACTGCAATGTCTGTGCGACAGTACACTAACTTTTAAGGTAATTATATTCGAGTGAAGTGAAAGAGAGTGCTCATGTAATACAAAAGACTCGCTTCACCATTTTACGTGGCTTGGTTTAGTGGTGGTGGTAAAATACATTTATTGAACTAAACATTAAAACGTGTAACGGTTTTGATTCAAGTAGGCTGCCTTGTCAGATATACGGGACCATCATTGCGTTACCTTTTAACAGTGCTGGAGATATTAAAAATAGGCTACTGGAGCTAAGATAATGGCTGTTCTCCCACTAAATCTACCGCTACCACTAACTCAACCCAACCAACATTTACCAGTCTAAGGTCTATTCAACAGGTAGCATGAATTTAGGCAACAAATGTGTAAGATAAAAACTTACCCATTGAGGTCCACCACCAGGATGCGCCTGACGTTAAATTCCACAGACGACTAAGACCGCAAAAAAACCCCGAAAGAGATTTAGACTTTATTTTAAACTAGTGACCAGTTTGCCCTTTAACTCGTTCTCAGTCCCATTCGCAACATGTTCTGGCCCCACTCGGCTCCCCCTGAATGCGGAAACGAAACGACAGCATGCAACCCGCCGCATCATCTGTTCAAATCAGACACGCCTCAGCCTTCATCTCGCACCTCGTGCAACGTAGTTGACATCACAGATAAACCAAGCCAGGCTCGATTTCATGCAGTCGAGTAGGCTACACCACTGGCATGCGCTTGCCATGTGAATTCAGAACTAATCAAAATCCTTTCCCAAAGAAAAAAAAGACAAAAACTTGAGTCATTTGATATTAAAGTGCATTTTATTATTGTATAATATACACCTTCCTTCTGATTGTAGCCCTGAATCCCAAAGGGCTGGACACTTAAATCAAATGTTTTATATTTTTTTAAGTTTTTTTATTTTTTAAGTTTTAAATTCTCACAAAAAATAGTATGCAAAAGATATTTGTATCCTCAAAAATACGACAGGAACAATGATACATCTGAACAGGAATATTAAGTCTGAAAACAAGAATAACACAATAGCAGTAGAGGAGCATTTAAGCTGTTCCCAAATATTTAATAAATATACTTTGAATTGTAAATTAGACTGGGTCAAAATATAAATGGAAAGGATCCCACAAATTTGGATTCAGTCTTGTGCCAAAACTGAGAGACACCTAGAAGAATTAACCTGTGTGCACCTCATTAACAGAATGCATCTTCCTTGGGCTGATACAATTCGGAGACCAAGGAAAGCCAGTTTTGACATATACAACATTCACATTGATTAGAACTGAACCACAATTTCAAATCAGCATTGCGTTCATTGTACCCACTGGGCAACCTTTTTTTAACTCTAGTTCATGGGCAAAATCTGATAGCAGCAATAATACTATTAAAAGTCCCTATGTGAATAATGATCAAACTTATTACATTCAGTTTCAGGGACAAAGTAAGGGAATATATGCACTGTGGCTTGACTTAGCACAGAAAGAAACCAAGTGTGCACTGCAATGTTTGTCCCAACTCAACCTCTGACAAAATGAGGTTTGGAAAAACAAAATAAGATTGTTTGCACATAGAAATGAGATGAGAGCTGTGAAAGTGAGATTAATTAGGATCACTAGGGTTTGTACCTGATGGATACAACAAAATGGGGCTCTAATTTTGGGTCCTCCCCACAAACTAGCAGAGGCCTTGCCCACTGACCAGCTGCACACAAGCCTAAACTGAGCAACTCCTGTAGTTTGCCTACTAACATACAGCCAACCTGAGGACTCTAGCAACACCGAGGTCCGATATCCTTGGCCTGGCCCTACTTAAACAACGCACACACTGGGAAGATGGTAAGGAATGAGACAAAAGCCTTAACAAAGCTTTAAACAAAGACCTGCCTTAAACTGCCTGTCCTCAACAAAAGGAGAGAATGGTACAGACCAGTTGCAGTTTTTAGAAAGGTCGTCCTAGTAAAGCTGCTGAAAGCCTACCCAGTAGAGTGCTACCTATGTCACATATGCCTCTAAGGAAGAAAACAGCATCAAAGTCAAGTATGAGGCAATTCTAGTGAGCTGTCCATTCTCTCAAATTTCAAGGTTTTAAAGCATACTGAATATATATGCTTGAAATAATGTTAAGAGGCAACCACAGGCTAACTGACATTAAGTATAAACCTTAGTAGTAGATAAGAGTATATAATGTTTTCTTCCCCCCACTGTAGCCTATGGAATACAAAAGCTGACCCCCTTGTCATAAAATCCTGAATACTATACAGAGGATAGTAAATGTATCACCTGTTTGATAATTGTGCTGTGGTTATTTTTTATTGCATGGATTTAAGTAGTTTGTCACAGATACAGTTCTGATTAGCTATGCTCTCACAGATATTACTACAGATTCTGGATGGCACGAGTAGAGTGCTCACTTATTCCTTCTGTGGCATGGATGTGGTAGGACTGGATAAGATGGGACAGCCTTTTGGGAAAACCCTTTGGGACTGAACTAAAGAAAGACTTTTCTCTTTTTTTTGTTTTTTGGTAATCTCAGGATTATCAAGTTTGGTTTTGCTCACAGTATACTACTGATTGTTCTCAGAGCTACCAGAAAAGAGTGTTAAAGGTGTATACATGTGCATAAGGCTTAAGCAGGAATTATTTAACAAACTGTTGAGACACACAAAAAAAGAACCTGGGTGTCAACAAATAATTGTACAACATAGGTGTCATATTGTCATATCTAGCAACGTTTTTCTCCCAAAGTATTTCTCTTGCACTTACAACACCACCCTATGGTTAATAGATGAATTGCATTACAATTTAGAGAGGACAAGATTTCTTTCTCTGCATGAATTTTTTTTTTTAAAAAGCTCCCTTTTTAAGTAGACCAGCCACAAGTTAAATACAACTCACTTTCCTTTTTTTTTTTCAAACATAGAAATGGTCTCATTCTTGTGTTTGTCTTTCTTTTTTAAACGTAACTTGGTCACTGAAAGGAAAAAAATAGTGAGCCTCGGACATATAAGCAGTTCTTTCGACTCTTTTTCCCCCAAGGGAGTCATGGAGCCAAACATGAACACAGGCTTGGAAGATGCCCAGAGACAGCGCGCCACCTTGTGGACAAGACTGACTGCACAGACTTCCAATCAGAGCACAGTTCCCAACGGTTCTTGTCCAATCACCTTCAAGTGCCTACATGACTCCCCTGGACACACCCTCACTTTCCACTTCACCTGGTATTCGGCATCCGACAATCCAAACTTCTTGCCTTACTACATGACACACATGAGCACATGGGTCCTATCTTTCATTTTTTATAGTTGCAATTGATCAATCATTCTCATATCCAAAAAAACAAAATAAAACAACTACAAAAAAACAAAACAAAAAAAAAACAGTACATTTACTAACAGTTTGTGTGTAAATCATAAATTGCCAAGGGGGGGGGGGGGAATTTAAAACCACTCCTATGACCACACCCCTTCTTTCTCACTCTCACACATGTACTCTCTCTCTCACACTCACTCACACTCACACACACACACACACACACACACACACACACACACACACACACACACACACACACACACAAACTCCTTGCACACAGCTCTGTACAGTATTCTGAAATGAGAACTGATTAATCTTTTACACTCATTAAAAAGACATCAAAAGAACCATCTTTGTCTCCTCAACCATTACTGTACTGTACAGATCTGAGCTCACTACGTTAAATTATGAGGAGAACTTACTCCATGTGTAGCTGTGTGTGAGTGTGTGCATGGTTGTGTGTTCATGTGTGAAAAAG
Organism: Setipinna tenuifilis; assembly: GCA_030347295.1. Lineage (NCBI taxonomy): Eukaryota > Metazoa > Chordata > Actinopteri > Clupeiformes > Engraulidae > Setipinna > Setipinna tenuifilis. The sequence continues at coordinate 20,128,984 of CM059280.1, read as the reverse complement.
AGGCTTGGCATGAATATCCACCGCCTACTTTCACACAAACACTCCCCAACCCCTCCACACACACGCACACAGTCGCACATACACACAGGGCCACTATCAACAGGTGAAACATGCTGATGATGAGAAGTTGGCAATTTATCCGAAGCCTGCACTTGTTAAGTCAGAGTAAGTGTGGGCATTCAAATAGTGTGTCTGTAGCTGTATCATCAAGTACAAATTCATATGAAAGTTTGTCTTTTTGCGACCTTTTTTTTTTTTTACATTTTTTTTTCTCAAGGATTTTTGTGTATTTTTTTTTCCAGAAGTACAAATCTTTGTATAACCTGTATTTTTTTTTACATGACAAAAAGATATTCACCCTTCAAAAAAGGACAAAAATAAAACTTGCTGAAAAAAAAAAAACTATGTTCATGCATAATTTAGATCTCCCGTCTAGCTGATTGCATTTTTTTCCACTCAGTCTTTTCTGTTTTTTTGAAAAAAAAAAAAAGTCTTGTGTGTATATGTTCAACGTTTTAGCAGTTTTAAAACTTTTTTTGCCATTTATTCTTTTTTTTGTTTTTTAACTTATTCGTCTTTTATTTGCTTTTTTTTCCTTTTTTTAAAAGGTTCTCAGTCAGGCAGAGTTTCAGAGCTCCAGCTACTGCTCCTGCAGGCCAAGTTAAACTCTCCGGTCGCTCGCTGCTCTGTTTGTCCACTGAGGAGAGCCGTACAAGGGAAAAAGTGAGAGGGACCAGCTCCTTGCCAGGGCAACAGCTGTGCTACAGAAGCCAGTGAAGAACACACAGACTCTCCTGCATGATTTCTGTTCACGCCCATGAACTCTACCTCTTATTTTAATTTTTTTTTTCCTGCTATAAAAAAAAAAAAGTCGTACACCCCCCCTTCCCCTTTGGAGGAGGAAAGAAAAAGTGATGATAGCACTACAAAGACCCCTGCACACCCTCCCAGCAAACTCATTTCCCAGCCTCTCCTAAGACAGGATGAGAGCAGAGGGATTTGACTGAGTTGTCAGTCTGCGCAGCGAGAGGAGACAGGAGAGGAGAGAGGAGAGAGAGACAGAGAGAGGAGAGAGTGCCCTCTATCTGTACAGGTCCTCGTGCGCAGTGTCTCTCTGCGGTTTCCTCTTCTTGCTGTGGCCCTGGTGGTTGGGCTTACTGCTTTGGTGGGTCTTGGTGCTGGACGAGGAGTTCTGCTGGCCTTGTGAGCTCTTGTTCTGGCGGTACTGTTTGGACTGTACAAACACAAACAAACACAACCAGGACAACACATCATGATTAGCTGTTCTCTTGAAGCGAGAGCCATGCCCACAGCACACACAACATTAGCAAACAGGACTTCTACATGCATGCTATTCTGGGCCTGAGCCTACTACCCTGGTACAGCAGTACTGGGTGAGCCGCACACATTACTATCTCACAGCTGTGGGCTCACACTGTGTATGACACATTTGGATAAGTGACAGAAGTGCGGTCTCCATTCAGATATAGCTGCCACATATGGGAAAGTACAAAAAAAAAAACCAATGCAATCAAATATATAACTGAATATCCAAGGGTAGTTGGCATTTTTTGCATTTTACATGTTTAAAAATTAGCATGGATTTTCTGTACACTTAAATCACTACACACTTCTTTAATCAATAGTGTGTCAACCTTTGAGTTACCAGATCCTCATCATGGCAAGCTTACAGTACATCTTAAACCAAAGATTCCTGATTCCTCAGGGTCCACATCAACCATTTCTGACTTAAACTGTAACACATCTGTTACAGCATTCAGAAAGTTCTTGAGCAGCCCATAGACACAGACAGGTCAGGCTCTGCTCAATGCAAATACTGCATACTTATAAACACACACACATAGTATGGGTCGTAGCTTTGTGGACCCCCTGGGTGGCCCCCGTACCTTGTTGCCCTTGCTGTTGTTGCTGGGGTTGCTGGAGGAGTGGTGCTGTGTCCTGTGGTTGGCCTGCGGCCTCTCTGTGCTCTCTCTGTGGGCACTGGAGCTGCGCACGGGCTGCTGCTTCACCGTCTTGCAGGGCGTGCCGTCAGAGTCCTGCACCAAACAACCAATCACAAGGCTTAAAAATCACCCTACTGGCCAATCCAGTTTCACGGCGCTTCGTCGAGAAACTCGTGTTATGTGCATGACATGTTGCATGATACATAATGTACAGTATGCTTGTGCACATGTGTATGTAGGCATGTGTAAATTTGTACAAGCATGCATATCATGCATAGCATAGCTGTTATGTGTTTGTTTGTGTGTGTATTTTTATGGGTGTATACATGTGTGTGCCTGTGTGTGTGTGCGTGTATGTGTGACCGTGTGTCTTTGTATCTGTGTGTGTGTGTGTGCCTTTGTGTGTTTTCCCACTCACATCACTGCTGGAGCTGGAGGCGGTGGAGGAGGGTGGTGAGGAGGAGGGGGACGAGGAGGGGGAGGAGGGGGGCGTGGAGGAGCTGGAGGAGCTTTTGCTGCTGGACATGGAAGGCAGCACCACCACATCCTCCGACACGTTGTTGTTACACTTGTCCAGCTGCTGGGGCTCCAGAGTGACATCATTTCCTGTGAAAGCCCACAAAAAGCACACAGGATGAGACACAAAGCATTTAGAGTTACAATTTTCTTGGACAACCGAGAATTACTATACATAATTTATTTTTCACAAGTCCTAGTCAAGACTAACTATAGAAATATTTACTATTTGCTATTACAATAAAAAAAATAATGCTATGCCTCATTTACTATTAGCTCCATCATTTAATATTAGATCATTTTCATACATTTTGTCCATTACAGCTGACAAAGTTAGAGGTTTACCGTTCATGACGCCTTCGTTTTGAGACTGTGTCCCCCACTGCTTGCTGATCCAGTCTCTGTACTCTGCCACTTCCTGGGTCACCCGGATTATTCTTCCCAATATGCTGTCAGGTGAAAAAAAACAAGATTACTGTCTGAGCAAAGTGGTTCTCTTGAACTGTAGTTAGTGTTTCTTTTCTTTCTTAGATTACAACCAGCACATGAGTGAGCAAGATCAGCATAAAAGCATCAGCATTACTTAGAACAAATACAAATACTAGGTAGGTGTTTTTTTTTTTTTTTAGACAGACAGAGAACCGTGCCGGTGCCAGTTCCTGCACCTAATCTCGAACCGACCGACATGTTCACACCGAAACCAGACCGTTCAGGAACCAAAAATTTGTTTCGCAATGTACACTACCAAGCAGAACTTGTTTTATCTAAGCAAACCGTGATATGTTCTTTTTGTTGTGGTAAAGCAACACTCCCTGTCATCATGGGCTAGCATAATGGTATGAACGCGGGCCGTTCACGGGCAAGCACCCTAACTGGTGCGGGAACCGGCTGTGACACCAGGTTGGCCACTTTGAAATAGCTACTGAAGAATTCCCAGATTATTTTGTGCCTGCCCTATGTCAGCATATACCTACACATGGATAAGGGGTATGGGGGGGGGGGGGGGGGCTTACCTCTCGGCCTCGTTGTTGGGGTAGTACTTGGCAATGGGCGAGACAGCGTGGCTAAGCACCACGTAAGCGTAGTCGAACGCCTGCTTGACCTGCATGGCGCCGTATGAACTGCGGCCAACATCGTTGCCTGTAGCCAGTGAAGAGTGCCAGAGGAGGATTAGTGGGTTAGGGTTAGTGTTAGAGAACACAAACAACTGAGCTATTGAATTTCTAACACACTTGACCATGCTGTACAGCCTGACAGATATAAATGAGATGTTGATACAAAACTAAACTGTGCGAAACAACAGAAAAACATTATGCTGACCAAACAAGTCATTGATTAATTGATAAGATAACTGACAGACTGACCACAGAAATAAAGATTTGTTGTTACTGTAGGCCTACCTGGCTGCAGAGGGTCCTCGATGTAGAGCATGGACGGCCGGTAGCCATCCAGCATGCTCTTCTGCACCTCATCTTTGGCCACGTAGCTGCCTCCGTCCTTTATCCGGATGCCCGTCTTCAGGTAGTTGAAGTGGCGGCCGTAGAGCTCGAAGAACTCGATGAGCAGGACGCCGATGTTTGTGTTGGGGCTGGACACATCTTCCCGGTAGTGCATCTGCGGTCAAAGATGACCCGGGTCAACAACCTTCAGAACAGTCTAATCCATAAATCTCTAGTCTAGTTTATTTCACTGGATGACATGCATCTCCCATATCTGCTTCTTTTAAATGGACAATCCATATAGCTTTGTCTAGTTTATCTCTATGGTTGAGATACATCTTCTGTATTGGTTGTTCTATTAAAAGATGGACATGACATGCCTCTGTGGTTCACAACACATTAACATTATACAACATTACATTTTGTACAAGTTAATCGCATTTGATTATAAAAATAAAAAAGGGAAGAAAAACACCACATCACAGAATGTTAAGCTCTAAAGTGATTACTTAATTCCCTATTTACATGTTCAAAGCGGGCATTAGCTTACTGACGCTCCAAAACCCATTTACTAAGTCACAAGACCAGCACCACATTGTGCCAAAGCCACTACTATTTTTGCACCCACATTTCCTGCTGCTAAAAAGAGCACATTGGCACAAACACACGTCAGCTTTCTGTCACACTCACAAACACAGATGGTACCAATATGTCGCCATTACGAGTATATACAATATGTTATTACGAGTGTGTGCAGCTTTTATTGTTTACATATTTTATTTACAGAGCACTGTTACAACAATCTTAATATTATGTCTAAATAAAACAGATTATGTTGTCATACTTGTGCCTTTGACTGAGCACTTTGTTCATTCTGCCAAATATTGGCTCGTATCCATGTCGACCACAGCCCTACCCATGTCGACTTGATATATATATTTTTATTCACAACACTGGACATTACTCAGTGTCCCATTGGCACGAGACCGCTATGTAGCGGGATAAGAGTCTTAGGGGAGGAGGGGGAGGCCCACCTGCAGGAAGCTGACGGCCATGAGGAAGAGGCTGTAGGAGCCGATGCCCCCCGTGAACACCTCGTTCAGGTCGCGCTGCAACAGGAACTGCTTCAGCACCAGCACCAGCTTGGGAAGCACGGGATATTTCTGCACAAACAAACACACACACACACAGACACACACACACATAGACACACAGACACATACACTTGTCAGGCAGTGGCACAACAGCCCCCTACAAACAGGCTTTTCATGCCTTGGTCTATTCTTTTTCTAGCCACCTGTTTTTAGTCTGAGAGACATTTGGTGTTTATTGATTTTTTTTTCCTCAGGTGGCACTTGTTGCCTGGACAGTGAATTAGCCTACATTTGTTTACTTTGGTCACATCTCCAGTTGTCCAGTAAGACATGTTTTGTGCGCAAATCCCCCATGAGCTGATATCAGGCTGTCTCTGTTTGTATCTGTGTAAATGCTAATAGAGGCATTAAAAGGGTTCATTTTCCCTTCATTTTTGCATTAGCTATGTATTAAAAAAAAGTCCTTATGTCTCTTTTTAGCTCCCCCTAGTGGAAGAGTTGGGTTGAAATGTTGGTGCTGAGAATGAAAACAGTTTTGTTTGTTGATGCTGGCGTTGTTTTGTTTATGTTATGTTTTTTTTTTTTTCACTGGTCGCTGAGGCGTCTCAGTTGAGTCCCAGTGAATAGCGTAACTGGAATGAGAAGCATGGGTGTGGGTTGGGTGGACAACGCCACCATTACTCAGCCATGCGTTCACAATCAATCATTAGGCAACACAACTCATAACCTAGATGGGGTGTACACTTAAATAAGTGTGTGAGTGCTTCCAATCAATTAAGCCATGACTTCATATGCTTTCAAGTGAGCTCTGCTGGAAGTGTTTCACAGCAGAAAGAGTAACACTTTGAAAATACATTTTGATCAATGTTCCTTCTCTGTCAAGAGTTTTTTTTGTCCCCCCACGGGTTCCTCCTTTTCTCCTTCTCAGTCCCTAGTGGCCAGTGTTTTGCAGCTCTGACAGTGACCAGCAGGGAGCGCTGTTGTCAAGGCAGGAATCACACCTGAGGATGAGGTAGGTGTACTCAGTGTGTGAGCTCACCTTCTTGAAGTCTCTTATGAGGCGGGCAGCCTTGACGCCGTTCTGCACGTTGAAGCTGATGTCCACTTTGACCTCGGTGTAGGAGTCAGTCAGTTTGATGATGGGCACCTACGGGAAGGAATGCTCGGTGTTACTGCTATGCCGAACGGA
>CM059280.1:20047782-20117782 GCA_030347295.1 Setipinna tenuifilis | reverse complement strand
AAGAGAGGCCGACCAGGGGAGAGCAAAACAAAAGAGCACAGCATGGGCAGACGACAGATGCGTAAGTGACAGACAGAACTGGAACACGGAGCAGAGAGACGGGGAAAGGGTGAGGACGCTGGCAGGGTTGAGGCACCCTGCATGCTGCCCTGGTCTGGGCAAACAAAAAGTGCCCTCTGCAGTCAGCCCACCCCCCCCCACTCCAGAGTCAGCGGGAAAGACACCACCTGGGGCCTGCCTGCCTGCCTGCCTGGCTGGCTGGAAGCAGAGAAAGGCCCAAATATAAACCCTGTCCTGGCCAGATAACAGCCAGCGCACACTGGCACACCTCACTCCAGCACAGCCTCGGTGCACAGGGCCAGCCTGCTGCAGTAAGCCCAGAGCCATCTGCACTGGAGAGGTAAAACAAGCGTGCAAGGCCACGTGGAAGTGCTGGGCGGATGGCGATGGTGCTGGCGATGACAGTGAGGCTACTAAACTACGCTTGTCATTTACAGGAGTAATTGTGGCACATGCGTTTGTGTCTTGTGTGCCCTCAACATAGTAGCACCTGTGCTGATTTATGAATGGGTTTATTACAGCCGCCCTGGGCATAAGACAAACACACTTGTGCAATACCCTCTGACATGAAGCAAGGTAATGATGTAGTGTGTGTGTGTGTGTGTGTGTGTGTGTGTGTGTGTGTGTGTGTGTGTGTGTGTAAGTGCTTGCTTACGTCTTTTTTTGTAAGTCGCTTTCAATAACAGCATCTGCTAAGTATAATGTAATGTGTAGAGTGAGTGCGTAAGTGAGTGCGTGAGTGAGTGCGTGAGTGAGTGCGTGCGTGAGTGAGTGGGTGAGTGAGTGCGTGAGTGAGTATGTGTGAGTATGTGTGAGTGTGAGTGAGTGTGAGTGAGTGAGGTTGTGTGTGTGTGTGTGTGCGTGCGTGCAGTGTTAGATGTCTTACGTCAGCGGAGGGCCAAAGGTCTTTGATGACCCGCTTGATGCGGTCCACCACCTCTAGTCTCATGCGCTCCTCCTCCGGCCGGGGTGACATGTACTCATAGAAGTCCTGGATCTCCTCATGCAGCCTGAGAGAGAGAGAGAGAGAGAGAGAGAGAGAGAGAGAGAGAGAGAGAGAGAGAGAGAGAGAGAAAGAGAGAGAGAGAGAGAGAGAGAAAGAGAGAGAGAGAGAGAGATGAGAAGGGGAGAGAGAGGGAATGCAAGAGGGGGAGGGCTTTTATTAGATCATTATGCTCAGGACACATTAAAAACTTACATTAAACATTAAACATTTGGACTTATTAGATCATAAAGGCACCATGTTATGGAGAACAAAATAAGCACATTTAAATGAGAGAGCGAGAGAGAAAGAGACAGACAGAAAGAGTGAGAGATAGAGAGAAAGAGAGAGCGAGAGAGAAAGAGAGAGACAGAGAGAGAGACAGGGAGAGAGAGACAGAGAGAGAGAGAGAGAAAGAAACGGAGAGACAGACAGAAAGAAACTGGTCATTTCAGTGAAAGCAGTGTTGACAAACCAAACCTTGACTGGTAAGGCTGCCAAATAAAGAGTTTTCAGCGTGAGGTAAGGAGGAGGACTGAGTGGCACTCATAAACATGAGATAAACAATCGTCTGCATGAGAATGCAAACATGACGCAGGAACTATGAGCGATATCACAGCTCGAGCCAGAGAACAGCACATTTCTCGCATTGGTAGCCGCCACAGTGCCACTTCTTCTTGGCACTACAACAACATCTTTGTGATGCGACGGGAGAAAAAGGGAAAAGGTCAACTTGCGTCTAGACACGTCCTTTGAGCTCATCAGAAATGGCAAATACCTACCCTTTAAAAAGCAACATTAATGATGTGTGCTATATGCAAAATGGGCTTAGGATTGTCAGTTATGCAGATGTTTCCTGATGAAAGCAGTTAAAGGATTAAAAAACAGGCTCTCCGTAGCAGCACGCTGACATTTCAACGCAGTTTTTAAAAAGAGCTTAGGCCAATCTAAGCCCTGCTACGGGGAAGCATCTACCGATAAAGTATTTGACCTTCTGCATTAGCATACGACGGCTTTTACCCAACACAGAGCGTACCTTTAGCCCTCAGGGGAAAAACAAGACGGCGTAGGCCTAATCATAACCTAATCTACTATCCGACAAAAATAATCTGAAGGAATGAGGAAGATCACCATCTGCGGCCATGTTTCTGTGTGGCACAGCGGGCCTGGTTCTCCTCACTCTCTCTCTCTCTCTGCCCAGGGCACTGATGCCAACTAGGGCCTGCTGGCGCTGGCCGAGGCCCCCAGGCTGGTGCCAGGCCTGGACTCAGTGGCCACGCAGCCATGCCAACTTGGCTTCACCCAGATGATTCACACTGACAAAGACACACACATTCCACTTCTGCCCTGATATACTACCAGTGCCTCCACACCACATTACTTCCGCATTATGGCTAAAATATATATAATTAACGTATACCTTTTTCTCTGTCTTACACATATGTATCTGATGATATATCTCATAAGATCAATATCATATATCATTACACGTACTATTTTAACTCCCAATCAAATATTCAGACAATGGAAAATCCTAGACATAGCCTACTCATTCATATATAAACAGACACACAGACAGACAGACAGACAGAAAGACAGGAAGACACACACACACACAGACACACACACTCACACACAGACAGACACACACACAGACAGACAGACAGACAGACACACACACACACACAGACACACACACACACAGACACACACACACACGAGGGCTTGTAGCCTATCCCTACACCATGTGGCAATCAGTCATCAGCCAAACAGGCAGCTTCATTTCAGGCTGTCTGGGAGATATACAGCTGCGTTCCTGACTGGAGCGCTTTTAACAGGCCCACAGCGGGACGCGTGGAGCTCCGCCGCCAATCTCTCACACGAGGGCCTATATCAGGACGGCAGACATGACACTCCCTCTCGTGTTACCGGCCCAGGCCACCGCATTCTCCAGCAACACAGGGGCACGGGGGACCAGAGAGAGAGAGAGATAGATGGAGGGAGGGAGGGAGGCAGAGTAAGAGAGAGAGATAGAGAGAGAGAGAGAGAGAGAGAGAGAGAGAGAGAGAGGCTACTGTATTCTGAGTGAAAGGCATGGCTGCTACTGCACGTGCTCAGTATGTACTCTAGAGGCCTGCCCTTTGCAATCTGCTATGGGGTTTGAGGGGGGGGGGGGGGGGGGGGGTTGAGCTTGACATGGGGGGGGAGGGGGTGTCAGGTCACCTTGCTCTGCTTGGTCACTGGGACCTTGAACACATACACATGCACACATACACACACACCCACCCACACACACACTTCCACAGTCAACACTCACCCTCAAACAAGCAAACCTGACACACCTGCCACTTCAAACACGACAGGAATAACAAAATAATTCCACTGCCAGCCAGTCCTGTGCTGTGCTGTGCTTGCTCAATGTGTCTTTCTCTGCCACCCGCCACCAGCCACCAGCCCTCTACACCACATCAGTCTGCCCATCCCACTTACCGTATGGCAGCTCAACAACAACAGAAGGCTGCATCATTTTGGAGAAAATACCTAATTGGGATTTTTTTCACGGATATTGTGATGGACCTTTTTCACAGGAGTTTCACACATATTTTTGACAGGAAATGCACTGGTCAAATACGCTGCTCACCTAACAGGATGGCACAAATTTAAAACAAAAGGCTTTGATAGCTAGCCTTCTGGGTTGCTCTTGTGCCAAAAAGCAGTGGAAACTCCTGAGAAAGCACGTCTGACAGGTAGGCTTAGTGTCACTGTATGTCACAAAAGGAGGATGACATGACTGTACACAGCCACAAAAAACATATCAAATGACAAGATTAAATGGTGGGAAAGACTTGCGAGCTGCAGAATCCATCACATCCTTTGCTATTAGACAACTGTAATAGCACAAATTGTGAATTTAACGTTTTTTGTTTTGTTTTTAAATCAATTCATTGAGCAGCCCTACCATGTAATGTGTTAAAAACTTCACTATCAACCCAAGACAAATCAAGAGAGCTTTTACTTTCATTCCTCCCCATACAAAGTACACAGCTGAATGAACTGTCATTTCGAACAGATCAAAGTACACAAAAGAAGACACAGTGTAACAATCATCAAACAGTGCAACTACATTCCTCAATACAAAACACACAAACCAGTATAGACCCGTTCACACCAAGAACTGTAACTAAAACAATAACTGCAATGACGTGTTTTTATAAATGATTTAACTCTAGTGATCGGTGGAGTTCAGACCTCAGTTACAATGACTCAGACCTTAACTGTAATGACTCGATATGGACCCCTGACAGCTGACTGGGGTGCTGCTGGAACTTTTTTGGGGGTACATTTCACACATTTCTGCAGCCTCCTGCAAAGGCACGGGCTCATCTCCCCCCTTGCTCACTCTCAGACAGGGAGGGGTGCCGCAGACTACCTGTCCCAAGGAGGATGCCGAGATTAACGAGCTTCTCAACGCTGTTCAGCTCCTCTCTCTCCCAGACTCCAGAGGGGGAACCTGCTCCTCTGTAGCCACACCACAGCAGTGGGCCACAAGCCGAGCCAAAAAAAAAAGAAAAAAGGTCCTAAAAAAATGCTTTCACTGCATCTGTCACCCCCCACCCCTACCCCCCAGGCAGGATAAAATGTGGGATGAAGCTGGCTTTGCACGGGAGCAAACCTGCGGCAAGGCACTGGGGGGAGAGGGTAGGTGTCAGAGGGGAAGACATATGGCCAATTATCAGAGCACCGTGCTACAGCAGAGGCCTGCTAAAAGGGATTTGTGTAAGGTCCCCGTCCCGCCAATGGCACGCTATGGGCAAACGTGAAATGTATACTCATACATTGTACAGTCGATGCACTATATAGCGAAACAAGTCAATGTAATTTGACACACTGGGCTATTGTGTGCACAGCGTATATACAGGGAACGAGTGAACATTTTGGACAGAGCCTATGGGTACCAGCACCTGTGACTTGTGAGCCACAATAAGGATTCATGATGGATATGCATGGATATGCTACTAGTTTAGTTAGAAGGTGACAACAAAGCACAGCACAGTATGGTATGGTATGGTGACAGCATCTAAATTTTCTCTGGTGATTTTTCTCAGCTGGATTTCAAAGGGGACTTGCCGAATGAAACTCAGGGACAGAACAGTATGCTCTCCTGTGCTGAAACTGTACATGCAGACACACATGCACGCAGGCACACACATGCGCACGCACACACATATGCACGCACACACAAGCGCAGGCTCTGCAGTGGCAAGTTGACAGTATTCCGTCACACCCAGCCACCACTGCAACAAAGGGCTGCAACATGAACACACCCAGCAGAGTCAACAGACACGACAAGGACTGCAGCAGGTGCACACCTTAACCCTTTCTCACACACTCACACACACACATGCATGCACGCATGTGCCCACACTCACTCACACACACACACACACACACACACAAACACACATGCACACATGCCTGCACGCACACACTCATACAATCTCTCTCTCTCCAAACATTTCTCCTGTCTGTCTACACAAGTGAACAAGTGCATGATAGTGTTACACATAAACACACACAAACACACACACACATACACACCAACATTCTTACATTAGTTGAGTGACAAATTATTATTGGAAATCCTGCAAGGCAGTCAACGGAAGCCTTGGGAACACCGTGTACAAACTGTGCTGCTGTCTTCTTGTAGATCATTGACTAGGGCATACTGTACTGCTTCTAAAGGTTTCTTCACATAGTGGGAGGGAGGTAATTTAACTCTTCGTCTGCCACCACTTTGTCCGTCACAGCTCTTTAATTTACCATCATTTATACTTCGACGGGAATTGCCATTGGCTAAGATGTCTCCGTTGCTCTGCCCAGTTTATCTTTAAGCCTTACCCACTCAAAGATATTTCTCAGGTCAACTTCAATACGGTTATGCTTCAATTATTTTTCATTGCATGGTAAAAACCAAAAGCCAATCTCAAACATGCTATACTTGCCAAGTCTTGCAGACTTCATAGCACACACACCCACACACACCCAGACACACACACACACACACAGACACACACATACAGGCACACACACACTCCATGAAGAGGTTACAAGACTGGTTCAGGTGCCTTGGGGACAGAAAGGTGTGTTTTGATGTGTGAGAGCATGAAATAAGGGTGTGAAAGAAACCATGAACGTGCACAAAAACTGGGGAGGTGGAAGGTCATTGCATCTTCACTGTCTTGCCTAAATGATGGAGTTTGACCAATGACCGTATATGAGCTTCCACAAGCAACACTAGCACAAGCTCCTCACTCTACACCTCTACAGGAAGTCATCAGGGGGGGAAAGTGTTTGGCTTGCAGAGAGCAAGTGGCATACTCAATTATAGGCAAACATATGAAATAAATTCAACAAATGCCTCAGTGAGCCATGGGGAGAAGAAGGCCATTACTGTGTGAGTATAACCTGCCACACCCACCATCTTTGCCCAGTAAGGACACCATCACTGAACCGGAACTGCAATCAAAGGTTCACACGCGACGTGTAGTGTGTACAGAGGTAACAGCATACTGTGGTCCAGCCTAGCTAATCTGGAGATGATCGCTTAGGATAGCCATCTCTCTTTCACGCTCTCTCTCCCTCTGTGCCACACACACACACACACAATTTTTCTCTCTCTCTCTCTCTCTATCACAAACACACATAAATACTATCTAGCACAGAGTCTGATGAGTCACACCGTACACATTAAAGCTCAAAGCACAAAGGACAGCCTGTCAGCAGGGTGCTGCTCAAAGTTCAGTCAGGCAGCACTCCAGAGGAGCACCACACACCGCCAGCTTCATTTGCACTGAGGGACAGTGAGGATATGAGGGAGAGAGGGGGGGGAGAGAGAGACAGAGAGAGAGACAGAGAGACAGAGAGGGAGGATGGGAGGGGGAGGGAGAGAGAGAGAGAGAGAGACAGAGAGACAGAGAGGGTGGAAGGGAGGGAGAGAGAGAGAGAGAGACAGACAGACAGAGAGGGAGGAAGGGAGAGAGAGAGAGAGAGAGAGAGAGAGAGAGAGACAGAGAGAGAGAGACAGAGAGAGAGAGAGAATGAGCAGAAGGAAAGAGAGAGGACGAGACAGACAGGAGAGGGAGAGGGACAGACGGGAGAGAGACAGACAGAGAGGGAGAGGGAGAGAGACGGAGGGAAGGAGAGAGAAAGAGGAGAGAGCAACAGAGAGAGAGAGAGAGAGAGACAGACAGACAGACAGAGACAACGAGAAGGAGAGAGAGAAGATGGAGAGAGAGAAGGAGAGACAGGGAGAGAGAGGGAGAAGGAGAGAAAGAATGAGAGACAGGGAGGGAGAGAGAGAAGGGAAAAGAGAGAGAGAAGATGGAGTCGGTCCAATGTGCTCACACAGCAACACTGATAATGAGCAATATAAAAGCTGTCTGGGTATCTCCGCTAAAAAACAAATCTTTTATTTTTAATTTTTATTTCAGTGCTACAGGCACTTACAAGCAAACCACACACACACACAAACACACCACCAAGAGACGGATAAAAACAATACATGTACACACATTCTCACAAACACACACACACACACAGACTACACGTACATACACACACACACTACATGTACATACACACACACACACTACCTATACACACACACACACACTACATGTACATACACACACACATACTACCTATACACACACACACACACACAGTGTCACACACACACTACATATACATACACACACAGACACACACACACACCCTAGTGACTGTAGTGGAGAGGCAGTGGGAAAGGGATAGGTTTCATTTCCCAGCTCTGGCAGTGGGTGGGCTGAGCTTCGCCTGTGACTCAGTGCAATACTAGCTCACTTTCGTTTCTGGGTTAACTTAACTTAACACAACACACACACACACACACACACACACACACACACACACACACACACACACACACACACACACACACACACACACACACACACACACACACACACACACACACACACACACACACACACACACACACACACACACACACACACACACACACACACACACACACACACACACACACAGGAAGCAGCTCCAAGGTGTGGTGTTGCCCATTGGTGGTGCGGCTCCCTCACCCAGCCAGGCCAAGGGGCAGGCGGTCAGGCAGACAGGGGGCATGGAGACCAGATACTCACGTGCAGTCCTGTCCTGCTCTCTCCATTCCACACACTCTCTTGTGTCTCTCGTTTCACTCCATCTCCTACCTGACTTGTTTCCTCTCTCTCTTTCTCTCTCCCTCCCTCCCTCCCCCTCTCCCGCTTGCTCTCCCTCCCTCCCTCCCTCCCTCTCCCTTGCTCACTCGCTCTCTCCTTCTCCCTTTCATTGCTTTAGGCCCAAGGAACATACAGATCCCCTGCCTGCCTTATCACATAATCCGCCTGCACAGGCCTTCATCATATGGAGATTATGTAATGCTGCACAGCACAGCACGAGCTGCCCAGATGCCTCCAGCCAATCCCGGCGCTTCAAAAAAAAAAAAAAAAAAAACACTCTTTTTGTGTGTGTGTGTGTGTGTGAGAGAGAGAGAGAGAGAGGGAGAGGGGAAAAAAAGAGACAAAATGGGTTGAATACACGGGAGCCATGCGACAGGCAGCTTCCAAAACCATACACACAAACACAAACACACACACACACACACACACACACACACACACACACACTGGTGCGAAGGCAAAGCCCACAGTGAAGCTGCTAAATAAACACCAGGACAGAGCTGTGGTTTTGAAGGACTGGGTGTGGTGTTTCAGAGAAAAAGAAACAAAAATCTGTTCATACCAAAAGAGGAGGTGAAGGAGGAAGAGGGTGGAGAAAAAAAAGAGAGGAAAACAAAACAAACACACACACACACACACACACATACACACACACACGAGAGCCACCTGCTAAGTCAGCAGGAGGAGGGTGTTTTGCAATGGCAGAGTTGTGCTTATCAAAGCCAGAGAGATATGCTCAAGTGGGCAAAGGTGTGTGTGTGTGTGTGTGTGTGTGTGTGTGTGTGTGTGTGTGTGTGTGTGTGTGTGCGCGTCATGTCTCATAACAATCACATGGCAGGAGTGTACATGGCAGCAGCTGTGATGATGTGAATCTCTTAGAGAGCGTTTTCCTCTAAGTGGACTGACTATACACTACAGTCCTGTCAACCCCCACCCCACCCCACCCCACCCCACCCCCACCTGTGCTGCCGCGACTGGTCAGGATGCAACAAGCCACCTGCCTATAAATACTGCAGCAGGATCAGGGACCAAAATAACCCGGTGCCCAAGTTTCAGTCAGGAGCCTAAATGAGGCACACCGATCTGCAATCAGACGCCGGCGACACGTCCACACAGACACAACACATACAACAACAACAGCAGCACACATGCATGCATACAAACGCACACAAAAACATACACACACATACAAAGCCAGCACAATGCATAAATGGGATGCATAATGTGCACTTGCTGTGATCGAGTGCTTAAGTTATGTTTGGTCAGTAGGCCAGCCTCAAAGCAGAGACTGCTGCTTTCTTGTTCTTGTTGTTGTTTGTTTGTTTGTTTTGCTTACTAGAACATGGAGGCAGTGTCTACGGTAACCACAAACACACCTCAGTCCTCAGCAGACGTGAGCAGAGATGGAATGAGATGGGATGAGATGGGATTGCGTGCTGGTAATATGAACTCATGTAGGGGGAGGATGGAGTGGGGGGAGGATGGAGTGGGAGGAGAATTGGGGGGGGGGGGTGGCTGCTTCCACCTCAGTGCACCCATGTCTGTGTGTGTGTGGAAGTAGCACAGTCTGTGGCCAGTGGACCGCCCGCATGGTCCTCCCCCAGCCAACCAGCAAGTGTTTTGACACTCAGCCCAAAGCTTTGACATAAACATCTGCCAGTTTGTGCACAGAGACACGCACACACAGAGACACACGCACACAAACAGACACACATGCACACACACACACAGACACACACACACACACACACACACACACACACACACACACACACACACACAGACACACACGCACAGGCAACACACAGGCAACACACAGGGTCCTCCTCTGTTCCCTGAGGCTGCGGTCTGGACCTTGTGTTTAGAGCAGCAATAAAAAAAAACACAGCATTCCATAGAATGAAAAACATCTGAAAATGATAAAAACTAATAGGATGATACTAGGGTGCGGTAGCCACTGTTACCTTTCATGTTAGCCCCTCCTCTAGCAGGCTAACCTGACATGGTTCTGTAGCACACTTGTCTACAACACAGTTTGCTAACCGCTTACATTCCCTATGTTGTCATTTGCTATCCGCTACATATAAAACCCCTGCTGAGACAATGTGCTTGCTGTACAACTTCAGAAAATGACGTGTATTCACTGATTCCACCGAGGGGAGATGAGTCAAACATGGAAATGTCTCTGAATTCCAATTCAAGAATTTTGCCACAAAACTAAAAAAAAAAAAAAAAGAAGGATGACATTTCCTATGATTAACCACATTACTAGTGACTGAAGGAATGAGCTAAAAAGAAAGAACTTAAACTGGGAACAGACAGACTCAGGCATCTAGTGAGTCACTGGTAAGACACTGTCTCTTTCCAGGCTCTGCTTGCTCAGTACCAAAGATGGGCCTTTTGATGGTGGAGGCAATAAACTTGCGACTATCAGCCAGCACCACACACCAGCTCAAACATTAATCAAATGAGAAATTCAAAGCTCTCTATGTTCTGTTCTCCACTCGGGATATTTCCATTTAAGATTCAAGATAGTAAATTGAGAGATCATTTTACTGTGGAAGGTGGTTCGCATTCAATTCGATGATATAACGCTGTTCATATTCTTCTGTCACACACACAGACACACACACACACAGACACACACATACACAGACACAGACACACACGCACGCACGCACGCACACAGACCCACGCACACAGACACACGCACACACACACACAGACTTGGCTACACTATTCTTCACATTCAAGCCTTGTGCAGAGTGTTCCTGGCACAAACTGCTAGCATCTCCCAGCTCATCTTCCTGCATGAAGGCTGCTGGCAGGCTGTGTCGACACGATGGCCTGACAGTGGCTGAGCAAACCATGCGGGAAACTGACAGGACCTGACTAAAAGCGATGGTGGGGGATGAAGACTGTTGTCACACTGATGCTGAATGGCATTCACACACATACACACACGCACGCACACTGTCACTCTAACACACACAAATAACTGCTCACATCACTGGATTCCCCCTTTATGAGGATAGTGAGGCTTTGCTATAAATTCTGTAAGTGAAAATATACAACAAAACCTAACAAAATGGCTATTGTAAAGTAAGAAAGAGAGAACAAGAAGGAGAGAGGAGGACAAAAAGGAAAGCAGAAGCAAAGGGTGAGTTTTAGAGGACAGGGCAAACCTCCCTAGATGGACATGCAAACAGAAAGAAGTTGAAATTTCAGTGAGTTCCCCGTCCATCACGTGTGGCCATGATGGGTCTGAGGCTTTCACTGCCATGTGCTTCCTCACTCAGCAGCTAGACTCACCTACCCCTATGTACACACACACACACTTTTTGGACGATGACCAAAGTCAATTTCGGCTTGGTGTGCCAATACACACACACAGACACACTGACCCGTGCTGGATATTTCTGCACCAGTGGGCACACTGACTGGTATTGATCAGTCAATTTCACCTACTGTCAGGAGCACTACTAGTGTGTGTACGAGTGTTACTACTCTGCTGATGAACTTTGGGGAGAATCAAGACAGCAGGAGCTGAAAACACCGAACTCCATTTCCTGGCTCATGCCTGCACTTAAGGAACACAAACAGACCGATTCTAATAAACAAAATAACCACAACTTCTTCAAAACATCAATAAAGTTTAATGTACAAATCGAACTTAAGGTCACTTATAGTTCCCTGTATCTATAAATAATAGTCTAAGAAGTTATGAAAAAAAAAAAACAGTGGTTGCGATGAGAGAGGAGTTTTAAAAAAATAAAGTCATGAGGCAGCCATGTGCAAGTAAAAGCGCCACAAAAATCAGGCAGAGCCTTCCCCCCACCCCCATCCTACAGAGGAAATCCCTCATCTTTCACAACACTGTGGAAGAAGCACGAGCTCGCCAGCAGAAGTAGAACTCCCTCAATCCCCTGGCATGTGATTGGTTACTACGCCCCGTGACATCACATAGCCACTGATCAGGTTTCTTGGGCTGAAACGGGAGGCTGGGTTTGTTTTGAGGGGAGAACAGGGCTGGGACATTGTCAGCGTGTGCAGCATGTAAACACCCTTTCTTTCTCCCACACGAGCGCTTCGAGGGGCTGGTCAAAGAGTTACACAAACACACACGGACATGTACACACACGCACGCAAAACGACAAAGCCCCTAGAAATTTTCATTACACAAACTGACGTGCAAACGACAAACCCCTAGAAATTTTCATTACACAAACTGACGTGCATACACACACACACACATATACACCCACACAAAACATACGATAAACCCCTTGAGATCTGCATCTGCACTTGCATGCACACACACACACACAGCAAACGACGAGCCCTTTTAAACCTTCATTACATTTTCACATTTTACAGCCTGCCTAGCACATCATGCCTTGGTCACTGTGCTCACATCAAGAATACAGAATGACACGTGAGCCCACAAGCAGAAACAGCTTTGTGTAAGACAAGTGGGAGCATTAAAATGCAAATTAGCTTCCGATTTCAAGTGCTTTGATAAAGGAAGCGGAGTGAAGAGAGAAGCTGATGAACAATGCAACGGTTCAAGATCTTAATAAATGTGGGGTGTAGGCTACTGTATGTGCTGCCTGAATGCCAATTTGTTCTCGGGGATCTCGGCTATATGGAAATCTGCACGGTTTCAACACGCATGTTTAAAATGCAGCTCAGCCAACTTAGGCCTAATTCATCAGGGGTGACAAGAGCCTAGAGCTGTGAATGTGATTTGGGTCTTTGAAGCATACAGCTGGAAGCTTTAACAGTAATCACAAAAGAATGCACTTATATAAACACTGAGTTTAAACCTTACTATAAATAAGGATCAGACCTTTGCCTTAGACTTTGCTCAGGGCAATGCAAGCCATTCCATATGTTTAGTGAAAGACTGGGCCATTTAAACCCTTAAAAGAAAAAACTCCTCTTGACCAACACCCCAACCATTTCAACAAGCCCTCAATTGACTTATGCCATTGGTATGAACAGCAGGAAAGCAGCATGCCTAACTTCACTGATAAGATTGTCAACAACTATATTGTGTTTTATGACAGCAACACAAATATTTAAATCCCAAAACCTCGAAGTACTTCAGACAGCGCAAGAGAAACTTTAAGTTAGTTAAGTCTAGAATTTGAAAAAAAAAAATGAAAAAAAAAAAGATCATAGTTGTGTGTGTTATTTGTGAAATCAAGGTAATTTCCTCCTTTTTGCCAGACATTCTGTCAGAAGACTAACAGAAATGTATTCGGGGGTCAAATTGTTTTAAAGACATTTATAATGCTATTAGAATTTCATGCCAAATATGGTTAGAAACGAAACAGGACTCAAGCTTGGCCAGGAATCTACGGTGAACACACTAATCATTCGCAAACGTTCTCAACAAAGTGGCCAAATAACGTTCACCAAGTATGACTGCACCCCGAATCTGCTGGAGGATGACACAGAAGCACAACCTAAAACGTCTCATTTTAAGTTAGCCACTTAGCAATAGTTTCCAAAACGTCAGAGCAACAGCTTACATCGGTGAAATGTTTATTCTACTGTTGATACACACTGAAGTGCCACTATTCAAATTTATAGGATTTTGTACACAAACAAGTTAGAAAACATGTTCTAACTGTCGATGTTACAGCTGTCACGGCTGAATTGTGATGTCACTAACTAATTTTCTCTATTTCTTGCTAGTTAGCTTCAAAAGTTAGCGTGGAGTTAATGAAAGGTAGCTGCCCCCTTGGAGATCTATGGCGCTGTAGGCTACCTAGCTGGCAGATGGCTGATTTGCCAAGCAGATCACTGACATTCGTGTCCTATCACAATATATACAAATGTGGCAAGGGACACACTGATTGCATTCTCTGGCGTTTCTCAAGTATCTCCAAAATGTAGTAAAGTACAACCAGCTACATGAATCACTTCTCAAAAATATTTAGCTTAAAGGCGATGCTAATGTGACACATTTATTGCGCTAGCTGGTAGACTGGCTGGATGTGAGCTAGCTAGCCAGATAGCTCAACTCACCCAATAATTCCCTCGGAGTAGTTCCTGGTCTTCCAAGGTGTACCCGTATAGACACAGCCATCAGCGTCGTCTCCACCAGATCCATTCAGCAAGAGGCTACTATTGAATCCAAAAGTGCTTGCTTTATTATCTCTTTTCCTCTTGTTACGGTGCCCCGCGACGTCCCCTCTCCAGACCCCAACCCCACCAGCGAGCACCCCTCCTCCGCCGCCCCTTGCGACAGCTCGGTTGTTTTGGTTGTTATTGGTTTCCAAAGGAATAAAGTCCCGTTGTTCCACGATATCACTATCGGCCCTTAGAGTAGACATCCCCTGATTCCTGGACTCGCTGCTGCCACTTACGCCTGGGCCGATGGTGGTGCTGGGAGTCCCGTTTTCGGTCGTGATCACGTTACTCGTAGCCCCGTTGCTGTTCAATTTCGGACTATGACTTGACGTGCTAGCTCCTGTGCTGTAGTTGTTGTTGAAGTACAGATTTCCCAGACCTTGCGTTGTCTCCCAAATCTGCATCCACAAGCTGTTAGCAGGTCCGCGCTGTTCTGGCTGAAACCAGGCAATTCTTGGATCCATAAAGTGTACTGCAGGCGCACTGCCCCCCGAGCAAGGCTCAGTTCGTGCTCGGTTAGCCAGTTAGCCAACCAGAGTCAGTCAGCTAGCTAACTCACAAGCTCAATGCTGAGGGCTAGCTAGCTAGCTGGCTTACTTTGCCTGATAGCCTGCTCGCAACAAATATATCCCTATGATACTAACAACCGGTTCCATTAAATTAAGAGTGGGAAATCATTCACAGCAGAGAAAGATGGTATTCCCTCCACACAGTAGATGATTTAAAGATGCTAAAAACTACGATCAGAGTTCGAAAGATGATAACGACCAGAGAGAGTGTAACGTGCAGCCATCGACAGTCGAAGCAACTCTGACCCTTTCCCTGATCGCGAGTCCTCTCAATGGCGGACTACATGATGACACTGCGCATACTCGCCTGGAGTGAAAGGGGATAGAGCAGCACGAAGAAAGTTGTTGCGTTACGCAAGAAGCACAACAGTTCCTCTGTTACGTAACAATTACCGATTGATGAATGGTTGTGATTTTAAAACATTTGCTAGGAATGCAGCGACTAAAGCACTGTCTAATGTTACTGTTAACACAAGCTTAGCACATATTTACAAATTTAAGCAAAACATAATGGCATAGGCCTGTTGAGCTCAGTAGTTATGCTGTTTTATAATCAATTGCGAGAGCTCTCAGGTGTTTATGTTATGAGCACTGCTGACGTCCCAGTGAATGGTGGTTAAGTCTTGAGTTAATGTAGACCAGTGCTTGACTATCAGTCGTCATGTAACAAGGTTGTAGTTTTTTTTTTTCACTGGATTAAGTTATTAGTCTCAGTGATACAGTGTCACCTTTAAGTTTCAATTTCCTAAGAGGTTCTCATATCTGATGTAGATTAAAAAAAATGGAACAGCAGTAAACCAATGCAGTAGAAATGACGCTGACACTATTAGTGAGGGATTCCAATGGATGCATTGGACGATAAATGTTGTTGTTCAGCATTGTCCATTTTAGTAGCTTAAATGACTAGCTAAAAATACTGGTGCAGTTCACAGAGATTGCTTCATCAATGGAAATATAGTAGAACCCACTGTCAGTCTGCACAACTCCAACATGTCTGCATATTTTATCTGTTGCTGAAATTGTACTGGAAAAGAGCAATGCATATGGCTTTTAGCATAATTGTTTATGTTTGAAGCGATGGTCCTATGATAAGGGTATCAGGGAGGTTCTGGCCAAACAGGCCTAAGGAAAATTTTGCTCACATGACAGTTGGTGTCACTGTGAAGAGTAACAATTATGTGTGCAGTGTGTCACTTGTGCAGCTGAGAGACAGGTCTGCTTTTGCTGGGCTGACTGGACAAACCGCAGAAAAGTCACTGTCCCCAAGTGACTTACAGTACTTGCCAAACAGTGTCACGCTGTAAAATAGCCTAGTGGCTGGGAGGATCAGCTGCAGACTTCCCATTTCTCATGTGACACATGAGATGTGGAATTAGGCAAAACACTGAATGCTTGTCAGTTCAGTTTTCAGTTAGGCTAAAAAAGTGAAACTGTAGGCTGATGTTTTGATGGGAACATTTATCGGTTTGTTGACAAAAATGTTATGATAATAATAACAATATAATAACACACAACTTATCTCAAAGACCCAGGATGAATTGTTAATTCTCACGAAACTTTCTTGTTTTTATGTAACATTAAAAATATAATTACCAAAAACCTAAATATTTTGAATACAGAGTTGAGATGATTAGTAATACTGTTAATGTTCTTTTTATACTTAACTCAAACATTGCTTTGTTAATCATTAAGTTAGCACTTACATTATTTTGATGGTTGAAACCATTGCCAGGCTTTAACATAACAGCAATCTGTCACGATTCCCCCAAGGATTCCTACACAACCTTTTAATTGTTTCATGGGACCCACATAAAAGAACAAAGCAACTTCTGCCACCACATCCTGACAGCTGGCACTTTTTGTGAGGTTTCCCAGTTAGCAAGTGACAGTGAAGGATGTGGCTTAACAGCGCCCCCTGTGTGGAAGAAACCCTGCTGGGATTTGTCATGTCTCATTACAGAAGGTCTTAACCATGTTATTACGTGACTAAGCAGTGTCTTCCAATTAAAACATTTTTGGAATAAAGTACACTGTAAGTACCGGATGGCATACTCAGAAAAAAATTCTGAATTTGGAGTGTACAACTATGGCACTCAGCAACCGCTATATTGCCTACAGTGGAAGGGGAAGTGCCTAAAACACCTTTTTTGGTGCATTTTCTGCCAATAAGAAGCCCATTCATGGCAGCGACACAGAAGCACATTTTTCAAGTGCAAAAGAGAAAGTGGCAGATTAAAAATGATAATTACCACGCTGTGGTATTTTGTTGTTGTTGTTGTTTTTCCTGGCGGATTTTATTTTTGGCTGGTCTCTCTGATGACATACCGCAACCTTAATTTCTGCACCAAGCAGTAGGCCCTTTTCGATATGGGACTCCTACCTTACCTTCCAAACTTTGCCTTACCTCAAAACTCTCTGAGTGTGGATAGTACACTAAGTTGAGGCAGCAAAGGGAAGCAAAGGGGGTGATGTGAGTATATATATATATATAACATGAATTTCAGAAGTGTGGCCTGTTACAAATTTAAAAGAATCTTTATCTCATGTTTAGGTGACAACCAAAAGGAGATCATTGGCTAAAGATGCTTACTTTAGCACAGTTAAGACCAATGCACTGCACACTGTACATGTATATATCAATACACAACATATATTAATGCATGCTGTCAGCCAACAACTCGATAAGGCATATAGAGAAAATGGAAGAGAGATTTCACACAGGCTTTATATGGTTAAGCCTAACTGGAGGCCTACACTGTAATGCCTTCTGCATCAGTTATAGACAACAAAATAGTTTCGAACTAAATGATTAGCTAGTTTAACTTGGGGGAATGTTTAGGTCATGTGGCCTAAAGTCTCTGTTTACAGGCCATCTTTTTTGCATCAGGCAAAAAGGTGGACACACTTTGGGTCCTTCGTCTAGACGTCTTACGTAATATTGAGGCGCCAGCGCGGGTTTTGGACTGTGTTGCTGTGACAGTCGTGAAGATGTCAAACTCTAAAGTAAATAAGGGTAAAAAAGTAGTTAATCAGGAGGAGTTGCGACGGTTGATGAGAGAGAAACAAAGGGAATCCGACAGAAAGAAGCGAGTCGAATCGCCATTTGCAAAATATAATTCTCTTGGACACCTAAGCTGTGCGATATGCAGCGTACCTGTGAAATCCGAAATATTGTGGCAAGCGCACGTCCTTGGAAAGCAACATAAAGAAAAAGTTGCCGAACTCAAAGGAGGAAAACTACCCCAAGTCAACAGCCAGACCCCCCAGCCATCATTATTGAAAAGGAAAGCGCCAGAGACCGATTCAGTCTCCGGAAAAAGACCCAAAGACCCTGGTTCCTCCTCAGCTGGGCTTCCCCCAGGTTTTTTTGATGGGAGCAAGAAGCCATCCAGTTTAGGAATATTAAGTGGTATGTATGACGAAGACGATGATGATGAAGATGAAGGCGATGGCGAGGATAATAGTGTGGCGATTGCTGGAAAAGGAGATGCGAAATCATCGGATGCAACTTCGGCTGTGGAAGTTGCACCAAATTCAGGGCTTCCAGCAGATTTTTTCGACAGCAGTATTCCGCTTGCCCCAACTGTCTCCCACTCAGGTTCAATTTCCAAACCAGACGAAGCTGACAAGGTCTCTGAGAAAAAAGAAAACACAACAGAGGCTCTGCCTGAGGGTTTTTTCGACGACCCAGTCAAAGATGCCAAGGTGCGCAATGTGGACACACCAAAAGACGTAATGGACAAGGAATGGGAAGAGTTTCAGAGAGAGATGCGGCAGGTGAATACTGCATCAGATGCTATTGTTGCCGAGGACGACGAAGAGGGGCGTTTGGAGCGTCAGATTGATGAGATTGATGAACAGATTGAATGCTTCCGCCGAGTGGAGGTACTGCGAGATAAACAAGACGTCATCAAAGAGAAAATGGTCCAGGAGAAAATGGACATTTCTGCAGAACACTCCGGTGACAGCGATGAGGAAGATGAAGAAGAGTTGCTTCATGTGTTGTCTCGGGACTGGAGGGCTAAGGGAGCTCTTGCTTGATAGCAATTCGTCCCATTAAAAGTTGTCTGTAATTTTCTAACATCTGTACATATAAGTGAAATGTTTTCTGTCCGCGTTTGGGGATGCCTTTCAGTAAACAGTGTATGCGAGGTAGCTGAAACATTGTGGTTTTTTAATCAAAATATAGACCTTTTGGTTCAACTGTTTCGTAATAAAATGCCACTGAATGCAGATGCTGTTTATGGCATTTACTTAAGAAACATAGCTTGCCATTTTAACAATTTTGTACTAGAAACAACATTTAAACATGTAAGTCCTGTGGAAGGCATTTCTTTGGAAAAAAAATAACTGGGTGTGTACAAGCAGTGTTGGGGTATTTGTTTTACATTATAAATTGACTTTTCTATCATGATGTAAACGTGACATGGAAGCAAGCTTACACTTGGGCATTTTTTTAGCATAGCATAAGCATTACCTTGGCATGAGTGTTCAGTTGTCTTCATGTCTTGTGAGTTGGTCCTATTTAAATGGCTCTGCAACACGAACACTGGCCAGGTTAATGAAGATACCTGAAGTATAATGGAGCAGGTAATGTAATGTAATAATGTTTTTACCAAATTTGGATTTTATGTGTTCCACTACTAACCTACATAAACACTGCCTATAGATCCTACAGGTGTGCTCCTACTACTTCAGAAGAAACTGTGTTGCAAGTAGAACACTGCAAATTATGATTGCAAAGTGCTTTTATTACAAATGATCATGTTTATGATACATGTCATGCATCATGCTTAATTCGGTACAATTAGGAATGTTTATACTATTTTTACACATACACCTCCACCCTCCCACCCACACAAACAGCTCCACAACACGATTTATTTGCCGATAAAATAATTTTTACCATATTTAAACATTCAGAGGGATGTGATGAGTTGAATGGAGTGTAATAGGCTACAATACTATTCTCATGTGTGCACAACATAATAGCAGCAAATAATAAATAAAATTTAAAAAACTTTAGCAAAAAAATGGAAAAAGGTCAGACTATTATTGGTTTAACTGAAGCATTACTGAAATAGTCAGATAAATTCAGGGTGTGCATTACTAAGCGTGTAATCTCTATAACCATATATTCAGAGGAACTGCGATGCTGCTATCCTTAATGACTGTCATACACATTAAAAGTGAATTGCCTTAAATAACTCTTAATTACAGTAACCTTAATTTTAGCTTGACGAGACAGAAAATATGTGTACCTCTAGCCCTTGGCATCTGAAAGATAGCAGTGGTTTTCTGACTTGACAAATAAAAAGGGCAAATTTTAAAAAATGCTAGCATTTTATAATAACTACTTCCTCATATGCATTACCGCTTACCTAACACTGTTCATCATTTGGTAACCATTGCTTTTACACTATTTCCCATCAGTAAATCATGTATACACACACTGACACACATCTGTCTGTATGGTTGACTCTGTCTTAATGCTATCTGATATATATATCTCTCAGCCTGCTCCCTTTCTGTCTGTCTGTCTATCACCTTCTCTGTCTGCTTTAACATTTGTAGATATGTTTACACAAAAAATACTGATGAGAAATAGTGTAAAAGCAATGGTTACCAAATGATAAACAAAGTGTTAAGAATTAACAAATGCAAAATAAATGCATAGTTAATATAAAGTGCTACCTAAAAATCCACGGCTTCTGTCTGGTATTGACACATGAAAGAAAGATTTGATGGAGATGTTTGTTTTCCATCCCAATGGGCAACTGGCAACAACAAGGTGCAGTAAAACAGGAAGTTCGTAATTGTTTAACACACGTCTAAGCATAGTGTTTATTGTAGTAACCAATGCTTCAGCAATCAAAATGTCATAGTGGGGCTTAAGTTGATTGTAAAATGTATGAAACACTTATATAAAGCATATGCTATTCTTGAGAGAGGACATAAATATTATTGTCAGCGTCAAGGTGGGCTTTTATTTTGTGATCAGTATTCCTTTTCATCGCCTCTTTTAACATGTCTTATTGCGGAAAGATTCAACCAGGTTTAATGTACCCCCTGAACTTGCAAGAATGACAAGCTGCATAACATAAACACATAAACGTGAGTTGTTCATATGAATAATGTGGTTTGCATTATTTTGCAGATGTAAGTTGCGCTGAAGATACTGAATTGATCTTTGACAGTGTACATGATTACGATTTGCTTCTTAGCAAACTAGAAAGCTAAGACTAGCTAGCTAGGTTACGTAATTAGCCTACTAGCCGTTCAACGCCATTTTCACCAATGTATTTTCTCGCTAGCTAGCTAGGTGATGACAGCAGTATACTTAGTCATTGCCTGTCTAGTCAACAGTAGGACCTAACCACATATTACCACGTTTCATTTGTAAACTAAATTCTGTGCGTTGTTTTCTTGGCCAACGTCTGCTAGTTTATTGGACATTTTATGTCTTATTTGCGCTTGTGATGTGTAAACTCGCTTTGTAAAAATGCCTTGCTAGACGTCTAAGTTTCTGTCTGCAGTTGTTTATGTTGACTGTAGGCCACTAAAATAGCTATCTGAAGATCTTGCACGTGTTATAGTTTTTCGCAATAAATAACGCTATATTGCAAGTACGTATAGGATATTGCTTATTGGTTCTCCAGTGATTGCAAACTGTGTATTGCCAACGTATCGTGCATAACTTGTGCTCTTTTAGTTTGTTGTTGCCAACTACATGTCTCCATTAGTATATTTGATCACATTTCTATAATCTTATTTCAATGCGTGATATGAGGACAGTGTGAATGTAAGTTACACCACCAAGCTATTATAAAATTACCCAAATTCACTATGTCGATTTGTTGTCAGTGTCAGCTTGACAAAACATACTATTTTTTCTCCCAAAGGGGGTACAATGGATTAACAGAGAGAGGGGAGCAAGCCCGGAGGATAAGGGCCTAAGTCCTACCATGGCCTCAGAACTCCACGAGACGATATTCATGGCAAAGCAGGAACGCCATAAGAACCTGTTTCTGAATTACAGAAATCTCAACAACTTTCCTGTGGAGCTCTTAAAGGATGAGGGGCTTCAGTTTTTGGAAAGACTTTATATGAAGAGGAATTCCCTCACAAGTTTGGTAAGGATCTCCACACTCCCCATCCTCATCAGGAAAGGGAGGTTGGAGCAGTCAGTCACATATCTCTTATTGATAGTATTGATTCACTGATAATATTTGCTGATAATACTGTTTCTTTTACAGCCTGATAACCTTGCACAAAAGCTTCCAAACCTGATCGAATTGTAAGTAGTTCCAGTTAGTATGTGAAGGCTGGCAAATTGGTTTACTTTCTGTACACTATAGTTGTTACAAATGATGAGTCACAAACGTACTGTTATGGGTCATATATTTTGTTCACAAATATAAGAGAAGTCAATAACCCTTGACAGTTGGAGTGTGTGAAAAAGGTTGCTAGTACTGCTCTTTCACCAAATGTCCAGTAGATGGCAGTAAAAGAGCACAACAATGCAAGTAAAAGTGAGGTGACTGTTTATTGATTTAGTTACAGACTGTGTGAATAGTAGTGATAATTGATATCTCTATGAAGGAGTAATGAACCTGCCTTTCTTTTTACAGGTATTTGCACTCGAATAATATTGCCATCATTCCTGAAGGTATACATGTAAAATTCATTACCTAAACAAAACCTTTAAAATGATAAAATTGTGGAAGTGGTTATATTGACAATAAGAAATATTCTGTCTTATTCTAGTCTTTTTTTTTTTTGGCAAAACAATATGCCTTTTTGTTTGACAGTCACTGTCTCTTGTCACTTTCTCCCCAGCTATTGGCAATTTAGCCAAGCTCCAGTCCCTGGATCTGAGTGACAATGCTCTGCAGGTCATCTGTCCTGAGATTGGTCGGCTTAGATCTTTACGGCACTTGCGATTGGCCAACAACCAGCTGAAGTTTCTTCCTCAGGGTATGCAACTAGTGCTCATGTTCTACAGTCATTATGCCTAAGCCTCTACCCCAAAGTCCTTCACCAACCTTGCTTGAAAATGCAGACAGGATTCACTGGCAAAACCTGTTCTGTGGCAGATCCTGCAGTGGACCACATGTTGCACTTATAGCTGTACCTACCTGCACACCTATCCACTCCACCTCCATGCATGGTTTTGCCCATGCTGCTGTTTTACTTGCACTGACTTGGAGTGAGGTGCAACCTGGCTTTAGAAGCTAGAACAATTCAGTACCATATATCTGTTACAGCATTCACTACATCAGTTGATTCTAATCAGCACAAATATTCCTCCAGATAGAGGAGTTGATTAGTAAAAAATCACCTGTATTAAGTGTAGAACCAGGTAGAATCAGGTTGAAGCAGGCGATTTGGAATTAGCTCCTGAGTCCAAGTTGCCCATCACTGCTGACCAGTTGGCCTTCTCTCTTTCACTTTATAAACTGTATAAGACAATGCAAGACTCGCTTTTAATAGACTTTGCAATCAAACTGCCCAGGTTGTGCCCTAAACAATCCCCTTTCATCAGCCTTCTGGGGTGGCCAGTCTGATTAAAGGAAAGTGCTAGTTGATGGCAATGGGTTTTTGCTGTGAATGGTGGCCTTGGTTATAACTTAAATTTGTGTGAGCGGACAGTGGATGCCCATGTTCACTAGCCACCCTGCTGCGCTGATGTGCCGGCGCTACGGACGGCAAGTTGCCTTACATCAACTCTAGCCGTGTCTGCACGCTGTTTGTTTTGTTGACTTGCGCGGTCACAGAAGGGGGGGGAGTGCAGAGACCTGTCAAACTGGCTGCCCCCAATTCTATTTTGTGCGCGTGATTGGGGCTGGCACCATCCCATCCACAAACCCACTCTCGCCCCGCCACACCAGCTCACAACGCCACCCCTCCCCCACCACCCCCCTCACTGCCGCCACCATCACTGCTCGCTGACTGGTTCTTGGCAGAGGATCGGCTCACTTTCTGGTTTCCTCATTTAGTAACGGTGGGTAAAAATATGCAATAACAAATGAAGTCTGGTATGTCAGGCCAGACGCCCAAAAAGAAGTCCACTGTTTTTGGAGCAAAGGAGGCTTTTTTCCTTTTCCACGGAGACATGAGCATTGATTCATGACACAAGACCTTACTCAACATTCCTGAAACCTCATAGACCTGTATGGCTCAGAGTTCTCTTATTAATTCAGTGCTGTTTTAGCGCCCGTGTATGAGGTTGATTATAAAATGTCTGTGAAAGAAGGCCATGGATGTTTCTGTATTTTAGCTACATTAGATTGCATTAGAGTGTGTGCACATTAGGAATGTTGAAGTTCAACAAAAAGCAAATGATCTTCCGTGCATTGTTATGATTGGTTTATTTATTTACAACGTGCATCCAGTTTAAGTTGTTCAAGATGTTCTTTATGGTGGAGGTGTCCTCAGATGCTAGGTCATAGAGTCTTACTGAAATGTTTGGTCTCCTTTACTTTGTTCATTAGGCCAAGACCCTGCGGCACCAGTATAGATGTTAATGGGCATTGCCCATACATTGTGGTTTACTATTGTGGTTAACATTTCACGTTAGTTGTCATTTCAGTTTTGACTTTCTTTCTACTGACTGGTAACATGTAATCAGAAGTCTATTGCCCTGCACTGTAGGACTGAAAACCTACTGCGTTTTATGCAGCTGACCCATTGAGAAGAATCTAGAAGTGGTATGTGTATAGGTGACTGAGGACAAATTTCAGTATAACAGTGTAATGACACAGCAGTTGTCTTCACTGTAATTCTCGTTCCAAGACTTTATGAATATGTTTTTTTGTGTATTGTAAAATGGAAAATTTGTTTTTAAAAGTTCCCAGACATTTCACAGCCAGTGATGTTGTAGCTTTTGCTCCGAGTGTTTGTTATGGATGGGACCTTTGCATGAGAACGCCCTTTTAAGTTTATAAAACAGGCTTATTATGATCTGTCAGTTTTGTCTGGAAATCCCCCTCATCATCTAGCGTTTGGACATTTTGAGTGTTCACTTTGCATTCACTCAGTGTGCTTTTGCTATTTATCCACTGACCTAAATTCAGCACCACACAACCTTTCTTTGTCATTAAATCCTAGTGTGTCATTGAACTGTGTCTGCGGCTTGGATATTGCATGCAGCAGCGGTGGTGGTTAGTTGCCTGAACACAATTATACAATAGGCTGAAAGGACCCTGAAACAGTGCAGACATTCCAGTGGTCGGAAAACCACTTTGATTGTTCACTAATTGATTAAGCATATGGTTTTATGAGACAAGACGTTCTTCCCTCCTTGCTGTAGGATAACAGTTCCCTTCTTAGTTGCAACATTATATCCCTTTTGACCGTGAAAATGCATGTGAGGGAGCATCAGTGTTCTTTGATAAGTTTCTTTTGTTCTTCCTTTTTTGTCTCCTAATCAAGATGGAGTTGTGATTTGAACATCAGACTGTATTAGTCGTATGGCCTCGATCATCAGATCCTGGTTGTTGTCAACAGGGGGCGATAAACAATAGCCAAGGGTGCTGACGTTGAACTGTAACATAGAAAAAGGGTTGACAGCCAAGCCGTGGCCCGTCCCTTTCACACACGACGGCCCTACTCTGTGTGCCTGCTGTCAGACACCTCCCCGGCTTGTGTCCTGTACAGTCTCCTTGTGCAGCCATCAGCATGTGGCTCCCAGAGACGGTGAAAAGACACAGACAGGCAGGTCGTCAGGCAGGCAGGGAGGCAGGCAGGCTGATGGAGATGTTACAGTGGGCTCAGGGCATGCCCAGGAGCGGAAGAGCTTCACTGGCGGTAAATGATTGCCATTCTCATTCCCAACCTGACCCCCCACCCCAGCACACCCCACCCTCCTCTCCTCTCCTCCCGTCCCCTCTCCTGGTCTGCACACCCGGGTGTAGTACAGCAGAGCTCTCGCTCTGCCTGCTAATGTCACTTTTCATTAGCTGAGGTAATGAGGCGGGGATCAGCTGGACTCTCTGTAGACACAGGCTCGGCCCCCGGGGAGTCCACTCGCTCGCTTGTTCGCTCACACACACACACACACACACACACACACACACAGCACAGCGGCACACAGCTCTGCAGCGGAACGGGAGCGCAGACCTCACCCCCCATCCCGCTGTATAAACAGCGCGTGTCAAAGTAATGATATCTGTTTGTTCTCAAGACGTGTCACTTCCTGTTGTCTGTAA
The DNA here is from genome assembly GCA_030347295.1 of Setipinna tenuifilis. Lineage (NCBI taxonomy): Eukaryota > Metazoa > Chordata > Actinopteri > Clupeiformes > Engraulidae > Setipinna > Setipinna tenuifilis. The sequence continues at coordinate 20,091,543 of CM059280.1, read as the reverse complement.
TGGCATCACTGCTCAGCCATGACGCTACCTGCACCAGGGCCATCTGACTGGAGGGTGTTTTTTTTTTTTTTGATTTCCCCCCCTCCACAGGGCAGACGTTTGTGACGACAAAAGCAAAGATTTTTAGAAAACAGTCAGTGGCTCTAGAAAGGGGATAGCCAAGACAAAATAGGCTCCCTGAGTGCATATGATTCTTTGTGTAATAGCAGGGTTCATGTGAGTGTGTGCACGTGTGTGAGGGCATGTATTTTTAATGTTGTGTGTGTGACTGTGTGTATGTACACATGTGTGCATATATGTGTCTGTCTGTCTGTCTGTCTGTCTCTGTGTATACACATGTGTGCATATGTCTGTGTCTGTCTGTATGTATGTATATGTACATGTATACACGTGTGCATATGTTTTTCTCTCTGTGTTGTTCCCATGGGGCCCCTGTAGAGATCGGGGAGCTGCGTGAGCTGGAGACTCTGGACGTGTCCATGAACCTGCTGAGCTCCCTGCCCGAGCGGCTCCACCAGTGCCTGTCCCTGCAGTGCCTGACGGCGGACCGCAACAACCTGCGCTGCTTCCCACGCCAGCTCTGCCAGCTGCACAGCCTCAACGAGCTCTCCATGGCGGCCAACTGCCTGGCCTCCCTGCCCCTCGGTGAGTTACCTAATCTTGACTTAACTGTGGGTCATTTTGTATAATGATATAAAAACGTATGCCCTTAACCCCTTTGTAAGCGGACAGAGGTAGGTAATCCAGATTCAGGGAGTAAAAGATACATACCACATATTTGTTCCAACCATTCACGAACCCATCTCTGATTGTGAGTACAAGTACATCCTTTTCATCCGAAGCTGATTCGTGAAATTACGTGTGAGATGCACAGGTAGAAGGAATACATGGTCGGACTTTTATGTCATTAAGTCAGGGCCTCCCACCTCTGATAATGGATGATAATACACCCCCCGACTTTAAGTAGGAAGTCAACTCGGGGGTGTTATTTGAAACGCATAGTCAGAACTAAATAGCAAGACCGGCTCTCCATGATCACTGGGCTTCTTCAAGAGGTCGAACGGGGATTTAGCCTGAAACAGCTGTGTCATATTCAGTGGAGGATCATGTTTAGCTAGCTTTTATAATCAATGTAAGATATATTATGCATGACAAGTGAACACAGAGATGTTACTAAAAGCTCTTAACAGCGTGGGGCGTTTAGAGGGTGTATGTGTGTGTGTGTGTGTGTGTGTGTGTGTGTGTGTGTGTGTGTGTGTGTGTGTGTGTGTCTTGGTCTCGTGTAAGGAGAGTGCTCCTCTTCAACAGGCCGCTCGAATGCTTCCAGCGTAGCGGGATCAGCGTGTGGCGCTGGCACAGACAGAGTGGGCTTTGTCTCTCCTCACCAAGCCCCTGGCATATGCTAATCCAGAGAGTAGAGGGGCGTCAGGGGGGAAGTGTATGTGTGTAAGAGGGCGAGACAGGGAGTGAGTCAAGGACTGAGTGAGTGTGACAGAGGGAGAGGGAAGTAGTGAGAGAAATAGGGAATGAGTGAGAGAGGTTGAAAGAGAGAGAGAGTGAGTGAGTGTGAGAGAGAGAGAGAGAGAGTGTGTGTGTGAGTGAGTGTGAGAGATGGAAGGAGGGATTGAGTGATGGAGTGTGAGCAAAAGAGTAAAATGAGTAAAGGACTCAGTGTGTGAGAGAAAGGGAGCGAATGAGAGTGAGAGAGTGATTGTGAGAGATGAAAGGAGTGTTGGAATGTGAGTGAGAGAGTGAATGAAGGACTAAGTCAGTCTGGGACAGAGAAGGAGTGAGTGGGTGAGAGAGAGAGCGAGCAAGAGTAAGAAGGAGTGAAAGAGAGTGTGAGAGATAGAAGGAGGTGTGAAGTGAGAGTGAGAGAGTGAGGGACTGAGTCAGTGTGAGAGAGGGAGAGGGAGTGAATGGCAGTGAGATGGAGTGAGAGTCAGAGAGTGTGAGAGATGGAAGGAGGTGTGAAGTGATAAAGTGTGTGAGAGAGAGAGGGAGAGTGAGGGACTGAGTAAGTGTGAGAGAGGGAGTGAGTGAAAAGGAGTGAGAGAGACTGTGTAAGTGTGAGAGATGGAAGGAGGGTGAAGTAATGAAGAAAGAAAGGAAGGAAGAGAGGGAGGAAGGAAGGAAGAGGAGCCTGTGTCTGCTCTCTCCCTGGGCTGCTGGAGCTGCTGGTGGGCTGTGAGAAGGGAGCCTTTGATCTGGGTGGAGCAGCAGCAGCAGCAGAGGGAGAAGGAGAAGGAGAAGAAACAGCGGCGGCAGTCCAGTGGAAATGTCTGAGACTGTTTGAGAGCTTAAAACCGGCCACATGAAAAGACACGCATGGAAATGGTGTTGGTGTTAGCGGTCCCACCCACCCCCCATCTTAACCCCCCACCCCCACCCAACACCTCTCCACCCACTCCAACCCCCCCACCCACACCCCACCCCCCACCAGACAGGCTGTCTATGCAGGCCAGATGTGAGAAGGGTGGCGAGTGGCAGCCCCTCTAGCTCGAGATTGCAAGTTTGAGCCCAAAGCAGTGTGGCACTGTGGAGTACACACACACACACACACACACACACACACACACACAGGAAACTCACAAGCAGACACACGCATACACAGGAAACTTGAGTGTTCACTGGCGTGACCTACCACCTTTGTTTCCCCCCTCTGTAATTTGTAATGTGTATTTATTATGTGTACTATGTGTATGCTACAAGACACCTTAATTTCCTTCGGGATTAATAAAGTTACTCTACTCTACTCTACTCTACTCTACTGTGTGCACTGGCATGGCCCCTTCACTCCTTGGCGGGAGGCAAGGTTGTGAGTGCGTACGGAGGCATGGGGGTTGGTGGTGGGTGGGTTGGAGGTTGGTGGTGGTGGAGGTGGCACTGGTGCAATGAGTGCAAATAGCTGATAATTACAGGCTCCTCTCCTCTCCACACTGCTCTCCCCGCTGTACTGCCCTAATAGCCCTCATTCTGGAGCTGCCGCCACCGTGGAGCGTCACACTTCTCCTGCTCCTCTTGACGCTTCTTCCTTTTTTTTTTTTTTTTTTTGGTTTGTTTTTTTTGCCGCCCTCCTCTGCCGGTCGACGTCGTAGCTGTCAACAGTTCTACCACTCCCAAACCCACCCTTCAGCGCACATGCTCACACACACACACACACACACACACACACACATACACACACATACACACACACCCTTCAACACACACACACACACACACACACACACACACACACACACACACACACACACACACACACACAGAGTAACTCTTCAACACACACACACACACCCTTCAGCACAGACACAGACACACACACAGTCACACACTCACACACACACACACACACACACACCCTTCAGCACGCACGCACGGACGCACGCGTGCACGCGTGGAGAGAGGCTCGTCACCAGCTCCAGTCTTGCAGACGCAGTGTAGTGTTGGCCTGTCACACTGCTGTTGAGGATGGGGTAATTGGCTGTGCTGCGCACACTCGCTAGTTAGAGCAGAGCCATGGGTAGGAGACGCGATTTGCTAGCTAGCAAGACACTGTGTGTGTGTGTGTGTGTGTGTGTGTGTGTGTGTGTAGCTAGCTGCAGGTGCAAGGAGCCCCACACTGTGAGGTGCAGCAGGAGCCCGTAGGGGGGGGTGCACACTCCAGCAGGATGATAATGAGCCTGGCATACTAATGGGCTATGTGTGTGTGTGTGTGTGTGCGCGCGTGTGTGCGTGTGCATGTGTGTGTGCACGCACGCATGCAAGCGTCTTCATATGTGTGTACATTAAACGTACGTGTGTGTGTGTGTGTGTGTGTGTGTGCGCGTGCGCGCGCGCGCTCGCACGCATGTGAGCGTCTTCATATGTGTGTACATTAAATGTGCATGTGTATCTGTGTGTGAGTGCGCGTCTGCATATGTGCATACATTACACGTGTGTGTGTGTGTTTCTCTGTATGTACGTGTGCGTATCACATGTACGTACGTGGGTGGGTGCATGTGTATGTGTGTGTACAGTACATATATCTGTGTGTGTGTGTGTGTGTGTGTGTGTGTCCGGATGTACCGTATGTACATGCGTTAGGATTGGGCGTTGTTGTGCTTGGGGTGTTGCTCCATCGCTAGCTTCAAAGGGCCCCCCCTATCTGTTCAGCAGGCGGGCGGGTGGGTGGGAGGCACGTGCACCGCGCACATGATAGTATCAGCTCAAGTTTACATCAAGGGCAAGAGTGTGTGTCGCCACAAACCCCTTCTTGCATATCCTGCTCCGGAGCATCAAGGGAGCCCATGGGCAGAGCCAGCATATTGTTGCTACTGCCTCTTGGCCTGTGTCATGTTGCAGAGTTACATAGAGTGAAGCAAAAGACACGTACTGTACCTCCTTGCCTTACATCTGGGTGCTGGACCATGGAACAGGCCTGTATGTTGAAGAAGAATAAGTCCGCAACACCAGTAATATGCTCCCAACCAACCCTTGATCAGACATCAAACAAGCAGCTAAACACACCCAAATAAATGCATAACAATTCAGAACATCGCTACCCTGAAGCTGCCCCAGAATTAGAGACGTCATTAGCTAATCTACTGAAGTCTATGCCTGTTGGTAGAGTTGGAGAACAGAGACAACAGTGTGCATGAATCATATCGCAGTTATCTGTGCATTGCGGGAAATTAACATCTTTCTTGAGTTGTTAATCATGTATGCGCACACATTAGTGTGAAAGCGGCTGATTTGCATGTGTGGCCGCTTGCATCCTGTCAGATCTCGGGCGTTCGCGGGAGCTGCAGTTTGTCTTCGTGGACAACAACATTCACCTGAAAGGCCTTCCGTCCTACCTGTACAACAAAGTGATTGGCTGCAGTGGGTAAGAAATAAATCTCTCTCTCTCTCTTTGTCTCTGTCTCTGACCCTACCTCTTTCTCTCTCCCCCTCTCTCTTACACTCACACACACACTCGTTCTGTCCCCCTCTCAACCCACCCCTTTTCCACCCCCGCATCTCTCTCTTCTCTCTTTCTCCCTTTCTCTCTCTCTCTCTGTCTCTCTCTCTCTTTTTCCCTCTCTTCCTTCCTCCCTCCCGCCCTTTTCTCTCTCTCACTGCCTTCTTTATTCTGTTCATCTTTCTTTTGGGTCCAAAACTGTAAGAAACAAAGTGTGTTAGAGCTCATCCTATTTGTATAGTTTTTAAAAAACAACTATTTTAACTATATAATAACTATAACCCATTTAGGGTTAAAGTCCATATTCATTTTGCCCCTGTCCTGTGCTCCCCTGCCCTCCTGCCCCCCTTGTCTTGCTGTCCAGGTGTGGGCTGTCAGCTCAGGTATCTGACGTGAAGCTGCTCACGCTGGCCCTGGGGGAGATGACGGTGACCCTGCCGGCCGAGGTGAAGGCCATCGGCTCGGAGCTGGATCAGGTGGTGCCCCTGGAGGAGCTGGCCATGAGGGCCCTGCACAGCATGTACAACGGCCCCCCGAAAGGTACGGGGTCAAAGGTCACTCTGGGTTCATTGGGCCAATCAAGTTGCCTGATTGAACAACTTAATTAATACATGACTGTGATCCAGACGAAGCATGTAGAGTGTTATGCAGGAGTTTGGGGACATTTAGGGAAATTGCATTATTGCATCATTACAACCCCTGCATCAAACAAACGAACATTATAAAAGATCATCTTCAACAATTCTTTAACTTTAATGCATGTTTAATGCATGTTATTTGTCAGTTCTTAAGCTTACAATAAGTGTGGACTTAGGCAAGTCAAGGCAAGTTCATTTGTATTGCGCATTTCATACACAGAGGCAGTTCAGTATCCTTTACAAAAATAAAAGCAAAGAACAATATGTAAAATTACAAGATGAAATAAGTGTAAATCGTTAAAATGATAGAAGTAAAATAAGTATTAGGTACATAAAAAAAAACATTTCATAAAAAAGACAGAACAAAAGCATAATCATTACAGGTAAATCATTAGCAGAAACCATCTGCGAATGGTTTGGTCTTAAGTCTAGATTTGAAACTGCCAACAGTAGGAGCATTTTTGATGTCTTCTGGAAGTTAGTTCCAAAGCTGAAATGCATAGCAGTGCTGGGGTGGAGAAACTTTCAGCATGCAACTACAGGACTGGGCAGGCAAAGGCATTCAAGCACAAAAAGAAACCGTATGAAAAAGTATAATTAAAAGAGGTTTCTGAGTTGGTTTCACTCCAGCTTCATATCAAAAACTTGTCTTTGCATTCCAGCTTATACAGTACCTTAGAAATGTCTATGTACCCGCCCTCTTATTTTGTGTTGTATTGGCCATATGGCCGGGCAGCCTGAGATCAGGGCTGGACAAACCATGTGCATGCAGTGCAACTCTGGGCTTGTTTTGCAATGATTGGCTGGCTTAAAGCAATGCATTCTGGACTTGAAACGGTAAAGTTTTTGAACAGTCTCATCCAAACGTAACTGTACCACGCGGTACCCATGTGGTAGGGTGGCGTTCGGACAAGAGTACCCAAAAACGCTTCTATTTCAAGCCCAGAATGCATTGCTTTTAGCCAGTGACTTAGCCAGCCAGTCACTTCAAACAAGCCCACTGTCCCAGGGTTGTTGACATCTTTCTGAACTTGCTAATTGGAACGACCCAGGGGTGGAGTCACTGGCTACGGTTGCCTGGTGTAGTGCATGTTGAAACACAACTGGGAATTTTGTAAAAGGGCATTATGTCAAGAGAAATAAAAAAATGTGTTGGAAATGGCATACATAATCATTGTTATTATTATTATGATGATTATTATTACTACTACGTCTACTTCTATTTCACACTGTTTTACGCCTTATGAGATGTAGTATAGTGTATTTGGCACATGTATGCTGTTCAGCCTGGTTGTGTAACAAAGACATATTGTGTGTGTGTGTTTGTGTTTTGGTGCAGGTGTGAAGATCCTGCCCCCCATCCTGTTGCCTAAGAGCCTGCTGGACCTCCTGCAGTGCCCGCTGGGCCACTGCCACCGTTGTAGCCAGCCCATGTTTACCATCGTCTACCCCAAGCTCTTCCCCCTGCGAGAGACAGCACTGGCAGGGGTCCACAGGAGGTAATCTCCCTCCCAACACACACACACACACACACACACACACACACACACACACACACACACACACACACACACACATGCACACTCAAACACATACACCCTCAGGGAGCAGGAAGGAGGTGGCACATCGTGATTGACATGGGTTTACCTCTCGGAAACAAGCAAAATGATGAAGACGTTTAATCAGCTCAATATGAGCAGGCAGCGTGAATGTGTGTCTGTGCGCCCGCATGGTGCCATAGCTAGTATTGTTGGCTATAGCCTGATATCCCAGTAGCTTGGCCCTGGGGTTGCTGTATAAGCGTATAGCCAAAGCCCAAGGGCAGGCCGGTGGCACAAAACACTGGGCTATGCTCGCTCCATCCTCACCTGATCTGTTTACCGTGTCTGATGTCGGTCCATTTACGCACGCGGTGAAGCCAAGTAATGAGCTGGCAGGGGGAGGCTTTCTAGTCGCTATCTCGCAAACAGACGGCGGCCATTGTTGCCTCCTGTCACACTTCATTTGTAACGAGACACCCCTCGATTCATATAAATGTCTCGTACCCTCGACCCTTGAGTGCTGTTATTTGTCCGCTTTCGTTGGGTCTGGATGCATTAGGGGGATGTAATCATTCGAGTAATTACCCCCCCAGTCCTGCCTCGAACATGCGCCTATGGTCTTTTTAATGCCCCCTCCCCACCCTCCAACACACACACACACACAGGTACACACAAACTCACACTCAGACAATTACGATGCGCCTGACTATGAACACTGTAGAGAAACAAAGGCCTGGTTCATATTTCAGTCCTCCACTCTCCTCTCCTCCACTCTCCTCCTCCTCCACCTCCACATCCTCTCCTCCCCTCCATCTTCTCCCCTTTCCACCACCTTCCCCTCCCCCTCCCCCTCCCGCCAGCCCCACCTGCTCTTCTCTCCTGCTGCTGCTCCGCTCCTCGCTGGCATTTGGTGCAGGTTTTCAGGCGCGGGGGAGGCTAATTGAAAGGGATGGCCGCTCGACGCTGATTCCCTTTGACAGTGCAGCTTTTTTGCCAGGGGAAGCCAGCGCAGGCTCACGCTGCGCCAGAGCATACACACACACACATATGCACACACACACACACACATGAACACACACACAAATGCATACACATTGAGGACACACACACACACAGGACATGAACACAACATGAACACACAGAACACACACATACAGTACACACAGAACATGAACACACATATACAGGACATACACACAAAACACACACACAAAATCACAGAACACACACACACACACAGAGAACACACACAGGGTCCCAAGTGTGCATGTGTTGAGGCCACCAGCAGCACCATTGAAGGCAGCCCCGCCGCCAGAGTGGCAGCTCAGCTCAGCTCTGCGCTCTCGTCCATGGAGCCCTGCCAAAAGAAACCGCACAACTCTCCCCCGGGTAAGAAAAGAGAGAGAGAGAGAGGGGGAGGGATAGAGAGAGAGAGAGAGAGAGAGAGAGAGAGAGGAAGGGAGGGAGGGAGGGAGGGGGAAGAAAAGCATCACACCTTTATCCATCATTTGCATCCGTGAGCATGTTGTTGTGCGGAGCGTAGGGACTTCCGTTCAGGTGCAGGGTGTTGATCACAAGGGGGGGTCGTGGTGGGAGTGGGGTGGGGGGTGGTTGGCTGTGAGATCTCTGGATCCTGGACAAGTTTGAAATGGTTGCTTCTCTCTCTCACACTCACAAAGGCTCCTTTTGCTGGAGAGTGGAGAAGGGCTCCACAGAGATGATGATTGGCCCCAGCCTGCTCCAGGCGTCCTTGGTTAGAGAGCCGAAGCTGAATGTCGAGTCATTCACTGTGCTGCGACTGTAACCGATACCATTGCGATGGCGCCCTCAAACGATTAGTGCTTTTTTTTTCTTTTTTTTTACTAGGAAGCATCCTATGTCTTGCATAAGTATAAAAGATCTTACGAAAAATGGAATATCAATCACTGTATGTTTTGCCACCTGTGAGTGATTAGTTGAGATTATGCAATAACTGTGCAAGGCAACACCCAAATCTCTTCTCGAGTCCTAACTAAAATGTATTGCTTTTTATGAATTGGTATGACTTTTCTCAATTCTGCCTGTTCATGATAAACTTGTTGCCGAGGTGGTGCTGTCACCCGCTAACACCTCAGTGCGAAGGCTGGAATGAGACATTGAGTGGTGGTGGTGGTGTTGGTGGAGGTGGTAGTGGAGAGGGGAAATCATTAGCTGGATGCTGCCCATGGCTCCCTGCCCTTGTCTTTGCCTCTCTACCAGGACTGTGGTGCCACTCAACACTCCTCCATACTCCAGCCTTCTTTCCCCACCACCCTCCGTTTTTTTATGTCCTAATATGTTCTCTCCCCTCACTCTGCAGCCAGCTCTGACAGTTATTGTTTCTCTCTCTATGTCTCTCTCTCAACAGAACCACGGTGAGTTTTGTGGCATATTGCTGCTCCAGTCAGTGTTTGAGGACATTTGACCTGCAGGGATGACAACTGTAGGTGCGGAGCCCCCTCCCCCCCTCCCCTCACCTTCCCTCCTTCTGCCTCCTGCTCCCGTTGGAAAAAAACTGCACTGAAGGCTGCCTTCACTCACATGAAGGAAAAGGAGGACTTTTTTCTCTCTCTTTCTCTCTCTTTCTCTCTTCCTGTCTCTCCTCTCTGGCTGCTAGAGCTAAACAGACTACAGAGGGGGCAGGTACTCAACTTCTACCATACCACCTACCACTTATGAAGGAGAAGCCCCAGGTAAAGACACAGCCATGGGGCCAAGCTTGGCGATGAATGTCACCCCTCCCCAAGCCCCCACCTTCACTTGAATGTCCCCGATTTGGTAACACTCACTGCGCTCTGAAGGAGGGCGGGGGGGTCGAAGTGAACATGCGACCTGATCAGACAAGATCGTGGAGTAAGCAAAACATGCCGGTATGTTCTACACATCAGCAATCGATGCAGTGTATTACATGTCGACTCATCGCCAGCGAATACTACACGTCTCACTACAAGCGAATGAAGAACTCTTCTTTCTTCTGTTAAAGAAAAAAAGAAAGAAAAGAAACAAACAAAATCTACTTTCCTAGTTATTTTGAAATGTGCACTTGCCATTAATATGACATGGTGGGAAACTGAAAAAAAAAACTCAAACAAATCTATATTTTGGTCTACAAACAAACATATCAATTAGCAGTCCCATCATGGTGAAAAAAAGATGTTCAAAGTAGAGTTTGGTCCCAACTACTGCTTTGGATAGTGGTATTTTTAAGACCTGAATGAATGATCTAAAGTGAATATATCCTAATCACCACAAGAAAGTGCATTTAAATATCTTTAAAAACAATGCCTTTGGGGTTTTTGGTCAAACCAAGTGTGAGAATCAAAACAGTCGTGGCATTGTAAGGGTTATGGTGCTGAGTGGCTGTGTTGGGATGACTTCAGGAGTGGGCCTCAGACTCACAGGCATTAGATCGTACACTATCCAGTTTGTGTGAGTCCTCTTATGTGTTCTGAAGTTTGCACTTGAATGAAACTCCCAGCTGGCTATGTGAGATTTGTTCCAAAACAAGACAGTCACACACACTCACACTCACACACACACACACACACACACACACACACACACACACACACACAAATGTAGTGTGGCCTGATAATTAAGGCTCTTTCAGTGACTATGTTGTCAAGTCCCTTGAATGAAGGCCAGACTGAACAGATTGTGTAGTTCTAAAGCCTGCAAAACAAACTGGCTCAAACATTAACTGGAAAAATGATGTGTGGATCATATGAAGACATTTACCAACTGAAACTCAGAACACTGACTGAAAAGTGAAGCAGATCAGTTTTTTTAACACAATTCTTACAGTGGCACTTACAGCCTAAGTGGTTACCGCTAATATCTCATTTGCCAATAAAGGGGTGTTGTTTTATTGAGTTAGGTCACACAGATGACAGCATTTTGTTCAATGTCATGAAGGAATGCAGTGTAAAAAACTGAAGAACAGGAGTTTTTGAAGCGATCCTTCATTTTAACTGATTTTTGTACATGTATGTTTTTTTTCTCTGTAAGAAAATCTAATTTATGAACAACTGCTTTTATTTGAATGTCTGACATTTGGCAATAATCATTCTAAATGTTCTCATTTGTCAAGTGTCAGTTTTGTGTCCAATACACACATTAATGCACACACCCACTTTGTTAAACAACAGCATTTTTGTCACTAGGCCCTTTATTGTTATGCCATGCAATGACACTTTTTTTTGCAGAGGTTTGATACTGGAAAAAAATGCAGCCCTTCTAGACCATGACAGTGAAACCTCGGAATGTACTTACAAACCGTGCACATCTTTGCCTTGAGAGGCATTTCCAGGAGAAGTTTAATGGAAAATCCTTTAAATGTTTCTTTGGGGTTAGATTGAAAACACTTGGCCAGCTAGGCATGCCGAGAGCTGACCTTGCCAACTGTTTCATGTTTGAATGATCCCTTCATAGATACTGTCTCTAGAAGACATGGAACAGATCCGCAAATCTAATAAATTACTGTGCACATGGACCTGAACAATGAAACATAACCTTTAAGGGTATTACTCTTGGATGACTTCATGGTAGATTAAATTTTCATGGGTAATTTGCTCTTCATTGCAATCCCAGGCCTGCAAATTCATTTTTAAAAAATGCAAAGTATTTATATGAATCTAAGCTAAGCCAAGAAGTCAAGAGTTGTTAAAGGACTTTCTGCCTTGTGTCTCAGTTGTGCGAATCTGCCGTTTTCTTTTTTTTCAGTTGAGCCCACCAAAGGGAGTATAAACTTATGATTTATCCACTTTTGGGTGGGCCACACCACGGTCAGGTTGACATGACATTCCGTTGGAGTGCAGATGGCAAAATTTTGATGTCTGCAGAAGATGTGGATTTGTTTTTGCATGGCCCAGCCAGAAAGGGGATGGGTACAGTATCTAAATCGCAGAGCACCATGTGTAAGTATGCGACAGTAAGTGTCTCCGCGTTTGACATCCAGCTAGTGCTCCGGTGCCCTTTTTTTTTTCTTACAGGTACTGCTCGCTAACCTCCACCTGAACTCTCCCCGGCTGACTCCCTCAGCCAGCAGAGCTCAGCATAGCTAGCTCATAAATCATCTCAAACAAAACATTTGTAATCCATAATGGGTTTCCCTGACAGAGAAATGCACTACCTATGGCAGGCAAACAGATGCTTCTCAAACCCCCTGTGTCTGGTGGTGGCACTCAGTGCCAAAATACCCCTAGAGAAACTGAAGTTGCATTTTGTGTGTTTGTGTGTGTGTGTGTGTGAGTTTAAGTTGTAACATTTCTGTAGCTACACACACCCTGTGTAAGAACTGGGGAGCATTTCCAGTTTTTAATTTCCTGTCAGAATGATATACACATGATCTCACACAGTATTTGCAAACAAATAATTATAGGACCTCCAAAAACAAATTAAAAGAAAAAAATGACAATATGTTGCATATCTACATATTGTCCTATACTTTTTCATTTTGGCTGTGTGCACAAAGCAAGGGATAAGGTAGAATTGTGAATTATGCATATGAAATATCCTCAGTCCTTGCTGATGGTTCCTAGTAAAAACAGTGAGGGACGGATGTAAACAGTGTGAATTGGAAATCGAACAAAATGAAATGTGTCCATCTCTCACTAATCTCTGTGCTCCAGATGGCTCGGTATTTGGCGTGATTTGCGATGTCCAATTCTAGCGGGTGTTTGCTCACCGAGTCAAGGGGACCTGGCGAGCTTGCTGTCCCTATAGACATTGGCTTTGGAAACCTGGAGCATTCAACATTCAGTAGGCTATATTGTGCAGCTTTCCCATTCACCACATAGTTGAAGAGATCCAGGACCACAACAAAGGTCACTTTTCTGAGAATTCAAAACCGAGAAATGCTGAATTTCTGCAGGCAAGATTAGGATTTTCGTAGGCTAATTTTGTTAATATGACTACAGATCGCAGATGTTTTTCTCGCAAGCTTTTTGTTAGTTAGTTTGATCAATTGTTTATTTTGCTAAATATGCATTTGTATTTGCATTTTTTATTTTAAAAATGCTCAACAGTCAGCCCATTTCGGTGGTTTAGATTTTAATCATGGGCATTTAATTTAAATCTACTACATTACCATCTTACATCATTAACTCCAGCATGCAAGCTGCCACACCCCTGTCACACAGCAGCATGCCTTCACATGTGACCTGACGTGAAACAAACCCCTTAGGTTTCCATCAAACTTTTAAGTACTTTAATTGGCTTAGCTGTGTCCCTCAAAGATGGATGTCAAAAGGACGGCTAACAGATGTGTGGATTAGACTAGGCTTGTTGCAAGCTATTGAATGTGATTTCCCGTCTAATGAATTTTTAAATTTTCATGTGAAACACATTGCATACAACTCACCTTCATTCTGACCAAAGCTATGGCTGGAATGGTGCTAGAGGCCAGGAGGATAATTCATCTTACAGGACGCTTCATTTCAGAAACGTTTCCACACGTTCTCTGTGATCCTCATTAATCATCCCAGTTATCCCTAACTTTTAACGGAATAAAATACCCAGTTACTGTTTTCTTCCTCAAAGAAGGTTTTTTTCCCTTTTGTGAGCGCTATTGTCGGGTGTTGCTGACCGTGAAGGCAAAGGGAGGAGCCAAGCGGCTGCGCTTCAGAGTTTGGCAGTACGGCCAGTTAGTGCTTGGAACACTGTCACCGTACAGTAGGCTAGTAGCCCACTGAGGGTATGTACACACACCGTTGCCTCCAACGGAAGAACCACTGAGACAAAACCTTCGGTATTCTACGACTATAGAGAGGTAAGTTGCGCATACATATTACATATTATTCAGCCAAAAGCTACTTAGCGTCGTCTAGCACAAATAAAAAAAGGACAGGATATCAAAGCATGTTGAGGAAAATGTTCCTAACGGTTTAGTATCATTTTGCCATTTGGGAGTTTAGGCTAGCCTCTGTGGTGTAGTTTCATCTGCCATGATGGCATTTGTGAAAAAATGAATGAATAGTGTATCGAATAATTCACGCAGGATGTATGTTTTTCATATTTTAATAATGCAGTATAACCATATTTTGGGGGTTAGAAAATATCACCGCTGGAGTCCATGTGTGAAATCTTAGTAAGGAAGTTGTGGAACCACGGGGAAAAGTTCAACATAAGTTTATCCCACATACTTTAAAAGTGTAGGCCTAGAGAAATCCATCTGTTTAATAGGGCTCAGCTGCTACAAACATGTCTGTCATAAAATAGTAATGTCATTGGTAATAGCTGCAAGTGCTGCAAACTCGCATAAAGGCTGTTATAAAGCTGAAATAACCAGTTGACGAGGCATCATAATCACCTTTCAAACATGACAAATACATGAGCATGGGGAATTCTTAGACTCCAGTGGTATATTTTCAGGTAGGTTAATAGTGGTGATTGCATGTGTTTTTTACATTTTATTTTACTTTTCTATTGCACTAAACTATAAGTCTACTCTTTGCCAGATGGTAAAACAGACCAGGCTCAGTGGTAGTCATAACATTCTACATTCTGTATACATTGATCTTTCAAATTATGCTACAGCATCATTTTGGGTTGATAAAGAACACTTTAATACATTCATAAGTTTAAATCTTAAGTAAAAAAATATTGCATGTGGAGATATGGGAGCATCATAATAGGTAGAATATCCTTTTCTGTTGATGATACATAATATGTTTTATTTTCTGTTACATCTCTAACCAAGCAAATGTTGGTAAGCTGACATGCATTTCACAATGTATTCAAGTGCATTTTGCTATAGGGTGGTTGTTATATCCAGAAAAATCTATGTCAAAACAATTTTACCATGTTATATTCACAATTGTCTGCCATGTTATATTCACAATTGTCTCTTTCATAATCACGTTGTCCAGGTTTTGATCATAAATGCATGTTATTTGATATAAATCACAGGCAATTACCACAGATCTATTATTGTCTATCGTATGTTGGCAAAGAGATATGTGTGTGGTGTTGGATCAGAGTCACCATTTAAAATGTGAAGCAGTATAGCCATAGGCAAAGTCTTATGGTTTTTTTTCTGTACATCCCAGACAAATTTGTTGATCATAGCACAGGATAGTGTTTGTAATAGGCCAAATGAATCCAGGCTTTAAACACGTGTCACAGGGTGTTATTTTCCCTCCCTTGTTGGTCTGGTAATGATGGGGTATTTCTGGCCCGGCGGTAAACAAAAATAGTAACGGTTCTCAGGGACCAGCGTCTTTTTAGCACCACATGGTCAGGAAATAGAGGCGGCTCTGTGTGTATTTTTATTGAATCGCTATTTTTGGGGCCTTCCCATCCCAAGTGAAATTTTTCTGGTCAATTATATTGCATTAGGGTTAAGCGGGGAGGGTGGCGTTTGAGGATTTCTTCTGCTTTGATCGGCTTTTGTGATGTTAAGACCTCCATGTTTTGCTACTGACTATATAAATCACAGCCTTTTAAGACTGATTTGTGAAGCAGCATAGGGTAATTGAATCAAAGATGTCTATTCCATGACAGCTTGTATGACTTAGTGCTGGTGGATAGATCATTCCTATCTATTGAACATCTATTTTTATTGTGTATGGTTAAAATGAAGGCTGAAGGTTCTACATTCCTGGGCTCTACAGTATTTCCTGACTCCTGGTAATCTGTCTGTAACTATTCCTTTTCAACTATGACATTGTGTAAGTCTGCATTTCCTGATTTTGGTGTGATTTGAAGTAAACTCTTACAAATATATGAGAGTTTGTCTGCACACATCCATGGAAGATATAAATCCGTTGTTATTTCCATTGGGTCTTGGTGCAAACAGATTACCTACATGTCCATTTTAAACTGAAACCCTTCTCTGTCACATTCTTCTCCCTCTCCCCACAGGCCATTTGTCCAAGCAGTTTGGAAGCTGAAGCGGCGGGTGAACTGACCACTCTGTAGTTTGGGCTTCTGCTGGTCCGAGGAGGAGTCCGGTCAGGGAGAGCGCTGTGTTTTTATCGTGTGGTAAGACCTTTTTTCCATCGCCATGTCAGCAACGGCCCTGGATGACCCAAACTCTTTCCCCCTGTGGGGTCCCTGGCCTGAATGGGAATATTCAGGAAAGTTCCAGTTCCTTTGATCTACATGGCTGCAGATATTTCCAGGTCTCACGTTTAAACAGTGCCACTTTTAAGGCCTGCAGTTAGTTGTTCAGAACCTCCTGCCATTTTAGTGTCTGACGCTCCCCCATGAAATATACTCTTTGATCCAGCTAAAATACCCACTTGTTTCGCATGGAACATTTGTTGTTCGGTGGCAGTGTGTTATTCATTCGAGTCAAGCTTGTGGCTGCACACATTACATTGCATAACCTTGTCTGCGATTTTCGTTGTAAAAAAAAAAAAAAAGCCAAACCATAGTTTGTGATGCTGAACAACATCACAAGCTCTGCTGGTGTGGGTGAGCCATGGCTTACTTCCATGTCTGAAGCCGCGCATACCATATGGATCCATGCGTTCTATTTAAACTCGGGGCCATGTTAGCACACTATGATTTGCGCGTGTTTTCATTTTCTGTGGCTTTTGGAGAAGGTCCTAATCCGCTGAAATTCAAACATGGTCCTGTGGGGTCGCCCGGCAATTTGCAGGCGGCCGCTCCAAAACCAGAAACCTCTGGCTGCCTTCTGTCTGACCACCCGTCCACACGTTTGATGCTAAATAGGTTTCCCAGGTCTCGAAAAAGTCGCTGGGCAAATAAAGAAATCAAATAAAATTGTTTCCAAATATTAGCCCCTCAACTTATTTCCTGCAGGCTCATGAAACTGTCTTTGTCAAAAAGTAAATAGGTGTTTGGCAGAAGGCTGCCAAATAAAACTGTGATTTGAGGCGACGCGGGCAAACTTAATTAGACTGACTGTTAATGCTCAGCCATGTCGTCCAAACCTGAGAGCTTTGCATTGGCACCCACCCGCCTGGCACCAGCCTGTGCAATGTGTGCACACTCTAGTAAAACTGAGTATCTCCACTTGGGCAAAGTATAAACAGTATTTAAGGGCCACTGGACTCAGGGTTTAGATGCCAGTGAGTGAGATGGTCTGATTTTCTGCTTAGGTGACTCAAAAGACACCTGTTCAATGGGCAGGTTCTCGTTTCATAGGTTCTGAGGGAATCCGTGAAGTGAACAGCAAAGGCTTGCTAGGGAAGGGCAGCCGAGTAAAGATTTAGCAGATGTGGGATCAGATCACTGTTGCCTTTCCTCTCAGTGTCAGTGTTAAGAGTCTGGGAAAGGAAATACCAGGTGCGTATTTGTCTTCCTCTTTTTCGCTTTAGCTCACTCGCTCTTTTGCCCTCCTCACTTACCTTGGCCCCATCACCCCTACGCATCACCAAGGGTCAGGAAGGGGATCCTGCACCAATCACTGCTGCCTAAACCTTAAGCTAATCCTCTTTCCCACAACAATCCTCTTCTCTATCTGTTAAGGGTCTTTGCTGCTTACTATGATGACCTTGTAGGAGCAACATTGTAGGGTCAAGTAGAGACTGCTTGTCGAGAGTTTCAAATGTCCTCCTTGGAAGAAATCAACAATAGCATTAATGATTGATCAACCCTTTGTAGTTGTGAAATCCGTATTGTTTTCACATAATCTTCAGTATCTCATCCAATTCAATTTCTCACATGAAACAAATTCAGTCTGTATGGACATTTTAAAAGTTATTACAGCATCAAATATTGGAACGTGCTTGTTTCACTGAAAGCCAAAGATTTGAGTAAAGTAAGAGTAGAAAGTGGATCTCTTCGCTGTGGCGTGTTGCTTCACCTCTCCTCACTTATCCCAGATTGGATTGGGATCTGCCAACTGGGATGGACGGTCTGCACAGTAAGCCGCATTCAGTGTTGTGTTTGTGTAGCCACTCACTGGCAATCCAAACTTTGGCGCACGAGGCATTAACCCTCTGAGGACACAGCTTTGTTTGTAGAGGGATACGTTGCTTCTGCCGGCGGGGAAAAAAGGAACACTACGCACCTGACTGTTCCGATTTATCTGGGAGCCGCCCTGATGTTCAGCATTCAATCACTGATCCGCTCTTAATGAAGGCACCTGCTGCGTGCGGTAAAGGCACACCATTTGCAGCATGCTGCATTGTTGACACACGGCTTGGTGGGTGAAGGCACGGGATTTAATCTCCCGTCTCCCATCAGCATGATACCACAGGAGCCAGAAGCTGGCTCATCTTTCACCACCTCTCTTAGCCAGCACTGTTTTTTTATATATATATATATAAATTACCTCTTCTTATTGTGAAATTAATGTTTATTCCTTTGAGATAAATAATATCAAACCATTTAATATTGTATTGTAAAATAGTTTTCCCTGCTTGACTGTTAATGGCTCCCATAAAAAGCAGGAAGAGATCTGCTCTTATTTTATTTAATCTCATTTATATCTCTGTGCAGTGACATTTTGAGATACATTTTCAACTTTTCTTATCCATTTACCCTACTGCAAAGTGAACTAACATAAACGTGATTTCTAGTAGGTTTACTCTGTCAGTCCCTATTAGAGAAATATGTACATTGAATGTTTTTGCAGGGTCACAGTATTTCTGTATGTATGTGTCAGAGGAAATATGTATCATGATACAGTGGCCCTCTGTGTGAGCAGCTTGATTTAAATGCAGACGCAGAAGCCGAGGTCAAGGACTGGCCCCAGAAAACCCCAAACCCTTGCTTCTTAGGATGAGGTCTTCATCTTCAGTTAAAGGATCTTCAGGGACTTAAAAGGGAAGCCATTGCTTTGCTGAAAGGGCAGAATTTTCAAAAAGAGAAGAGAGAGAGGGGGGGAAAACAAATCTGAAGAATACATTATAATTTAATTTACCAGATCAAAAGATTGCACCGTCTCTATAAAAAAATTCCTTGCAGCATTATTCTTCTGATCTGATAATATGTCTGCTTTGATACTGTACGAGTCAGCGTGCAAGGAGTTCAAGTGTTTCGAGTCTTTCATTTCTGAGTTTTTTGTCCCCCAGTGGAGCAGTGTTAATTCTGAAGAAAGGCATTATTTCAGAGGTATAGCAAAGCTGAATGTGACAGGAAAGTAGTGAGATTTATATCATTGAGACTGAGGAGTGGGAGGTTCCGCTGCCCCCATACCCTTGCTTTGGAGTACACTTGAAATACTGTACCACAGGAACTTGTTCTGATGAGCCAGTCTCTGATCATAATCAGAGTTGCTCGCTATTTGTCCGATAAGGCCAGCTCATTTTATTAACGTTCCCTGGAACTGCTCAATGACGCTCTCTCCTTTCTGTTCCTCTCTTCCTCTCTCTCTCCCTCCCTCTCTCTGTCTTTCTCTGTCTCTGCCTCTGTCTCTCTCTCACACTCACTCTCTCACTTTCGCCTCTCTTCCCCCTACACTCTTCCCAGGAATGGCTGCTTGTCTGTAGTTCATTACATATGCTCCGGGGTTATGGGGTAATTGAGGTCTCTGACTCAGAGGCTTCGGGAGGAGACTCCTCGGCAGTCGGGTCTCGCACGTCACTGCACGGGCAAAAAAAAATGCAGTGATGAGGTTATGTCCCCAACCCCCTCACACACACACACACACAGACACCCCAGTGACTTACATTCAGTTCAACATCATATTCCATAATTTGCAGTAAGTGACGTGTTCTGTGCTACATTTGTTTTTCTTCTGGATAAAACATTTTGATGTTGTTATCTTGTATTTGGATTTAAGATGGCTATAGGATAAAAAGAGCAGAAAACTAGGAATGTCATTGTGTGAAGTGGCATGTTGGGATTATTGAAAGGGCACTGATGTTTAATGAAAAGTGCACTCCACCAAATATGTTGGTAAGTGCAGTATACAGTTATACTTACAGTGCATGTCTTGCACTTTCGTGAAAAATGACTGAGAGCTGATCATTTAGAGAGCCTTAAAAAAGAAACAATATTGAAATGACCTCACATAGGGGTAAACTGATTAAAGAAGAGCACAAGGTTTATGCTCACACACACAGGGCAGATGAACGTTTGTGCATGGAAACATGGGGACAGTGGTCAGACTTTTAAGACTTGGTGAAGATTTAATTGATTTTCTCTTCAGTGGTTTTGCCTTTTAGGTCACGTCCCGTTAACAGCTCTCACAGACACATTGTGAAATCATTAGCTCATTTATCCATTGAAAAACACTTGTTAAAACCGTCTTTTTAACGCTGAATGAAGCGACAGCTATGGTGTAATACAGCCACACTGTCATTGTTTTAACTGAGTAGTCTTTAGTATTCCCTGTGTATTTCGAGAGCAGTTCTTGTCTGTTTTTGTAAACAGGCCATTTGTTAATCTGAAAGCTTTAGTCGATGCGACCTCTTCACTTTATGCTGTCTCAGTCTTTTATGTGGTAAAGTGGGAGTGATTTTTTCATTCAGACATCTTTCAGTTGTCTGCGGATATTTCTAATAGAATAGTTTAATATGTATGAATTTGATATTAATCTGTAAGTGTAATGGTCACCAGTAAAATTGTGAAGTCTTTAAAGAAATAGATTGCTCTGCCAATTTTGTTAAAAACCCAAATGGTGCATTAAGGGAAAAAGGGAGGCGGTAGCTACCTCCAGGAGATGTTGTTTGCACAGTATGGTGGCCTTGATACCCCCGCACCTCCCACTCCCCAGGGACGCTCCGGCAGTCTTCTCCTGCCTGTTTACCGTCTATATGTTGTGATCTGAGCTCGTATCGGGTGGAGGGAAGAGGCTGCGCCGGGGAGAGTGGTTGCTGGAAGCCCACGGGTCGGCTCATTTTCACACTGTCCGCCTGATTATCTCCCCGACGCCGGTCCCTTCTGCTCGGCTGTTGACAGTCAGTCACCAGGGCCCTGGTCAGACAACCTGCCAGTGATGCCGGCAAACAGCGAGAGTTCAGTCCATTACACAGACTTGCACTCTCTCTCTCTCTCTCTCTCTCTGGTGCAGAGTAGTTTAACAGATGCCCTTGACGAAAAAGTGTGTAGGCCTATTTGGTGTGCATGAAATCCCCTGTGAGATGATTTTATGCTTTTAGTGAACGAATGCAAAGCATTGACTTTTCTCACTATTTCTCAGAGTAAATGTCAAGCCAAAGTGTAACATAAAGCAGCGCTCCCACACCGGAGTGTGACTTGCGTGATTCATATGGAATAACTATTGAAATTGCGTGCTATAAATCATCATCTCACAACATGGTGTCAAGTTAATGACAAGTCAATACTACCAGTTCTGCACAGTGACCTTTGGTAATGTCTTTTTTTAATATGTTACATGAGACAGTAATATTATTTCCATCTTCAAAACAGCATGTTCAGACCTCAGTTCTTCTTCTCAGGTGTCTACGTGGAAATAGCTCAGACTAAATGCCATTCCAAAAGCTGCTGTCTTTAGTGATGGCAGCTCGTGCCAACATACCGCTAACACAATTTAGAATGTTTGAAACACCTTTTTAGGAGCTCACCTTGTCTCCTTTCTGTCTGCCTGTCTGTCTCTCTCTTCTTCTTCTCTCTCTCTCTCTCTCTCTCTCTCTCTCTCTCTCACACACACACTCACACACACAGACACATACACGCTGTCTCTCACACACACATTCACAGGTGACAGTCCTTATTAATGACAGCTCATTAGTCGCCATGGTAACAGCGAGCAGAAGACGGACAGCGTGAAAGTGAGGGTTGGCTGTTGTTCGTCAGGGATCAGCTGCTTGCCGTCTTGACACAGGGAGAGAGAGAGAGAGAGAGAGAGAGAGAGAGAAAGAGAGAGAGAGCAAACGAGAGAGCCCAGGTCTCTTGCGGGTGCAGAGGGGACCAGAGCCTTGCGGTCACCTTAGTTGACTCTGACACATGGTGCTAAGCAGCTTCAGCGCTGTGGCCACTGCTGCCTGATAGGTCACCCTGTAACACTGTGCACACAGCACAGCTAATCAAGCATCAGTAAACCACTACAAACAACGATAAATCAAGCTTAGATGTTCATGATAACTTTGCAGGCAGTGACAGTGGCGATAATGGTGCCAATAAATCTGTATTGTTTTTTTTTTTTTTTTGTTCACTTTGTAGTTCGCTTTCTCACATCTAGTGTTTTAGATCTTTTTTTGAAAAAGTAAAAGCTCCCGTCCCGCCCTACAACTGAAGCCTGTGTGGGGGAGACATGATAACGGCTGGTTAGAGTGTTGTCCACAGGATGGTGGACACAAAGCCCAGCAACCCCACTTGTTTAGTCTTAAAAGCAACAGGCAGGAAAATAACAAGGGGCTGATGTGAAACGGAAGTGTGACTCCCAGCAGCTCTTCATCACAGACTGGAGGCCCTGAAAAACAGGAAGGGGAGGCCCCGGGGCTCGCCCGCCCGCCCGCCCCTCTGTGGTAGGACGCAGTGGCCAGAGACAGGAAACAGAGACTCGCATGGATGTGCCCAGATTCCAGGCTCTTTCCAATTGCACTACCGCCAAGCAGCAACACAGGGAGTTGGTCAAGTGAATCGCTCTAGGCATCATAACACATGCACGGACAAACACATATATTATATGTATGTATAATCTAATATGTCAGAAGACTTTACTTGCCAGGTAACATTCATTGTTCTCAGTGTTGGGAAGGTTACTTTAGAAATGTAATTCGTTACAGTTACAAGTTACCCTGTTTAAAATGTAATAGTAGTGTAACTTTTTGAATTACTTTATCTGAGTAACGTAACTTATTACTTTTCGATTACTTTTTGATTACTTTTCAAATGTTTTCATGATTTTGTCCTCGTAAACATTTTTAGTGGCAGTGTTGACCTTAAAAAAACACTGAACACTATTGAGCCTTTCAATACATGAATATGAATTAGCATCACATCATTTATATATATATATAATATAATAATAAACCCCACAAGGTCAGACTTCAAGCCCCATTTTACTGTAAAATCAATCTGAGTTGTCAAACAGATAACAGGTCACAGTCTTTTTTCTTTCTTTCTTTTTTTAAAGCATAACACAGACATTGCTGGTAGTATGTTGTTAGCAACTGAAATTCAGACCCAGAACCCAAAGGCATGTACTAGCAGACGTGGTGGCGCTGTAGAAGTGATACACTTTAACAGAAAGCCTCGCATCCAACTGTGGAGGGATGTTTTGTAGGCTACGGTAGCCTATAAGAAAAGCACACGAAACAGTTTTTTTTAAAAATATAGGCTGTTTTAGCAAGGTTTTGCTGACAATATTAAGATGTAATTCAAATTGTAATTTTGAAAAAAATCAAAAGTACCTGTAATTGAATTACACATTTTTCTCCAGTAACTGTAATGTATTACTGTTACATTTATTTTGTAATTAAATTACGTAACTGAATTACATGTATTGCGTTACTCCCCAACACTGATTGTTCTGTACTTTCACAATGGCTTTTTCAGCTGTCGTGTAAAAAAAATCTGCATTGCCTTTCTGGGCTGACATCACTCCCTTTCATCGCATGTAAACTCAAGATATTTCCACACAGTGTGGAGATGTCTTGTTGATTAAATTAACATCAAGTGTGACAATGAGTCACCCTTTTTTTAATTGTCCAAAAGGCATGGAAACTGTGTAAGGCACTGCTTTTCCCATCAGAATTCAAAGAGTGTTTTTACTAGTCAAAGAGAGTGAGTGGGCGAGGTAGCTCCCATCTTGCCTTTTTTGGTATGGAGAAAGCCTGGGACGTGTATGGTTATGTCAGGGTTTAGAAGATTGCATCCTGAACTTTGCCAGCCACACTCATTCACTTTGTGCTAAATGAGTGGCCTGAAGGCAGAAGCAACTAGCTCAGAGCGAGCTGTTCGAACCAAAAAAACTAGGATGATGAGGAACACGGCTTTGCCCTAAAGGCTCCTGTATGAGTATGTTGGGAAATGTATGATCCTGCAGGCAACAGAAAACAATGCTTACTTGTGGCCCCCTACATCTTGAAGTGCATTATTTTCTCCTAGTCACACTTTGAGAAGTCCATTATATGCTCATACCATGGTTGCAACACTTGCGCTATGTTAATTTTTGCATATAATTTTAGTGTTCTGAACACTAAATTATGCTTAATTTTAGAAACTTTAAGAGTCTTTTTCTGAAAACACAGGACAAACCGCCATTACTAGTGCTAAATGGATGGTAGCTTTGCCAAAGGCCAATTGTTAGCTTCATACCTCTTGAGACCAAGCTGGCATATCCCAGCATTTTTTTAGCCCTAGGTTTGTTGAGTCATTGTGGTTGAACTTCTTAGCTTGAATATAGGGTGACTATACTGAAAGCTATTTCATGTTGCTACCATCCCCATCAATCCTCTTATTTAGCCTTTAACTCAGACCCAAGGCCATTATTTTAACTTTACGACTGACTTTGGGAGTTGATATAGTTTTAAAAAAATATTATAGAATCATTAGAAGACAACATGCGGTCTCTGTGCCAGTTATGAACTTTGACTTATCATCCACACAGCACAACAAGTCTATACACGCAACAACGTTACAGTGGCACTTGCACCCTGGATTGGCCATGTTTCGTTCTGTTAAACTGGGCTGCTTGCCGAGTTTGGCTGTTGTGCAAGTGCACACGGGGGAAAGTTAGGGTTAAGGTTAGTAATTTTAGTTACATAGTAGTGTTCTATGGAAATTGGCTACGGGTAGTTCATCTTGACGAAGCAGTTCAACTGGGCAGAACACCAGGGATTCTGAGAGTCCCCCTTTGCATCCAGTGACAGGGTGGTGGGTCCAGCTGTGTAGCCACCACCCTCAGGAAGTGATGATACTAGCAGGGCAGTGGACTTAAGCTCTCCAAAATGGGCAGCGTTGATGTGGCAACAAGGGTGCAAAGGATCTCCTGGTCGACATTGGCCAGCCTGTGATGTGGAATGCCACGTTAAGGTGCCAAGGGATATCCTGGCTCTGGGCACATCCACCTCTCTGCCCCCACCTGTATGATAGGCCAGCCTAAAGATGTATGGGTCCTTGATGGTGACTAGCTAAGGGCTTTACCAGCAACTGTCACCTGTAGCAGCTGCTTTTCTTGCATCTGTTCCTGTCTTCCCATAACTGTTGCTGTGCAGAGTGCAGGGGTACCAGGGAGATGGAAATGGCAAACCTCATATCTGCTGAGTGTTGGCAGACAGTGTCATACAGTTTACCATTTGAGGAAAGCCTATACATGCTACGTGGTCTAACTTTGACTTTAAAACAACATTAAGGGGACAC
Source organism: Setipinna tenuifilis (assembly GCA_030347295.1). NCBI lineage: Eukaryota > Metazoa > Chordata > Actinopteri > Clupeiformes > Engraulidae > Setipinna > Setipinna tenuifilis. The sequence continues at coordinate 20,066,218 of CM059280.1, read as the reverse complement.
AGATATGCTAACCATCAATACTTACACTTTACAGCATTACACACTGGTGGAGAATGTTAGCAGGAATGCACACTAATAGGTGACATGCAAGAGGAAACAATCAGCATTCAAGCATAGACCATTAACACATCGTTAGAGCACAGCCTCTTAGTCACCGCATGCTGGGAACGACAGTCTACATAGACGCAATCTTCACCAGCACCTTGTATCTTACAATATAAAGGAAAGTCGAACTAAAAGCAGTGTGATATTTTCAACGTTCCAGCCGAATAAGCTGTTAAAAGCATATCATTATGAATTTTGCAATGTGAAGATTAAGTGTGAAGAGCCTAGCTAGTTTTCTTTTTGTGTCAAGAGGCATGTTTGGATGGGACAGTGGAATGCTTTCAGGTACTCAGCATCTGTGTTTTTTTATTAAATAATGTATGTGTCCTTAATTACACCGCATTTGTTCCTACTGTCATATTTAGCAGCAAGTAGACACAGTTTTAATTCTACCTTGGTATTCATACAGAACCAGAAGTTATACTTTCTCCAAAAACCATCATGACTATTGCCACACTGGATAATCCTCAGCTCTTAACCACCGTACATGCAAACACACACAAACACTTACTGGTATGTGCCTGTACAGACCTATTGCTCCTGTGTACATCAGTGTTCTGATGGGATTAGGCAGGCTGGATGAGGCAATAAACGTTCCTGAACATTGCTACCTGAACTAGGCTGGCAAGGACTGAGGGGATAATAAATTAACAATACCTTTTAGCTTCTCTAAGACCACTGCAAATTGCTGCCTCTTGAGCCTTACTGCTTAAATTATTATTTGTCTACATACCCCAGAATCAGAATAACCTTTATTGGCCAAGTTTGAGTACACAAGTTAGGAATTTGACTTTGGTTGTCTTTGCTGTCATACTACAGACATTTGGAGTTCAAGTAAAAAATACACTTAAGAGTAGAAGGTATTTTGTTTATAATTCTAACATGTCTTCCTCTTTTTGTTGTTACAGGTTTCTTTGTCGGTGAAGGGGCTCTGGAAAAGGGGTAGTGTTGTACCATGTGCTGAAGTCCTAAGGATCCATACGATTTTTTTTTCTTCTGGCATTTTTTTTGGGAGTGTGAGTGAAAAACAGAAGAAGTGGAAAATGGGGCGAAAGAAGATCCAGATCACGCGAATCATGGACGAGCGAAACAGACACGTAGGTGACACTTTCTTATTCCTGTCTCCCTTACAGCAGGTGTATGCACTCCTGTCACAACAGTGCTTACTACAACCGTCTTCACATCGAAATCAGGCTCAGGCTCAGGCACAAAACAGGCTATGATGGTGGTAAAGACTAAAGTGTACGAAAAGGATAACATGTCCTCGTTGTGGCAAGGAGAGAAGGAATTCTTGGAGTGGTTTTACTCAGCTCTGCCTTTCAAGAAACAAAACCGTCTCGTAAAAAAGTTAACCTCCCCCCTCCGGAGGTTTCTGCGCCAAACACTTAAACGCGGCACATGCGCCGCGCTTCCATGGCAGCGCCGACATGCAACGCCTCTAATTAGAGGCCGTCAGATTGGCGAGCCATCCAAACACTGAGCAGTTTTTGATGAGCTGGGCTCGCAGACCTCGGGGCTCCGTGTGGGGAGCGATGTCGGGACTGCTGCCCCACAAGGCAAGGTGTCGGACACTGGAGAGCTTGTCCGAGGCCCAGGCCCTCGCGGGGCCCGCCGTCCCTGTGGTTGCAGCTGGTCGGTAGTAATTAGGAGGGCAGCGGCTGCCCAACATCCCAGCAGCACCCTCTCATTAGCAGGGCGGGTCAGCGGGACACACTGCGCCCTTCTCTCGCTGGCTGCCATCACTCAGACCAACCGCAGAGGCGGCTGGAATTCACCCCGTCTGCTCCGCAGCCGCTAAATATAAATGCGCAGGGAGAAGCGCTGCAACAAATCCTATCTTGTCTGGAGGAATCCTTGTCTGTGTTGTCTGTGTGTGTGTGTGTCTGTGCATCTATGTGTGCTGGATTTGGATGTGGTGTGGTGTGTGTGTGGGTGTTTTTTTATTATTATTTATTTAAAAAATATTTTTTGATATTTTATTGGTTTGTTTATGTTAGGGATTTGCCTTATTATTAGCGTGCCCTAAGGTAATTATAGCTTTGGTTTATATTGTAAACAAAATAGTTCGTCGCCCTCATTGCATATTTCTCCGTTAAGCATAATCGTATTCAGCACAGCAGCCTAGGTACAATGCGGCCGTTGACAGCACGCATCCACTATGGATGTTGTTTGCATGCTATCACACCAGAGCGCGAGTGATAGAGAGGTTTGCCTCTTGATGATAAAGGCTGCTTGTTTGGTAAGTAGTGTTTGCTTTAGAGAGAATCACAAACGTGGCAGCCTCTCCCATGGGTTCGCCTGCGAAGCCCAGGGGAATAATCATTAGCATACACGTCCCATTACCATGAGAAATGTATTCATCTGGGGGACCGTGGCCGCTCCATATTCATGACGTTAGGGAACGCAGAGTGGCGTAAGTGGGCTAATGAAATACTGATGTATATTATTCTAAACAAGCATTTGACTGGGTTAGAGAAATATAACACCTCCGATAGAAAAATGCCCCTTTGGCCTACATTGCTACCACAGAACGACGGTGACAACTATACAATTGATTTGTTTTGGTGTGGATATTATTCTATGGAATCCGCAGTGTCGTACCAGTTGTCATATATGTTATGTATTGTGCCTTTCCAGCACCACTTCAGGTGTAAACACAAAGACATGCGCATACACACACACACACACACACCACACACACACACAAACACATACACAAACACTCTAGTTGAAGATTTTTTGAAGCATAGCTTGTTCTGCTATACATTCCATTATATCAGACTCTTTCATCTCTGTGTCTTCTGCCTTCCCCTGGGTTATCACTGCATGTTAATGCAGTCAGCCGCTCGTATTTCCCTGATAACTGTGGTTCAAATAGTGGGCAGTAAGCTGTGGGATGTAGGTGTATTACTCATAGAAGTAAAGCCCTGCTTTGGTATCTCTAAAGCACATTCATCAACTGTTTTTATGCCTGAAGCCCCGTTTACAGATTTCATAAATGTGGCCTTAAGCACTTTGAACATCCATTCATTTTCATTGTCCAAGATTTGCTCCAGCTTGTGAAAGGGGATGCCACAGTGAGTGAATGTGAGTGCCCTGTGACCTACATACGGCCCAAGCTCGGCCATTGTGCTCCATGTACCCCTGCCAGTGAGCCTGTGCAGAGCTTCTGTGCTTTCTGTCCAGCTAACCAACCACCCTCAAACACCCCACAACCGCCCCCACCACCCCCACCCCCAACCGATCAGTGCTCCAGTTGAACAGAGCCGATAGCACACAGCCTCCCTGCAATTAGACCCCCGGCAGCACATTCAAAGGCAGTGCGCCTGGGAGGAATGTCACATTCACACACTACACAAGGTTGTCCCTAGATAGCTATGAGGAAAGGCAGTGCAAAAAATACGTCTTGATTAGAAGATTGATCTCTGTCGGTGGAATGTTTCTCACGGTGCATGAACTTCAAGTGCACTTTTGTGAAACAGTTACAGAAAGTGATGACAGATGTAGAAGGAACTGCTTTTGATATAAATGTTGATTTTTGTTTGAATTTGCCCATAATGTTTCTGTGGGAAATTTATGCCTGTGAATGCACTACTGACTTTATATACACAAGCAGATTATTTACTCGTGTATTTTTCCCCCACCCCCCCCACCCCATAGGTCACATTCACGAAGAGGAAGTTTGGCCTGATGAAGAAGGCTTACGAGCTGAGTGTCCTGTGTGACTGTGAGATAGCGTTGATCATTTTCAACAGCGCAAACAAGCTCTTCCAGTACGCCAGCACCGACATGGACAAAGTGCTACTCAAGTACACCGAGTACAACGAACCTCACGAGAGCAGAACCAACTCTGACATTGTGGAGGTGAGTGGCATTGTAAAACCTAAAGCGAGGTCTGCCATGACTTGCCCTACATTGTGGACAACACAACTATCTAAATTACTGCCCAATTACAATAAATGTAACTGACAAATTCCAATATTGAGAATGAAGAAAACCACAGCCAGAGATAAAGACTTAATTAATGACAGCTAGCCTGCACTGATATTGCAGCAGCCTATTGATGTCTACTGCCTACAAGGCAGAAATGCATATGGTTATGATTGTTTGGTATTTAATGTCTTTTTAAAATGGCTATTGTCACTAAAAGGTGGTAAAGCTGCATGTTTATATCTTTAAATGAATAAATGTAATTTTCCACCTAGTGCCACTTTGAAGGTAAGTGGGGGGATTCCTTAGCACAGTCACATTTCTTCAGTTTTATTCCAACACATGCAACTTCAAAGTCAAAACACACTCATGTGACTCACAAATTGTGCTCATTGCTATCGCTTTGATGAACATTAATTTGCATAATCTAATAACACTTGTGAACACTTGAAAATGTGTGAGTTATGTTATCAAGTTTAGATAACATTCCACATTCACATGCCATCAGTAGATTTTTTGCCCATTGAAGTCTAAATATATATATATATACTCTCTTAATTTATGTCTGTGTAGTTACCCAAAACGTGGTATAAGACGACAGTGTGTTTCATATTGACCGCATCTTTCCCAAGCTGTTGCGATGTGAGAACCCTGCCTGTCTGTAATGTTTGCGCGTCACACAAACGCTCACATTGAGATGTGAATTCACCAGCTGTGGCAAGCTAAAAATATTCTGCATCTGTAAGCGGGTGAGAAAATGATAAGGGCCAGGATGATTTCCTTGCAACTTTCATATCAGGCGTCATCTCGATGCTTTGCTCACTTGTATCAAGCTAATCTGCATCTCATTTACACTTCTGTTCTTCTGAAGTGGGCACATTATGGCAAACTCACAGAACGACAATTACAAGACGCGCATTTGCGAGTCCCAGGCTATCGGGCTAAAGAGACAGACAGAGCCGCAAACAAAAAGATCTTTTTCCACTTCTTCCCAGACACAGACACACTGCTGGGAGATCGACTTCGCCGTATAGTCGTCGCCGCCTCTGTCCTCGAACGTGGCCGAGAAGGACATCTGTCTTGTGTGTAATTGAATCAGACATGAATAGCACTGTCAATAGCCATTAATAGATTGAAATAATAAAGACTGGCCCATTAGCGTCTGGGAATGCTGTCAGGGGCTGTGCTGATGGTGGTGGTCAGCTCCCCCCCGCCTAGTCGATCGCTGCCCCCCTCTCTGCCTATCATGAGCAGACCCTTGCCTCGTAAAGAGCCCCCACTAATCACCCCATCAGCGCACAGGCATGTCTTTGCCACGCCACCCATCTCGACCTTCACATGCATTATGACATTTGCTATTTACAAACCGCCATGACATGGGTGCCTATTTAGTCCATGACCGTGTGCCCAAGATAGTGCTGAAGATAAGCCATTTGTGCCAATATTCTTTCTACTAAATGTTTCTGAGATTTTGTTGCTATTTATATAAAAACACACATGACATGACAAACCTATGAATAATCTAAAGATGTGTTACATTATTTTCCATGTCTTGTAGCTATGATCAGAAACAGAGCATGTATAGTAGCCCTAACATTGGTATCTCAAACTGTCATATCACAGCTACAAATTTTTGATATTTTAAGCTACCATATGGTAAGCAAACATGACGTGCCACCTCTTTTGGTTTGTCACAGCCATTTTAAAGCAAGTACACTACAAAAAAAAATATATACACATAGGAAACAATAAGCAAGGAAGGGGACATGAAGTATCCTGAGGGTGTCCTCAGTTTGAGACCGACCTCAGTCAGGACTGTTGGACAGATTAAAGAGAGGCAGCGTTCTGGCCCGGCGGAGGACTGGAGACACGTTTCTGTCCGCCTCTCCCAGGGCCCATTTGGTGAGGTCTCACCAAGCCCTCACTCGCTGGCACCCAGCGCCCTGCCCTCCTGATCTGATCCGAATCCTCAATAGCGCTGATAAATATTTCATGCAGTTGTGAGAATGAGAGTGAGATCACGTTTCATGAGCCCAGAAAGTCAATGTCTGGCCACTTGTCTGGGGTCAAAGAAAAGTAGCTCACAAAGTCATTCAGCTTTGCTTATCTGGATCCGGTTGGAGTTATTCAGTGGAATGTTTTGTTTCTTTCATGACAAAAAAAAACAATGCAAGCATGATGAAAAACAAGAATTGCAATTACGCCTTAAACTGTAAAGAGTTTAATTGATTGTTTATAATGGATGTGGTAAAAATGTAATGTGTTAATGGGGAGGGGGGGGGGGTGGTGACAGTGCCAATGTCATTTATGTATCTGAAACAAAAACACCTCTCTCCAGACATTTTTTTTTCTTTACAACATGTTGTGTTTAATTGCTTGTCCGACGCACCCTCAAATTTACCTTGTACTGTCATTGTTGCATATGGCAAGAGCCACTGTCCATATGCTTCAAGATAGATAAGTCAATTACGTAACAGCAAGTAGGTCAAGGTCCTTGTCTCTCAAGGTCGAACACCCCTCCTCAGCCAGTACAGGTCAGTGGTGTTGGGAAGGGGGCCAGCAGTGAAGGAAGGGTCATGCTGACCATGTGCCATATGTCCAGATAAGTCCCTTTACCAGAGACTGAAGTCGGGTGTTTTATAATGCCATACCAGTGCAAGTCATTGCATTGACAATGACAAAACCCACTCCACTGAGGAAATTATGTGAGACTGTGGGGTGTTTTTTTTGTTTTGTCAAGGTAATAATGAAAGTGAAATATGTGTATTGTGTTTGAACATTTGGAAATAAGTATGTTTGTAGCCATTGTCGGGATTCAGATGTTCTCAGTGAGCTGTCAGGTACCGACAGCTGCTGCAGCTCTGCACAGACAGAGAAAGGGTGGGGGGGTTGGGGAGGGTTGGAGGGGGTGGGGTGGAGGGGGGGGAGAAGAGTGAAAGATATGCTCATTAATACAATGCCTACATGCTTTGGACAGCTCAAATGTCACCGCTCTATGCCACCGCTTCAGATAGCTTCCTGGAACAAAAGCGTACTGACCTAATATGTCCTAATGCTGCTGCGTAATGTTTCACCTGAAAGAGCTTTAATTATTGATCCACCCCCCCTACCCTGCCCCCTGTAAAACATTTGTGCTACTACACACTCAACTGCCAGATAGATCGTCCATGCTGCAGCCAGTCCCATTGCATGCAGGCAGGTGAATTTGCTAAATTCTATTTCAGAAACTAAGGCACAAAGGCCAGGATGACTGTGGCCTCCCCGCAGCCGAGGAGAGCTATGGGCTGAGCCCTGAGCTGGATGACGAGAGTGATGTAATGTGTAAGCGCTTGGGTGTAAGTAACTCCTTCTCATCCTCTTCACTGCCCCCCCTTTTTGTTCATTTTCCCTTTCTTTCTTTTCTTTTTTTCTCTTTCTTTTTGTTATTTTGGTGTCCTACCACAGGCGTTAAACAAGAAAGAGCACCGGGGCTGTGACAGCCCCGACCTGGACGCCTCGTACGTGCTCACCCCCCACACAGAGGAGAAATATAAAAAAATTAATGAGGAGTTTGATAATATGATGAGAAATCACAAAATCGTAAGTAACTGCCGTGATGCTGGCGCCGCTGCTGCTGCTGTTGCTGCTGCTGCTTGATACACTGGCACAAGTCCTGCTGGTTTTTTAAAGTCTTTTAAAATAATGTTTTGTAATTGTTCTCACACTGAGAGGTACATTCCCTGATCGTATTAGGGAGTTGATGGGGGAGGTGTGGGGGCCGTTCCTTTTCTGCATGCGAAATTGGCCATCAGATTTGTTACAGCGCAGTCCAGACACTCATTATAATACGAGCTCCCCAGAGAGAGAGGAAACAGACTGCAGAAATGTCACCTAGTCTGAGTGAGCACGCCTCATATTAAGCCAGCGACATATGGTGGCACTCGTGAAGACAAATAGCACACAGGTTTCTGAGGTCCTCGGCAAACAGGAGGCGTTTCTTTTGGGAGGAGGCCTCTTCCTCGCTAATGTTAGTGTGAGGCCACACTTTGGCACAGGATTGCCGAGTAATTATTGTCTTTGAATTAGGCCACATGTGATTTGTATGGATTGCTTAAAGATAAATTATAAAAAAGTTATTCTTGTGGATTATTCAATTTGCTTACAACTGCAGTAGGTAATAATCTAGAATATGTCTAAATATGCCATTAATTGTTGTTGCTTGCTTATGCTGTATGTTGCCATATATGTCTCCTTTTTGTTTCTTGATTTTACATTTTCATTTGAAGTGATATCGTTCCCATTAATATTTAATATCTTTAATAATAATATTCTTTTGATATTAATGTTTTTCAATTATTTATATGTTTATCTGCTTATGTAAATTAATTAGCCGCTTCTTCTACGTTTTGTGCTGCAGCCTTCTGGTATGCCACAGCAGAACTTCTCCATGCACGTGGCTCTGCCGGTGACCAACCCCAACAGTCTGGCCTACAGTCCAGGTGGCTCCCTGGGCACCTCGGCGGCCACCTCCCTCAGTGACACCAGGATCCTGTCCCCTTCCCATGGTGCCATGCACAGGAACATGACCTCCCCAGGAATGTCTCAAAGACCCCCCAGCACAGGAACCACAGGTCAGCCTAAAGATCACAACATGCACACTTGGTTATTCAGTACTGTTCACCACCATTCATAATTAATATGGCCTCTAAATAGCATTGACATCTCTGTATAGCGTTTATATGTGTGAATTACACTTGTTAGTGCAGCAATGTTGGTCAGTATTTTTTTTTTTTAATTCAAATTCAGGATCCATGATGGGAGGTAATGATATTCCGATGGTGAATGGTGCAATATCGAGCCAAGCAGGTGAGTCAACAGCCACATACCAAATTCTGTGTGTTTGTGTGTGTGTGTGTGTGTGTGTGTGTGTGTGTGTGTGTGTGTGTGTGTGTGTGTGTATTTTTTTTCCTGTGTGAGTCTCACAGGACATTTCATTTTGACAGAGCCAGGTTTTGCGTTGAAGTGTTAACCATGAGCCCCAACTTCCTGTTTATGACACGTTTCCTTCACCCGGCACATGCCTCCCTGCGGGGCCCGGCCGTTCGTTGCCCTTTTAAGGGCCGAGAAAGTCAGCAAAGGTGGCCCAGCAGACCCCTGAAAGCATGCGGATCATGGCAGGCCTCTCGGCCGGTCGCATGTCCACGATGCCTCAGTCGGTCTGCTGTCACAGGCTGCCATGCAGCGAGTGAAACAGCGCGGCAGGTGTGGCTTAGCTGTCTTTCCTGCTCCAGTTTGTTTGGAGAGGTCCGAGATGTTGTTTGCGCTCACATGACGAGCAGTCTGTGCTAAAGCTGCCAGCTGCCATTTGTTTTTAAGCTAAAAAAAATCTGTAACTTTGGTAGTTAGCTGCATTTTTAATTTTAGCAATTTGTTCTGTGTTTTGTATTGTTTTATTTTGATTCTCAGGTTTTCTTCTGCGTGTTTTATTTGGCCAATAACACATGCTGAATTAACCAAATGTCTTCATGTATTCAAGTTCCAACATGTATTTTCATAGTATATTGTATAAACCATATGACCTACTTCACTAAAGCACCGTAGATTATATGCTCAAAAATACATATTCATTAATCAAGGCTATCAAAATTTGTCTCAAAATGAAGCTGTATGTAATTTACTATCACTAAGACAGAGAGAGAGAGCAATGGAAAAATGTTGAGGCATATTTGTGGTCTGTGTGCAGCTTTTGATAGAGCATGGTGGGGCTTCAGTCTTAGAGGGGTTTAAGCTGCAAGATGTCATCCTCGGCACGCCTGTTCTTATTTCATCCAACCCTCCCCACCCCCACCCTCACCCATCACCACCACCCCTCACTTTGTCTGGGTGCTGATTTGGTAATCACAGCACAATCTACATAAGGGACAGTCTGGGCTGACCCGCCGGTGACTGACTGGGGGATTCACACAGACTCTACGCAAGCCAGCAGACCACAGGCTGAAGCAGAGTCTATCGAGGATGACACAGGAGATATCACACAGCCAGACCACAGTCACCCCTTAGTTAAAGACCAGTCACATTATACACAAAGGGAAACAAGTTATGTTAGTTATTTATTTAAGTTTGTTTGGAGTCTTAGTTACAGATTACATATAATACAAATTAATATGGGGTCATAAAGACATTTCCTCATAAATTTACTGCTGATTTCATGGGCTTACAAGACAGATATAACTTGCAGGCAGCGATACTGCCAGTGTTTGTTAGTCAGTTTTCATACGATGTTTCTGAGTTTATGTTTGTTGGCAGAAGCACGCTGTAATTTGGACACGATTGTTTATACAGCTGCTGGTTTCATGATCAGTAGCAATTGGTGTTAATTAAGCCTATCAGTGATGCATGCACAGTACAAATCTCAGTGACCTGGACTTTTCTCTTCTCTCGCAACATTAGTAGGGTGTGTGTGTGTGTGTTTATGTGTGTGTGAATGTGTGTGTGTGTGTGTGTGTGTTGTGGGGCTGGTGTGGGGGGGTAGTCTCTGGATACAGCAACAGCAGTGTTTAGCAGTTCATAATAAAGTTTAAAGTCAGATTTGTCTTGATACTTTCCTTACCGGTCCTTAAATAAAAACACTGCATACTTGATTGTCACACACATATAAATACACTCACAGACGTACTCATACACACATTAAATCATACAGAGGGTAAAAAAGGCTTGAGTCTTGTGTGTGCTCCAGTCTGGTGAGACTTCAAATGTAATGTAAGAGGGCCAGCTGGGTTGTGGGGAGTTAGATTAATGGTCATTCCTCTGGGCTGCTCTGCCAGGCCCCTTATGAAACACTTCACATTTGGATTGTTTCACCTCTCGTCCTGATGGCCTCAGGAAGGATTCTGTGCTGGCAAGCATGCAGTTGACAAATAAACAGACGCGCACGCACGCGGACAGACACACACACACACACACATACACACACGCACACACACATACACACACACACACACACACACACACGCTTCAGTACAAATACAGAAACACGCACACATAGTGAGATACACCGACGCAGCGAAATGACTCTCTGCTTGGCACCTGGCTGCCGATGGTCCCGGGCCCAACTCTGGAGCAGGTGCCAGAGAGAGAGCACGTCTGGCCAGCAGCTGTAGAAATAATGGTGATTACTCTGACCCACATCTGCAGTGCTGTTTTCATGTAGTTCAGCGCACTCCAAACTAGCTATTACCAGTACAGCACAAACTGTGTTTTGTTTGCTAAGGCTGCCCAAAGCCTAATTTAAGCTTAAAATTTACACATAATAAGGATAAAATAATGACTTCAGTTTCAGTGACTGATATCTAGATATAGATATATATATATAGATAGATAGATATTTATTGTTGCTGTTCTGTTTACAATATTTGACAGTAATCTGTAACCATTTTTAGTCATGTAATAATAACCAGGTATAAACTAATTTGTAAACAGTGACAATGATGAATTCAGGACTAATTGCCATTTCCATTTGTCCTGCCCACTGCTTTTGTCAAAATATTGTGTGATTTCCTGTGCTGAGTCGGGAATGCCACAGCCAGCACGTTCTGTTCTTGGCATGATGTCCCGAAGTCGTTTTGCTCTTGGTCGAGATGTTTTTTTGTGTGTGTGTTCTGTTTGCTTTAGGGGGAGCCTTGGCCTCACATACACTGTTTATCCTTGCCCTAACATGCCCCTCTCGCTTTTCCTTGTGCCTCGGCAGTGAATGGCTTTGTGGGCAATACCAGCGGGAACAGCTTGGGGAAAGGGATGCCGGCCAAGTCTCCGTCGCCCCCTGGTGGCAATCTGAATGTCAGCGGCCGTAAACCGGACCTGCGAGTGGTCATTCCCCCCAACGCCAAAGGCATGATGCACCCGCTGGTGAGTGTGTGTCACGTCCGAGTGTGAGGCCATTACCAAAATGCATTAAATGCTTATTTATTTGCCATAACCCCCTTTATGATCCAAATGGACAAGGTTATGCAGTTACCTTACTCCGTCTGTAGCTGGATCTTTGCCTGTATAATAGCCTGCCTCAGTGAACATGGTTTTAGTTGGGATTTGGCCCATTCACATTCACCTTGCACTTGCTTGGTCTGACGTAATTCACAAATGCATGTGTCAATTTGAGAAGTCACTATATTCCCATAATTGGCTTATCTTAACCACTGTGAGCTGCCTCAAATTCAATAATGAGTGGTGAAAATTGTTAGGTGAGATATTGAAAAAAGAAAAACAATAAAACCTCTTTAAAGGTTTGGTTCATTTCAATAGAAACTGTCTTTTACAAAGAGTATGTCTGAAGGCATGTGTGTACAGTATTCACAGCAAGTAGCATGTGTGATTCACGCTCCCACGCACCGCATAACTCAGCAGACGGTGTAGGTGTGGCACGCGGGGTGACAGTAAAACAAAAGGCACGCGCGAACAGCACTGCCTGCGCACAGGCAGCAGAAAAAGCCAGCCACTAAGTCATGGAGGTGTCATATTCATCACGTCCCTCCACTGAAAAGCTTAGAATGAATGTCACCGGAATCTCCGAAAGGGCTGCCACAGTGTGTGCCTGGCTTTTTTACCTGGCTGCCATGTTGGCCTGCCTGTGTCGCCTGAGTGGCCCCGGCGCATAGCAGACATATGGGCTCCAGCCATGCGTCAGGGGTGCCCTCCTGTACTTGGAAGCCATGCCTGCGAGCGCTCCGGCTGCACCTGTTAGCACTGGCGCTGACATTGGATGTGCACGTGCACGTGAAGGTCTGTCTCTGTCCTCAGTGGAGGATTCGGTGCAGTTTCGTTTGCAGCACTGTTGTGATGCAGAGCAGAGATATTCGTACAGTATTAAAAAACACTGACTGTATTCATACACTATAAAACACTGACCCTGTGACCCCTAACTACCTGACATGCAGGTGCATTCCACCAACCGAGGCAATGGTGGGAGAGAGAAACAGAGAAACCTGCCTTACATGTCTCACTGAAAGGGGATGGCACATACAGTACTCATAGCCAACCTTTTGCTGTACTGTTTTTGGAGAAGAACAGTGTGTCCTGGTCTGGACACAAATGTCATTTGGGTTGAGGAGTCCCAACTGACAGTAATACATTTTACTTATGATGGAAATCAAATAGGGCTTGTATCACACACAAGGTTAACTGTTAGTAATTTACAAGTGATTTGCAATTGTTAGTGATTTACAAGCACTTGGAAGAATTCCTTAATATTTAATAAGGATAATTTGTATAGCTTGCCTTGGTACTGTATATGTCAAATACTATAAACATGCATACTGAGTAATGCATTCATATGTTGATGACAGTTAGATTTTTTTGCCCAGGACATAGCAATGATCTGAACGGTTATGATGTGGATGTAGCCAATGCTTTGATGTAATTGGTCATGTTGTAGGCATTGCTGTTATCTGAATGGTCCTAATGTAGACATACTACATATGATGTGAATGATCATGTCTCAGTGATTATGCGTTCCCTATTACATGCAGTCAGAGGAGGAAGAAATAGCGGATATGGTGAGTAAAAAATAATATAATAGGGCTCTTAAGAAAATGAAGGCTAGGGAACATAGGAAATAGACATTTCTTTCTAGGAAACGTTATAGCCTTTGTCACAGCTCAAACACACACAATATGGACAATACATTGTGTCTTAAGGTCTTATTGCTTTGCATAATTCATCTGCTTTAGAGATTTTGGATCACTGAGCCTTCCCTTAAGCAACCCATCCAGGCCTGTTACCTTGATTAGTGCCTACTGTTTGACATCAACGCCTCTGTAAAAAAGGAAAAATGACTAGGTTTACAGTGACATCTAGTGGTTGAGCACAGCACATGCATTTTAGTTACATTCAAGCCTCTAATGTCAAGTCAAAGCTCATTCTCTTTTTCTGTAAACTGACAACCATATTTCTTTAATAGCTCTTCTGTTTCATGCTCATACTCTTATTGACTCCATTTTGCCCTTCTTAACAGAATGCTCAGAGAATGAACAGCTCCCAGACCACCCAGTCTCTAGCAACCCCTGTGGTGTCTGTGAACACACCCAGTCTTCCACACCAGGGTCTGGTCTATTCAGCTATGGCCTCCACCTACAACTCAGGTAACACAGGCCCCTTAGCCCCAACACAGGCAGATACTCCGACTCACGCCACATGCGCCAGTCACTGTCTACTGCTTCATGCTGTTGTTTTGGTAGTTACACTGCTGTTAACATCCGGAGCACACCTGTGTTAAAGGATAATGTCCCTTTTAGGACTTTGTGGTAGGAGGTATGTTCAACTTCAAATTTGTTGACATTATCATACATAGCTGTCATTCAGTGTGCTCTAGATAAATACCACAAGGGCATAAAATGAAAATAAATTTCATATATATATATTTGTATTTGAGTATATGTCAAACCATTGGCTTTTTCAGATGAGTTTTCTCACAGAAAAGGTTAGGACGTGGCTCAAGGCAAGATCCGTATCTGACTGCAGGGACTTTTTGAGACATTTTCATTTTGGAGTTTGACGCTTCTGCTGTGTTATTTACTGTCTTGCCTCAGACTACCAGCTGAACAGCTCGGATCTGTCTAGCCTGCAAGGCTTCAGTCCTACCGGGGGCCTGTCTATGGGATCGGCAGCGTCATGGCAACACCAGCAGATGGGCCATGGGCCTCAAAGCTCACAGGGGCAAGTATTACAGTAGCCTATGATGGGCTTACTTTTGTGACATTGAGTACTTATTAAAAGAGATCTTTTTTGCTTGTCCAGTTTCTCTTATGTGTTATGTGGCTTTTTTGCATGTCTGTAAAGTTGAAACAACAAAACAGTGTACACTAGAGGGAGTAACTGTTTATCATAACAAGATGTTTATGAAACATCTTGTTGCCATTTTGGCCATTTTCACTAGGTGATAATATCCCATATTGCAGTACTTATAACCTTTAGACTAGGTGAAGTGACACTGAGTTTCAAACCAAAGTTGCACAGAGTTGTATAACTTCAGAGACTTAAAAGTGTATTATTAAATTAAATTAAAGTGTGTTTATTATGAAAAGTGAAAATTGACATCCACAATCCCTTTTATTAATACAAATATGTTTCGTGCCTAGCAGCCACTAAATTGATTATATTATTACTACTATAATTATATGTACGTATACATTTCATAATTTATATAGAGTATATGTATTGCTGCATATTAATACTGCAATCACCATGAATTAAAATGCCTGTGGTCTTTGCCGTTTTGAAAGCTATAAATCATCCTCTGTTATTCTGCAAACTATTTTTGACTACAGGGGTGGGAATCACTTACCTCAAGGTGCCAATCTGTCTGTCAGCACCGACCATAATGTCAACATCAAGTCGGAGCCGATCTCACCTCCACGGGACCGTGGTGGAGCCTCCTCTGGGGGCTCGTCCGGTTACATGGCCCAGTCCGCCGCTCTGGCCCAGCAGCCCCCGGGCTCCAGGCAGGACGTGGGCCGCTCCCCTGCCGACAGCCTGAGCTCATCCTGCAGCTCGTACGAGGGCAGCGACCGCGAGGAGCACCGGCCGGACTTCCACCAGAACAACACCGGGCTCAGCAGAGCGCCCGGCCCCACAGGGGTGGACGACCAGCAGAGCTCCTCGGCCAAGCGCCTTCGCATGGACAGCTGGGTCACCTAGAGCCGGTCAAGCCAGCGGCAGCCAGCTTGGGGCAGCCATCTTGGATCGCTTTGGCAGGGAGTGTTTTGTAGTTGTTGCTGTTGTTTCTGGTGTTGTTAATGTTATCATTACAAATTATATTGTTATTACTGTATAATGAAGCTACAATATCAATATGAATGTTTTACATTTTTATTTAAATGTCAAATACGACTGTTACAATAAATGTTTGAGTAGGTATTGATATTTTGTACTTGCTTTACTATTTGTTTTGAATTAAAATTTATATTTACAGACATAAGTAAAACTGTATCATGTAGGTCCGTATTTCAGCAGGGGCTTTTTGTGAAATGACAAGAACCTTGCTGTTGCATACCAGTACAGGAAAGAAATTCTGTGCAAAATGCACAATATGCAGTGATGTTTTAATACTTTTGGTTTGTATTTGAAGTGAGATTTTTTTGTAGTACTTTAAAATTACACTGATGTTTAGAAGAAGCTGTTGCTTATGGGTGCACAACAGATGGATATTTCAGGTGTGTGACTGGTATGCATTTTGCCTCTTTTTGCAAGATGACACTTCTGTAAGCCAAAGGTCTATGTTATGATTTATGTTCGTAGATGGATTTTATACATTTTCATTTTATTACTCAGACTACAACAAAACTAAAGCCATGGACATTCAGTTTCAATGCACATGTGTGTGTGTACATGCACACACACACACACACACACACATCTGAGCCTACCTTGATAGGTTTATTTTTATTGTATGCATTATGTAGCTCTGAAGTCAGGTGAACATTTGTGAATTACTGCCAAGCTTGCCAGGGTTTAAGTTTTTTGTTTCTTTGTTTGTTTATGTTATGCAGATAACTTTTTTTCCACCCCATAAAATTCACAGTGTGTGGCACCCTCGTAACAGTTACTCTGGATTGTCTACAGTATCAGACAAACAGCATCCACTCCAGTATCCAGAAGACTGTAGGCCTATAAAGACAACCAACAGATAGCTTTTTGACAATAATGTGTCTGTGGACTGTACTGCCTGGATTTAAAGGTACAGCACTGTCTGTCATCTTTAGTACTGTACCAGAACTGTAGCAACCGGATAATTTCCAATACGATTGGTCCATCATTTACTTCTTTTTTCTTTTCTTTGTAATAGAGTGTATATACTGTAAATATGTTATTGTATTGAAAAGAATGAATGGCATATTTAAATCCTAAGTGAAATACAGCATATTTAAATCACTATGGAGGCACTGTCTCTGTCTCTTATCACAGTATGGTACAAGATTTTGCTCGTAAATTCCGTTTTGAATCAGTTTTTTAAATGTTTTGTTAGTTGTTAGAATAATTTGATTTGTTCCACTAATGCAAGGTCAATAGGTTAAATGTCCACATCCTGATCCTGTTGCTGGATATTGACGTAGTGCATGTGACTTGAGAAGGAGCCTCCCTGTATAAGCCACTCACTTTGCTATTGGGAAATACAGGAGGTAGAGTTTGACGTGTGCCAGAATGACGAACAGAAAAGCCTGATGTATCTTACTTTTTGCTTCGTCGTTAAAGGGGTGGTAGCCCTACAACCATCTAAAACACAAGTAATGTATGGTTGAGCAGTCATGTAAGGGAAACCTAAAACCAGCAGTGTAACACAAACACCTGTGATAGGCTATTTAATCTGGTAAACGTATACAGACGATACAGAGACTCGCGTGGATAATATTGACATCTTCTTGGTGCCACTACAGCCAGCAGGTGGCAGAAACATTGAGTCGGCTTAATAAAACACGAGGTAAATTTGCATTATAACCTGTTCAAGCTGCATTGAGATCAACATACCAATTTAATATGTGCAGATATTGTCAAGAGTAATTATTTGACATGGAGTTTTTCAGTAGACGACATATCATTAATAGGTAAACTAACTTTACAATGGTTTTGACGACCTTGTTTGAAAACCGACATTTACCAATAGCTTTTGTGGGATAATGTGGTAACATTCATGGCGTAAGAACTGAGGAAAAACCTTGCAAAACCCAAATATACCAAAATGAAAGCAACAGTTTTAGTAGCCTACTTTGTGCCGTTGTGTTTCTGTTTTGTTTTGTATCGGCCAAATGTACGCAGCCCCCAAGGTTAGCACCACCCTTTAATCCATCAATCGTCTAGTCTCACTTGAGGAAGTCTTGTTTGGGCGAGAGCGCATTGTACAGATGTTGGTCAGTGCGTTTGTAGAAGTCTGTCCGGTATGAAATGGAACAAGGTTAAATCCTCAAAATGATTTAATCAGCGGAGATGTTCAGGTATGTTCAGAATATTTATGTTATTTGTGTGTAATAATGTGAAACGGGAAGTTGGTACAGTTACAGTACTTAACTGTCCCAGGTGTGAGCCGAGTGTGAGTTCTCACCTGTTGTGTTGGGGCGATGAACGTGTCCCATACTGACAAGTCAGGCTACATTTTGAACACAGATTTCACTTTAAGGCATTTAAGTAATGCCAATATGTATATTAGGTTATTTATATGAAGTACTGTACCTGACGTATTAAAACCGGTTTTAAATGACAGCTTTGTTGAAGTCGTTGGACCTATGCTGTCAGACTGGCATGCTAACCTATAATTCAAAACTGAAATAAAACATGTTTGAGGGTGTGGTAGCAAGATAATTAATCAGCTGACCATTTTAGGAAGTCAGCGCTGATTAATGTCTGTTCCGACGTTTACTTGTGGCATTTTATCAGCCAT